>JASAOG010000105.1:440000-1677500 GCA_030265305.1 Biomphalaria pfeifferi | reverse complement strand
CTCACGTGTCACACTGAACCATGTCCACTATGATATGGAAATCTACGCCCTGAACAAATCCTGTCATACAAATGATGATTTTTTTGTGTGTTCGTGTCACAGTTTGGAATGCAAACAATGTACTGTCCACAGACAGCTTTGAGCAATGTGTTTGTTTGTGTCAAGACTAGAAACATGGAGATGTGGGCGGGGACTCATTAGGTTTTTGAAAAAGAGGGGGGTAGACATTTCTCCTTGACCATTTCACGGTCACCATGTCCTGCTGTCACCTGGCAGCGGGCGTGGCCAACAGTCATTCTTCACAATTAATTCTTGCACAGACTTGGAGAATTTCTTTTTGGCATGGTCAGTGACAACCTTATTTCCGTTTTAGAAAGCACAATGGAGAATTAGAGAACTACAAAACGTTAGAATATGTGTATGTGCGTGTGTGTGTGTGTGTGACGTATAGATTTATTAAAAATCAGCATGACACTAGCTACACAGTGAAACATTTTTCATTGATTCCATCTCAATTTCATTCATGTGTTGTTATTTCTTCTTCTGTGTGCAATGCAGTTGCAGAAATAACGATATCAGGAGATAAAATTGTGACTCGATTCTACATTAATCTAATTACAATCAACCATTAACATTTTAGTTCATGTTTTCTTGTTTAACTGAAATCACATAAAAATCTTTTTTTTATTTAAATGTTTTAGTTTGTGTACACAAATATTAAGGATATCTTCCTGTTCGTTCGTTCGTGTCAATGATCCTGGGTTTATACCTTGTCCATTGCCATCCCTCGTCATCCTAAGGGAGGTTTGGACTAGGAAGTCAATTATCTTCTACTCTAAAGGAACATCCGAAAAATGTAAAACATTTTATAAACAAAAACATCATTTTAAAAAAATTTGTTCAGATTTGATCCTGATTTAAATTTTTCTTGTTGCCATTCCACGTCGTACACTTCCATATACATTGATTTTTCTGTGCCTCAATATACATCTATACATCTTTGCTGAAAATTAAACTTTTGTTCCGTGTTATATAAATTAAAAGAAATAGACCTGTACTATTTAAGCTTATCTGAGTTTTTGTGTTAAAGATCAAAAGCTTGTTGTTTATTTGCTGTACTCTGACCTAAAGTCAACATTAAGTACTCTGATCAGACTCAAACATCTCTAGGCGACCCCAGCCTGAAATGTTGGCACGAGATGACCCGCCGAAACGTAGTGACCGCAAAGACATGATCCTCTTGTTCTGTCCAGCAAAATGGTTTCTATTGTACCGAGGGCCTCGTAGGATGGCCCGCCGGAGGGACACTGGTCAAAGACTTGGCTTCACGCCCCTTAAGAACTGAATAGGCTGATCACACTCTGAATCAAGTGGCCATGAAGACGGGCTAAGATTTCAACAGATTAAGTTTATGGGCGAGGAGACAATGTTCGCTGGTTGTTGACTAAATGTTGTTCTTAGACATTGAGCACGTTCGTCAGTACGTCAGCGCGTTGGTCAGTGTGTCAGGACACATGACACCTTGCTTTGATATTGTTTGATGCTCAGGTGCGAAGGGAGAGTGTTGAACGATCAATAAAACAAGTTTTAGGTCACAAAGTTGAGGGTCTAGTTATGTGCAGAACAGACGGAACAAAGAAAAGGCTCACAATAAAAAAAGAAAAACATTAAAGAAACTTTAAAAAAAATAACAACACAATACCTCCTTTATACAACTTATAGGGCTATTACTTTTCTCTTAATAACTAATAAATGTTTGATTAAAAAAGATAGGAATTTTTTTTTACTCCGCCCCACCCCCCCCCCCCTCCCCGAGAAAGAATCATGGTCAAACGAACGTATAGGTCTCTCATCTAGTTTATACTATTCCAATGATAGTCCTTAAGATCCTGATAGAGAAGAAGTTGTGCAAATTGTGGACAACGAGCTGGACATTCTCAACGCTATCAAGTATCTGTCACATTTCTAATAACATCTTTAGAGTCGTTTTCGAGATCTGTGTACCCCCATGTTCCACCCTCCCACCCAGAAGTTTCCACAAAGTTACGAGATGAATAGAGGTTTCGTAAAAATAAAAAAAAAGAGAGCGATAGAAAGGAGACATTGCAGTAGATCTACTTGTCAAATGATTTTTTAAAACATAAAGTAGATTTTTTTTTTTTTTTTTGCAGAAAAAAGAGGCTTTAAAAATCAAGGCGCTGTAAACAACGAGCAGACTTTTCTGATTAAGTTTTAATGTGAAAATCCTCAATGGAAACAAAATCCTATCCATAGACTTGTATATCATATCTAGACTGAGAACCGGAAACAAATTCTTATCCTCGATTGATCGATTCACAGACCTATATACATAGATTTTTATGTAACTGTTTTTCAAGCGCTAAGGGAAGTCGCCTTAATCACTCTCTTTGTATCTTAGAAAAGTAATGATCTTTAGTTTTCAAAGTTTAGAAATAATGCAAAATCATTTCTCAGATTTTCTTTAGAATGGGTTATTAATCACAGAACTATATATTCACGCTATTTCCTGTTAGTTTCCATTGTGATCATGTTTAAAAAATCCTAGATCGAAATAATTCATGTCTGTTATTTTAATCTTATGTACATTTAAATAGATTGATGACCTAGATCTTTCTAAATTATGTATCTAAAAATTGTAAAATAATAATTATGAGACGAAATTACTCTTATTTTTTATGTTTAATTACTAGATCTAGATCTAAAAATTAAATTATATGTTTCATAGGTTAGAGATAAAAAAAACAACACTTCACTACTTTTAACTACTTTACAAAATAAAGCCTTGTTTCAACTTTAAAAAAAAACAAAAAAAAAAATATATTTTTTTGTAGTTTCAAAAGATCTCCATATTCAGTCTAGATACAGAGTCTGGAACTCATTGTTAGTACCATGGGCGTAGCCAGGGGAGGGGTTTTGGGGTTCAACCCCCCCCCCCCCCCGAAATGAGTTTAAACCCCCATTCAGAAGGGTTTGATGCTAAAAATACCTCTTCAATATAAAAAAAAAGCAAATTACACACTAAAATTATTTGAGCGTAGCCAATCCAATCGGGGTTTTTTAATTTAAACCCCTCTTCTACAGATGCCTTTTTTTTTAAGTTTAAAACCCCTCCAGATGGTTTTGAGTTTAAGATCCCCTACAGAGCATTTTGAGGTGGAAAACCCCCAATTGATGATTTTGACGATAAAATTTTTCTTTTCGATATAAAATCTAAAGCAAACTACAGTCACTTAATTCCAAGAGCGTATTCAAGAGAGGTTACACATTTTTACCAGTGGCAGGGCTCCATTAATAAACTGCAAAGAATAGTTATCTGCCGAAATTGAAAAACACTAAATATGGCTCAACAAAGATGGCTAAGACAGATTTTAGGAGTCAGTTATAGAGATCGGTACTAAATCAAGGAAATCCTATGACGAACTGGGAGTCGACCTCTTAGTAAGATTGTGAGAGAGCGACGCATGAGGTTTGCGGACATGTTCTCCGACAAAATGAATAACGCATAAGAAGAGTTGCAATGATATCCTAGTACAACTTGACGCCACTCATTCATGGAGGTCCTCATGGCAGGTGGGAAGAGGCTACAGACATTACCAGTGAAAGATTTTTATGGAAAAGCTTGACGTCAAATGCTCCGAACGGCGCGGAGGGTCTAAGTAAGTAAGAATAGCACATTAGGTTTTTGAAATAAAACTTTTTAATAGCAAGAAAATGCAATGTAGATACCTCAGAATATGCATTTTGTTGGCTTTCAATTCCAGAAATAGTTATTGGCGTCGGGGCTTCGCCTCGCGCTGGCAGAGCTCCTAGCACTCCCCCAAAACCCCCTTGCTAGTAATGGCGGGGAATCTACAATTTTTCCACTAACTCATGGAAGAAACTATTCTAGGGCACAATAAACGTCTTCCGAAAGAATGAAGGGTCAGAATGTAAAGATTATGTACACACACACACACATAAGTACATATACATTTTTTTTCGCGCGGGGGGGGGGGATTCACCCCCCAGCCCCCCCCCCCCCCGAAAAAAATCCTGGCTACGCCCATGGTTAGTACAAACCAAGAAAAAACAAAAAACTATTCTGTTTGGAATGTTAAGAGAATGTAAGGTGGCATGAATGAAATCGTGTGGTGGGCTTAGTGTTACAGTCTCTACAGAAGAGTTGCATTGACAACTTATTTATTGAAACTATTATATGACATTGGCGAGCTTCTACTCTATTTTAAATAGTAATGGATATTTTTATACATGGCGGGAAAAGTAACTTTTTCACTCTATAATTTTGAACTTATTTAAAATCAAATGATCAACATACTCCCGGTAATAAAGTAAGATACGAAGATGAACTGCCAAGCAATGAGATATTTTTCATTTTACAGCTCAAATCTTTTTTATTAGTTGGCAGTTGTGAAGTTCAGTTTAGTGTCCTTGACATTGATTAGTTTATCGTGAAAATATCCACTAGATGCAGAATAAAAATAATGCACAGGCTGAATGGAGGAAAGTCTATAAGTGGAGTCTGTTGGTAATAGTGACAGTTGTATTCTGGTTTGATATTGGAATCTTTGTATACAAGGACTTCTGTGACTTACATATGAAGTTACATAGTCGTATATTATTGTATGATCATGTAATTCTCATTGAGAGTTCGGTTTTTTCAATGTGGCAAGACAATCTTGGAAATAGTGTAACAATTTTTTTCGTTTACATTTTAATGTGATTATGGGGGATAAATATGAATAGTTTGTTTTTATTTTTGTATAATATAACCGGTGTACATAATATAGGAAGTTTTGATTAGAAAAGAGGAAGCATGTAATTTAGAAGGCATACGATTTTTTTTTTTTCAGTTTTTATCACTCTCAGATTTCTAATCGCTCTCACTTTTAGAACAAACTAATTTTTTATTGGCAACAGGGTCGTTTGAATTTAACCTCTTTGCTATTTTTAGAATCGAACAAGTATCGTGAGAATCTCCAATGTTAAAAAATATTGAGCAGGATGACGTTTAATTGAATTAATAGTGGTACATTGTTTGAAAAAAACAAAAGCAAAAAAAAAGTTTACTAAGAGAGTTTGTGTCTTCACACAAACTCAGATGCTGCTCCCAAAAGGTCTTCCAATGGGACATCTGTTTGATAAGCAAAGCGGGTAATGGGACTGGTTTAAATATTTCCCATAAACTATCAACAACCCCAATTCCATCTGCCTCCATACAAAACAGACGTGTGCCGGGTGGAGTGTGGCTGACGTGATTGTATTATTCAGCCTGCCCACGTTGTTGTTATTACATTTTTAATAGCCATAAGTATTCAATGAACGAATTGTTATGAGCCTAGCCTAAAGGATGTGATTAAATGATTATCTAATTGCTGGTTGGCCTGCTGTGAATTATCGAATGGCCAATCTCTTGTTCCTGGCCTTTGCCTCTGTTATTGAGGGGATAAACATCATAGCAGTTCTACACGTATGACATTTAATACTGCATTTTAAATCTAGTCTTTATACCTGTAATAAACCTTCTATTTTAAAAACAACAACAAACAGCGTTTTCGGCATATTGTTATATGTAGCACAATAGAAAACACATTCATTAGTAATATATCCATAAGTGTTATCCAAATATGCAAAATAATTATCTCCCTACTTCATCTAGCCTCAACATAAGAGTTGAAGCTAGGTGCTGAAACAAATGATACATGCATATAGTGTATATCATTTGTTTCAGCACCTAGCTTCAACTCTATGTTTACGTTTACAACATTATTGCTCGTACCCACTGAAGCTTCTATATGTAATGTGTTTATGTTGTCCGCTTGTCTTTGTGAGAGATATACACTTAGATAGAGCCATCGTTTGTCTAATGCATGCCTAACGGCTGTCTGTGTCGGCTCTATCGAAGTTGTTAGTGAACGGATGCTGCGAGGGTGGGGGAGGGGTTAGCTGGGGCTTGTGACCTTTGACCACTGGGGTGGTAATTTGCATACGGGCGAAATGACTCTGGATCAGAAGAATGTGTTATTGGACATTCCGATGGTCTAGAGGCTAGTTTCGCTTGGTGCGTTATCGCTAGGCGGTGGTGTCGAATCCAGAGTCACAGGTTTGAGCCTCGGTCGGCGCATGCCCTTATTTTCGTAGCATTTTAATTCACTACTTTCTCTCTTAAAAAAAAAAAAACTTGGAACCTGGTGCTGTTATTTATTTATGTTTAATATATGTATGTTTCATATAGCCTCCCCTCCTTTTTGTTTTTTTTTTGTTTTTTTAAAAACAAAACGGTGTTCTTTGAACCTGACTATTGTCAATTAGGAGAAAAAGAGTTAAGAGCTGCGGACACTTTTAATTGAGTTAGCAGAGGTAACTTTACAAAATCCAACTATTTGTGGACATAGCTTATAACAAAAGTATTTGAAAAACTGCATGTAGACAATGGTGAATCTCTATGACAAAGATCCAACGATATTTACCCTCTACGATGATGTAGCACTGCATCGACAAAATGCCTGTCGATTTCTTGGGGTGTCAGAGTTGACATGTCTTGCGTCGTTGTTTGGATAGTATGTTGATTGACAGAATGTGAATGCTGAGAAAGTCAAAAACCTAGACCTTCTTCTCGACATTCCGGAGCGCAAATAAATACTACGAGCCACCCATCGAAGAGATAACTAAAATTGATCCTCTTTGAGATGACAAGAATACTGTAGTTCATTTCTCTTCGGAACTTTTGGGACTACCTGACAAAGTGTTCACAGAAAATCTTCAGCTCACAAAGCATCGCAGCGTTTTCTCGTCGCATTACGACTTCCGCGTGAAAGTGACGCAGTGGTTAATCCGGAGCTGAGAGAGAAAGAGAACTATACAAGGGAGGTGAAGGGTCGAGAAGAGGATCTTATCATTGCGCCATTGTGCCCAGGTTGGTGCCCCAATGAGCCATTGTGCCCAGGCTGATGTCCGGTAAATGAAATAGTTACTGACGACACGGTCCACCGCAGAGTTGACAAAATGGGAAAACAGCCCCCGACGTCTCTGGTGATTTGTTCCCGCACTCTGAAGTTGCGTGTCCCTGGAAAAGACGGGGCGGGGAGGGAGGACACGTATTACGATTCTAGATAATCTAGCAATTGTACGAGCGAGTGAGAAAATCGGCCCACACCCTGTCACGCTAGACACGTCTGCCCAGTTATTGGAATAATTAGGATCAACGGCTTAATACTCGCCTCGCGACATCTTCATTGAACAACAATCTACCCATTCCTCCTTTCCCTACACCCGCCCCTCAGAAAAAAAAGGTGTATTGTCTCCCTCTTTTCTAGTTTATTTAAACTTTCGTGAGAGCGTTTCCCGCGTGCGCTTCCATTGAGTTTTCTTTTGACTAATCCTTTAGTTACAGCCCACCCAGCACTGCCCGATGGAATTAGCCTCGAGATACCGATGGTTGAGGTATCTTCAAAAAAACTTTTTTTTATGTAAAAAAAAAAAAAAAAAAAAAAAGGACAGTCCAATGATTATTATTATTTATAACGCAAAGCTTATCGGTGCATTTACACACTTTGGTGGTCTTTTAGATTAACTTAGCTCTGACTTGAAAAGGCCCTATCCTTGGTGTCCCAGTAGCACACAGCCTCCTTGTACATTTGCCTATGTTATGTCGCTAGCGGGGTGTCCCTATTTATAATTAGATTTCCTTTCCTTGTTCAGAGCGATAGGATTGGAAAATCTTTTTTTTTTCTCCTCGGGGACAAAGAAGTGCATGGCTGAAGGGGGGAAAGAAAGCAAGGGGAGGTAGTCTTTATGTAATGCATTTTTTTCCCCAATGCTTTCTACTACTCGAGTTATCCTTTCTTCGTGTAGGGCGAAATATTCCTTATATTTTCCACATATTATCTATCAGTTAGGAGACATTATGGCCGAGGTCTGAATCGAGATGAGTGTATTAAGGGGAGACGATGCCCATCTGAACCTATGAATCAGACCCTAATTGAATTTGGACCCAGCGGAAAATGACCGGTCATGCTATGCAATCGACCAGACTAAATGTCCAGAGAGAATGTCCGAGGGATGAAATTATTGTTTTCATGAGCAATCAAAACGTCCGCATAGCCCTGGGGGCATTTTGCCACCCCGTCTCCCCTTTCTCTGTTTCCCGTGTCTTTTGCCAAAAGCAGATCGATGAGGGGGAAGCGGCTCATCAATGGAAGGTCTTCACAAGTGAGCGAATAGAGGAGGGTTTCTACAAGGCAGGGAGAGGGAAAGGATTTTGTGAAATAAAGAGGAGGGGTGACAGTCCACACACTTACACATTAATCGCTATAAGTGTTGGTTGTGCTTCTGAAAAAAAAAGGGGGGGGGTGAGTTTTCCAACGTCGAGCAATTAGGCCCAATTTTAGTAATGGCCGATTGTCCATGATCTTACCGTATTCATTAGTGTTGGGCCCAGCTATCGGAACAGGACTGATGGCGCGGTAATTGGGCTGAAATTGAGTCGCTATTACCGCGCAGTTCGCGGGGGCCACCAAAAGCAGTAAATCACCAGAAATTGACATTGGATTATGGCAGTGATCAAATCAAGCCGCGGCTATGTTGGGGTGCCAAGATAACTGCTCGCTGGGATAAGGTGCCCTCGGTGGAGCCTTTATTAGGGATCTTACTATCTCTTGTTTACAGCTTTAGTTTTTTTTACAAGGCATTTTTTTTACAATGTGTTTTTTTTTTATAGGTTTTTTGTTTGTTTGTTTGTCTGTCTTTGTCTGTTGTTTTAAAGTCCTTCCTGCGAGGACGCCAAGAAATGAAGAATAAAAGAATTACTTGAGTATTATCTCTGAGAATAAACTTTCTAGCATTCAAGTGTTTTGAGAGAATTATTTCTTGAAAGCACTTGATCTACATATGATGTAAACAGTTTAATTACCAACTGGTTTTGTTGAAGACTATTTCATACTGACCAGCTCAGATTTGATCATTAACTTACTGGTGTAGAGGGAAAGGCTTGAAAGTCATATATGCAAGAGACAATGAAGAACACTTACAAAGACGCGGGTTATACATTTGAGACACATAGAAACCCGCCGGCACAGGCAACAAAAATAGAACTCGGCAGACAAAGGCTTGGCTTTAGGTGTGTCAAAATATGTAGGTCGGATTCGGGTCTGCATAGACTCGAAGACATTTCTTTCTCATTTGGTCTTTTCGTGAAAGGTTACATGGTTGCGTAGCCACGGGAAATACTGCATTCTTCCATAAACTTCGGACTCGAAGACAAGTCTTATTATTATTGGTAGAGATCTAGTCATGTGACTTTTTTGTAAAGCCCTCTTCTTAGATATATTATTTTCTAGCCTTTAAAAATAGTGGTCCACCCAGGCAGCTAAAGAGGCAGGTTTCAATATTTTTTAGAAAGAACATCAGAATGAAATTCTATCAAAGACTAATGATAGAGAAGAAAGGAGAAAGAAGGTTGACAGATCTTGTGTGGTGCCCTAGCGGTCCAGCAGACCAAAGGATAGGTGAATGTGAATGTGAAGTTAGACGTGAACATGACCTAACTGATGTCGTTATGTAACTGATGTCTTATAATGAATATTTAATTGATCTAATTGTTTTGTAAAGGGTCAATCTCTTATTCCTCAAGAAAAAAACATTTCCGTAAAAAAAATAATTCCTTTAGTTATATGTTATGTGATTTCGTGGTACCTATTGCGGTTCACGCGATAATATGAAAAACTACTTATTAATTGTTGTTTTAAATTATGTTCCAACTTATATGCATACTAAATAGATTTTTTCTCTTTAAAAAAAGTAAACATTTTTTTGTGTGTAAATGTAGTAAGTACTATAACAGAACTTACTTAACATAGCAATACAAATGTACAAAAAAAAATTTTTTCTTGACAAAACCGTTTGCATAAAAATGTTAAAAATATAGTAGATGGATATGTCCCCTACTATTGAGCCTCCTGTATTGAGTGAGTTTGATACTATCAATAGTGAATAGTTTTAAAAGTGTATTTTTATGGAGAAAAAAAACTGCTAGCATAAGTGATTTAAAAAATTAGATTTTTTTGCTTTCAGAAAAGAAAAAAAGTAGCCGTTGCATCAGAACTTTGAATGATCTAAAATATTATGATATCGGAGTTTCACTATCTTTTCTAGTTTACGAGATCTAAACGGGATGGACGGACGGACTGACGGCCTGACGGACAAACATTCCACACAAAACATAGCGTCTTTTCCCCTTTCGGCGGCCGCTAAAAATAGATCTATGCCTATTTGGTTCGAAAAAAAAACTTGCATTTTTAATTTAATGTTGCGTGGTTGTTTTTTTTTATTTTGTTGGTTGTGGTTGGTTCTTGAGAGAATCTATTGGCATAGAAAATACAACAGGAAATCAGCGCCGGAACAAAATCTTGAGGAGGAAGTGACAGTATTTAGTTTGAACCTCATGATGTTTTCGTTAATTAGATGAAGCCCCTGTTCATTTTGTAATGAACCTAAATTCTTCTCTATTGAGAAAAAAAAATGACATCGTCATTTGGTATCCGGGCAGTTGGTTGACGAGGCGACCGCTTGTAGCCAGGAGTTATTGACCAGGATTGATACCACCTAGTCCAGTACACGCCCCCAACACAAACCCACACCAAAGACTAATGAATGAAAATGTCATTTTCTTTTAAAGCAATGTGCGCGCGCGCGTTTGTGTGTGAGTGTGAAAATAATGACCATAGATGAGAAGGGGAGGGCCCGGGGGAAGAGGCTGAAGTGTTTTGTGGTTGGATGGCATCTGGTAATCTGAACAAAAGGATTATGGGCCTTCCGATCTGCTCCATGGCAAGGATCGCATTACGTGGACAGCGGAGACTATCACAAGGTAATATTTGTTTAAATATTTTTTTTTGCTTTGTCCTTCAGATGAGAAGATGGACATGGGCAATGGCCGCACACGTGACAGGTCAAGATAATCAAGACATGTATTACTTGCAAAAAGGAACTTGACCCGAAACAATGAGACAAAGGGCTCGCGTCCAAAGTCTTTAATAAATTCGTTAGTTATTGCCATAAGGCCACGTTACAATGCGTTAGAATGAGAGGGAGTAGATGATATGAAGAAATGACAATTGACTTGAGAAAGACATGATGAGAGAGAGAGAGAACGAGAAAGAGAGAGAGAGAAGGAGAAAGAGGGAGATATCAATAAAGAGATGTTTTGAACAAAGATAATTCTCGCACGCTACGTTCTATTTGATTAGGGAAAAGCTTCTTTCGTTCACTAGTCTTTGGTGACAATCTCAGAACACTTCTTCTCATAGTTAGATATCTATCACCATGACCACCTAATGTATACCCTTCCATAGTTCTGTGTGTGTGGGGAGTGCAAGTAGGGCGTACTAAAGAGAGGAGACTTCAATTGGCCGCCCTGCTCACATTTATTACCTGCCATTGCCCTGAAAGTGGAACGCTTACCGTGTTTACCACCCCAACTAAGAATGGCAGATGCACCTCTCCGAAAGTCTTTGAGACAGAGGGGAGAGGGTTAAAAAGGCTTATGATCCCCGCACACGAAGGACTCACGTCATCTTTCTTTTGTATTGCCCATTTCTCCCGCCCAACCATTGACTTCCCTAATCCTTTTTAGTTTCGATAAGTGGTTTGCGTGATCCTTTGCCATGTAATTTACTCGAAGCCCTAAATTTAGCCGTTAACTTTGGAAACAGTGTTACAAGTCGGTGTCAGAAGTGAACGCAAGATCAGTTCAATGAGAAGGGAGATGTAAACATCTAGATAGACACAGTACGAGTGCAAAGGGGAAAAAAAAACTTAAAAGGAAAAGAAAAGAAAAAGTAGGCGGTGGATAGCAATAAATTATTCTACACTTTAAAAGAATAAAGGGAGAGTTGTGGCCTAGTGGAAAAGTGCTTGGTTTGCGAACTCTAGGGTCCTGGGTTCGAATCTAGGGGAATAATGTTATTTTGACTTCTAGGATTATTAGAACGTCTACGCCACCTCTAATGAGTACCTGACATTAGTTGGGGGTAAGTAAAAGCGGTTGATTGTTGTGCTGGCCACATGACACCCTAGGAGACTAATACATTTTTCTAAGCCTTAGTAAAATAACCGAGAAGTTACTAGTTAAGCAAACTGAAAAGAGAAAGAGTTTTAATGGAATGTAATGCGTATATTTACAAAGCTCATATCAACTCATTCTGTCTGGCAAAACATTTGGAAACGTTATTTCTCTCACCCAATCTCGGATCAAGTTGAAACTTTGCACAATTATTTCTCGGTGTAGACAGAACACGAACCAATAAAAAAATTAACCAATAAGTCTAATAAGTTCATTTTTTTTATGCCAACAGGGATAATTAATCCTATAGTATTTACAGATACAGTTAAATAGATCAGATATTGTCCCTTTAGATAATTGTACACGTAATTTCTCCCTCACCGATTCTTGAATTAAGTTGAAACTTTAAACAATTATTTCTTATTATTATTTAAACAAACAGTTTATTCCTTTCAGTCGCACATCTCATCTTTTATATGTGTGATATGTTATTAATTAATTAATTTATTTATTTAAAACAGACACAATAATTGCTTAAAATTAAACAAGTATTATAAAATAAATAACCCTAGCTCTCAAGAAAAACATTTCAAAATCATTTTTCTTTTTTTTAATTGCAAAATAATGTTTTTAATAATTATTACAATTCAGGAAAAAAATATATTTGATTAGATCTCAAAATAGAAAGGAAATAGAGTGGGTAACACACATACACACTAAAATCATTGCACACTCCATCGGGTTCTTCCCCAGTGTTATCTTTGCTGACACAATTCATTCTTAGCTGTTGATCTATCAGTTGTTGGTCGTATCCCTTTTTTTCCTTTATTTATAATACATTATTAGAATTATAAACGTTTGATTTCTCATTAGCATTTCAAAGACAAGCTATCGCTCAAGTTCTAACAAGTCAAGCCATTATGAATACATTAAGTTTTAAACCGATTAAAAACTCGATCACGTTAGGTCTCGCAGCTCTGTTGACAAATAAATAAACACTAATAATACAGTCTACATTTCTGCAGCCTTTGTGAGCTTTATGCGGGTTAAGTTCTAATCCCTTGTAGTAACCCCCAACCCCTTTTTTGTGTCAGCCATCTTAAGTGGGTGGGGGGGGGGGGTAAACATGTCGAATCAACCCGGGTCACAAATCATACCGTAACATTTGTGCACACTGTTTCTATACAGATACAGTAAAGTGTCAGTGAAATCAATGAAGTGAAATCAGGGTAAAGAAAGATATATTTAGAAAACGAATATAAAAGTGGACAGAGGAAGACTAGATTATCAAAGGACCAAAGCAGTCGATCAAGGCAAATCATAATAACACAAGTCGCCACACGCAAGCATTTTGCCCAAATAGACCTCAAGTTGCCCCACTCAAATATTATTGCCCATGTAGTCCTCCGATAGCCCCACGCAAAAAACTATTGCCCTTGAAGACCTCAAATTGCCCCACGCAAAAATTATTGCCCCACGCAAAAATTATTGCCCATATAGGCCTCAAGTATCCCCAAGCAAACATTATTACCCATATAGACCTCAAGTTGCCCCACTCAAACATTATTGCCCAAATAGACCTCAAGTTGCCCCACTCAAATATTATTATGTAGACCTCCGATTGCCCCACGCAAGAAACTATTGCCCATATCGACCTCAATCTCCTACATCTTTGTTTCAGTATTCTTTTAGCAGCAGTCGTACTGTTCAAAACCATTTTTTTTTCAAAAAGAACATAAAAGAAGACTGTGGCACAGTTTTGTTCATTTATTTAATCTTAGACTTGAAATTAACGACATTTTTAGCTGCCTAGTAGATATTATGTTTGGCGCCCACTACGCGACATACACCACACGTGAGATTATATCAACACAAAACTGCGTTTCACTCTGACACCATGTGTACTGAACACTTCATATGTTTTATTTTCTCTATCCACCGCGCACCGGCGCAGTGACGGATTTCAGCAGCAATCACACCCAGAACATGCTAAACACAATGGCAAGAAACAATCTATTAAGACATTCACATCATCCGTCCGAGTGCGCGCCATAAAAAAGGCGCAGACATCAACGCGAAACATTTGTTCCTCTGGAAAACGCGGTTCATAAGAACAGGACAGTTTGTAGAGTTATTGACAGCGTCAATCTGGAATCGCGCGGAAGTAAAAACTCCTTAAGTAATTCATCAGCACCAGGGCGAAGATGATGGTAAACAAGAGGTAGTAATAGAATAACACAGCAGTACTTAACAGTGAACACGATACCAAGAAAACGATAAGAGAATTCGACTCCAACTTGATAGTAGCGATGCCATTGTGATGTATCGATTTTATTAATTGAGTTTGTATGGCGCTGAAATGAGCGTCTGTTTCTTGTATGTCAATAAATCCAATTCTAAAGACTGAGTGCTGTGGAAAATCTGTTGTATCCGAGAAGGGGGGGGGGCTGAAAGGTGCAAAGCAAAGAAACGTAGAAACCCAACCGAGGCTGTGTCTTGTTAGACAAAGTTTGAATGAGAAATGTCAATATCTAATCCATTAGAGTGATGTAGTCATTACAATTTACTTTTATGACTCGGTGACCCAGGCCAAGATACTACTACATTTAAGATCATGAAATTAATTACCGATCAAATCACATACAAGTGTGTATGTGGTAGACTTAGTCACATTAACGTGATGGGCAGAGGACAGTTGTAACAGAAAAAAAAAGAGTTTGATAAATGCACATATTTTAGATATTAAGTATCAAATTATACACAGATTAATCCACTGCTTATTCTATTGTTTTGTCGATTTTCGGCCTACCCTAAAACTTAGTTTAAAACATTTTTTGCAAAGTAAAAAAAAAAAGTTATGTTAACCATAGTCGATCATGGCGTTCAGCAGTTTGCCTAGGACACTAGCCGCGTCCATGTGTTGAACAATGAAGAAAATAAAATAAAGACTAAACTCAACATGTCAGGATCAACATGGTTAAAGTTCTTGTTAACATGCTAGGATCAACAGAAGCCAGAATTTTTTAAAAATTTATCAAAATGCAAGAATCGACAGATAACGCAATGCCTACAGAGCTTATCAACATATCAGGATCAACATATAGTGTAACGCTTACATAGCTTTTCAACAGGCTAGGATCAACAAATACCAGAATGCTTAAAGAACGTATCAACATGTCGCCTCTAAGTTTAAGACCTCAAAGTCACATACTAACAAACAGTGAACAAGAAAAACATTAAAAATACTTTTGACCAAAGACAGTACCTCCTTTATGTAACTTATGGCGCAATTGTTTTTCTCTTAAAAGTTAATGAATGTTACATTTAAAAACATGTTTTTACACCGCCCCTTCTCCACGAGAAAGTATCCAGGTTAAGCGAATAAATAGATCTAGTTTGATCTAGTACACCTTTTAATATTCCAAGGATAAGCATTTAGGTCTAGACTTAAAGACAATGCTCAAAATTTTCATGAACAATAATTTATTAAACTCTTTAATCAACAAGGTTACAAAAGACCAAAACACAAACTCAAAATCGGCCCCCAGGCAGGCTACAATATTTTCAGAAAGAACATCCGAATGAAATTATATCAAAAACAAATGAGAGATAAGATGGAGAAAGAAGGTTAACAGATCTTGTGTAGTGCCCCAACGGTCCAGCAGATCAAAGGATAGGTGAAAGTGAATGTAAAGTTAGAACCTGGCCTAACTAGTTCCCCTTTCAGGCCTTGTGGTCTATAGGGCAGATGATGTAAGGTTCATCTGTTTTTGTTGCCAATGGTTAACGAGGGTGTCATGTAGCCAGCACAACGACCAACCGCCTTTACTTTTCCCCAACTAATGTCAGATACCCATTAGAGCTGAGTGGACTCAGAGGCGCCCAAAGATAAAAATCCCAATCTTCACCAGGATTCGAACCCGGAACCCGCGGTTCGGAAGCCAAGCGCTTTACTGCTCAGCCACCGCGCCTCCACTGGTCTAACTGATGTCTTATAATTGATCTAATTTTTTGCCAAGGATCAATCCGAGAAATTGCTGCACTACAAACAAGAGAAGGAAAATAAAGTTTATAAGATTACTATTTGTTTTAAATTAGGTCTAACTTATAATGCATATTAATTAGCTTTTTCTCTTTAAAAATTACTTGCATAACTGATTTTAAAAATTAGATTTTTCGCTTTCAGAAAAAAAAAAGTAGCCGTTGCATCAGAACTTTGAATGGTCTAAAATATTGTGATGTCCGATTTTCAATATCTTTTCTAGTTTACGAGATCTAAACGGGACGACGGACAGACATTTCACACAAAACTCATAGCTTCTATTCCCCTTTCGGGGGCCGCTAATAAGGCCTAACATTTGGAATTTCCCGAACGCAGTATTCCTTTCAAAATAGATGTAGATTCTAGACCTAGATTTAGTCGCTAGCCAAATTTAAATTTTTATTATTTTTTTTACTTTGAAAAATTATAAAGGTCAAACTAGAGTTTTCCCAGTGTGGCCAACAAGCTAGTATTTTTGTTTTCTCAGCGATATACATCAACTGTTAAATTCATAGGGAAATCGTTAGAGCAGTATTCGAGATCAGCGTCCATCCTCCATGAGAGAATGACTTAAATAGTGTTATTGTAAAAAAAATTGTTTGGCGAACTATTTTAATAAATTGTGCTTAAGCATCATTAGTGGAGCGCTGTGGCCTAGTGTTAAAGTGCTTGTTTTCCGAACCAAATGGTAAAGAGTTCAAATCCCATGATAACTTGGTTCTGATTCGGGGTTTTTAGAACGCCTTAACCCACTTAACTTCACATTGATCTACACTATATATCGCAGGGTCTTTCATTTATAACAAACAAAAGCACTTACAAAAACAAAATACACAGATAGTAATATCCTTGTCATTTAATAAGGTTTCCGTGCTGCCTTTAGACACTCAGCAAACACAACTCAACCCGTACCTGGATTTGAACTCGAGACTTCTTGGATAGGTAGAACTACTCAGCCATCTACAATTCCTGGGCTCTCCAAATTGAGAAAACCAATTTAAAAAAAACAACACTAAAAACAAGAAACAATCCAATACATTTTCATTTAGTTTTCATTGACATTCTAAATTTTGTTTCGTGAAAATAAAGTTGTACTTTTAAGAAATATCACCTAATGGCGATAGAAATGGGTAAAAGAAAAAAAAATGTGTGTGTGTGTGCATGTGCGTGCGTGCGTGCATATATGTGTGTGTGTTTGTGTTGTGTGTGTGTGTGTGTGGAAGAGCGTGGTAACACTGACTGGTGAATGGCAGAAAGGAGACGAGTTCTAATTTCAAATCACTCAGTATTACTGCCAAGTTGCGCAGTGGTCTTTGATGCCAAAGCGTATAAAGAAATCTCCATTTCCTGCCCGAGTATTTCTCCCGCACCCATTACCCACAATTACTCTTAAATTTAGCTTTAATGGCAGTAGGGAAAATATATCATTCTGACTCTGCAATTTGATTTCTTTCAGTTAGGTCACGCCTAAACATCATCAGTAGTTCTAGCATGGGGCTAGGGTGGGTAGGACACGCCTAAACATCATCAGTAGTTCTAGCAGGGGGCTAGGGTGGGTAGGACACGCGAGTTTGGGAAGAGTTTGAAAAAGGCCTCCGCCGGCTTGACATTCCCAGAAACTGAAAGAGAACCGGAAGTGATCGTCACGTCTTATGCGCAGGCGCGCCCTTCATGACTCGCCTAATGGCGCTCTCAGATCGATGCGCCCCTAAGGAATGGGCTTGTTTTGTTTAGATTGTCCCCCCACTTCTTCTTGGTAACCAATCTTCAGAACCTGGGATAGGACCTTGAAGCGCCGGAAGAATTAACAATGATTAAGACAAATGACTGTTGACAGTCCATGATGCTCGGGCGAAACCCGAACTTGCCGGAAATGAACGAATCGCTTCGTACGCGTGCTTAGAAGAATTCTTTCCATAGAGTGCTTACTAAACTTTGGCCAGTGTCTAAATCTAAAGTGGACCATTGGAATCGTTGAATGTTCACGTCCTTGTTAAGGATTTATCGCTACACCACTTCGTATCTGCTACTTGAGCTGCGTGTCTAATGACTGCCATTCAAATCAATGACCTTTTTATATAAAAAATATTTGTATCAAATTCTTACACCAAAATGTTGATGTTCTTTATTTTATTTCTCTGCTTCTTATAGGGAAGTGTCTAGTTGAGATGAGACTGATGGTATGTAGCCTGCATGTAGGCAGCGATTTCGGAATAAAAACTTGCCTTTAGGCCCGTGAAACTATTTCCACTTTGTCTATTCCCCTTTTACAAGAGCTACATCCTGTTCTGAAGCAACGTGTAAGAACACAGAGTTCTACGCTTTCTGAAAGAGTTTGTTGGGTGTGTCTGTATTTGGACTGGATTTTTTTTTCAAACTTGATTATTTTTAGTTGTGTCACATTTTGCTTATTGCTGTACACAAGAACAGGGTTAAAAAAGACAGTTTGTATGGAAACACAAACTCAAAATCGGCAGGCTTTAATATTTTCAGAAAGAACATCCAAATGAAATTATTTCAAAGACAAATGAGAGATAAGAATGGAGAAAGAAGGTTAACAGATCTTGTGTAGTGCCCCAACGGTCCCGCGGATCAAAGAATAGGTGAAAGTGAATGTAAATTTAGATGTGAACCTGGCCTAAGTAGTTCCCCTTTTAGACCTTGTGGCAGATGATGTAAAGTTCATCTGTTTTTGTAGCCTACTGTTAACGAGGATGTCATGTAGCCAGCACAACGACCAAGCGCCTTTACTTTTCCCCAACTAATGTCAGGTACCCATTAGAGCTGAGTGGACTCAGAGGCGCCCAAAGATTCTAAAGTTTAATATCCCAGTCTACATCAGGATCTCTGCATATGGTTTATATACCTAATTGCATGAAAATGAAGTTTATAAGATTACTTTTTTTTTTAAATTAGGTCTAACTTATAATCCATACTAATTAGCTTTTTCTCTTTAAAAAACTTCTTGCATAACTGATTTTAAAAATTAGATTTTTTCGCTTTCAGAAAAAAAAAAGTAGCCGTTGCATCAGAACTTTGAATGGTCTAAAATATTGTGATGTCGGATTTTCAATATCTTTTCTAGTTTACGAGATCTAAACGGGACAGACGGACAGACATTTCGTACAAAACTAAAAGCGTCTTTTCCCCTTTCGGGGGCCGCTAGTAAAAAACTAAAATGATTTTGACCTTGTTTAGAATATCGAGTATGTATATTCATATTTGTCTAGAGTAGCACCATTAGGAAAATCATTAAACTTAGATACACTTCAGAATAGAAGAATCAAAGGTTAAGCAGAAGTATTTTAAAATAAAGGGAGGGAGTATCTGGGAGAAGGGTTTCTGTGCTGCTTTTGGGCGCTCAGTAAACACAACTCTGCTCGAGTTGGATGTTGAACCTCTAGCTCCCTTTATAGGTAGCCAAACCTAATGACGTTCAAGTCTATCGACCACGCATCCCATAATATCATAATAAGCAGAAAGACCAAAGTGAAATATACATACCGTCATTTATACGCTAGAACACATTTTTGCAAGTATTCCTTCTCCCCTATTACTATTAGAACGTGGAATGAGTTTCCTAAATCAGCCAGGAAAAGCAAAGGCTTAGCAGAGTTTAAGTCTATACATTCAGATTGACACACGTAATCGTCTTTTGTTAAGAAGGAACGTCTTTAATTAATAAGATAAAATAGGATTAAGATAAGATAATAAAATAAGATTCAGATAAAGATAAAATGCATCAACTGAGCAGCATCGTGTTGTCATGTTTTCGTTCAGAAATTATTTAGAATGAAAATCAAATTGTAAAATATTCTCTTTAAATTCCGCATGCTATGAATAGAAAGTTATATCTGGCATTATGTTTCTTGTCCACGAGGACCAATGTATGCGATACATTACTTAACAATACAAAGACATACTTGGAGAACTGAATCAAGAACAACAAACACACTTATAATGAGTTTATTTCAATTTGCTCAGTAATGGTCCATGGAAAGAAATCTCCTTCCCAAAACATTCCCCACATAATGTGTTGTTACAGGAACAAACAAACAAACAACAACAACGCTCGAGACATTAAAACGACCATATCCACTACTAAAGATATAATAATTATTGCCGGGCTTAGCATACCGCCTCGCCCATGTAACGCCCTTGCGTCATTGGTAAATAACAATCCTGTTTTCCTAACGGTGCATTGATATCGGCTGATGGATTTATAATTGCACAAATTACCTTTAGCAGAAACAATGAACTGTAATTGCCTCAATTTAAAATCAAAATCAAGTTTTTCCTTAGTGGGCCTTTTTTTTTCCCTCCTTTGCCTTTTTTTGGTGTTAAATCCTCCCCGGTGTGTTCTAACAAGACCAGAGTTAATGAACAGCTAATATCTTTGTGACATGAGCTAATGACAAGTCCAGCGTCCAGCCGTCCATACCACTTATCACGTCGGACGGTTGTGGTTTCTGTCAGGAGCTTTTTTTTTTTTTCTTTTTTTTTTTTTATTGTTGTACTCACTGTTCCCCCCCCCCCCCCTTTTTACACTCAGTATCCCATTCTTTAAATCTCGTGTGATATTGAATAGACTTAAACAGCTCGGTCTGTTCTCGCCCCAATGAGGGTCCAGTGTTGGCGCCTTGAAGTGTGGGGGAGGGGGGACTCTTGGACTCTTTCTGACGTGATTATTTATTACTATAAATCGATTGCCATTGACCGGCACAAAAACTTTTAGTGTGTGTGTGCAGAAGTGTGTAAGCATGTGTATGTGTGTATGACCGTATATGTGTGTATGAGTGTGTTTGTAGGTTCATTATGTGTTCGTTGTAATTACAGTTAGGATTTATTATATTGTCATTTTGGAGACGGACCAGTCGATGCTGTTGAAAAGTTTGGCGTCTGGAAAATGTGGATTTTTAGACAAGTTCTAACCCTGAGTTCTTGTGTGGTTGGGTACTTGAGAGTTTAGACACAAATGGATGTTACTGAACAGTGTGAGGGGCTTACATTCGAAAGACACACCAGTCCGGAGTGCATTATTTAGAATTGCAGCTTTGAGGCTTTAGAGAAATAATGGAATGATAAAACAGTGTTACTAGAACTGGGAGAGAAAGAGAGACACAGGGAGAAGGAGAAAGAGAGGAGAGAGAGACTTACTTACTTAAATTCAGCGGTTCTCAATCTTTGTTCAGCAAATCATTGTTTGTTTATACATGTATTTTGTTACTACTGGGACTGTCTTAGATAATTCGAGACCCTATGCGAAGTGAATTTGGTGACCCCAAAGGAAATAGAAATATATACTGCGAATAAAAAAATCGAATTTATGAAAAACATATTGGACTCTAGTTTCTCTAACAAGAACACCGATGACTAGTTTCCCTAAATCTTCTCTACAGGAATATGTTGGAGTCCTTTTTCGTGCCTTCACCAATCGGAGGCCCTAGGCGGTTGCCTAGTTTTCCTATGCCTAAGATCGGCTCTGGTTAGTAGCCTAAGTGTATGTTTTTCTTAATCACCTTTGCAAAGGTGTCCCATATTAGTGGCCTTCGAAAGGGGAATTCCACTATTAGTTTTGTGTGGTCTGTCTGTCCATCCGTCCTTCCCGTTTAGATATCAAAAGCTAGAAAACATATTGAAAATCTAATATTATAATTTAGATCTTTCAAAGTTCCGATGCAACGGCTACTTTTTCTTTTTTTGAAACCTAAAAGTTTTCACATTTGGCAAACTCTATCAACTCTATCAACTCTATCAATTCTATCATCTCTATCAACTCTATCATCTCTATCAACTCTATCATCTCTATCAACTCTATCAATCTAAAAGTAAATGTCATTCTGACAAAGCAATAAGATCCAATATATACAGCCTGATTTCTCACTTCGGCTTTGAACTTAAAATATTCAATAGAAATGTTTGTTTGTCTAATACTCACATTTACTTTACAGAGAGTTCTCAGCAGCCTAGTAGCTTGTACATATCGCCAGGCTTCAACAAGGAAATTTTTATTTTCTTTGTCAATGTGGTTATTATACGTTGATGTTTCAATAAATATCTCATCCCAAAAATAAAATTATTTCATCGCAGGATTCAATGTACCATGACTTTGTGTTAGTCACTATAGCGTAGCTCAACACGCGGTGGGGGGGGGGGGGAAGGGCTTTCTATTGTGTCCAAGGTCATGCACTCACTAGCTCAAGTCAGGTCCACGTGACTCACTGAACGCAAAAGTCGCCGACACTGAACGTAAAGTAGAAAGACACAGCGACGAGGTTTCTTAAATACGTTTAGACTTTTTCTGCGTAGAAGTGGAAATAGAATGACTCTCATTACTCCGCACTTTACTTTGTTACTTTGACTATGAAATAGTCAGCTGGTACCACGGATAATGATGGACAAGCTTAGTAAACTTGTTGACCTCTAGGTCGCAGCAAGCAAGGCAGGCGCTCGTGGGTGCATTCCTCAGATCGGCCTAACGAAGGCCCTCTGGTGGCCGTTGGTTTGTATTTGGAAGCATTTTATTTCCCACGTGAAATATTGACAAGCAGTTTATTTTTAAATAGCCTCACACTCATACATGGGCGTAGACCTGCGGGATCCATTTAGGAAATAACAATCGGTAGGTCAGTCTTATTCTGAAGGACCAGTCTGTATAAAGACTAATTACTATGTCTATTCTAGCTACAGTGTCTAAATACTATGTCTAGCTATAATGTATAAATACGATGTCTATGTACAATGTATAAATACCATGTCTAGGTACAATGTATAAATAGAATAGAAAGTTTCTTTTAATGTAAAATTTATTTTACATAACAAGACATGACATACAACTCACGAGATAATCGTTTTATTAAAAACAATTGCATGTTAATTGTCCTGATACTTTTTCATTAGCCGCTTATAAAAGTTACTTCCTTATTTAGAAATGGTTGAAATAAAAAAATATCTTCAACTGTCGTTTATCAAAATACAAGTAATTAGGACATTAGATCAGTACTAGTGTAAAATGTCTGAAAGGCACTCGGGTTTTAAACACCTGCTACCGCTGGACGTTTAGAAATAATTTCATTATTAATTGTAACCCTAGAAACAAAAATCATTTTTTGAATACAATCTTCTTGATGCATCTTATAACCGCTGTTACAAAATTGATTCTATTTTGTATTACAAACTGGAGTCCTGATCAAAATGTAAAACAAAAAAAAGAATGCTCCTCACTTCTCACTTATTCTGTGTAGCAATAGCCAAAGCTACTGAATCTCCACTTGGAACTTGATTTTATTCTTTACCACTTCGATGTCTGTGAATTCTTTTTGTTATTCACTCATTAAAACATGTTTGTGTTAGGACGTGTGTGTGTGTGTGTATCGATCATTCTTAACATTATATGCCATGAGGTCATGCATACAATATGTCTGACCTAACCAGCTGACAAATATAACGCATACAAACACACATAGCACACAAAAACAACAGCAATAAAATGTCTTATTTCAAATGTCGGTAGTGATGGGATTCGACAACATACGTGAGAAACAATTCGCCCTCTTTTAATCCTCGCCTTGTGGTGATAAAACTGATATTACTGTATGGACTCAATTATTTCTGGTTTAGTTGACAATTGTGCCGGACGCCTTGTTTTCATCTTGTGATGGCCCCCCTCGCGCCTTAACAGTAGAATTAGCTGGGAGGGGGGGAGGGGGCAAGCCCATTATAAAAGCCAACGGTTGCACTCTAACGCAATATCTGTCATGTCACACCCCCGTGCAGCTCAATCCATTACAGTCACGTGGGAACGATGTCACTCTACCGTGCAGTTCTGTTGTCGTGGGAAAAAGGAGCTCAACAAAAGGCCACTGGCCACCAGCTCATGTAGGGCGCACGTGAGTAAGACCCTTTTACTAACATTCACCTTTTGGCTTGAAGTACTCACGTGTCTCGCCTCCTAGCCGTCTCGTTTTTTTATTTTATTGTAGTTTTCATACAGGAAAGAAGTTACTGACGATGGTGGTGAAATTCAGTGTCCCTGGATTGACTATTTTCATCATTGGCTGGAACTGTGAATTGATGTAATTTTACAAGAACAATTACTTGATAGAGCGCGTGCTCTGTTTGCAGATCTAGAAACTTGAGGAAAAATGTCGTTCACACTTCAACACGGCGAGAAATCACGAGAATAAAACGATTTTTCCCACGAGGTCTAATTAACATTGACATTTGACGTCATTGATTTAAGACGCAGGGCCTAGGCTTTGAATTTTATTTTGAATTTCGACACCAAACGAGGGGGAAATGCTGAAATGTTGTCCAGCAATTACTGAAGTGTTTCTATTTGACACCAGAAACTCGGTAGTGACGTTTTCAAGTGAACACCATCGCTGTAGAAGGCCTGAACATTGACCTGCAACGTCACAACCTGTGGGCAGTTTAGACTGATAGCTCGTTGCCACGTCACATGTGTGTACGACGTGGCAACGAGCTATGGGTCTGTTAGGAATTTGTTGATTTAATTTACTAATTATTAAGTTATCTAAGTTTTAAAATTGTAATTTGAATTGCAATGTGCGTGTGTGTTACAATTAATTTATAATTTCTTAATAATAAATATATGATATATCAGTCCCAAGGTTCAGCCTAACAGACACACCCAGTTGTACATAAGTTAATAAACGATGTGTATAATGATTTATATTTTAAATATAAATTTAATCCAATGAGATTTATACAATGAAATGATATATGAATAATGGTAAATGAATCTTCGGAATCTTTTGGCGCCCTATAGACCACAAGGTCTGAACGGGGAACGTTACTGTAATATATTCTCGACCCATTACACACAGGAAAGTCTCTTAACCTTTATTTTTTAACACCTGTTTCAATCAATTCGAATCAGGATTCGAACCCCAAGGCTAGCTGCTTAAAGAAAACTATTTCAAATTATTCTCTCTTATTTTATGCCCTGCTTAAATCCTGTTTTGGTTAGGGTTAGATCTATTTATAGTAAGTGTTTTTTTTCCCTGTTCTATTCAACTCCGGCGAGTCCGCCATGTTTATTATGTCAGGAGACCCTCCCTGCGTTCTCGCTGAGATATCCGAAGCTTTCCCTCGTGACGTATCGGGTCTCGTCTCCGAATTATCAACTGCTACGATAAACACTCATTGTCCCAGACATTTAAGTCTGCTAATTTTCACAATTAGCCCTTAACACAAACAGGGCCTCGTTTGGAAACTAGCTGAGCCGCAGGCCGAGGATTTTTTTTCTTACTCCTATCATCAGTGTACACCCCGCCCCAGTCTTCACTCTGATGAGGGTCGTCAGGGGTCGCCAGGCCTGGAGATAGAGAGAATGGTAGTTGAGGTCTGCCAGGGGCTGAGGTGGAAGCACGCTCTGTGATAGTCGCTATCTCAATGTCTCAACACAAGGCAAAGTTTTACCTCAGGGAGAAGGTTACACTGCTACACTAGCACTAGATGTTGCGCGGAACGTGTGCAATTATGGCACAATTTGAGAATAGAAGTACAGCTCGATTTTGTATTGAACGCGAGGTCCTATGACATAGATTGAGAATGTAACAAGTAAAGTAACATTTGAAAATATAGATATACTTAAAAAAAAAATAAAAGCTATATTACGTGTAATTGTGTTAATTATTTTAACTCCTTCGTGT
This sequence comes from Biomphalaria pfeifferi, assembly GCA_030265305.1. Classification (NCBI taxonomy): domain Eukaryota; kingdom Metazoa; phylum Mollusca; class Gastropoda; family Planorbidae; genus Biomphalaria; species Biomphalaria pfeifferi. Next base: position 1,651,702 of record JASAOG010000105.1, on the reverse strand, counting down.
AATGAATTTGTAATATATTAAGAATAACCAACATACATTTGTGTGATTGGAATAATGTATTGTGTGGTCCAGTGGAGGTGGGGAAAGGGACACCCGGAAGGTTTTCTTCCTTTTCTTTGCAAAATCAATTTTAAAATAAGAGTGACTTGAATTCGAACTAGAGTGCTCAAGCCTACTAAATGTTTTGTTGTTTTCAGTAAGTATTTACGTATGAAACTTCCTTTATCGTCTCTAACTAGAATTTTAAAGTTAAAAGTACCCCTTTCTGACTTTGCGATCTATGGCGCAGATGTAAAGATGTCAAGGTTATCTGTTTCTGTGGCCCTCTGTTAACGAGGGTGTCATGTAGCCAGCACAACGACCAACCGCCTTTACTTTTTCCCCAACTAATGTCAGGTACCCTATAGAGCTGAGTGAATTCAGAGGCTCCCTAAAGATCTAGGAATTAAAAATTCCAAGTCTTCACAAGGATTCATACCCGGGACCACTCGGTTCGGAAGCCAAACGCTTAACCACTCCTCCACCGCGTTTTGGACGTTCAGAAATGAAGATTATTGCATCCTAGACGTCTGCAGGACTTAAAAAAGTGGCGGCGGGCATGGCTCAAAACACGTTAACAATCGATTGCGCAAACTTTATAAACAGTCTTCATATATAGATGTATACATAACAAACCTTATGATCAGTCTTCATATATAGATGTATACATTACAAACCTTATGATCAGTCTTCATATATAAATGTATACATTATCGCATTCACTTCATACATCAGGACCTCGATATAGATGTACACTTTAATATCTAGGTCATCGGTGGATTGTGTGTGTGTGTGTGTGGGGGGGGGGGGGTTGATATTCAATCGCTTTTGACTTTCGACCATTACCCAGAGTTCTTGTTGAAGAGAGAATGTGTCAGCGCTCTGAGTTTGATTCGAGTGGTTAGACTGTATACACATTTGGTTCTAGGCTCGGGATGGGATAGTCGGAGATAGGGAAACAAGAGCGTGACCGACTAGCCCGGGGTTGCCTGTAGGGGGGGGGGGGGCTTGCTGGGCATGACAACAGCGTGACCCGAGTGAATAGCCCCGCTTGCGTCCTCAGGTGAGCGAGACGTGCCAGCACGTGCAAGCAGTGACTGGTCCTAATACACTTATGAGTGTGGGAAGCGAACACATAGGTGCGATCGTAGCAGTTGTCTGTGTCAGAGGTGTGATGGAAGCAATTGTCTGTGTCAGAGGTGCGAAGGTAGCAGTTGTCTGTGTCAGAGGTGTGATGGTAGCAGTTGTCTGTGTCACAGACCTGTTTTGGTACTACAATAGATTACTCTCTTCATTAGTGTGTGGAATAATAGAACAGAGTTACCAAGAAAAGTGCTTTCGATCACTAGAGAGTTGAGTGCCCCTCTTTCTTTCACTCTCTCTCTCTCTCTCTCTCTCTCTCTCTTTCTCTCTCTCTTCTTTCACTCTATATATCTTCTATCACTTTCTGCCTATCGTTCTATCTCTCTGCCTCTCTTTCTCGCACACGCTTACATGTTATACAAAGTCGTCCCCTTACTGATATTGTAAGAGCCATACCTATTTCTTTGATCCCGAAGTTTAAAAAAATGTATTCAAATTATTATTACTCTAGGGGCTATTGAGATATTGTACACTATAGAACCTGTTCTCTTGCCAAAAGAAAACAAGCTTAGCGCCTTCGTCTAGTGTTTTCTGTATGAAATCTAATGCCGATATTCATATCAAAAAGAAAAGTGTCTTTGAAAGATGAATCTTGGAAAGACAAGGGATCCAATAGTTTTATTTTAGCGACATAGCGTAGTACATTATGTCGTGTTTTTTTTAAATTTATTTTTTATAAAGACTTTTGATAAGAAATGTCTTGTAAAAAAAAAAAGTAAGCAACTTTGAAAACATTTAAAAACTAAAACTAAAACAAAATTAACACTATAAGTATCGTCAGATTACAGCCTTGTTCAAGCGCAAAAAAAAATAAAAATGTCTAGTCTTAGTTTTAATTATACTATTTGAAAGACAGATTAAAATCTGAAATATAATGGAGAATTTTAATAGACCGCATTTATAAGATAGAGCAAGATTTCGTCTCAAAACAGTGTGGCTGGCGCTTCGTTACATCGATAGATCTAGTAGACGTCTATAGAACAGATTACTCGCGGAGTAATACACCTCAGAAATTTCAAATCAACACTTTTACAATCTTTATTTAGCGTCTACCTTCATGGCTTAACTTTTTCTTTGTTATTTCCAGTTCTGTATTAAAGAAGTTAAATGTAAAAAATATATTAAAAAAAAAAATCGCTTTTAGTATATTGAGTGAAATTACCTCAATTATTTTGAATCAATCATGTAATTAATTTGAAATAGATCTAGACTAGCAATAAATAATGTGTACGATTGGAAATAGTTTTATTCATTGGTTTGATTTAGCGCAATTTTCATGCTTGTAGCATGCTCAGTCTAATCACTTTTGTGGTCCAGTGTGTGTGTGTGTGTGTGTGTCAGGGGCTCTGAGCCTCCATGATGGAAGATCTCAAACTAATGGTCTTAGAGCTGTATTTTTTACACACTATGCAATTCTTTTTTTAATGATGTCACGTAGTACTTGACCTTTTTATCTCAAGGTTAAAGGTTATAATTCTGATAACAGAACTGTACCGCTTTCACCACCCCTACCCCTTTTTTGTGGCCGATTTCTCGGTCAGTCTGTGCTAATGATGGCTTTTCGTCTACGTGGGTCCTTTGTTCAAGTTGTCACTAAGTTTCCATATCTGCATGACAAATCCATCATCTGACATCTCTCTATGCTCAGCCCTGCATCGAGAGGGTAAGTCAGATGCACCGAAGAGTGGTCGCTATTTATTGCTTCAGGACAGCCTCATTCTGAGTTACAAAAGTGATAAGATCTACTATAAAGAATGGTAAACAGAAGCGATGCAGGCATTAGTGGTTGAAACTGACCATAAGCATCTTAATTGAAGAATTAAAGAATGTGTACGATTCATTTTGAATCGGAACTGAAGTTTCTGATCGTGAATTTTGTTTTAGCATTGAACGACAGAAGCATTTTCTGAATCTATACATTTAGAAATATACCAAGTGCATCGTGAGAATAGTTGATTGAATAGACCTCAATGGTATTCTGATAAAATCTCTGTCAATCTACAAGTACTGAATTTCTTGTCGTTAAGTTACTTCCTGAAAAGGAAATCTCTAAATTGGGGAAAACTCGTAATAGCATTTCCACAAACAATGTTAAAAGTAACCAGAAATACTATCAAATTTGTAACCAAAAAAATACAATGTCATAATGGCAAAATAAAAAAATAATATTGAGTGCTAACAAAACCCCGGAATACTGTCAAATGGTATCAATAAACCCGAAAAACTGTAAAAGTAATACACTAACTAGCAATAAAGACTAATGCTAACTATAACCAGGAATACGGCTAAATGCAAAAAAAAAAAAAAAAAAACCCTGGCATTGCTAATTCTAACAATATTATGGAATACTGTCTAATTCTAACAATAACTTAGAATATTGCCTAATGCTCACACTGCTCTGGAATACGGCCACTGATAAAGATTTACCGTAATACGGACGGACTGTAATAATAACCCCTTACATTTTAAAATGTCCATCGTCAATGTATTTGCATCATAATCTTTCTCTACAGATGTTTCTTCTCCTGCTCAAGCTGATCATCAATGCCCCAGCGTTGAGAATTCCCATACAGAGCAAGTAACGACTGCGTGATAATAGTGTCAGGTGTCGCCAAGTGGAGGCCCCCGGGTCGCCCCATTGTTTTCTTTAATTGCATTAGAATACGGAGCTGTTTAGATCGCTGATGACTCTGATACTGGGGGCCCAATGGGGCCAGGAACAAGGAAGGAAAGGGAGGAGTAGGACGCTGTAATTAAACAGGTGCACCACTGAATGGGCTGCATATAGATAAATTAAACAGCCAGGGAGAGGAGAGAAGTAGATCTTAATAGAATGGGGTGGGAGGTGGTTGACAATGAGAGTGCTGTGAGGTTTGTGAGATGGAGTCAAGATAAGAGAGAACGGGACGTCTCCGGCAGGTCATTTAAACCTCTTGATATTTATGGATGTGCTAAAGAACTATGCTAATTGTACCGAGATTCTATTCGGAGCGGGACGAAAGTCTGACGGTGCACAGGCTCTTGCCACAAGCGAATCGTAATAGGACCACGTAGGTAAAACGAAAAAAAAAAACAATTAAGAAAAAATACCTACCTATACCAATAAATAGGTGAAACGCACATTTTTAATTGGCTTGATGCTCAGAACCTTTCCCGTTTTAGTTGTATGGCCTTGTTATTGTTATGATGATAGCAAACTTCAGGGAACAACTTGGGAGGTATATTAAATTGATTAATTGTTCTCTTGGCACGTGCGTGGATGGGGTGAGTCATTGGTACCTGGCATGGTCAGAGATGACCTAATATCTGTTCTGAGAGTTTATTCACGACATAATAGACTTTATTATAGTGGACCATTGTCTCTTTCTTTTCCGGTTATGATCACACGGTTCTCCACAGACACAGTATCTTTCTTAATAATTGAGTCGTGTTATCAAAAAGCTAAATATATTTGAATTCTTTAAATAAGATACTAGCGCTTTTTGTCAGACAGAGTGATAAGTTTAAGAGCTCGAAAAAACTACAAAAACAATGCGCTATTCCCTATCCGCCCATATAGTGTTACATAACAATAAGTGCAAAAGGCTACTTGATGTGATGTGTTGTGTCGTACATAAATTGTTCTATACGTTCATATGCTTCTTTCTGTTTTTCGAAAACGTGAGATTTTGTCACTAAAAACAAAGTAGAAATGTTTCTTTGTCAAACGTATTTGAAATTTAGTAGCAAGCACATAAACATGACACCGTTATTAGTTGAAATAAAAATAAATAGAAATAAAAATAAAATCATATGACCTTTACATTATCAGTCCTATAGATAGCAAGGTCTAAAAGGGGAACTTAAGTTCTTTTTTATTTATTTTTACATTAATATCCACATCGTTAGGACCAAAAGTACAATGGATACACAAATGACACAATAGATGGGTACACCTTAAAGTCTGAAAGGGAACTCGCGATTGTGTTATGCAGATATACAGTCAAACAATATTAGATGTCAATAGTGGGTATAGGGTCTCGATTGATTTTGCAGCAATTTTGGAAAGTCCATTCATGCTAGGGTATATACATATATATATATTGTTGTTTCTTTTTGTGACGGTACCCACCGATACGGCGTACCGGCACCTTTTTCAATGTGTGGAAAACAGTATACTTTTCTTGCATTTTAACGATGTTTATTTTTTATTTATTAGTAGTTAAAAGTGAGGCTATCCATCACTGAGTACCTGCACCAATTTATTAGTAGTTAAAAGTGAGGCTATCCATCACTGAGTACCTGCACCAATTTATTAGTAGTTAAAAGTGAGGCTATCCATCACTGAGTACCTGCACCAATTTATTAGTAGTTAAAAGTGAGGCTATCCATCACTGAGTACCTGCACCAATTTATTAGTAGTTAAAAGTGAGGCTATCCATCACTGAGTACCTGCACCTATTTCTTTTTACAAAAAAGCACTGTGTATATATATATATATCATATATTATATATATATATATATATATATATATATATATATAATATATATATATATATATTACATATATTATATATATATATATATTACATATATTATATATATATATATATATAATATATGATATATATATATATATTATATGCATTGTTCAATACGTTTTGTACCTCTAAAACAAAGTTTAAAAAGCTTTTTGTAATGATCAGCAGCTTCCACATGACACCACAGTGTCCATCTACCAGTTATAAAGGGAGCATAAGTGACCCACAGGTGTAACACATAACATCTTTAGGATTTTCCTAAAATTGTGTTAGACTAGACACTAGCTGGATCTACATGTAGAACCCTCTCACGGATTGTCCAGATCTTTCGATCCGCCTTCCATTTCGACGTTTTCCATTTCACCTCCAAACTCGGGATCCATCCAACTGGCTCCCTCACAACTCTGTCCTTGATTGGCCCCGTCTCTCGTTTATGCTAATACAATTATATTCATAAGAAACCATTTTGGAAAAGGGGGGTGGGCGAGAATCGCAAAAAAAGGACAACAGCGGACCACAAGTCCCCTGGTACTTTTACATTACCCTCTTAAACTCACACACACACACACCTAAAAAAAAGAACATAGTATATTAATAACTGGGAAATGAAAATTGTTAATTATATTATGCTAATGATGTGATAGGTGTTCTGAGTCCGTGCTGTATGAGGCGCGTCGGCTTTTAGACATGCCACTTCAATTAAACCATAGTTAGCGCGCGTGTTTCTTTTCTTTTGACATTTACTGTGGCCTGGTTAGTGGGAGAAGGGAGCAGAATCTGCCGGGGGGGGGGGGGGGGTAGGTGGAGACCAAGGAGTACTCGGACAGAGAACAAAGAGGGCGGGGGACGGACGTAGAACGTGGAGATCCGCTTGTTTTACGTAATTAAAAAAGTGTTACGTAACAAGGTTAGAGATAAATCCACAAAGCGGTTCTAAAACTATGTTGTGCTTGTGTGTCGGTGGGGTGTGGGGGGGGGGCGCATGCACGTAAAATTGTGGCATTATCGAGCTACTGATTCTAAGGTACACTGAAGTAATACAAATCGTGATTCAAACTACTAGATCTAAACCACAACCACACAGTATAAACTTGATGCTTACTAGAGAAAAAGAAAAAAGTAGCCGTTGCATCAGAACTTTGAATGATCTAAAATTTCACGATGTCCGATTTTTATTTTCTCTTCTAGTTTCTGAAATCTAAACGGTACGGACGGACAGACGGACGGACAGGCCACACAAAACTAATAGCGTCTTTTCCACTTTTCGGGGGCCGCTAAAAATGAAATATTCGAAAGAATTAAGCTCCCTATTATACATTTATTTTCATGGGCGTTGTATAAGTTTTTTTCTTCAAAAAAGGGAACTTTAATTAAACTTTATTGGATAAAATTAAACTTTGGTTGTCTGCCACAAAATATGCCACAAATTAAAAGCTAGTATTACCTTCACAGCTCGCGCCAAGACGCCCTGCTACGCAATTAGTTGTCAATGGTAGTAGATATATCAGCTATGTGTGTTCAGTGGCTGTGTTCGAATCTACTTTTCTTTTGAGATTCTTGGGCCATGCCTACTAAAGTAATGTTGGTCCATGATTAGTAATGCTGATCTCGGGCCATGCATAGTATAGCTGATCTCGGGCCATGCATAGTATAGCTGATCTCGGGCCATGCATAGTATAGCTGATCTCGGGCCATGCATAGTATAGCTGATCTCGGGCCATGCATAGTATAGCTGATCTCGGGCAATGCATAGTATAGCTGATCTCGGGCCATGCATAGTATAGCTGATCTCGGGCCATGCATAGTATAGCTGATCTAGGGCCATGCATAGTATAGCTGATCTCGGGCCATGCATAGTATAGCTGATCTAGGGCCATGCATAGTATAGCTGATCTCAGGCCATGCATAGTAAAGCGGATCTCGGGCCACGCATAGTATAGCTGATCTCGGGCCATGCATAGTATAGCTGATCTAGGGCCATGCATAGTATAGCTGATCTCGGGCCATGCATAGTATAGCTGATCTAGGGCCATGCATAGTATAGCTGATCTCGGGCCATGCATAGTAAAGCGGATCTCGGGCCACGCATAGTAAAGCTGATATCGGGCTATGCATAGTAAAGCTGATCTCGGGCAATGCATAGTAAAGCTGATCTCGGGCCATACATAGTAGAGCTGATCTCAGGCTGTGCATAGTAAAGCTGATCTCAGGCTGTGCATAGTAAAGCTGATCTCAAACTTTGCATAGGGAAAAAAATATTTTTTAATGAAACCTATCAATGAGAAAGAACCGCAAAATCACTGTTATGTATCTCAATACGGCAGGAATAAGCTTCCTTTGTCTACATAAAAAAAATTATAACAACCACTAATTGATTTATTTATTGGTTGTTGTTTTTTTTATTGATTCATGTATTATCATCAACAATAAATAATTATGCAAAATTTCAACTACAATGGAAGAAAAAAAAAGTATACAAAAGTTAATAAGGGAGATAATTCAACAGATTTCAATTAGTTTCCGTTATTTTATTTTCTTCGATACGAAATTGGAACAATTACTTACCAATAATTTATTAACTAATTCATAGATTTTTTTAATAGAAACTTTACACAATTATTGGTACATCAAAAATTGTGTAAAGTTTCTGCTAGATCCGAGAATGGGTGACGAAGAAATAACGTGTATACAATTGTACCAGACAGACAGAGTGAGTGAATATAAGCTTTGTACCAGACAGACAGAGCGAGTGGATATAAGCTTTGTACCAGACAGACAGAGTGAGTAAATATAAGCTTTGTACCAGACATACAGAGTGAGTGAATATAAGCTTTGTACCAGACAGACAGAGCGAGTGAATTTAGGCTTTGTACCAGACAGACAGAGTGAGTGAATATAAGCTTTGTACCAGACATACAGAGTGAGTGAATATAAGCTTTGTACCAGACAGACAGAGTGAGTGGATATAAGCTTTGTACCAGACATACAGAGTGAGTGAATATAAGCTTTGTACCAGACAGACAGAGCGAGTGAATTTAGGCTTTGTACCAGACAGACAGAGTGAGTGAATATAAGCTCTGTACCAGACAGACAGAGTGAGTGGATATAAGCTTTGTACCAGACAGACAGAGTGAGTGGATATAAGCTTTGTACCAGACATACAGAGTGAGTGGATATAAGCTTTGTACCAGACAGACAGAATGAGTTGATAGAAGCTTTGTACCAGACAGACAGAGTGAGTGAATATAAGCTTTGTACCAGACAGACAGAGTGAGTGGATATAAGCTTTGTACCAGACAGACAGAGTGAGTTGATATAAGCTTTGTACCAGACAGACAGAGTGAGTGAATATAAGCTTTGTACCAGACATACAGAGTGAGTGGATATAAGCTTTGTACCAGACAGACAGAATGAGTTGATAGAAGCTTTGTACCAGACAGACAGAGTGAGTGAATATAAGCTTTGTACCAGACAGACAGAGTGAGTGGATATAAGCTTTGTACCAGACAGACAGAGTGAGTTGATATAAGCTTTGTACCAGACAGACAGAGTGAGTGAATATAAGCTTTGTATCAGACAGACAGAGTGAGTGGATATAAGCTTTGTACCAGACAGACAGAGTGAGTGGATATAAGCTTTGTACCAGACAGACAGAATGAGTTGATAGAAGCCTTGTACCAGACAGACAGAATGAGTTGATAGAAGCCTTGTACCAGACAGACAGAGTGAGTTGATATAAGCTTTGTACCAGACAGACAGAGTGAGTGAATATAAGCTTTGTACTAGACAGACAAGTTGAGTGGATATAAGCTCTGTACCAGATAGACAGAGTGAGTGGATATAAGCTTTGTACCAGACAGACAGAGTGAGTGGATATAAGCTTTGTACCAGACATACAGAGTGAGTGGATATAAGCTTTGTACCAAACAGACAGAATGAGTTGATAGAAGCTTTGTACCAGACAGACAGAGTGAGTGAATATAAGCTTTGTACCAGACAGACAGAATGAGTTGATAGAAGCCTTGTACCAGACAGACAGAGTGAGTTGATATAAGCTTTGTACCAGACAGACAGAGTGTGTGGATATAAGCTTTGTACCAGACAGACAGAATGAGTTGATATAGGCTTTGTAAAGAGAAAGCAATTATCTTGTTTGTTCTATATTAATAAGCCATGGACCATGATTAGAGGTTTATTCGATCATTATCTTTGCATTTCCTGGGCAAGTTTTAAATTAATAAGTGGGACAAATCATTGTGACCAATTTTCTCTAATACGATCGGGCATGAGATTAATATTTTGTAGGACCGCGAGGTGAACTTTTCCTGTTCATTGGGCTAAGCGGCAAACCTAGACGTCTTGGTGTCATGCATTACTCCCCCCCCCCCCTTTTTCTCGTATTTTATGTCATCTGCAGATCTCTCTGTCATATCTATGACAAAAATCAGCAAACTGACATCGGCAAACATCTAGCCAATCCGCTGGACGTAGTATCGCGATCAGGTGAAGTTTACGTGATTGTCGTAAGCAGAATCAAACGAGCTGGGCCAATAACGTTAGATGTTAAAAACTCGTTACGACTTCAACTTTGCCACACAGACAACAAAAGTCGCAATAAAAAGTCGACACTTTGCCACAAAAGAAGTTAGAGCCAGGCACACAGAATATGTACAGCTCCCCCCGCTCATTAATAATCTAGCGATGCACTTCACGAGACTAGAGCAAGCGCTCTTCTAACTGCTGGCATGCACGAACACTTAGTGAAGTTCTTTCCTGCTTTCTTTTGTTCTTTTAACTCGTGTCTTGAATTGATACTTTATAGCAGTGATGCCTAAACTACGGCCCGCGGGCCAGATCCGGCCCGAGACGTGGTTAGGACCGGCCCGCCAAAACATCGGCACAAAAGATAGGAAATAGAAAAAATTTAAAAAGGTTGAAAAATTTATTTTCTTTGTTAGGATTCACTTTTCATTTGATGGATTTCATTCTAATTTTCGTCTTGTGGTAGTCACGTTAATTATTTTGTCTATAAGAACACAAGTTTGTTGTTTTTTCGGCGACAAGAATAAACAGTTGTTTTAGAGTCTTGGATAGCTCCACGGCTGTCTTGAGCTAGCCGTGTCCTTGACATCTCATGTGTATAACACAGCACATCTTTTCTGCATCATTTAGATTCGAGTTCTTCTGACATCAACATGATTGGTGCCGTCCCATGGATGTTAGGGTCAGGGTTAGGGTCAGGGTTAGGGTCATGGGAAGGTCGAAGAAACGAAAATTGGAAGTTGAAACTTTCAGGAAAATTGGACAGATCTTTTTTTTGTGTGGAATCTAATAAGTCAATATGTTTGATCTGTACAGTAATGTTTTTAAGGAACATAACATAAAATGCACTCTAAACCAAATCATTACAAAAATATTGAGGCATTGTTGTCTTGAGCCGCTAAGAAAAGATCGGAAAGCTACGTCAAAAGTTGAGTAGAGTTTTGCGATTGGCGAAAATATTTACCAAGAAATGAAGAAATAAGTCGGCAATAATAGAGGCTACAGAGTTGCTCACATTTTAAGAAGAGAAATGAAGCATACAAAAGTGATTGCTGGCAGAGATGGAATACAATCGTCCAGAAAAAAAACAACAGTTGTAGCCTACAGCTTTTCTGACATGAAAATTGCAAAATGAGTGAAAGATGTTAGTGAAAATCCAAATTCAAAACTAAATGACAGAGCAGCAAATTTCGAAATCATTTTTACTGCCGCTGAGGAGTGACACCAACTGGAACTGATTAACTTACAAAGCCAGACTTCCCTGCTTGAGAAATTTTGAGCAATACAGACAATACATTTCTACGCCTTGTTGTCCTCATTAACTTTGCACATTTTCGAAAACAATTGCTGGGTATGATCACAATGTTTACAAGAACTTAATTTAGTGGAAAAACTTTCAGTTACAAGACGCCTGAAACCATTGTTACATATTGACTTTTGGGTGTAAGTAGATCTACAGCATATAGTTCGTCCATCGTGGTTCGATGTTGACCACTTTGTCATCCAGGGGGCTGAGGGCTTTGCACTGGGGTTTTATGCCTCCTCATATGGCTGGTGAGACCTATGTGAGCCCGGAATGTTCGGCCGCACACTGGGCAGCTTATTCCAGCTGGAGCTAGTGTCGTTTGTCTTGCTTTTCTTTTCTGGCGTTTTTCGTCTGCCAGCGTTGTTCTTTTTTCCTAAGCAACCTGTGCGCCAGTTTTCACAGCGCGACGCCATGATGCTGTCATGTGCCTCTGTCTTCCAGGTGCCTGGGTCTATGCTGAACGCCTTCAGAGAAGCTTTTGAGGGTTTCCCTGAAGCTCTTCCTTTGACCACCTTGCGAGCGCTTTCCTTCGCTTAGTTGGCCATACAAGAGTCGTTTAGGGATGCGGTGGTCTTCCTTTCTGTAGACGTGACCTGCCCATCGCAGCTGGGACTGCATCAGGATTGTGTGGATGCTTTGCAGACACGCTCTTCGAAGGACTTCAGTATCTGGTATTTTGTCTTGCCATTTGACATTTAGTACTTTTCTCAGACATGTCACGTGAAAGTGGTTCAGTTTCTTTGCATGTTTACTGTACAATGTCCATGTTTCTGAGGCATAGAGCAATGTAGGGAGGATGACGGCTCTATAGACCCCTAGCTTTGTGTTTGTGGTGATACCACGTCTGTTCCAGACATTTGTAGACAGTCTGCCATAGGATGTAGTGGCCTTGGCGATACGCAGGTCGATTTTACTATCGATTTTTCCATTTCTGGAGAGTGTGCTGCCAAGATGTGTGAATTTGTCCACTGCGTTTATATCCTGTCCATTTTTGTGATGCTTGGATCCGAGTAGGCTTTCCCAGGAGCATGTAGATATAAGACTTCAGTCTTGTTCGTATTGATGGTAAAGCCAAAGTCTGAGCATGCTCTTGAGAAGTCACTGACGATGCTCTGCAGATCGTTTTCAGAGCAGGCATTTAGGGCACAGTCGTCAGCAAATAGCAAGTCTCTGATTACTGCTGCATTTGTTTTTTATTTTGCCTTAAGCCGCCTCGGTTGAATGATCTTCCAGAGTCCTTCTCTGCTAACAGTGTCGAATGCCTTTGTTAAGTCGACATATATTGAGAACAGGTCAGCATTTTGTTCTTGGCCATTTTTCCTGAAGCCGCCTTCCTGCAAAGATCATGTCAATGGTTCCACGTTCTTTTCTGAAACCGCACTGGCTTTCTGGTAGTAGACCATATTCTATGTGTTGCATGAGCCGATTTAGTAGGATGCGTGCAAGGATTTTTCCAGCAATAGAGAGAAGAAATATTCCTCTGTGGTTGTCGCAGATCTGGCGGTTTCCTTTTCGCTCGTATAAATGAACAAAGTCTTTAAAGTCTTGTGGTATTGACTCTTTTTCCCACATAATTAAGAAGAGCTTATAAAGTCTTTCATTCAGGGCTAATCCACCTTTTTTGTAGACCTCTGCGGGAATGGAGTCAGCTCCTGGGGCTTTTCCGCTTGCGAGCTGTTGAATGGCAAGATCGGTTTCCTTTAGCGTAGGGGGGTCATCGATTTTTTCATTTATTGGTACTTGCTGTAGCCTGTCTATGGCCGCTTCATTTATGATGGAAGGTGTATTGAGAACCTTTCGAAGTGCTCTGCCCAGAGTTTTAGGATTTCTTCCTTATCTGTCAATAGGATTGTCCCATCAGCATTTAATAGAGGGGATGAGCTTGACTTTGTGGGTCCATAGATTTCGTTTATGGCATGGTAGAAGTTCTTCATATCGTGCTTGTCACCAAATTCCTGTATTGTTTCCACTTTCTTGCTAAGCCAGGTATCTTGCATTTGGCGTAGCTGTTTTTGCACATTTTGCGGATGTTAGTGAATGCATCTTTAGTGGACTGGGAGTTTGGGTTGTTCAGATACAATTTGTGGAGCTTGTGCTTTTAGTCTAATAGTTTTCTGATCTCAGTACTGTTTTCATCAAACCAGTCCTGATGCTTTCTCTCCATATGACAGAGTAAGTTTAATGCTGTGTTATAGATAGCTTCTTTAAAGCATTCCCAGCTTTTATGTACATTTGATTCAGTTAGAAGGGTGGACTTGAGGCAGTTCTCTATTGCATCTGCAAGCGACTTTTCAGTTTTGTCATCTGCTAAGCTGGCCGTGTTTAGCCTTTTTAAGGGTTTAGATTTTTGCGGACGTCTCTTAGGTTGAATACGGATGTTTAGTTTTGTGATGATGAGACGGTGGTCTGTTCAACATTCTGCACCACAGCAAGATTTGGTGACACGAATGTCCTGACGGTCAGATTGCCTGGTAATCTATGAGGTGCCAGTGTCTTGAGCGGGGATGATCCAGGAAGTTCGCTTTTTCATTGGAAGACTGAATATTGTGTTCGATATGAGCAGCTTGTGTTCAGCACAGGTCTGGAGTAGTAATAATCCGTTGCTGTTGCATTGACCTATCCCGAATTCGCCTAAGACTTTCCAGATGTGATGGTCAGAGCCGACTCTTGCGTTGAAGTCACTGTGACAAGTCAAAAGCTTGCTGTCAGAGTCACTCAAACTTATCACAGCATTAATTTTATTTTATCATTATTTATTTATTTTATTTTAGTTATTTCCCCGTCCTATCCCCAATTTCTTCACCCGCCCCACCTTTTCCTCGTCTCACTAGACTGAGTCCACCACCTTGGCGGCTTTTCACTTATCTTCCCTTGACCGGGGAAAAGATAAACACACAGTCTCTTTGATCTTACTTGCCGGATGTCTGACGGCCTCAGTTGTCACCACCTTGGGTGGAATGCAACCAATCTTTCTTCCCCCTCCTCGCCCACGTCTCTCTTTGATCAAAGAGATTACTCGGGTCAACACGTCTCGTGACACACCAAGCTTGTCGGATTCACCCACGTGTAAGATAATTCTTAGCCTAGGACATTTCCTGTTTCCGCCCGTCTCCCCCAGGCCTTTATAAAGTAGATTAACTCAACCAGACCCGCTTATTTCTCTATCGCTGTCAATCGAGTTTGGACTACTTCATTTATTCTTACTCTTAGAGGAATACCTGGTGGTAAGCCGAACTTAATCACAAGTTCCATCTTAATAACCTTGTGCATATTTCTCACTGGATATTATCCTGTGTATTTAATTATTTCATTTATATTAAATAAGTGCATTGTGTATTTCTCACTGTCGTAAGTAGAAAACATAAACATGTCATATGTGTATATTTATGTATTGCATTAATCTATTAAGGCTACGTTGCTCAATTGATCGTTGATGCCACCATGTATATATTTGTACATCTTAGTTTATTCCCTTTATCTCGGCTGACCGCCTTGATAATTTTACTAGCGCACTAATACTGCGCTTAGAAAAAGAGATATGAATTATCTCCCCTTTACTCATTCTACTTTGACGAGAGTTGCGCCCCTTGAACGGACACTCTCCTTTCTAGCGCACTCCATTGTTCTCGACCGAACGTCGTATGTAAACAAACCGTCATGGTCGCTGACCACCGCCCATTTCTCCCCCTCTATTTCAAATGTTGCAGTCTCTATTTCTTTTTTTTTTTTTAATCTTTCGTTAATGTGGCCCGCGACACGAGTGTAGGAAATTAAAAATTGCCCGCAGGCCGTATAAGGTTGGGCACCACTGCTTTATGGAAATGTATATATTTAAAAAATATATTACAATATCTATTAATAAGTATTAGATTAAATGGTTTAATGAAAATATATGGAACGTAAGTTTTAAAAAATCACGTAGATTTATATCAGTGTTTCCCAAACTTTTGACCTATGTGTACCCCTTTTATAATTTTAAAAAATTTATAAACATAACATAATAAATGGGTATTTAAAAAGTGAGCGTAGTTAATAAGGTACCCCACTTTGGGAAACACTGATCTATCTGATCGGAGGAAAAAAAAACACTAAACAATGTCTGGATGACGGTAAGCAGAGTTCGACCATAGGGCTACGGTGAGAACAGTCCACACAGTTAGGAATCGAATTAGACAAAGAAAATAATCATAACAATAAAGAAGCTAAATAAAATTACAATATTCCAAGAGTAACAGTATTTTATTACTTAGATAACGCAAACTGTACCATATAAAGTGAAATCCAAACAAAGGGGAGATTGTGAAAACCCAATTATTCGTCCCTAGTGACGCTTTCTTTCTATCCTTGCGTTCCTTCTCTTTTTATTATCTCTTAAAGGAATATTACCTGTGCTATCTTTCTTCTCTCTTCTCTCTCTCTCCTAGTTCTCTCATTCATTTATTCTTTCTCTTATTTTTTTTCATTCTCTTAAATTATTCTGAAAACTAACCCTCCGCTTAGCTCTTTAGCCCCCCCCCCCCCTTACAAAGTACCTTCCACCTGTATTCCAGACTCCGTCAGTACGTCTGCGGAAATCCCAGTGAGTGGCTCCTTTCACCCACGGAGGCCACCGCTGGCGTATATAAAAGTCGCCGCTGCGTTGTGTTCATCTAATTAACCCTACAATTGTTAGGTTTTAAATCTATATATTCTATATTATAGCGCACCACAAACATTACACCAGGTAATATTTCACACGACTGGTGGATGGGGGGGGGGGATGAACGTCTCCTCTCACTAGAGGCACTACAGTCATGAAGGCTATACACTTTCAGAGATCATCTTACTGTTACACTTGTCTGACCCTACAAGTTCTTGCCACGCCACTGCAGGGGGCCCGAGCCACAGCTCAACGCCACGTATGAAAATGTGTTTTTTTTCTTCCGATTCAAGTCGAAGATAGACGAGTGTAAAGTAACTTAGAAGTGGCTTGTTTAGTTTAATAGAGGGAAAAAACACAATTTGTTGGCGCGGGTGGGGGGAGGCGTTAATAACTAATTTATTGATAGAGGGGTTTTGAGAGTATTAATCTGGACTAGCACTCTCTAGACGCTTACGTCTGATCATGTGACTTCTTAGGGAGGATGACGGTGTCATATGGATTCGTAAAGCAGCAGAGATAGTGACTAAGTGAGTTGTGTGTCTGTGTGTGTGTGTGTTATCATGAATATATGAATAATGTTTTGTCATTGGGACATAAAGCTTGGGGCGTTTTCAGCGGGCGCCAAACGTTTGTACTTGATGCCCCCGGTTGGTTGGCGTCGCGCATCTCTTTGTAAGAATTCTATTTAGCAGTTGATTTAACCTGTGAAATAAAACACTTGAAGACAAACACACATACACAAGTATTAATATACTTAGATACACCATCAACACTCAAACATAAGTATTAATAGACTCAGATACACCATCAACACTCAAACAAACATAAGTATTAATAGACTCAGGTACACCATCAACATTCAAAAAAACACAAGTATTAACAGACTCAGCCACCGCGCCCCAAGTATTAATATACTCACATTAATTCTCAGATATGCTTTCAGTACATTTTCTTGCATGCTGTTGTGGACGGTTGTTGACTTGTAGTACCAAAATGTTGGTAGACAACTGCTTAAGTGTATTAGATCTTGACTTATAAAGCTTAAAATAACTTGAATAGCTTATTTATGATGTTTTCTATGACTTTTATTACAATATAGACAAATTCGACTTGAGCTCAAATGAAATAAATATAGTAGACTTAATAATAATATGAAATAGTATTCTGAACAAAATAGAACACACTACAAAACACGTCTTTTCACTCTGGCAATCTAGAGTCGTCTGTCCTACCTGAGACCGCTGACGACAATGCCACTTATCTTACATCATTGACAAACAAACGTTAACCTCTGCCCACCGCCACCATAGAAACACACACACTCCATAACACATACACACACATACAGAATATGCCTATAAATACTCGCCGCTAGTCTCAAGACCATAACTTTAACGTTTAATAACCCTTTGGCCTTTGAAACTATATTTCTATTTACTTTCTTACTCTATATGAATCTATACAGTCGTGGTGCGGCAAATGTCGTGGGCGGTGCTGTATGAGGAATTTCATTAGTGAAATTAAAAACTCTGTCATTACATTGATCTTATTAGCCTTTAGAATCCCTCTTATCAACTAGCAATCTCTTGATGGAAACTGGAACACGGGAGGATGGACATGGATTTCAAAAACGGATCTAACGATTTTCTTAGAAATTTGACAGTTTGTGTAGATCTATATTTTTGGTATAAGAATTACTTACTAAATGCCACAAAGGGAAAACTCTGGTTTGGCCGTTATAATTTTTCAAAAACATAATAATCTTCTTAAAATTAAATTTGGTCTGGAGGTCTAGACATTCTATATCTTGAACACACACACACACACGTCAGCGGGTATTCCCGCATGTGTTCATTAAAGATTTAAATATATCAACAACAACAAAAAATAGACGTTCAGGAACGTTTTGCGCACTGACCTAACATCAAACTCAACTCTTCTATACCATAGATCTAGATCCAGTATTCTAGTCTAGACTAGTGTCTTGTAACGTTGTTATATCCTGATCTGTATCACTAAATTAGCATTTTATATACTCTTAGTTTTATACAGGTGCCAAACAACCAGTGTTTTTTTTAGGTTTTGGTTGGGGGTGGGTGGATGGTGAAATGGGACGAATGGGAATCGGCACGAATTGCAGGGGAAGCAAAAAGCAGTTTCGATATTTTCAGTTCAAATATCAGAAGCTATGAAATACAAACTATCAAAATAAACGTTTGCGAGGCTTACGTTATTATTGGTATTACATTGTTAATATCCATTAATATTCACTCGAGGAAGACTGGGAAAATGTTTCCTTTTGTGAAGGATCTACAGGACCTTTTTTTTTTATAATTGTAACGAAAACAGTAACTGGCCTTCATGCTGTGGTACATTTCTCTGACGTCATTTGAACGTTGACCTCATCAAGTTCAGGGACAAAATCGCACCATGCTGCACCATGAAACCAAAAGAAAAGTTGATTCGACGTGCAAGGTGAAAGCGTGACATTTGTAGACTACGGTGAAAAGTAGACGCGAAGTCACAAACTTGTATCAAAAACATCATTTACAACATGATGCTGGCGATGAGTCCTAGATACGGGTGCACTGCTAGCCACGAGATATCCCATGGAGACAAAGTCGGCGTGCTGATGATCAAAAGACAATTTTAAAAAAGAAAAAAACATAATCTTTGTTGATACACCTAGCATATAATAACTTAAGAGAGTTTTTATACAATGCTTTTCAAATGTGCCTTTTATTTATCGTGTCAGTCCGGTGTTGTTGTTGTTTTTTTTCACTCAATCAATTCTTTACTTATCAACACTTTTCAATGTGATGCAATAGCAGTAGGCCTAATAATTTATAATAGATCAATAAATACATTTCCTATTTGTTGAAATAAGAAGCTGCTTTTCCTTCAAATTACTTTGGATTAGACTCTAAAATTCGGGAAAAAAAATTTTAGCCATGAAATCTTTTAACTAAATTAGCTAGGAGTTTGGTTTGGAAAAGGGAGGTAGTTGGGTATAACTATGAAGATTGTCGAGTTCGCTTCACATTGACAAGTAGGCAGTAATCCCGACATTTAGAAAAAATAATTTGATTTCTACCTTATAATCATTTCATTCTTTACAGCATTGCCCTCCTGTTGGGGTATACAGCACACATCGCTAGGGTTCAGGAGAGGGGAGGTTGATACGTTCTTCCAGGAGAGAGGATTTCTCGCGCTGTTAGATATCTTGTATCCTGTCCTTTTTGCGGACACCGGTTGGCCGTTTAGCTAGCGCACCATCAATCAGGGTGTAATTGGTCCGCCAATTAGTTCACCCTTGAGAGAGGCAGTGAGAGAGAGAGAGAGAGAGAGAGAAAGAGAGCTAGAGAGAAAGATAGAGATAGGGGAGAGAGGGAGGATATGGGGTGTGAAAAAAATAGGGGAGGAGGGTAGAAATGCGATGCGAAACGCCCCCCCCCCTCGCTTTCTGTGAACTAGACGTCAAAACGGGATGTCACAAATGTTTAGAAAACTATGTGGCAGGCTTGTCACAACCCGAATATGTCACCACCAAGTTTAGAATTAACGCAGACGTTTAAACGCTGCAGTCGCATCCAGGGTCTGGGATATTATTAAACATTTTGTTGTTATGTGCTATTTTATCAATGTCTCGTGGAAAAGTCAGATTATGAAAAAAAAAGGGGGTGGATTTCTAAAAGACATTCCTACAAGACAATATAATCATATGATTGTGCTAGGACACTTTGCTTTGACATTTGTCTTTCACTTTATTCTGATCATATCAATCAATTGTATTTTGTTTCCTTCCAACATTTGGTTGAAATCTCTATTTTTCCTTACGCCGCAGCATACATTTACGCCAAGTGTTCGTTACGCCATGGACTTCCAGCTATCATATTTTACAATGACCTAGGACCTAGAAAGATATTGTTGTATTATAATCTTATAGAAAAAAGTCTTTTTTTTCGCAAAAGATAATTACATCTTATGTGTTCCAAATTCCAAAACATACCTATTGATTAGAGGCTTAACGTTATTGGTTGACCCGTTCCCTTCTGTTTTGGCACTAGGCCAAGAAAGAATACATTGATGAGTTTGTCCTAGCATGTCGAATAAGAAATGTGCCCTTATCTTTGTGTCTCTCTGAATTAGTTATAGAAAAGACTCCTTTAGTCTTTCGTCCTTAAGCATCCTGAAGCTTTCATTATCTGACCAGTGATGTTACTCTTAAAGGTGAGTATAATGTATTCAGTTTGGGTGACTGTTCCAGTTAATATATAATATATATGTATTAATTTAAATGAGTTTAATAAAAAAAAATATGTTCACTAAATATAGAACCCAATAATTCACAATGTCAAGTATGAACACGATGTAAGTCTCCATATCGTATGCAGGCGCCAAATAATGGATTCGGCAATTATAATGAATTCTACTTATATGTAGAGGGCTAGGATGCCAAGCCGAAGTTCGTTTCGTGTTTGAATAATGTTTTCCGAGTGCAACTAGAATGTCAACAAAGAGATGCAAATAATCCAAATAGCGCCGCCTGGCCTTTGTGTGGGCCACCTAACATGGCCGTTCACCCATTTCACCGCCAACAGTGGATGGACTTGCATGGCTACCTTAAAGAAGTAAAACTTATATGTACAGTCTGATATAGTGTTGATTTGTTTTTTTTCTTTTATTATAGGTTCACTGTGTCGGCACCCTCTTTCTTATACTGAATGAAATGTTTCTACACTCTACAATTAACAAATTATAGCGATATATCTCTTTAGAATATAAAAGTGATAAAAATAAATACAGAAACTTTTAAACAATGTCTTATATTAGTCCTTATTTCAAGCCGTCCAGACATTGAGACCTGGTCCTAACAATAAATCGAATGGCAGACATTCTTTCCACAATGTAAAGACTACTTTCTATGAACATTAGGCTTAACTGCCAGGATTTACGAGAAGTATCCAGTGTGGATAAGTGACAAATGGCAACGACTTGATGGATTGGAAATAACCAATTTTTTTTCCTTTTCTAAAATGTGTATTGTCTTTAACTGAGAGATGGGGGTGACCCCATGAAGCATATTACAGTTAATATGCTATACGTAGGCGTGTGGTGTTTTTTTTTTAAGAAAGGTCTCAGCCTTTGAAATTAAAACCGATGGTTTCTCTGCGTGACTCCATGTGAGCACCAATGTTTCCCCACCTCGTCGTTCCCTTTTCGCGTGTTGTGTGCGCAGGGGGGTCGGCTTGAACTCTCCTCTTGTAATTAGATCCATCCCTCCCCAGCCCAATGAAAGCCAGGCCAATCCTTCTTCTCCCTGTGTTAGTCAATTCCGCCAGGGAGCTAAACTGCCAGACAGTGACTGCTCCTGGCATGGGGTCAATGGGGGTGAAGCCTGGACCCGGTGACACGCATGACACCAATTGGACTGAGGTGGGGAGGGGTGTAGGGAGGAGAGCGCCCTGGCTAGTAGATGGCGGACGACAACTCAGGTCATACTCGGGTGATCCCGGCACTAACGATAGTAGATTCTACCCCATGTACCCCTCTCCGCCTTAAGTTTTTTTTTGTATTTATCTAACGGAAACATGTGTTTGTTTCGATCTGTCCTGGTAAGGTCATCCGTAGTTGAATGTCAGAACAGGCTGACCTCTCTAAACTGTCATACATCTTTGAAATTGTTGGCTTTTAACATTATTCTTGTGGAATGTAGGTGTCGCCCTCTTCTTTTCAATGACTTCTTTCACCACCTCCCACCCACCCCCACCCCACACACACCTGTTATAAACTAGCACGTAGACATATTCGCCGTGAAAAGAAATTTGTATCAGTTAAAGTAAAGGTACTTAGAGACAGGCATGTCAATTATCTGTTTATGACATGCAGGAATGAATGCCCCAGTTACTATATGAAAATCGCCCTCAAATTACGCACTCTCTATTTTTTCCATATGTCTTCTACTGGTGTTGTTATAGACATTATGGAAGTGAATAAGTATAAGTTATAAATAAATAAAATGTGATTTTAGAGAAATACACAAAGTTTCGTCCGTGTTACCTCAACCTACGATAACATATTTTATTCTAGACCTGAAGCTCCTTTTTTTTTTTGCTGCTAAATCTGGCCCGCAGTCCCGTGAAGGTGCTCTGGAAATGTTTGCATCACAACATTATGCATCTCTCTTGGTCCCCTGTTGTTGTGCTGTTGTTTTAGGAAATCTGTTTTGGGATAAAACTCGAGGCCAATCTTGGATTTTATCAACTCACTCTCCTTTTCTTCTTCCGATGCCATTAGATTTATTTTACAAATTTCGCTAGACATTTCAATCCATAATCCCTAGGATCAAACTTCCTTTACGCTACTCTTAAGACGTACAGTCAGGCGTCAATTAGAAATTGTAATAGGAGAAAATAAAGAGATAAACTTGTTTGGGGGTATTGATCCGATTGAACCGAGAGCTCCGTCAATCTCAACAATTTCGCTTATCGCTGCAACTGATGATTTTCTAACCCGAAAAGTAAAATGTTGCCACATGTAATGACAGACATGAGCAGATCGTGACGCTGTCGGACTCCATGTTTCGTCTGCAAGCAGAAGACAATCCGGTTTGTCAATGGAAATATCTGACGATTGGAGTTTTTAAAAAATGTGTCTAATTATGGAACCGAAACAAATAACTACTATGCACTTCGAGTTATTATTCCACCCTTTGTCCTGACCTGTGAAGCAGTGGAAGGAGAGGTTCTCAATTATGTAGTCAATATACACCTCTACACAAGGTTCTCAATTATGTATTCAATATACTCTCTACATGTCTCATGGTTCTCAAATTTGTATTCAATATACTCGTCTACAGGTCTCAATGTTCTCCATTAAATAATTACTAAGCTTCTCTAAAAGACTAGTTTCAGATGGAATGGTGGTGTTTGCGTTAGATAAGACAAAAAAAAAACATTCAAAGGAGTGTACGCTTTATATCTGTCATTTGATGTCTCAAGATAGACTCTTAAACGAAAGACTTAAACACGAAGTTAAGGCAAGACTTACTGTAAGACATTGAAAACATTATTTCGAAAGTGGGGTTGTCATCCGCAGCCGTAGAGTTACAAAGTTATAGATTTAAAAACAAAAGGGCCAAAAGGATTTATTGGATGTGTCTTGCGTTGTGTTGCAAAAGTCAACACTCCATAGTGCTCTGTACACGTTCCGCTCTCAGTAATAGTGCTCTGTACACATTCCGCTCCCCTCAGTAATAGTGCTCTGTACACAGTCCGCTCCCCTCAGTAATAGTGCTCTGTACACATTCCGCTCCCCTCAGTAATAGTGCTCTGTACACAGTCCGCTCCCCTCAGTAATAGTGCTCTGTACACATTCCGCTCCCCTCAGTAATAGTGATCTGTACACATTCCGCTCTCCTCAGTTTGGTGCTGAACAAATAGATGATTACACATTTTGAGAGTCCAGTATAAAAATCGTCAATAAATTGGATTTTTAAACTTTTTTTTTTCCAGAAAAGTGTGTTTATAACAGTGTGAGACTCACTGGTCTGCAGGTGAGAAATCTGTAATTGATCTTTAAAAGGTTAATAATATATGGTGAAAAGAAGGAGATAATTGGTTTTAATAAGCGCGTGTGCACGAGAGATGAACTGTGGGAGAAGAGAGACTTTATCATTTTGAAAAACTCAGTTGTAAGCGTTGTCAACTCTCAAAACGTCCTCTCAAATAGCGATATTCCCTTTGTGTATGCCCTGCAATAAAGAGTCTTCCCTAGGTATACAATTGACATGTACAGATAGCTGAATGACCAGACTTCTCTGCTCAACACTTCATGACTAATGTGGATTAAAAAGTGGCCATTCGTTCATCTGAAATAAAAATAAAATGACTATCAGACAAGGGACAGTCCTACGAAGGATTTAATCTGTGTGAATGTTGTAGTTTTGTACGGTTAACCAGGGGCGTTTAAGAGGGGAGGAGTGACATGATAGATAATGATAGAGGTGAGAGCGATCCCACCAAGAATAGAATGCTAGACATGGCATACTTTAAAGATCTAAAGGCCAGTTTATCGGTTTTTTTTCTTAATTAAAAACTATAAGACAATGTCCTATACAGGGTAAAAGTATATTTATTTCCACAGAATGGAACACTCGACTCATATACTAGTCAAAACCGACTTTCAAAATTTTATCTTCTTATAAATTACAGACGTTCGTTCAAAGAAGAATATAATTAGACAAATGTCTTACGCGTATCTCAGTCTAGTCGTGGATGCCAATTAGACTTAAAGTTTAAGTTAATGGTTTTCCTGTCTGACCCAAGCAACTAGTTCCATGATTTAAAGGACAGTATGAAAGGAAGAGCACTTATGAGAATTAGTCCAAGCCTATGGAACAAGAAATATGCGTTTATGGTGCAAAATAACATCCATTTTAGTTTCTATTAACTACTTATAATTTAATATTATAATATTATCTAACTAACACAAACAATTATATACATTTGTATACTTATGTGTACTCACAGTTTTTTTCTCTAACACTTTTATAGTATGAAACAGTTTTCTCGTTCATTGTTTAAAGAAAAGAGAACTTACATAATCCATGGCTGACAATGGCTTTGTCTGCATTAGACATGGCAAAATATGCAGGTCGCAAATGGGTCTGTCTGCGTGGTCACGTGAAATACTGTACTCATATTCGTTCTATTACTATTATCTTTATCATCAATATTATTACTATCATTGTTATTATAAAAATTATTATTATTATTATCATTATTATTATATTGACCACCGACGGACAATGGTCATTCTTGCCCTAGAAGTGGCAAAATATGTTGGTCACAGCTGGGGCTGCGCAGCCACAGGAAATACTGTATTACTCATAGTGATGGGAACTAAACTAAATTTTTTTAGTTAAACTAAAACTAAGTTTGAACTAAAAAAAAGTAATTAAACTTTTAGTTAATCACAAATTGAAAAAATTAGTTAAACTAAACTAAGAAACTTTAGTTAAACTTTTACTAACTATTTTGACCTTTTTTAAGGACGAAACAGCCAAACATGAAAAATATAAAGCACAACCAATCTCTTTAGCTAAATGTAATAAACATTTATTTGTGAACATGAAAAAAGATTTAAATGTCTTTAAGGATAGATGTAGATCTTAATAGAATCTCTAGAATGATACTATTATAGAAAGAAATTAGAAGTAATTGTCCAAGTTCTAATATAAGTTACCTTTAGAAGTAATGATAAAACTGCATGTTGACTCTCTAACTAACTTTAGATTCTAGAATATTTCTGGATCTAGTATCTTCTACAAACGAAATGATCAGAAATAAAATCTGGATCTAGAATTAGATCTAGCTACTAGACCTAGATCAAATAATTAATATTTTAATCTATTTTAAATCTAATCTAAGAAATACTAGTTACTGCTACTACTACTAGATTGTAACTAGATCTAAAATCTAGATAGAGTCTAGTCCTAGTAGATATCTTACTAATTTTAGATCTAGAGATTTTAGATTATTATAATTATGATTATAACTAGATATGGGTATTTAGATCTATATACTCTTGTAGATAATACTAGATCTAGATCTAATAGATCTAGATAGTAGATATAAGTATAGTATTAGTATTATAGTCATTATAGATCTATCATCTTAGGTCTTAGACTTAGTATAGGTCTAATAAGTAATCTAGATATATCTTCTAGATCTAATCTAGACTCTAATTCTAGAATAGTAGAATCTCTAAACTAACAGATCTAGTCTAATAAAGTAAAGTAATATACATCTATATAGATTTCAATTTATAGATCTATATTATTGACTTATAATTTTAAATTTACATCTAGATCTAAGACTACTCAGAGTTAGACTCTACTTAAGACTAAGAGACTAAAATAATTAAATATAGACTGACTATAGATCTAATAGTAGTAATAGACTAATACTAATAGACTAGACGTCTCTAGACTCTAACTCTAGATCTATCTAGTAAAAAGTTTTAAAATAAAAAGAGTCGACATTTTTTTTAGATCTATAGCAAAGCAAAATTCTTTGTCTGCAGCTATACAGGGACACACTGGTGTTTAATAAAAAGCAGCAAAATGTAGATCTATAGAAGTAAGGAATTATCAGGATTTATCAAGCAGCGAAATTTGCTAGAAATAGATCTATAATGAACACGTTTATTTTTCTCGCCTTTCAAATACCTTGAATTGGCGGGAATAGTGACATTATAGGGTAAAGGTCAAAAGGCTTTATAGTGACCTGTGCACCCTATAGTTTAATCTCCTCTCCATTGCTCATTATGTATATTCTCCAAATTACATAGATCTAAATATTTATTGGTATGTATGTTAAAAAAGTTTGTAAAATTTGTAATTAAACTTTTTAGTTTGTAGCTAAAAAAAAAAAATTAAACTAGGATTTTAACTAAACTTTTTTTAAAAATTAAACTTTGGCCTTAACTATTTTTTTTTAGTTAAACTAAAAGTTAGCAACTTTTTTGTTAACTTTTGCCCATCACTAATTGCTCATTAATCTTCGGACTCGAAGACAAGCTTATTATTTTTATTATATTAAATAAACCTTCATAAGAGATTTATATAAATACATCAACTTTCGACCAATTCTCCAGGTTTATGTGAGAATACAAACATTTCATTAAATCTGTTGTTTGACAAGGCTAGATTTGAATACAATGAAACAAAAAAAAAAGTCTATTGGTACAGAGAAAACAATCGAATTAAACGCAAGATCGTTAGGGAAATTTGATGTTAAATTTCCACCCCTGCTCCCAGCATGCACGTCCGATGAATGGAAGTTGTCGCTAAACTCTGAAATGTCAGGTTCTCCATTGAAGCACTAACCAATAGCTCTGCTAGAGCCCATCCGACCTTTTAACCCGCTGCGCCTCGTCAAGGATCCGCACCACTCGGAGACCATTTATTTTTCAATCACCGCTGCCCTTTACATCAAAACTCGCTTTCTCGCGTGTCATTAGCGAGTGAGAGAAAAGAAAAAAGAGAGAGGGAGAGAGTAAAAAGAGAGTTAGAGAGTGGGAGGAAAAAAAAAGAGAAACGAGCTTATCCTATAATCATTTCCAACCGCGTCTGTTATTCCTCCTTCCCCTGCCCAACTATTACCTGAACTGTTTATTAAGCTTTTATTCTTCTCTCCCTTAATCACACACACACACACACACACACAACGACCTATCTACTCACACCCTGGTCAGATCACACGTAGATGCACTCAGTCCGGCGTACTCACAGTCCGTCGCGGCACCCCACCTCTTCCAAAACCCCCTCCCCTTCTCTTCCTATCAAACAACGCTACCAACGTGCCATGCTTGAGCGGGCCTTTGGCTATTGGAACCGCCAGGCGGTCCGGGCACAGACAAATGCGATCTGAAGCCTTGCTCCCCGTACGGAAATCAACGTAATTACCAGGCAAATGACATAAATTAAGAGCGGCCCGGGGGTAAGGTTTACACTGCTCCTACATGATATGTGCATTTAGATTGCAGTCTAAACCGTTCACTTAGCGGCCAGCTCGATCGCGCGATCTTTTGTCCCGCCATTCCACTGTGGCGACCAGGGCCCGCTTCCGGTGGAACACGCTCTCAATCGTCATTGTCTACATTTAGTGTTGAACTTTCTTGGTGGCTTGCAGGAAATCAGTGACCTCTCACTTCTCTCTCTTTTCCCTCTTTTTCTGTCCCCTCCTCTCTATCGATCCCCTCCTCTCTCTCTCTCTCTCGTTTATCTCTCCATTTTTTTCTTTTTCTCGCTCTCTCCCTTCTGACTCCCCCTCTATTACTTTCTCCCTATCTCTTTCTCTCTCCACTTATTTATTTATTGGTGCTACTAGCTGCCCCCCTCCCCCAACGTAGAACAAAAAAAAAACCAACTGCATGGTCGTTCGTTTGCGCATTGAACTGTTCACGATGGTGCCGAGTTTAAACCCAACCTGCAGTCATCTCCTGCCGCCAGGAGCGGACTGGCTATATGGGCAATCGGGCATATGGGCAACATTAGATCATAATAAATGTCGCTAAGTCACGTAAAAGTGATTGGCCTCGTCTTATGCAAGATATACAAGATACAAGATCTTGACATACTTAACTCGAAGTACCATTTGACCTAGCCTCGCTCGGCTGAATGATTTGTTTCTCGAGCTCATATCGGAAAAGTTCGAATGTGTGTCTATTTATACGAATATGATGTGGCCAATGAGATGAGATATTTAAAGTCATTTAAATACATTTACCATGAAATTTTTAAGAAAATCGTTGGAGCAGTTTTCGAAATAAAAATTTCTTTATTTATACATACAAGAATTGCTCTCTAGAGTATAAGATAGGCAGCCATCAATTGTTATGCTTTATTCTATTATAATAATAAGGCTTGTCTTCGAGTCCGAAGATTAGTGAAGAATACAGTATTTCCCGTGGCTGCGTAGCCCCAGCTGTGACCTACATATTTTGCCACTTCCAGGGCAAGCATAACCATTATCCGCAGGTGGTCGATTTAGATTTTCTTTTCGTCATCTGCGTTTGTCCTCGGCAGCAGATTTTCTTTTGGTCTCAAATGTGTATCCCTCAGCCTTCGTGAGTGACCTTCAGCTGTCTCGTTCCGACGCCGCATGCAGCCAGGTGCTCTCTTGTATGTCAGCCAAGGAAAGTTGACGCCTAAGCTGGTCTTTGAACGCCGGTATGGACAGTATAGAGGGACTTCTTATGGTCCGACAGCTACTCTGGGCAGGGCACGTATCCCGTATCGGAGACGAACGTATGTCAAAGGCAGTCTTGTTTGGTGAGCTAAAAGGTGGTCGACGTAACAGAGGCGCCCCACGGAAAAGCTTTATTCTATTAATTATATCAAAATAATGCAATAAAATAATAAGGATTGCGATTGTACTTGTTTAAACGTACAAAATGAGATTTCCTTTAGCCTTTCAGTCTATTTACATGTAGAAATATATTACAGCATGTAAACCCACGTTTGTATACATACGTTCAGAGTTATGCATATCATACGCAATCAAGTAATGAGCCGATTCGTATTGTAATGCCCGAGCCGATTTTGACACCAAGTCCAACCCTGCCTGCCATCGTGCAGGAGGCTTGGGCTATAAGGTAAAATCTTAAATTCGGAAGGATCTAAAAAAAACGTACAGGTGTCAGGGATCACCTAGCAAGCCTGAGCACTGAGAGGGCATGCATAACACACAGATTATCCACTGCATCCCCATACTAGTCCCTGATGTCTGGGACTGTGTTCTGCCCATGTATGTCTGGACTGTGTCCTGCCCATGTATGTAGCTGGACTGTGTTCTGCCCATGTATGTAGCTGGACTGTGTCCTGCCCTCATGTTCTTCCTCATTTTAAACACCTTACATCGTTCTCTACGTCATTCTCAGCTCCCAACTTCATCAATTAGAGAGGAAACAGGAACGGAACATTTGTTGTTTTCATTTGTTTTAAATATTTTCGCATGTCAGTATTGGTATTCTCCCAGACTGGTATCCTCCCAGATTGGTATCCTCCCAGACTGGTATCTTCCCAGATTGGTATCCTCCCAGATTGGTATCTTCCCAGATTGGTATCCTCCCAGACCATTCCTATCACCGACAACCTCTTACGTTTGTATTTGTTCCATCCAGGCTCCGGCCCGCCACTGGATCAAATACAGATGAATGTTACTAGAGAAGCTATTGTCTGATAAGAAATATTTAATTACCTGTAAATTACGACATTGTCTCGGGTTATAATGAATTTGTGCCGACATATGTAATATGTAATGCGATATGTAATATGTAATGCGATATGTAATATGTAATGCGATTTGTAATATGAATGACATGAAACGAAAGAACATTGCGTGATATTGACTTGAAGTGTAGCTGCTTTAGTGATCCTTGCTCATTTCGTCAAAATTTAATCAGAAATTATTGTACTTCAGTTACCGGAAGCTGTCAATAATAGCGAAGGATGCCGTCTAATCGCTTTGCAACAAATAACTTTAGATGCGCAATTTCGGTATTTTGACTACACGAAAGCAGACACCGCGCATTAAGAAAAAAATCAAATCTCTAATCCACAATAATTGATTCAAGTAACAGTCAGTAATGTCTCCAATGGCCGTCGCGTGAGTGTCCAGTTCTAGATTTGTTCCTTTTGTTTCGGCTGGAACACGGGTAGAAGAAGAAAAAAAAATGTCATCAATTTAGATAGCTATCTGGGGTAATCAGATGTCGACTGTTGGTGGCCGCTTTTCAGGAAGATGATCAAGATGAGAAATAATTCACCTCTGAATTGGTTTCTGTACCTCACGCCATCTCTAGTTTTAAAAAAAGTGCAGTCTTGAATTTGTTTACTCATGGGCGGTGCTCGACTAAAGACTGCAATAGGAGCATTTTATGCAAACCAGGATTTAGTACTAAGCTATTATGGTGCATAAAAACCAAGTTCTAGTACTTTTAACTTTAATCTAGGGGTCTTTATAATAGTTTATACTTACATATCAAATTTTTATTTAAAATCCTTCCAGCCACTAAAATAGAAAGCAAAGACATTTTTAAAAAATGTTATAAAAACTATGTTTCATAAAGAATCTGTTAAAGGATTATTTTCTCTGATTTCAACCGAATTTTAAAAACTTTTTTCTAAAGTTTTAGCCTAACTTACAGCAATGATTTGCATTTTATGTAGTTCAACAAAGGAGACGCACGACTCTCGTGATCCGGACAAGCGCCTGTATAATCATTTCGGCTATTTTATGTTCTAACATATTTACAAATTGTATGCTAATTCTAACCGTTCCAAGCTCTTCCATGCTAAAACTACTCAATGAGCTCTCAAGCGGAACGGCACTCAGGAAATTTCCCCGCTGCTATTTGACCTCTGCTAACTCTAGTGGGAATGAGTTGTGATTGTGAATGAAACAAAAAAAAATGCGTGATTAAAACTAGCTCCAGTTCAATGCGAGATCAATTGATGCCACATTAGCCATGATTGAAAACAAGTGGAGACCTTTGGTTCTCGTACCGTGGGGGACAGATATTGGAAATAAAAGATTATAAAGAAATGGATGAGCAATTGGCTGGTGCTAGATGGCCTTTAAAAGAACATGGCAGTTGTCTTCACGTCGTCTCCAGGGTGGATGTCACAAGACAGCTGTCAATTGTCATCTGCAAGGCAGTCGTGGCTCAGCGTGTGGTCAACTTGCCCAGGAGAAGCGGAGGAGAATACTTTTGATCGAAATTGAGATTCTGGCAGCAGACGACAAAGAGAGGTAAGCGAGGCAGTAACAATAACAAAAACACAAATTCATTCATTTCTTTAACAAACACACAAATTCGTTCATTTCTTTAAAAAGATATATGTCCTTTTTTATTTTTTTAAATACAAGTAGAAGTATTTTTTTTAAAAGGGGGAGGGGGGCTCAATAATCTTGTTTTACTTATCTATACCAAAAATTAACTTCTATTTTCTTAAATGACCAATGACATTCTAAGTCTTTTATACACCAGACATAACGGCATACAATGGAGTGTAGTCTGTAGAGCTAAAGAAAGTGTCCGGGAGAAGACCTCGACTTTAGGGGCTCAGGCGCTCAGCTAACATAATTTAAGTCAAATACGCCTGCCTATAAACAATTCTTTGCCTGCATCAGCCCGCCATCAGAATAGACAAACATCCTTCTTACAAGTAACAGACAAAATGTCCTCTCAGTTTGAAACAATTCAGTTGTTTAGCAGTGCCGTAGTGTAGCAGTGTGTCTGTAGTATACCAGTGTGCCTGTAATGTAGCAGTATGCATGTAGTGCATCAGTGTGTTTGTAGTGTAGCAGTGTGCCTGTAGTGTAGCAGTGTGTCTGTAGTGTAGCAGTGTGTCTGTCAAGAATCAGTGTGCCTGTAGTGTAGCAGTGAGCCTGTAGTGTAGCAGTGTGCATGTAGTGTAGCAGTGTGCCTTTAGTGAAGCAGTGGGCCTGTAGTGAAGCAGTGTGTCTGTAGTGTAGCAGTGTGTCTGTAGTGTAGCCGTTTGCCTGTAGTGTAGCAGTTTGCCTGTAGTGTAACAGTTTGCCTGTAGTGTAGCAGTGTGTCTTTAGTGTAGCAGTGCGCCTGTAGTGTAGTATTGCGCCTGTCGAGCATCAGTGTGCCTGTAGTGTAGCAGTGTGCCTCTAGTGTAGCAGTGTGCCTGTAGTGTAGCAGCGTGCCTCTAGTGTAGCAGTGTGCCTCTAGTGTAGCAGTGTGTTTTTAGTGTAGCAGTGTGCCTGAGTGTAGCAGTGTTTATGTAGTGTAGCAGTGTGTCTGAAGTGTAGCAGTGTACCTCTTGTGTAGCAGTGTGCCTGTAGTGTAGAAGTGTTTCTGTAGTGTAGCAGTGTGTCTGAAGTGTATCAGTGTGCCTGAAGTGTAGAAGTGTGTCTGTAGTGAAGCAGTGTGTCTCTGTTGGTGTAGTGACTCTTCATCGTTGACATTATTCACAGGGAACAGGGATCAAGGGAAACTATTAAGACAGTGTTTCTCAAACTGTGGTTCGCGGACCCCATGGTCTGCGAGACGACCGAAAGCAGTCCGCAGACAGATGAAAATTGAATACTTATCAAATTTCTTCGATATCCGATCGGATAATTTGAATATTTGATATTTTAATATGCCTATTACGAACTATTGTATGACTACCTAAACTTAGAATTTGAAAACATTTTTCACTTAGATATTCCTGACTTCTGCCTAGGCCATTTTGCTGAAGACGAACTCAGATTCAAATCACAGATGAATCCATACTAATACAGGGGCAGCTTATTGAAATATTCACAAACGAAGACTTTAAACTGATTTTTAAACAAGGATACTAGATTTACTAATTCTGGTGACAAAAACATGTTTCAAATTTATGTCACCATTTTCACTTAGAAGTCCGTGTGCAAGTTTTGACTATATAAAGGGCTTCTCGGTTCAAAAAAGTTTGAGAGCCTCTGTATTAAGGGGCCACTGTGTGAGGCAGTAATAGCGTAGATAACTTATGCTCTCGGTGATTATGTCCACGCTATACTGTTCAGCACTTTACCAAGAAACAATTACAGCCTGTGAGGGACGATGATTCGTTCAGATCGCCTCTGAGTGTGAAGCAGAGAGGATTAACGCAAATGCCACGTAACACCATTGTCTCATCAGCTGCGTGTAATGCCTTAATCCATGGTCGTATCCATTGGCCCACATGTGAGTGTGTGTCGACTTCAAGTGGATGTGGATGCAAGACGAGCTGGTTGTCAGCACTGTCTGGGTTGCACTTTGTTGGTGAGTGTGTAGGGTCGGTCATCTTTCAACTCTTCAGACTGATCGTGGTCAAGCTCGTTCACATTAGAGAGGATTTTATTGTGTGATCTTATTTTTATACATGTAGAATGCAATTTGTTTTGCTGTTGTTTTTTTTTATGTTTATGTGTTAATATTTTATGTATGTGTGTGTGTGAATTGTAAATATGGGTATTTTGTATGTTCCATCCTATCTGCATATAAATTTATGACAACAGTATCTGAGATAGAGTGGCTCTCTTTTTATCTTTCCGTTGCAATGAAATAATCTCCCTTAGTATCCATAATTTCCCCAATTTCACCAGTGACGCGAAATGAGAAACGCCTAAAGATTTATGACGTGACTCAAGAATTTGGACGTGGTTAGGGACACAACTCTCAGAATGACTTGTTGGGTGTCACTTTTGTTATATATACAAACGTTTGATCAGACATTTGAAAAGGCCTAGACAAATACGAAAAATAGATATGTGACTTTTGTTTGTGTATCAAGTTTTTGGATATCTGTCCTTTAAATGTTTGGTCTGCTCTAGAGCATATCACAACGAGGTTATGAGACTAAGATTGTAAAGGCAACTTGTTATAGTTGTAAATCCTTATGACTTACTGACTAAAAACAAAAGGAAGATCTCAATGTAACCACTATTTGGTTTTAGAGGAGGTACTAGAATTCACGGACCAAAGATGAGTTGGAAGAAGGGGGGGGGGGGGGTGATGCGGGCCATTCCATTTGAGGTTTAAAAACAGAGTGTTGTGGCTAAAATAAGTAACATATAATCCTGTTGGCTTTTTTAAGGCAGCGAAGCACGAGTTACGAATATCATGAATGCTAGAAATCACAGACCAAGAGTATTTGTGAAAAAAAATGCTAATTTTGCTTCATTTTTTTACGCAGTTGTGAGCGATGGTTTATTAATACGCACAGTTCCATCCTACAGACTGCTTCCGTATTCTGTTGTATAAGTTCCCTTGTATCTGCTTCCTTGTTCTATTGAATTAGCTCCCTTTTGTCTATCTTTACATCCGTTGAAGTAGTTAATTTCTGTCTGCTTTCTTATCTGTTCAATTAGCTATCTTGTGTCTGCTTCCATATCTGTTCAATTAGCTATCTTGTGTCTGCTTCCATATCTGTTCAATTAGCTATCTTGTGTCTGCGTCCATATCTGTTCAATTAGCTATCTTGTGTCTGCTTCCATATCTATTCAATTAGCTATCTTGTGTCTGCTTCCATTCCTGTTAAATTAGTTTCCTTTTGTCTGCTTCCGTATTCTCTTGAATTAGTTTCATTGTGTCTGTTTCGACATCATTTGAATTAGTTCCCTTGTGTCTGCTTACATATATTGTTGAATTAGTTCCCTTGTGTCTGCTTCCACATCATTTGAATTAGTTCCCTTGTGTCTGCTTCCACATCATTTGAATTAGTTCCCTTGTGTCTGCTTCTATATTTTGTTGAATTAGTTCCCTTGTGTCTGCTTCCATATTCTGTTGAATTTGTTTCATTGTGTCTGCTTCCAAGTTGGCAAGTTATGTTGTTCTTGTTTTTTTAAACTTGGACATTTCCGTTCGGATCTTTAAGTTATCTTGTAGAACGTTGTTTTCTATTGTGTCCATTGTGTTTGTTGGTGGTCCCCTGAGGAAAGAGCCTTCTAATGAATTGATTCGTGGTCGATGGGCGCGACAGTCCTCCAAATAATTTAATATGTCAACTTGCTAATGAGCACGTGAAATGGTTAGACTTGGCCCAGTTCTCAGACACATCTCTGTAGTGTGAGCAGCAGCCTCTGCAATCAATTCTATCACTACTGATGTCTGCTTTGATTACTTCAGGTTTGGCTTTAACTTCAGATCTGCTGTTTGTTAGTTTAATGCTGGGGAGGATGGGGGGGGGGGGGGGGGATAATAGTAGAAAAAAACGGAGGGGGGGGGGGGTGAGTAGGGGTGAGAATAAAAAATTAAAATTTTACCAGGGGAGATAAACTTCAAACTAATGACTCGGCTAAGACATAAATTCTCTCCCCTTACACGCTATTTTTTTTTTTCTCTTTTCGTGTGCTTTAAATGTCTACACTTGCCTGAAATAGGCTCTTAGTAGTTTGCCTTTTTGTGCCGCCTTAGCCACGTTCCTGTAACTCTCTCTCTACGTCTTCTACACCACATCTCTCTCTCTCTCTCTCTCTCTTACACTCTTTTCCATAATTCCATTCCCGCTCTCTCCCTCGCCACTGAACGTTATCAAAAGCAACTGGCTTAAGGTATCGATAGAGCGCCCCACGCCATATCCACATTAATATTGTCATTACTGCTCTGATCCGGTTACCCCGGGGGCCACCTATTGTAGCGCCGCTACCCCACACTTAGGCGATCATCTTACACCCTAATCCTGCAAATGCTTTTCACAACCTCGCCGTCGAGAAGAAGTTAAAAAAAATAATAATTTGTTATGGGGGAGGGGGGGAACTGAAAGCTTGTCCTCCTTTTCTTCCCCGCGCCCCTCTGTACATCTGGGCTACCGGAGGGCGGCAAGGGCGTCGGTGGCCCTACTTAAAAACAGAAAAACAACGAGACGGTTTGAAGAGTAATTCCATATAAGTGTAGAGTCTCTCGCTTGACTGAGTTCTTAATATCTGCTCTTTTTTTTTATAAAGCGTGAAGTTTGACTGACATTTACTGCAGATTTATGGCCTTTGAGGATTTACTAATTTTTTATGGCCAATTTATTGTCTCCCTTTTACCCGTTCTATAAATAGATTTTTTTTTTCTTTTCATTTTTCTTTTTTCTTTCTGAAAGAAAAATATTTTAAAAATATGAATTGCGAGATTTCCGTTTCCATACACTAAAATCTTCGGCAAATAAAATTTGATCTAAGAATATAACATTTTGTGACTTGTCATAAAAATAATAAATGTAAATAAATATTTAAAGTTGAAGTTTAGTTACAATCTAATGAAGACAGCATTTCAATCACTTATTTTTTTAAAAAAGGAGCAGGGGATAACCTAATAGACATATCAGTTTAATCCTTTATAGCAGAACTAGCAGGTGATGCCCTAAAAGACACATTGATTCTTTCAATTTATAGCAGAACTAGCAGGTGATGCCCTAAAAGACACATTGATTCTTTCAATTTATAGCAGAACTTGCAGGTGATTGACCTAAAAGACATGAATTCTATCAATTTATAGCAGAACTAGCAGGTGATTGACCTAAAAGACATGAGTTCTATCAATTTATAGCATAACTAGCAGGTGATTGACCTAAAAGACATGAATTCTATCAATTTATAGCAGCACTAGCAGGTAATGACCAAATAAATAAACTAATTATCAATAGCATTGTTAAGCAGAGACTATCTAAGGTAATCCGAGATAGTGTATAGTATATATAATTTAAAGGGAATGCATTAAAAAAACAACCACATATACAAATTCACACATGTACTTCCATTGATGATTCGAATACCTATCTTACTTAATTTAAATTTCCGATTCTGAACAATGTTATACGCCCATGATAGCAACTGATATAACATTCAAGGTAGATTACATTCGCAGAAGTCATTTGTCTTTAAGAAAGTATCTCTTTAAGTGTTACCCCCGCACCCCCTTCCCTTAAAAAAATCTCCAACAATGGTACTTGCTGCCACAAGACGTTACTAAACAATCCAAATCCACCAGCTTTATTCTCAATGTTAAAGTTTGCCATAAATTATCTACGACCCAATGCTTTTTACCTGCATCACCAAAGGTGATATTATTAATCGAAAGATTTTGGGGACGGGGGGGCGGAGAAGAAGTTGGAACGCAGGAAGGAAGCAATTAAAGATTTATCGTAACTGGTGAGACCGACTAAGAACTGACATCCCATTGAGTGGCGAACCCCCAGTTTAAGTTTCTCTGGGCATGCAAGCACGGAAGATATCAATGACTCGGACACAGCCACAGATATCCATTAAGTGCATTTAGAACATTATGAAGCGTTGTTTTTTTTTATTTCTTATTTTAGCACAAGGCCTGTGTTTGAGTTCGTTATAGAACAGATGAGGGGAAAGGATTAAAGTTGAAAATAAATCTTCTGGTTGGACTTTTTTAGGTGTGCATGAATTGATCTACATATTTGAGACACTATCGTTTCTTGAGATTTGCTTGATTCGCGTTAGCATCGCGACTACAACCTGTTGGTATGGCTTCTATTATATGAATACTAATATACATTTTTTTTTTCTGTTTCTTTCTCTCTCTCTCTCTCTCTCTTTTACTCTTTCGCTCTCTGTGTTTTTCTGACATTCAAACAAAACTCTCTAGGTCAGTGATGACCAACTTTATTTGACTAATGGGCCATTTTAATTTTCGACACTCGTGTCGCGGACCATGCTACCGAAAAAGTACATAAACTAAACGAACTGATTTGATTAGAAACCTGCTGATCTAGTACTTACATTAATTTATGGGAAATTTGAAATGTAGCTTTTTCACGCGTCAGAAAATGGCTTAATTTCTCTGCTTAAAATGTGAGCAATATGTTGCTAGCTTTACCACCGAATTATTTTCCGGTCTCTTTTTTGGTAAATATTCACATCGATCCTCCAATCTTTAAGTGCAGTTTAACAATCTTTTATTCACGGCTCAAACCAAGAATGCTACTATATTTGTTTTATAATGCCGTTTATATGTTGTTAATTTAAAAAAAAACAGCCACACTTTCTTTAGAAATCAAACCTGTTGGCTTATTACCATGTTCAACACAAACGCAAAGATCCATCCATTATTCCTGGTAGATTCTGCATTCAGAGTTCAATTTCATAAACACACAAATGTTAAAGGTCTTGGTACAATCAGAGAAAAAATAAGGGCCCTAACGTAGGTCAGATATGTTTTTCAACTTTTCATTTTTGGAGGGGGGATTTTCTACACCTTGTGCCGACGTTTCGGCGGGCCGGATGGAGGCACGTCGCGGGCCGGATTTTGGGCTTTATTGCTCTATTTAAACAATATAACACTATAAGCACACGAACTTTATAAAGTGGGTTGAAAAAAAAATGAGCATTTCAAACCTAGACCACATACTTTCAAGTTTCAGACATTCTTTTAAGTTTCCGTCATTGATTCAGTCACTGATTCCTTGCTGAACATTGGACTATGCACTACATCCTTGCTGAACATAGGACAACAGTCACTACATCCCTGCTGAACATAGGATTACAGTCACTACTTCCTTGCTGAACATAGGACTAGAGCGACTAATTCCTTGCTGAACATAGGACTATAGTCACTACTTCCTTGCAGCACATAGGACTACAATCACTACTTCCTTGCAGCATTTAGGACTACAGTCGCTACTTCTTTGTAGCACATAGGACTACAGTCACTACATCCTTGCTGAATATAGTACTACAGTTACTACTTTCTTGCAGCACATAGGACTACAGTCACTACATCCTTGCAGCACATAGGACTACACCTACTACTTTCTTGTAGCACATAGGGCTACAGTCACTTCATCCTTGCAGCACATAGGACAACAGTCATTACTTCCTTGGTACACATAGGACTACAGTCACTACTTCCTTGCAGCACATAGGACTACAGTCACTACTTCCTTGCAGTACATAGGACTACAGTCACTACATCCTTGCTGAACATAGGACTACAGTCACTACATCCTTGCAGAACCATCGAGGCTGCTGATCCTAAAACTGTTTCGGCACTTTCTGTCAGTTTAGACACTTCAGCAGCATCGAAAAGGGTATGGGGGAGAGGAACTACTGCATTGGCGACAACGTTCCGAGCCTCGTTATTGCCCAGGCTTACAATTCATTTCTCTGAGATCGACCATACTTACTACTTTTATGTCAATGGTTTTAGAAGTTATTTCCTTAAGCATGGAACTTAGCATCAATCTCAGTGTATAAATACTAGTATTACGTAATGTTTTTTGGTCAATGAAGACGATTCGTTATTCTGGCTTAGTGTGTCAGCGTTATTTCATTCTTTCTTATAAAACCTACTTACATCCCGATGTGTGTACACATTTTCTAGATGATTCTTTAAAACACTATAACTTAGTCGCATGATCCTGCTAAATGGTATCTAAGCTGTAATGACCTTCACCAATCACGTTGTCTCTTGTTATCTCGAAGGTAGCGCCAACAATCCTGTGGAATCTTAATGGAATTAAATTATACTCTAATTACGATTTAGACGGATTAGCGGAGTTAATGAAGCAGTGTGACAGGGAGATAATTTAATGGGA
The DNA here is from genome assembly GCA_030265305.1 of Biomphalaria pfeifferi. NCBI lineage: Eukaryota > Metazoa > Mollusca > Gastropoda > Planorbidae > Biomphalaria > Biomphalaria pfeifferi. Next base: position 1,611,913 of record JASAOG010000105.1, on the reverse strand, counting down.
GACTAGCGTGAATTGACTTTTATAGCTTTCTAGAGCCCATTTTTGTGTTTTAATGTTTTCTTGTTGCACGCACATTGCGACAGACGTTAAGGTCATATAGTTGGATATTATGTCATATTAGAGATTTACAGCAGTTGAAAAGTTTGATTGAAAAGATTTTTTCCCCCAAACAACTTCTCTAAACAAACATGCCCAAACATATAGAAAATAATGGAAAAAAAAACTAACCCCCCTTCCCCGAATATTTTGTATGCTCATTCGACATGCACATTTGTTGACTTGAACATTTGTTGACTTGATTATTTGTTGACTTGAACATTTGTTGACCCACTCATTCATTTGCAGACACATTTCTTGACCAACAAATTTGCTGGCCTGAACATTTGTTGACCTTCTAATTTGTTGACATGAACGCACGACTGTTCACCAGGCATATTGTTGACGCGAAAATGTTTTGAAATACACATTTGTTTAACTACTAATTTGTTGACCTGAGAATATGACCTGCAAATTTGCTGATCGTACTTCTTTCCCATTTGTTGAGCTACACATATATTGGCCTATTTTTTTGTTGTTTTGTACATTTGTGACCTGCATAATTGTTGATTTACACATTTATCGACTTATACATTTGTGACCTGCACATTTGTTAATCTGAACGTGTGCATTGTATATTTATATTGACATTTACATACAATAATTTTTAAATCATTGCAATATATAATTTTCGGTAGAAAAATAATAACTGATTTTCTATAAAGTATAACCAACAGTTATAAAAAAAATGTTAAGTTGAACGCCGTAAACATGTAAAACAAACACACATTCTAGGGGATAAGAAATTCATGAGCTAAAATAGTTGTAGTGAGTCAAATGAATCGTATTTTCTGCCTGGCTTGTAGAAAGACTATTAAATTATGTTTTCATAATAATAATAGTTAGGATAATAATAATAATTCTAATAATAATAGGTGTGAAATAATCAATAACACGAAAAGATCGTGGTAGAAATAAACTCGCTGAATGGACGTTTGGGTTGATCTAGTCAGTATATAGCCGCGACATCAGTTTCGCATTTCAATCAGTCCTTACAGATGAGATTTTTAGGCTGTATATTTATGTTTATTATCTTTGTACATTATGTGCATTATATTTGTACATTATGTTTATTATATTTGTACATTGGTGTACTTGTAAACAAGGAGATTTCTTTTGATTACTGAAAAAAGAGAAAGACATGATAGACTTGGTTAAAAGGGGAATAATTGCCTTGCAATAGTGTTACTACAAATTTCAATCGAATATCGGTATAGATTTATAGATGGACAGAGGCAGTAAGTTGTAAGTTTATGGTAGTATTTTCATTATGACTCTGTGCGGATGGTCATTGAATAAGTTTTATGCTACTACTTTTAATATCAAGTTTATTTTCTGTAGGCCTATTTTAGATTTATATTTAAATTATAAAGGTTAAAATATTGTGGCCATTTTATACTATACCGTTTGGAAAACATGTTAAAATTTTGTCTTACAGATCACAGTGCCGGATAAAAGTATGTGGGGGCGCTGGCCTACTATTGATACATTTAATCTCATTTTCCATCTTTGAATATCTGATACAAATTTGAACGTAACTACAAATGTGAAGCTAAGCGCTGAAACATTTTTCTCTCAATAAAATCTAGTCCCTAGTGCTGCGTTTATATATGTAATATGTATGCATTTTTTAAAATTTAGCATGCTTAATTTTTTTTTTTAGTTCACTTCAACCATTTTTGTTTTCTTTAATGTTGACGACCCTGGACGGATGCACTGTGTTATGCAACGATTAGGAATTAGTGATTTGTTTTGTAAAAAGGGAAAGTTTTGACTTAGAGACAATGACGTGACTAGTAAAAACTAGACTAGAGTTTGAGAAAGAATAGCGAAATATCAACCGATGTAAACAGACTACTCTTAACGGCTGTTGAGAAGGAGCTATTTCTGAACGTGGAGATTCAGCTTGAAGACATTTGTCGGTTCCCATCGATATTGTTAAACATCTTGTTCGACATTCACGATCAGCGTCGACTACCTTATAATGTCGGCCTTTCGACTGTGTTATTGGGTTTCCTTATTGAAGCTTTACATTGTTTGACCTATACATTGCTGGTTTATCTGCATTAGACACAGCGCGGAAGCGCCTAACAACTGTTGGCATTTCCATTAATCCGGGCATGATTGTCTATATAATAGAGTGCTTGAATAAATTGTGTGCTATACTAAATAGTGTCATTGAAATCAATGAAGTTAGACAAGGATTACGTTTGAAAAAAAAATCAGGAAGAAAGTACATTTGACACTATGAAAAGTATTTGTTCCTTTATCTAGCGCTGACCAATAATGCCACCGGTCGCTGCACTTGCCCACCCGATCAAATGTAGTTTTCTCTGCCCATACTGACCCATCGCTCCAAGCCTATTTGTTTGATTGACTTCCTGTAGCGATAAGGTCCATTTGACGGGCGGGTCGCCGTGTTAGTTCTATACAATTATCTCATGATGGGACCCCCATTAAAGTGGTGATTTCAAAGGCGTCTATGAAGCCACGGAGTAATTTAGTAATATTTTGAGACAATCCGTCATCACAGGGACCCCTATTGATGTTCAGGCATGGCAGACAAGAGAACGGGAGTCATTTATCCTGAACTGGGGCGGGATCCCGCGCAATTTCCTCCCGACAAGAAGGATTTTCATGTTGCGTAGTCGGCCGGGACAAATCCTGACGGTTCCCACCCCACATCAATGCACCCCCCCTCTTCGGTTCTTCCTCGATATATTTTTTTTCTTTATTGTATCAGTCAAAGTTTGCGTGCAGTGAATTGATTTTGGAACTGAAAGTGAGAAGCGACTATCTTCTGGAGGAGAGGAAAGAAAATTTAATGTTGAGGGCTGAAGAGGTAAGGTGGATGAGAGAGCGAGAGGGAGGGAAGGGGCGATAATGAGATAGGTAGAACGGAGAGGGGAGGTGCCCCTGAGACAGAACTAAGTTTCATTATGATTTAATTGTTAATGTAATGATGTTTTAGAGTCGTGAGAATAACTGCTTCACAATCAATGCTCTATTGACTGTCAGCTAACAAAAACTAAGTCTCAATTCCTTGAGGTTTGGAGATACTGAAAACAAAAAGTTTTGTTTAAAAAAAGAAACTTTTAATGAGTCCTAGACGTGTTAGGAAATAATTTCAATCATCACAAAAGGCTTCGATGGTCCAAGTAAAACTAGGCAGTGGATAGAAAAAAAAAAGTATGGAAATTATTTAGAGAGTATTTAGCAAGCAAAATATAAAACATTACAGTAAAAGTAAAAAAAAAAAAAAAAAAGCTTATCCAAGGGGAAGAACTCCGCAGTGACTACTATATATCTCAATAATGTAGAAGTTAGTTCCTTTATTCGATATAAAACAAAATAATTAATTACGAAAAATTAATTGACTAATTGGTTCATTTCTAATTGATTAATGTTTTGTTAGGTACAACAAATAATTGTCTAAAGTTTCAGTTTGATCGAGAAAGGGTGTGGGAGAAATAACGTGTTCAAACTTTTTAACAGACGGACAGAAAAACAGACAGACAGAGTGAGTTGAAATAAGCTTTGTAAAAAAAAATACGTTTAGAGAGTAACTTTTCTAATTTATTTTTAGCATCAGGGGCGCAACAAAAAAAACAAAACAAAAAGCAGAAAACAATTTGTGTAAAAAGGACGAATGTTATAAGGCAATACGACATTGAGTGATTGAGTGTATATGAAGTAGTCCCAGACCTGTAAAGAAATACGGCATTGAGTGTATAAGAAGTAGTCCCAGACCTGTAAAGAAATACGGTATCGAGTGTATATGAATTCGTCCCAGACCTGTAAAAAATTGCAAATGCGGAAAATGTATCTAAAGTCCCTTTGTTTTGTCATCCACAGTGATAATGGATTAAACATTTAATTTTGACTTTTATTGATTATACATTTAATATTACTAATTTGGAAAAGAAAATGTTTACAAGTTATCCACATATTGTTCTATAGTACAAAGTTTAGTGTAGCCTTGAACTTATCAGAAAGAAAAACTTTTTCTTCAGGGCTCTCAACTCTACGTCACACCTATGTAACAGCTTACACTGTTTCTAGTCACAATTTTTAACCTTGCGCGTAATCATTAACATAATATTATTAATAATCATTATAATCATAATCATAATAATAATAATAAGAGACTTCAATGAATTTTGTTTCTCTTTAATAAAGCTCAACCTTGGCACTGCAAGAGATAGACAATTAATTAGCTTCTATAATAATAATATTATTACCGCAAACATATCAACGAAAGTTAATTTAATTAAAAGTTGTAAATTGTTGAGAGATTTAAGAATTACATGCTCGCTTTCATTTAAAAAACAAACTAGGACTAGAAACTAGTTTTTACCCAATGTAGGTTTGAAATAAGAAAAATTTGAAGAAAAGAAGATAGTTGTCAACCCTAGCTTAATATGCATCCGAAAAACGAATAGTTAAGAAATGGTCATCGTATTTCTTCACCTTTTTTCCTCTGTTGCCACCCAATAAAAAAATGTCAGATTGTGTATTAACTTTACCCCCTCCCCCTACAAAGAAAAGGACTTAGATTAGGTTACCCTTTCAGACCATGCAGTCCACTTAGAAAATAGGAAACTAATTATTTCGAAATAAAAAAAAAACTGATTGCTCCCATAAACAAGACGATGACACACTGACGTGTGTAAACAAAAGTCTGGCCATCCCATAAACACCCCAGTGACACAAGTGACACACTTCCGCTTGAGTCAAAACAAAGCACGCCAGCGACATGCGCACATTTGACGTAATGACGTCAAGTTCATGGTCTCATTGGTGTTCAATGACGCCACGGTGTCTTCTCTGCACCAATTTTTGTTTTATTTTCTCCGGGTTTTTTTTTTTTTGGCAGATATCTTTCCATTAGGCAGACGCCGTACGCATAGACAGGCAGCGAATGAGATCTGGAACAAAGACGGATTTATTGGAAAGTAATTTTAATCTAATGATTGGTTGGACCTGAATGTGATCCCATTAACGGCGCCAGTTAGAGATTGTTATTTGAAATAAAGGTCTTCCAGTTCATACAAAAAAAAAAAAAAGAAAACTAGAAAAATATATAAAATACTTTTTTTTTGAAAAAAAAAAAAGCTTACATTAAATATAGTTGTATTTATTAGTTTGGATCAGTCACGTGATTGTAATAGTCTAGAGTCAAGTCTAGACTAACACTAATAAATCTGTGGGATTAGAACTAGTTTTACCAAGTGTTTTTGTTTAGCGCTTTTTTTTTTAATGCATTTAATTTTTTTAAAATTAAAACCCGAGGGCCCAAACCTATTTAAGCCTCCTCAAGCCAACACACTAACCACTAAGCCAGGGGAACGCATATGGAATTTGAAGGATTTATAGTTATCTCTTGTTAATGTCAAACTTTAAAACTGCTACCTATTTCTTTCTACATAGTTTAAAGGAGACTAATTCAACTAATACGATCAAATCATTAAAGTACAATTTCTTTCCTTTTTGAGATACCAAATAAATAGTTAATTACCAATAGTTAATTAACTAATTGGTTAAAATTTTTAAATTGATTCTTGTGTTGTCAGATAAAAGAAAATATTGTGCAAAATTTCAGTTTGATCCTAGATTGGGTGTGGGAGAAATAACATGTACAAACATTTTAACAGAGTAGTTGATATAAATCAATATCATTAAGAAAAAAAGCAACAATTTGTATTGAGTATGGAAAAATGTCTTTTTTATTGAGTTTCATTTTGTATTTACCTCAATAGCTGAAGGCGTGTGAAAGCTAGAACACATTTTATCTAAAAACAATTAATAAATTTTTTAAAACTGATATCAATGACAAAATAATCTATTGGAAAGTCAATTGAGCTACTCTAGAATGTGTTTTCACTCTAGGAAGTTTGATCCTAAAGTTGTTTTTTTTGTTTTTTTTTTACATATTTCGAATGAATCTTCAGATATAAGGATATGTTCATCCCATCCTAAACATCCCGCAGGACATCGGTGGATGGCAGCGGGCAGGGTTCGAGCCCGCGAGCATCGTGACCATCGAATGACAGCCCAGAGCGCACACAATACGACCTGGCAGCCATTCAAAGATTATGAGGTAAACGCTTCTATCTATATTGTTCATGAGACAATTCAGCTATCTAATTATTGATAATACATTACATCTAACATTCTTTCTACACGATTGCTTGACTTTATGTACATAGTGAGAGCCCCACACTGTTCCTCCATTGCCCATCTTAAATGTCTCATAGGTACCAAATGTATAACCACCACAGACAACCTCAATGTGGTTTTGCTGGCCATAAACTCCCTTACTTACGTAGCCACATGACACTTTCGTTAACCATCAGCCATTTAAAAAGATAAGCTTTGTATCATCTGCACCCATCGATCGTAAGGTTTTAAAAGTCACCTACGTCATGTATATACAGGTATATTCAGAGGTTTAGCAGGTACAGCTCATTATATCAATCTACACTTTGTTAATTTTTAGCGTTCTCTTTATCCAGAACAATAAGATGATTGGATTGCCAGACGCCAGAATGGTATAAATATAAATATTAAATACCTTCCCAGCTATCTCCACTCTTAACCCCTTCTCTTCCTTTATTGTAGCCCAGAGCGTATTGAGTGATTGTAACTTATTGTGTATTTATTGAAACTCAATATTTTTTGTTCTAAACTAGAGATTGTTTGAATTAATGAGTTCTTCTTATCGTTGCACTCACTGCAAATATTCTGAATGGCCCTGTGAAGATTTCAATGCCGCATCATGAGACTTACTCAATGCTACTCTGCAGACCGTTCAAGCGTGATAGAATAATTGCGACCGAAATTATATGTATTTTTTTTTTAAGAGAGTGAGTCGGTACTTAATTAAATGTTTGTTTCAGAAGTAAGTGATCAACCAGTCAAGTAATAGGTCATTAAAGAAATTATCATTTAGTTCTATAATTATTAAATACTCGTCGTTTAAACTTATAGAGAAACAACATTATGAAATTATTTGTATTCTAACCAGTGGTGTATCAACAGTGTGTATCAACAGTGTGTATCAACAGTGTGTATCAACAGTATACTATTTCATCTGATTGCAGTAGACGTTCTGGGTTTATGTTTCAAACTTTGTTTCAGTTTTGGATCATTCATTGCACGCACCCTTAAGAACAAAAGATTTTTTTTAAAGTACAGTTTTTATTGAATGATAGCACACAAGTAGATTATCAACAAAGGCTGCCTGTAATCTTGATGGGCCCGGGTTCGAACCTTGCCCGCCGCCATCCCTCAACTTCCTGTGGGAGGTATGGGCTAGGATTTAATAATCTTCAATCCTGAAGAAATATCAGAAACATGTAGAAAATACAACCCACCATGCCAGTTAGATAGATCTATTGAACTCTGCCTTTTTCGCCTACTCTATAAAGTTTTATAACATATAACGTGAGGCGGGAGAAATATCACAAGAGGGGGGGGGGGATTGGGGATTGGAGGTGAAGTGGGAGAAAGATTACAAGACGGGGGGGGGGGGGGTAGGTGGGAGAATGATGACTATTTGATAGTATTTTTTTCAGTCTTAACCAATGTCAGTAATTTAATTGTACTCATTTTAGTTCTTAAAAGTGAAGACATTCTTTGTTCACCTGGCCTCAAGTGTCTAGGAGATAAATGCTAGAGATACTCGTGCTAACTTGTAGAGCGCTTGCTCTTTCTTATGAAGCTCCATTTACATGGATTTTCTCAACCAAGATGAAACACAGTCAGAGGTGATACGTGGATAGGGCACTAAATATGAGCTTCAACCACTTTTTATTTCAATCCTGTAGGATGGTACTTGCTAGGTCTAAACATTGTAAACCATTTGTATCCTACTGTCGATTCCTTAAAAACTTTTCTCAGCTTTCTGCTGAGCGATGACACTTTGTCCTGTCCCCAGTTTGAGAAGCGCGACGCCTCTGCAGGATACATTAAAGACATGCTTCTCTGTAAAGACCGAGAGAGCATTTAAGTGGTGTAATAATAAACTGGTAAGACGGAGGGAAAAAAGGGTTAAGCTGAATAGTGAATTAAAGCCGCACCAACTGGTTACATCTTGGTAGACTGTCTCTGATCACAGAAACATATGTGAGTGACGTGAAATAAAGTTCAAACCTAACCCAGGTACAGTTGTATCTGAGTTTCCAACGTCGGGCGCGCCCCACTCAAGACAAAAATGAGTGGGATTCAATTTTTCGAAGAGGCGAGCATATACTTGTTGAGGTCTTTGTTTTCTTTCAAGTATTTTATAAGAAAAAAGTTCTAATTGTCTAAAGTCTAAAGCGAATGTACACGAGATCATCTAGACTCTACACGTTAATATTCATTTAACTCTTTATTATCAATCTCAGAGAAATGTTTTCTTGTACAAATATTTACTTACGCTTGGTAAAGAATAATATTGTAAGAACCTAAGATCTGGCAATATGGAGCTGTCGATCTTAGAGAGAAAGTGGAGATGGACATCCTTTGAAAAGAAACCAACAACAGAGCTAGACAAGGTCTTAGAGTGGACCCCCCCCCCCCCGCCCCCCCAGGGCACAAGGAAGACCAAAAAAGTACATGACGACGCAGTGTACTAGGTGAAGCCGAGAGGACAGGAAAGAGCTGGGAAGCCATTAAAAAACTAGCAAGAGACCGTGGAGAGTGCCATGTTTTTATTGAGGCCCTATGTTTCATGAGGAACCCAAAGGAAAAATGATGATTATAAAGATCTGATCCATACAACTTGATGTCCTTTTCTTTTTATGTAAATATTTTTGTGAGAAAATCAAAAAGTATATCAATATGCGTATATTCTAATTCCTGTTGTAGCTATCTATAATGAATAGTTAATAAGTATTTTTTTTACTAAGCTTACACCAACTCCACTGTCCGTCAGTCTGCCTGTCTGTCTGTCAAATCTTAAAAGTGGACACATCCAGGACACACCCTGGACACATCCAGAGATAGCATACAGCAGTGATGCTCAACCTAATTCGACCTACGGGCCATTTAATTTTCCAGCTCTCGTCTCGCGGGCCACATGACCGAAAAGTTACAAAATTAAATGAACTGTTCTAAAACTATTTTACCAGAACCCCCTTAGCTAGATCTAACAATACATTCATGTGATATTTGACGATTATAATTTTTTAAGCGTCAGAAAATAGCCTCATTTCTATATTTTAAATGTTAGCAACAGTGTGGGTGCCTTTAAAACCGACACATTTTCTTGTTTCTTTTTGTGGAATATTCCCATCAATCCTCCAATCTCTATTTGTAGTTAATCAATCTTTTAATCGTAGTTCAAACCAAGGATGCCCCATATTTATTTTATAATGTCGATGTATATATTGTTTGTTTTTTTTTAAACAGTCACACTTTCTTTATAAAACAAAGATCTTGGCTTATTGTCATGTTCATAAAAAGTAAAGATCCGCCAACATTTCCTGGTAGATTCTACATTCAGAGTCCCTGTTCATAAACTCACAAATGTTAAAGGTCATGGTACCAATCCATTCAGAAAAAAAGTAGGTGAAGATACATTTTTCAACCTTTTTTTTTTTTTTGGAGGGGGGATTTTCTTCACTTTGAGCCGACGTTTCGGCGGGCCAGATGGGACCACGTCGCTGGCCGGATCTGGCCCGCGGGCCGTATTTTGGGCATCACTGGCATACAGGAACTTCCAGACAATGGTAGCTGCTTAATGCAACGTGCATCTTGTTCTAGGGCATTCTAGGCTTAAGAACTACACTATTGAATGATGTTTTCTTTACTAGCCGAACTATTGCTTCCCGGTGTTTGTTAGGTAGATTTTGGTTATTTTTTTTTTGTTAATGAAAACAAAATGCGCATTGAGCGTTACTAAACTAATTTGACATCTCCTGACAAGAGTAAACATTACCAGCACTTTAACATTTGTACAGATGTCTGGTAATTAGTCTGACCTATTCACACGGGGTTAGTGTTAGTAGTCAATAGTAGAAATAATTAGAAGTCCCCAGCCTAATACCAAATGTTTACTGAGAGACGACACAGCCAGCCTGTACCGGATATAACGTAGAATTTATTGAGATCAACAAGGCGCAAGGAGAGAGAGATACACTAAGATGGGAGAGACAAGGAGGTGGATCTACACGACATTATAAGCTGGGAGGAGCTTTAGATTTAGAACGTTTAATAAGTGACTTGGTAAGAAACGTATATTTCTTGAAGCGGAAAGATCGATAAAGAAATCGATGTGCGTATCTCCAAGGCCAGTGCATCCTATGGCAGACTGTCTCAAAATGTTTGGACTAGACGAGGTATCACCACAAACACAAAACTTGGGGTCTATCCATCTGTCGTACTCCCTACATTGCTCTATGCCTCTGAAAAGTGGACAGTATATATAGTACAACATGCAAAAACAAAAACAAACAAACAAAATCTGAACCACTTCCACATGACCTGTTTCAGAAGAATACTGAATGTTAAATGGCAAGAAAAAATACCAGATACTGAAGTCCTTCGAAGAGCGAGCCTGCAAAGCATCCATACAATCCTGATGCAGCCCCAGATGCGATGGGCAGGTCACATCTGCAGAATGGAAGACCCCCGCATCCCTAAACAACTCCTGTATGGCCAATTAAGGGAAGGGAAGCGCTACATGGTGGACAAAGAAAACGCTTCAGGGACACTCTCAAAGCTTGTCTGAAAGCATTGGCCCAGCCACCTGGGAGACAGAAGCACATAATAGAGCATCATGGCGGCGCGCTGTGAAAACTAGCGCACAAATTGCAGTGGACAAGAGAACAGCGCTGGCAGAAGAAAAGCAATGCCAATGGCACTAGCTCCAGCTGGAATAACCTGCCCAGTGTGCAGCCAAACATTTCGGGCTCACATATGTCTCACCAGTCACACGAGGAAGCCTCCAGTGTAAAAGTGTTCATCATCGAACCACGATGGACAAATATATATATACATTTTGTGCATACCTCCTTTTGATCTTTTATGAGAACGAAAAATCGATATATTGAATTTGAAGTTATTGATGTCTTTTTCACTAAATATGATAATTATGGTTATCACAGTCATTACGATTTGTCTTTTTCATTTTTAGCGGCTCCCGTAAGGGGAAAAAGCCACTATTAGGTTTGTGCAAAATGTCCGTCTGTCCGTCTGTCACACTCAGATCTCGAAAACTAGAAGAGATATGAAAAATATTATTTCATCATTAAATCCGGCTTGAAAAGTTTAGGTGCAACGTTTACTTTTGGTTTTCTAAAAGCAAACCGTTTAATTTATAAAATTAATTATGCAAGCGATTTTTTCATAAAAATACACCAATTCTAAAACAATTACGCAAATGTAAGGGAGGCCATGTTACAATATGCTAACAAAGATGAGTAGCCTATGTGTATTTTCAGTATCACTATCTCATATATATATATAAAATGTACAGGAAATGTTTACAACAAATATAAATAATACTTAAAGATGTTTTTTCTGGTTAACTAGCTGCTCAAATTAAAAGAAAACATTTCTGTTTGCTTATAAAGGCTAATAATGCACTTTGTATGTAAATATCATGCACATTTTTTAAAATGGACTTTTTAAGCAGCGAATTTCGTGCAGTAGCTTAACGTCGCAGCATGTAAAAGTGCTAAACCAATTCCTTAAACTTTTTTAAAAAATCAGACTTTATTTCTTTTTTTGTTTAGTGCCCCCATCCGAATAAAAGAAGCTTATTTTTGTGCGTTTAGTCTGATAGTCGGTCTGTCCGTCACGAATAGATTATGAAATAACACTAGAGGTTATTGTAAATCTGATTTAACCTTTAATTTTTCATTCAGAAATATTGCAATAGTTTAAAGTATCTATAATAGATTGTTCAGGATGTTTTGTGAAAAACAAATCAATGCCAATGAATATTTGTTTGCTCTTCTAAGTTATCGTAGATTTTATTTCCATGCATAAACGTTGCAAGAAACACATGATCTTTAATATATTGTTCCGGTTTTTTAATGTGAATAGCATATAAATGCTAAATAAAAATATCTATACTGATTTATATTTCTTTAACTATAAAGTTGTTCCGGATATTGGTTTTAAAAACAAATTTATGTCAAACAATTTTATTTTTTTCAAAAATATCGACAATAGGTTATTCAGGATTTTAAAATAAGAAAGTAATTTACTAGAAACGATTATTGAAAATAAAATTTTAGACTTATTTTACAGTTAGTTTTCTTGCCGAAACATAATAAAAGTTGTTTAATCGGTAAAGAATGTTCCGGATTTTGTTTTAAAAAAGAAATCGACCTACATTACCTTAATTTTCTTACAATTCGTCGCCAAAAATGATCCGAATTTTATATGAAAAATCTAATAACCTAATAAATGTTTGAAATCCCTCTTCTAATAAATAAAACAAACAATTTTCTCATTTACGAAAATTAGTTGTTCCGGATTTTTTATGAAAAATAGTTTAACTCTATTTATGTAAAATCGCACTTCTCTCTTACACTACATTTAACTTTCTATCTAAAACGTTAAAAAATCTAATTATCGTTAATATTATGCTCTGATTTTTAAGGAAAACAACTTCCTAACACCAAAGTATGGTTTGATAAAATCTCCATAAGGGTATGGTACATCTAATTTTCATAACAGACCATCCCAGAAATTTAATTAACGGCATTTGATTAATCTGGAATTCTTATTTTTTTCTCAATATAAATATATAAACATCCGGAACAATCTATAATAGAAACTTAAAACTAATGCGATGTTTCGGAAGGGAAATTAATTTTAATCAGATTCTAAATAGCTTTTAGTCTTTTTTTTTCTCGCTATTAACATAACGGACAGACAAACTGACAGACAAAACAAAAAAAAAAGCGTCTTTAATCCTCATATAAACATATATATAGTCTAACTAGGCAGTGTGACGTATTAGATTTTTTTCCTTTGACGTCATATGGAGTTATTCTTTAAATGAAATGCTAAAAGAAACTCGGTGCGTCAATGTCTATGAACACTCAACAAGCTGCTCGTATAGATGATATATTTTAGTTTAACTAGACCGTGTGATGTAGTGGATTTTTTTCCTTTGACGTCATATGGAATAAATTCTTTAAATGCTAAAACAATTCGGTATAATAATGTTTATTAAACCTCGTAATGTCACTCTTATTTTAAAAAGACATAATAGTTAGATTTAGATCTAATCTAGATTTTTTACACTAGATCTAGATTTTTTTTCTTACACTAGAGCTAGATTTTTTTTTTCTTACACTAGAGCTAGATTTTTAAAACTAGATTTAGCTTTAAGTTCTAATTAAAATCATTATAGAATCTATATCTAAAATTTCCTGATCTAGTTTAGAATGTTTGTTGTTCTACATGTTTCGGATGTTCCTTCAGAGTTGTAGTCCAAACCTCCCGTAGGACGACGGGGGATGGGAGCGGGCAGGGTTTGAACCTGGGACCATCGATGAATCCAAACGACAGTCCAGCGCGCAAACCACACTACCAGACAGCCATGATTTAGATTAGGTCAAGATCTATAATTTTAATTTCTAGGCTTAAAGTGTAGATTTTTTTCTAAAATCTAGATTGTTAATGTGTCAATATTGCAATGTTATAAAATATTAAAACTAATCTACTATTTTAATATTTCATATTGCAGTTAGTCTATTAATTGATTATCCAGTGTTTTTTTTTTAATATAAATCTTATCTAAATTACATCTACATTATCTCAAATATATATTTCAGATCTAGTAGATATAGATATTGAGAGTGCTAAATTAGTAGTTTAATGTAGGTAGATCTACATCCTCATTCTAGTTCCATTTAGGCCCTAAATGAAAATGCTCAATACAAAAAGATTATCTAAAATCGCTCTTCTGACATATTGTACATATCCGGTAGTTGTCATTCGTAATGTATAGGTATATTATCAATAGTAGGCTATTAGTCTGTAACCAGTTTGTCATTAGATTAAAAGCAATGCCTGGTCGTGCGGTTAGATCGCAGAACTGATTATCTCTACGGTCTCGGTTTCATACCCTGCTCGAAGCCATCCTCAGTCGACCAGCGAATATGCGGTTCCGACAGTGATCCGTCTCCCACGGGGGCCGCCTCTGAGTTTGTGTGGCAACACAAACTCTCTTTGTAATCTTGTTTTTTGTTCTATAAGCTTTTTAAATTTGTCTGTTCTCTGTCTACATTATCTTTACTACTAACAATTTTATTGTACAGCATGAACTTACAAATTTTGAATAAATAAATAGATAAAGGATGTAATGAAAATGACAAATATGTCTGTGGTAAATGTAACCACTGTTGCTATAGAAACTTGTGTCATTTTTTTCAGTCGCTCATCTCCTTCGTACTCTATTCTACAGTTGCGGTGCTGTTGGAAATATACTAGTACATTTTTTTTTGTTGTTGAAAGGTCAATAAAATCTTTTTCACTTTCTGCTTCATATACAGAATAAGATTAGAAGGAAGTAGACTTACATCAAATACATCAAATAGTTTAATATGGTAAAATATGTTTGTTTTAAATCAGGGAATATTGATCCACTAGGAGCCTGGATTTGTACCAGAAGTGACTCGCAGAGATGTGTCAGAGTAAAGTGTCTTGAAGCTCTTTCTTATCTCTCTCTCCCCCTCTCAATCCTCTATATCCAATCTCTCTGTTCTCCCCTCTCTCTCTCCGTCTCCCTCCACTCTCTCTCTCTCTCATTCTCTCTCTCACACACACACACACATTCACTTACGCTCCTTGTTTCAGTGTCTTTCTTTTTACTCTCATTCTTCCACACATATCGATTTACCTGAAGACACATACATGATAGACTGTTTAGTACACATTATTGATGTTCAAAATCTGAAGACACATACATGATAGACTGTTTAGTACACATTATTGATGTTTAAAATCTGAAGACAAAAACATGATAAACTGTTTAGTACACATTATTGATGTTCAAAATCTGAAGACATTACATGATGGACTGTTTAGTACACATTATTGATGTTCAAAATCTGAAGACACAAACATGATAGAAATTTTAGTATACATTATTGATGTTCAAAATCTAAAGACACATACATGATAGACTGTTTAGTACACATTATTGATGTTCAAAATCTGAAGACACAAACATGATGGACTGTTTAGTACACATTATTGATGTTCAAAATCTGAAGACACAAACATGATAGACTGTTTAGTACACATTATTGATGTTCAAAATCTGAAGTGATTGACTGTTTAGTACACATTATTGATTTCAAAATCTGAAGACACAAACATGATAGACTGTTTAGTACACATTATTGATGTTCAAAATCTGAAGACACAAACATGATAGAAATTTTAGTATACATTATTGATGTTCAAAATCTAAAGACACATACATGATAGACTGTTTAGTACACATTATTGATGTTCAAAATCTGAAGACACAAACATGATAGACTGTTTAGTACACATTATTGATGTTCAAAATCTGAAGTGATTGACTGTTTAGTACACATTATTGATGTTCAAAATCTGAAGACACAAACATGATAGACTGTTTAGTACACATTATTGATGTTCAAAATCTGAAGACACAAACATGATGGACTGTTTAGTACACATTATTGATGTTCAAAATCTGAAGACACAAACATGATAGACTGTTTAGTACACATTATTGATGTTCAAAATCTGAAGTGATTGACTGTTTAGTACACATTATTGATTTCAAAATCTGAAGACACAAACATGATAGACTGTTTAGTATACATTATTGATGTTCAAAATCTAAAGACACATACACGATAGACTGTTTAGTACACATTATTGATGTTTAAAATCTGAAGACACATACATGATAGACTGTTTAGTACACATTATTGATGCTCAAAATCTGAAGATACAAACATGATGGACTGTTTAGTACACATTATTGATGTTCAAAATCTGAAGACACATGCATGATAGACTGCGCATGACCAGCATGTGGACACCTAAAACTGCACCAAGATGAAGAGAGACAGAAACATGGGTAATAACCTTTAACCCTATTTACCAAACCAGTGCTGGTCAACCTTTCAAACCTGCGACATTTTCGTGTCACTAGCAGCATTGCTGAAAAAAATATTGGTCCAAAGAAATCCATTTTCTACGGCTTCATGATGAATCATGGGCAAAAGGTTCGAATCACGGGCCTGATTAGGCCTCCGAACCGTAGAATTGGAATCACTGTATTTAAAAAACAAAACAAAACTAAAAACAAACATGATCAACAAATAGCCTGATTTAGTCTCTATAACCTACTTTTTTCCTCCCATGACACTTTTTCAAAGGAAATCTCTGTACTCACTTTTAGACGATTGAATTTTAATATCTCTTTAAAACATTGAAGTAAAGTAAAGTTACCTTGTCAGACCTTGCAATCTATAGGGCAGAAGATGTGAAGGTCATCTGTTTCTGTGGCCAACGGTTAACGAGCAGTACAACGACCAACCGCTTTTACTTTACCCAAATAAAGTTAGGTACCTATTCGTGTTTGATGGACTCATGGGCGCCCTAACAATCTCAGTCTTCACAGAGATTCGAACCCAGGACCCCAGTTTCAGAAGCCAGGCGCCAGCCTCCATTTTTTAATATATAACTTAAATAAATTATAACTGTATATAATGATGAGCTGTTCAAAGCTATGTTGGCATCATAACACATTGATCTTGAATACCACGTCATAGGGAATCTTGATTATACCTGAAATTTTAATCACTTAAAACTAGATTCCTGTAACAAGATTCTGTTCCCACAAAACTGTTGCTACCTAGAGCGCTATTACAGCCAGAGCCATCTCTTTAGGATAAGCGTTTGATTAGTTTCGTTAATACTGAACTGTTTACCTTAATTAGAGGAACTAGAGTGTGAAATTATAATAAACCTAATTAAATTTTAAAAAATGGTCTAGATAGAGAAGGTCTATAGAAGAATATATAATTATACACAAGGCTTTGTTTGAAGAGAGAGTTAATAAACAGCTAGATGTTAAGGATAAAATAAAATGTGTATTTGTGAGAAGGGGAGCTAGTGGAGCGAGAAACACGAAGTTTCAATTGATCCCAAAGAGAATGTTTACTCTTGTATTTACCGATCACCCTGAAAGACGAACTTTCTTTTAACTAGTCACACCATTGATCAACCACTTTATTAATTACCACACACTCTTCTGTCTCTCCCTTCTGTTATGTACAACTTCAAGGCGAAAGAAAACAGGGTGATGAAAAAGAAAGGCACGGTTAGATTATAAACATGTTATTACAGATTTGGGCGTGTCGGGGGCCCTCACCTCTGTGTCACTATGACAATACCGGTCTCCTCCTATTAGGCACGGCGCAGACCGGTCCCCCACCCCTCCACCCTCCGTCAGAATGTTTGCAAAATACGTCTCTAATGACAGTCAATTATCTGTTAATCTCACACCCTCGCGGGATGGCAATTACATCCATTGATGACATCGGGGCTGATGCGGCAAGTAAATCTAGATAGACCTTTCACACCATCGACACGCCTTCTTCACCACCACACTCCCCCCCCCCCCCCCGATCTCACGTAAAAAGTTTTTTTTTTTTTTAAACAAATCTGAATTAAAAAAAAAAAAATGAAGCCAGCACTCCCTGGATCCTACTCCTTGTCTAGCAATTAGTTTTAATAACATCTTTCCGGACACGACAAAATCGAAAATTGCAATGTCTCTCCGCTGTCAGGGGACAGTAACTCGTGTCTTTCTTTTTAAATGAAAAATAGAAACTAGATCTAGAGAGCTAAAATACACACAGACATATGGGACTGACTGAGACAGACACAACACAGAACACACACATACAGCAAGCTTAGTTACACACTCACACATGGGGGCTGACTTACACACAATAAAAACATACACCCAAAGACACGCGTATTTGGAACAGATTTATCCACAACACAATCACACACGGAATAGACTTACCCACAACACTCACACATGGAATAGACTTACACACAAAACCTGTATCTGGATATTGTTGTCTAACCGAGCCAAAATTTTTAGGAACCAAAAAATAATTTCAGGCCGAGGCAATGAAACATTCCCAGGCTTGGGCAGCACGTTTCCAAAGTGTTCAAATAATATTGTACACATCCACCAAATTGAAACATGTTTTTTTTTAGCCATGTGGTCTTTCAATAATTCAGTAGGTTTCCTCTATGCTTATCATGAATAACCTTGTGAATATGTTTATTGGGAATTCGGGAGTATATTTATTGTATGTTATTACGAATATGTTTATTTGGAGTATGTTTATTGGGAGTTTGGGAGTATGTTTATTGGGACTTTGGGAGTATGTTTATTGTGTGTTTATTGGGAGTATGTTTATTGTATGTTTATTGGGAGTATGTTATGCTATTGCGTGGTGGGTGGAGAAGAAAATTCCATAAACATCGCAATGCACTCCTACAGTTAATACTAAACGCTATGCGCTTAAACACACTCAGCCTGAGGCGTTCTTCCTGATACAATCTCATCAAGCTCATTGAAGTGAAAGTCATCCTCATCTCACTATCGATGCATCCATCCATGCTCACACCAGGCAGATCTATAGTTTGTCAAGTCTTGGATCTATAACTCTATGATTCATTCCTACACAGTAGTTCTCAGTTTTTCTGTGTCCCCGAACACTATATTGTTTTCTTATTATGAAGAATAGTTGTGGACCTACTTTGGTAAATAAATGGGAATATTTCTTTTTTTTAATATCGCTTTAGAATTTTAAATACCTTCGATTCAATTGGAAGTATTGGGTATTGAACCACACCCTTCCCCGGGCAACTGGAACATGTAACAAAAAAAAAAAAAAGATTTCACATTATTTTATATCATCAGAACGTCTCTGCATTTGGAAAACTAAAAACCAATATATATTTTTTAAAACATTGAAATAACTTCTCACGGCGTTCACTTGTGTCATCGTATGGTCACTCACATTTCATGCCTTCTAAAAGACTCTAGTACAACTCGCTTTTTTGTCAAAAGGTCACACCTCTATTTGTTCATCCATGCTTTCAAAAGTGACACCAAATATCTACAAACTCCCCAAAAGATTAACGTGTCACTAAAAAAAAAAGAAAAGATGTTTAAAAAAACTTACAAAAAAACAACAAAGCTTATATTAAGTGAATGATATCTATTTTGGATCTGTCATGTAATTATGCATATAGCCGACCTAGACATAATAAATCAATGCGGTAAAAAATATTTTTTACCAATTGTTTTTGTTTAGCTTTTAGCCTTTCTCAATACGCTAAGATACTTGTCTGGACCAGTTGTGAAAGAGGGAGGGAAGAAGGGGGGGGGGAGTATCTTTGTGAATGTTTACATAATCGTTATTTCAATGAATAAAAACATTTTCACTCAGGGCTTGAGTCCTCAAGGGGACTAATTCAACTTATACCACCATATCTGTCAAGTATAATTTCTTTCTCTAGTTAAAGATACCAAACAAAATAATTTATTACCAATAGTTAATTACCTAATTGGTCAATTTTTCCAATTAATTTTTGTGCTGTTAGGTAAAAGAGATAATTTTACAAAGTTTCAGCTCAATCCGCGATTGTATGTGGGAGAAATAACGTGTACTAACTTTTTACCAGACAGACAGACATGGAGAGTGAGTTGATATAAGTTTTGTAAATAAACTTTTTAAAAAACCATACTAAGCTTATATAAGGGAAAATAAGGGAAAGAGCTAAACATCTACAGCCATATCTCTCAATACTGTAAGATTTATTAATTATTCCCCTTTTTCTGTATCATACTAAATTAATTAATTAATTACCTCTAATTAATAAATCAATTGTTTTTTAATTGGTTCATATCTTGTTAGGGACAATGAATAGTCATGCAGAGTTTTAACCCGATCCGAGAATGGGAAGTGGGAGAATGACGTGTACACAATTGGTAGCAGTCAGACGGAGAGAGTTAAAATAAGCTTTGTAAATAAGAAATGTAAGAACCTCTGATTGACAAACTCTTCAATCGGTGGCTCTCAAATATTTGTCCCTGTGGCACACTGCCTTGACTCCATTGTGTCTCTCCCCTGTCGTCCTCAAACAAATGTAAGTCAATCAATACATAACATAAAAATTAATAGCCCCCGCATCGAACCCCCTTAAGCATTGACTCTCGAGGATTTGCTCTTCTTTAGCACGAAGGAGTTATGTTTTAATCGAGAATACTTAAAAGCCAAATTGATTGAAAGCGACTCGCTCGGCTACACTGACTGTTTCATCGTCTAGAATACACTTTGATCTGCACGAATATAAATAATGATTGTCATCACGAACAATTTTACTCTCCATTTCTTCAAGTTACAGGTGAATGAATGGAAGACTAACACATTTCAGGTTCACTTGGTAAGTAAAGAGAAGGGTAGGGGGTGGACAGGAACTTTTTAATCTAAGGCGCTATTGAGAAACGGTTTTATCTTTCCATGTACAATGTAGATAAGCACAAACATCTTTTCTATGTACACTAAGATGAGCACCAACACCTTGTCTATGTACACTAAGATGAGCACCAACACCTTGTCTATGTACACTAAGATGAGCACCAACACCTTGTCTATGTACACTAAGATGAGCACCAACACCTTGTCTATGTACACTAAGATGAGCACCAACACCTTGTCTATGTACACTAAGATGAGCACCAACACCTTGTCTATGTACACTAAGATGAGCACCAACACCTTGTCTATGTACACTAAGATGAGCACCAACACCTTGTCTATGTACACTAAGATGAGCACCAACACCTTGTCTATGTACACTAAGATGAGCACCAACACCTTGTCTATGTACACTAAGATGAGCACCAACACCTTGTCTATGTACACTAAGATGAGCACCAACACCTTGTCTATGTACACTAAGATGAGCACCAACACCTTGTCTATGTACACTAAGATGAGCACCAACACCTTGTCTATGTACACTAAGATGAGCACCAACACCTTGTCTATGTACACTAAGATTAACACCAACACCTAGTCTATGTACAAAAAGATGAGCATAAACACCTTGTCCATGTACACTAAGATGAACACAAACTCCTTGTCTATGTACACTAAGATGAGCACCAACACCCTGTCTATGTACACAAAGATGAGCACAAGTTTGAGCACCATTTTATTGTTTGTGTACAGTATATTGAGGTCCAGTGTGCGCACTGAGTGGCCGAGAGTCTAGAATCTGTTCGCCGGAAGGCAAGAGGTTAGAGTTCGTGTTTTTTGTTGTTTTTTTTTGGCTTTTAGCAACTTTAATAGGGAAGTCTTTATTGGTTTTATGCTATCTGTCTGTTTGTCTGTTATGTTTAAATCTAGAAATCTTAAAGCTCCATGGACAATCTGATTTCCCTATTACCTACATCGTGTTGAAAAAAGGTGCAACTTCTTTTGAAAGAGAATACTTTTGTTTTAAAAAATCTGGTTTATATTTGGAATAAAAGTACAGACCACGTTTTGGAATCAATCAAGTTAAAAGTTGATGAAAATCACAATTTATTTTTTTTATAATACGTGTACTATCTTTTTCCATACAAAGTATTTAAGAAATTTACAATAACTTACCATTAGATTAACAGTAGACCAACATTAGCAAATAGACATTTGACAAATCAGTATATCTAACAAAGTTATAATACAAATATATTAAACTGACAATTAATGGGGAATTTTATTTCTTGGTGCTTGCGAAATAATATCAGTTCAATCTTCAAGAGCTACTTGGATGTATGCATGCGCTTCGGACTGAGGTCACGATGGTCCTGAGTTCCAAAGCTGCTTGATGCCAACCCCTGCCTTCCTGCAATGGGTTTGGATTATCTAGAACGTCCGAAACTTATTCAACAAAAAAAATAATCTAATGCAGAGAAGGATTTCTGTGGAGGCCCGTACATTTTTAAGCTTCGATATAAAGGTACTTAAAAATATCAATAAATCCAAAATGTATAATATATTTGTAAAATGTCTTTGACTCACTAACTGACTAACTCACTGACTCATTGATCAAGAAATCTCATCAATTGTCATTCAGATACTAGACGCTTGCTAAGAACCAGTTTAGACTGTTGTTCGCGATAAATCGCAAGCTTTCTATCAAATCTTTGTATTTAATTTTGGTATATCCCATAAAGGCCACAGTGTACATATAAAGCATTTTTTTAAATAAAAAAAAATATCACAAATTCGTATTTTTTAAGTATTTTTTTTTCTCTCAAGAGAGAGCAAGGAATGTTGTTTTGTTGTAAACACTGTCAAAAACAAATCGTAATAAAATTAAAAAGATAAATCTAGACCTCTTGTCATTTCGCTACATTCAAAAGGGGTCAAGTAAACGATTACAATTAATATAACCAAATTGATATTCTTTTTATTTAGAGAACAAAATACCAAGAGAACTGTTGAAATGGGAATGTGTACGAAAGACTCACTTCTTGTTGCTGGCGGGAGTGGGAGTGGAGAGAGCGGGTAAGTCAAAGTGCTACTTAAATTAACGGGCCCAAAATATGAGAGCGAGTATGTGTCAGGGGCACATTATAAAGTAAAAAGTCTATGTGGGAGAAATTACGATGAACAGATACAAAAACATTTCGGGGTGGGGAGGGGTTCCTGAGAACGAAAGAGAGAGAGAGAGGAGAGAGAGAGAAGGAGAGAGAGAGAGAGAGAGGGAAGGAAAGAGAAAGCGGGTCTTGAAATTTCATTGTAACACAGAACACTATTTTATCTGTGAAAAAAAAAAGCAATAAAGCAATTGTAAATTAAATTCCACTTTTCCATTTTCTTATATTTTATATGCATACATACTTACATACATACACACACACACACACATATTTTGTCTAAACAATGCATACATACTTACATACATACACACACACACACACATATTTTGTCTAAACAATGCATACATACTTACATACATACACACACACACACACATATTTTGTCTAAACAATGCATACATACATACATACATACACACACACACACACATATTTTGTCTAAACAATGCATACATACTTACATACATACACACACACACACACATATTTTGTCTAAACAATGCATACATACTTACATACATACACACACACACACACATATTTTGTCTAAACAATGCATACATACATACATACATACACACACACACACACATATTTTGTCTAAACAATGCATACATACTTACATACATACACACACACACACACATATTTTGTCTAAACAATGCATACATACTTACATACATACACACACACACACACATATTTTGTCTAAACAATGCATACATACATACATACATACACACACACACACACATATTTTGTCTAAACAATGCATACATACTTACATACATACACACACACACACACATATTTTGTCTAAACAATGCATACATACTTACATACATACACACACACACACACATATTTTGTCTAAACAATGCATACATACTTACATACATACACACACACACACACATATTTTGTCTAAACAATGCATACATACTTACATACATACACACACACACACATATTTTGTCTAAACAATGCATACATACTTACATACATACACACACACACACATATTTTGTCTAAACAATGCATACATACTTACATACATACACACACACACACATATTTTGTCTAAACAATGCATACATACATACACACACACACACACATATTTTGTCTAAACAATGCATACATACTTACATACATACACACACACACACATATTTTGTCTAAACAATGCATACATACTTACATACATACACACACACACACACATATTTTGTCTAAACAATGCATACATACTTACATACATACACACACACACACATATTTTGTCTAAACAATGCATACATACTTACATACATACACACACATATATTTTGTCTAAACAATGCATACATACTTACATACATACACACACACACACATATTTTGTCTAAACAATGCATACATACTTACATACATACACACACACACACATATTTTGTCTAAACAATGCATACATACTTACATACATACACACACACACACATATTTTGTCTAAACAATGCATACATACTTACATACATACACACACACACACACATATTTTGTCTAAACAATGCATACATACTTACATACATACACACACACACACATATTTTGTCTAAACAATGCATACATACTTACATACATACACACACACACACATATTTTGTCTAAACAATGCATACATACATACACACACACACACACATATTTTGTCTAAACAATGCATACATACTTACATACATACACACACACACACATATTTTGTCTAAACAATGCATACATACTTACATACATACACACACACACACATATTTTGTCTAAACAATGCATACATACATACACACACACACACACATATTTTGTCTAAACAATGCATACATACTTACATACATACACACACACACACATATTTTGTCTAAACAATGCATACATACTTACATACATACACACACACACACACATATTTTGTCTAAACAATGCATACATACTTACATACATACACACACACACATATTTTGTCTAAACAATGCATACATACTTACATACATACACACACACACACATATTTTGTCTAAACAATGCATACATACTTACATACATACACACACACACACACATATTTTGTCTAAACAATGCATACATACTTACATACATACACACACACACACATATTTTGTCTAAACAATGCATACATACTTACATACATACACACACACACACATATTTTGTCTAAACAATGCATACATACTTACATACATACACACACACACATATTTTGTCTAAACAATGCATACATACTTACATACATACACACACACACATATTTTGTCTAAACAATGCATACATACTTACATACACACACACACACACATATTTTGTCTAAACAATGCATACATACTTACATACATACACACACACACACACATATTTTGTCTAAACAATGCATACATACTTACATACATACACACACACACACACATATTTTGTCTAAACAATGCATACATACTTACATACATACACACACACACACACATATTTTGTCTAAACAATGCATACATACTTACATACATACACACACACACACACATATTTTGTCTAAACAATGCATACATACTTACATACATACACACACACACACACATATTTTGTCTAAACAATGCATACATACTTACATACATACACACACACACACACATATTTTGTCTAAACAATGCATACATACTTACATACATACACACACACACACACATATTTTGTCTAAACAATGCATACATACTTACATACATACACACACACACACACATATTTTGTCTAAACAATGCATACATACTTACATACATACACACACACACACACATATTTTGTCTAAACAATGCATACATACTTACATACATACACACACACACACACATATTTTGTCTAAACAATGCATACATACTTACATACATACACACACACACACATATTTTGTCTAAACAATGCATACATACTTACATACATACACACACACACACATATTTTGTCTAAACAATGCATACATACTTACATACATACACACACACACACATATTTTGTCTAAACAATGCATACATACTTACATACATACACACACACACACATATTTTGTCTAAACAATGCATACATACTTACATACATACACACACACACACATATTTTGTCTAAACAATGCATACATACTTACATACATACACACACACACACATATTTTGTCTAAACAATGCATACATACTTACATACATACACACACACACACATATTTTGTCTAAACAATGCATACATACTTACATACATACACACACACACACATATACATATATATTTATATATATATATATATTGCACTGTGATAACTCAGCCCCATCGCGGAATTGTAAAGGCTCGTTTGCATCAATTTTGACCACCAAGGTGTTAGAACGCTGCATAGAAAGAGTGGAGAAGGTACACCTGGCGATTGACTCAAACATCTTGACCTTACGTGGTGCAGAGAGCATCAGGTTTCTGGGCAAGAACATGATGTAAGATGTGTATGTGTTGTTTGTTGCACACTTGATAGGAAAGAGGATGCCCAACATGTGATGTAGCGATACATAGAGGATGCCCTACAGGTGATGTAGTGATACATAGGCTACAAGAACGTCACAGGTGCGCTCTAATTGTAGTTTTAAAAAGGAGTAACCGGCTAACAAGATCACACTGTCTCGCCCTGGAAGAAAGCAGGCAGAGGCTATTTTATTCTAATTAACTTTTGTAAATGTAATACCCTTCAGATCTTGCGATCTATAGCGCAGATAATGTAAAGGTAATATTTTTTCTATGACCAACGGTTAACGAGGATGTCATGTGGCCAGGACAATGACCAACTGCCTTTACTTTCCAAAACTAATGTCTGGTACCCTTCTGAGTTCAGTGGATCAAGGGGCGTTCTAAAAACCCCAAAATTCAAAACTCCCAAGTCTTCAACAAGATTCGAATCCGAGGCCCCCTAAGTTCGGAAGCCAAATGCTTAAGCACTCAGTCACCACGCACCTCCCCCCCCCCCCCCCCCCCCAACTTCTAAAATATTTAAATTTAATATACATAAAAAGCATTTATAAAAATAATTTTTAAAAAAATGAAAGGTCTGAATTCGAACTTTCAGGCTAAAGCCTTCGAACGCTTCTCAAGCCAACGCGGAAACCACTCTACTAGAGTAGAGTCTACGAGCATGGAAGATTGTAAAGTTATCTATTGTTTCTATTTTATGTTTGTGTTCACTAAGCCTGAGACGGCAGCCTAATATAAAGGGGAGTAATTCATCTTATACCACCATTTCACTCAAGTACTATTTCTTTCTCTTGTCTGAGATACGACAAAAAAAAGTTATTTATAACCACTAGTTAATTAACTAATTGTTAGTTAGTTGTTTTTTTTTTTTATTGATTCTTATGTTGTAGGGTAAAAGAAATAATTGTGCCAAATTTCAACTTGATTTCAGATGAGTGTCGGAGATACAAAGTGTATAAAACATTTGGCCAGACAGAAAGACGGGCAGACACACAGACAGAGTGAGTTGATATAAGCTTTGTAAAAACTGTGTATCTACTAAACACTGTTCATGTCATTTTATTATTTATCATTTAAAGAATTAAATCAATGATTGTATTTGAAGCATCACTTCTAAATATCGTTATTGTCTGAAGGTTTTTGTCCTATCTGTCGCAGATGTGGCAATTAAATTTCTATCTCAGGTTTGTCAGTCCAGGGTCAACTTCGCGTGTCTACAAGACAATAGGATACTTGTTAACATCTCAGGAAACATTTTTTTTTGGCCTTTAAAAAAAAAATTAATTTCCCTATCATTCCATCTTGTGTAATTTTATCCTTGCTCTCTCTCTCTCTCTCTAACTCTAACTATCCGCCCTTATATTTGTGTTTGTTAGACTGGTCACCTTTAGTCAACTGGAGAGGCTGAGAAGGGGGGCGATGGTGTCACATTGCGAACCTTTTTGGCCTTCACAAGGGAGGACAACCCGTCTTCAAACATTTCAATTGTTTATGTGTTTGGGTTGAAAGCGAGTCATTGAAGGAGAAGAGGGGGGGGGGGGTCGATTGATCACGTGAAACGAGTAATGGATTACCAGCGATCACATAACACAAGGGGGCGACAGCGCGGTTAGGGAGAAGTGACGGAGAGGCTTGTTACACCACTAATTAGGTGCCACAAACACTTGGTGGTGCCCTTTTTTGGAATGGTCAAGAAATGTTCGAAACCCACTTTCTGAGTTTCTCAGACAAGGACACCTCGTCGTCTCTTTTCTCTTTCTCTCCCCTTCTCTCTCTCTCTCCATCTCTCTTTATCTTCCACTCTCTCCCTCTTTTACTTTCCCCCCTCTTATTCCTAGCTCATTCGCTTAGTTTCCTTTTTTTCTCCTCCTCTCTTTCTCTACCTCTCTCTCTCTCTCTCCCTCTTTCTCTATCCATCTCTCTGATGATCTTTCCTTCGTTTCATTTCTCGCTTGTGTCTTGACTGTCTCTCGTTCCCTTCTCTCAATCCTGGCCGTAAATCTCGCACTTTCTATCTCTCTGACCTCCCCCCCCCCCCATTCTGTCTTACTTTTTATCTCTTCTTCATCTTCCCCTTCTTCATCTCTCTATTCCTCACTGTTGCTACATATTTTTTTTTTGCATCGCCCTCTCGCTCCCTTTCTTGCACGCTCTCTCTCTCTCTCTGTTGTGGAAAGAATCACCGTTAAACAACGGTAAAAACTCACGCAGTCAAGCGAAATGTTACAAGCCTTCCCAATATACCCATCGGCTATAGCTTCCTGTTCAATATGGCGGCTTGGTGTGTGCGCGCTCCCGCCTGTAACGCTTGTTTTCACCCGGCGGAATTAAGCGAAAATCGCTCTGAAAATGTCTCACTTAAGAACCAATTGCTGTTTAAAAAAAAAGTTTCCGAAAGACAAAATTTTGCCAGAAGCACTTAAAAACAATGATTATGACCGTGTCTCGAAGTCTTTCCAAATCTCACCCCCCTCCCCATCAACACACCTTCTCATGTGTGCCTCCCCCACCCGTTCTTTCCCTATAGATACCTGTGTCGAATTTCAAATTACCAGTGCCAGGCTTTGGGGACAATAGGGGCAACTTTGACTACTAGGGAAAAGATCATTCGTGCTTGAGCTGAAGGTAAACAAGTTGTGTAGAGCTCGATGCTGAAAGAAAACATCCCCCAGTGATGAAACAAAAACAGGCCAGGGGGGGGGGGGGGGGAGAGCTCCCACCTATACCCACCCGCGCCCGCAGGCTACACAGCGAAAGTCAGGGTTACCGCTGTAAAATCGCAGATGGTGCTCTTATGTGGTCCATCTCTCTTGACCTTCTTCCGTTCATTTTCTTTCTGCTTCCGTTCACGACTATACGCGTGACAATAGTTGACTAATCCTCCAAGTCTAGAATGATTCGGTCCAAAAAGAGGCTACTCTTAAACGTCTTATTTGATTACAAAAAAAAACAAAAAAACTATGCTATTTTTATCCCGAGCCTTTGAGCTGATATCTTGGTGAAACTGATCCGTCCAATTTGAAGCTCGATTGACCAATTCTTTGAAGATGTCCATAAATTAGCCGGTAGGTGATGCATAGCTAATCGGCTTGTGTCTCTTGTCATGTCCGCTGCTCGAGAGTAAAAGTTATAGCCAAAGAAAAAAAAATAGTGGGTCCGTAGGAGGACAAAATGAAGATCACTTATGTGATCTTCTAGTCTAAGATTTTCTTAGAACACAGTGTCACGTGATTACTCTCGCCCACGCGGAAATTGGGTCACGTGACTCGAGGGACAATGCTTATAGGAAAACTAGAGCTAAACATTAATACAAAAGCTGTGACTGATACTGATGTTTATTGTAATAAAATATTTATATTTTTATAACTATCTCACAGCATTCAACTTCATTAACTAATTTAATTTATCTGCCCAATGAAAAACGCAAACACATTTGATAATCGTTCAAAAAGATTGGCTTATAATTCAAAATTGCTTGCACGATACATTATGCTTTTGTCGTAAAAATGTTATAATTGTGAAATATTTTCAACGCATTGTGGGAGCAGGAAGCATTTTAATCAGAGCTTGTAATAATAGTAATAGTTGTGTAATCTTGACTATAAAGCCGGAGTATTTAGGGAAATATTACATTTCACAGTGATCCATGCCCGTATTTAGAACAGGTATTCAACATGTCTAGCAAATTTTTAAAAAATGTTCTTCCATTTATTTAAATTAATAGATTTAAGTATTTACAGGATTTCAATTACATAACTGACAGCTGGCACTTCTGTGGAGACTCTAGCCACATTTTGTCTGCCTGCAATTTCCGACCGAGGCAGCTCAATAGGTCAGCAGGGGGAAATTGGTTCATCTCTGGGTTGTCTACTCCTTGCTAGTTCCTAATGCATTTCAAAGCGCTGAAGAAAAAAAATTGATGGAGGGGATATTACACAATTGTTAGTCTCCCGTCAGGGGCGTGGCTTTACTCCTACCCCCGTAGCCACAGCTCCCATGCTGATTTCATTGAATAAATTAATTAGTTTCTTAAACTCCCCGGATTAGGTGAACTGCACGCGAACAAAAGGCCAACGCAGCGTAAAACGATTCGAAGATTTCCAAGACAAGGGTAGTTCTCTCCCTTCTCAAGGCCTGTGGAAAGGTTGTGAAAGAATTGTTCCATCTCTCTAGAGGACGATAGAGAATAACAAAATATTCTTTCTTTTTTAAATACCCCCCCCCCCCACCCTTCCCCCGCCACATAGAGAATTTAGCCTAATACTAATTGTTAACTTTCAAGAAGAAAGAGGTATTGAAAAAATGAAGACATTAAATCATGGAATCTAGAAAATAAAATTCCTCTGTTCATTGGCGGTAGAGAATGCCTTTACAAAGTATGGAGTTAGGGATGGAGCTGGGAGTATGGAGTTAGGGAGTGGGCTGGGAGTATGGAGTTAGGGAGTGAGCTGGGAGTATGGAGTTAGGGAGTGAGCTGGGAGTATGGGATTAGGGAGTGAGCTGGGAGTATGGAGTTAGGGAGTGAGCTGGGAGTATGGAGTTAGGGAGTGCGCTGGGAGTATGGGGTTCGGGAGTGAGCTGGGAATATGGGGTTAGGGAGTGAGCTGGGAATATGGGGTTAGGGAGTGAGCTGGGAATATGGGGTTAGGGAGTGAGCTGGGAGTATGGAGTTAGGGAGTGAGCTGGGAGTATGGAGTTAGGGAGTGAGCTGGGAGTATGGGGTTAGGGAGTGAGCTGGGAGTATGGAGTTAGGGAGTGAGCTGGGAGTATGGAGTTAGGGAGTGCGCTGGGAATATGGGGTTAGGGAGTGAGCTGGGAGTATAGAGTTAGGGAATGAGCTGGGAGTATGGAGTTAAGGAGTTGTGACAAGTTAGCGAAAGTGACGTGTGTTTGGCGTTTTTAATGTCATGGGGATGATTATTTTTGAAATTATCACACACCAACCTATCAGCATATAATTCGGGAGCAGGCACGCAACGAGACAAGGAATGAAAGATAGATACAAAGTTAAAAATTGAAGAATATTTATTTACATAAATATTTACATAGAAGAATAAAAAGGGGGAGGGTTTGCATCTATCTCAAATCAATACTATATTAAATCATCACTCTTGCACTTAATAAGAGAGTATGTCACTTTGTCTTTTGAACTTAGCTGGTTGTTCTGCTTGATTTGCAGCTGGCTGTGTCCTGGCTTGAGGTTCTGCAGCTGGGGGTGGTGCTCTAGCGGGTAGAGGGACGCCGGTGATACAGTTCTTGTGGAGTCTCAATCCAAAGTTCCGATATCTGTAGTGGGCACAGTAGGACGGGTGGCCGGCTACCGTGGGCACAAGTGTACTGCGGGCAGAGCGGATCTGCTTTGGGCAGCGTAGTTAACAGGATAAGTCCAGTGAGGTGCAGAGGGTTTGGCGTAGCTATGACGTCTCGCACAGACTCTGGGTCTTTAGGGACGTCGTACCTAATAAGTGACAGGTGGGCTGTCGAATAGGCAGGCAAGTAGAGCCGATAGCGCTAAGTAGTAGAGTTGAGTAGATCCACGTAGGCAGGAGATGATACTCGATAACAATTACGCAGTAGTGCAGTGCTGAATAGCACTAAGTAAGTAGGCAATAGGCAGTTGACTAGGCAGACCAATCCAAATAAATAGGCAGGTGATCCAAACAAATAGGCAGACACCTGAGGGAGGCTGCGGATAAATAAAGACAAGTTAGGACATGTCTCTCATGCATCTTATCGATGCCCTCGACTAAGGTGCATTCGTCAGATTGGAAAAATTGCTTTAGAGCACAATATGGAGATCATGACAAATGGGATTTGGAAAAAAGATGGCTGAGAGTAGCAATATAAAAATGTACATAAAAGTGGAAATAGTCATCTCAAATAGACAACACAAGCTGGAAGAGAAAAAGGGGAGGGGGAATGGGCGGTGGTCAGCGACCATGACGGTTTGTTTACATACGACCGTCGGCCGAGAACAATGGAGCGCGCTTGAATGGAGAGGGCGTCCGTTCAAGGGGCGCATCTCTCGTTAGAGTAAAATAAGTAAAGGGGGAGATAATTCATATATCTTCTCTAAGCGCAGTATTGCACTAATAGTAAAATTATCAAGGCGGTCAGCCGAAATAAAGGAAATAAAATAAGATGTACAAATATATACATGGATGCATCAACGATCAATTGAGCAACGTAGCATTAATAGATTAATGCAATACATAAATATACAAATGTGCCATGTTTATGTTTTCTACTTACGACAGTGAGAAATACACAATGCACTAATTAAATATAAATGAAATAATAAAATACACCTGATAAAATTCAGCGAGAAATATGCATAAAGTAATTAAGATGGAACTTGTGATTAAGTTTGGCTTACCACTAGGTATTCCTCTAAGAATAAATGAAATAGTCCAGATCGACCGCGATAGAGAAATAAGTGGGTCTGGTCTGAATTAGTTTACCTTTTAAAGGCCTGGGAGAGACGGGCGGAAACAGGAAAAGTCCTAGGCTAAGACTTATCTCTCAAGTGGGTGACTTTGACTCGAGATGGGAGTCGCACCTTGGAAAGGTCAATAGGCGTGTTAATCCGAGTAATCTCTCTGATCAAAGAGATACGTGGAAGTGGGGGGGGGGAGGAGAAAGATTGGTTCGCATTCCACCCAAGGTGGTGTCATCCGCGACCGTCCTGCGGGTAAGACCAAAGAGATTGTGTGTTAACTTTCCTCGATCAAGGGCAGATAAACGAAAGGACGCGGCCTAGCTATCTCCAAGGTGGTAGACTGAGTCTAGCCGGGAGAGGAAAAGGTGGGGCGGGTGAAGAAATTGGGGATAGGACGGGGAAATAACTAAAATAAAATGAATAAATAAATAATAATAATTAATGCTGTGATAAATTTGAGTGACTCTGACAGCAGCTTTTGGCTTGTCACAGGAGTGAGCTGGGAGTATGGAGTTAGGGAGTGAGCTGGGAGTATGGAGTTAGGGAGTGGGCTGGGAGTATGGGGTTAGGGAGTGAGCTGGGAGTATGGAGTTAGGGAGGGAGCTGGGAGTATGGAGTTAGGGAGGGAGTATGGGGTTAGGGAGTGAGCTGCAATTGAGAAGTCAAATAATGTCTAAAAATACAATTTAAAAAAAAACAAACTAAAAAATGAAAGATGTGTCAAGAATTAATTATTATATGTGTTAAAAAAAAGAAAATATAATTAATGTTAAAATATTTATTGGTTGTTTTGGTTATATTCATCTTGTATTAGCCTAACACTGTGCCCAAGGTTTAGTGTAACTAAATTAAACTATAAATAAGTTCTAATCACGAGTTTGAACTACAAGTAAAGATAGCATAATAGAACGATCGAGTAGAAATGGTCACGTCAAGCAGTTAGTATATATTGATTTGTATATGGGCTGCAAAATACTAAAATTAAATGCTGAAAAGTTTATTAAAGTAAAGATAGGGTAAAAAAAAGTATTTTAAACAAGCAAATTAAATTATATAAAAAAAACAAAAACAAAGCATAATAAATGTAATCGTATCAATTAGTTTGTAATTAAGTTTTTTATAAACCTAGACTAAAAATAATAAATTGGATATTATTTTTACCTATTCTTAATGTTTAGCGCACTTGCATACTTTTAGCTTTCTCAATGCGCTACGCTCCTATCACTTGTTGGGAAAGGGGGGAGGGGTGAATGTTACTGTGATCACGAATGTATTTTATGAATTAAAACAAAAAGAAGTTGTACGACTTTAATTCGAACGCGGGGCTCAATTCTCTTTAGGACAACACATTAACCACTGTGCCAACGAAGGGCTTAAGGAAATATAAGGTTTTATAGTTATCTATTGTTAGTTTCAAAACTTCGAGCTACGACCTACACAAATTCAACTAATTCAACTTATGCAATCAGATATGTCAAGTACTAGGCTATTTCTCTCCTTTGTTAGATACATACCAATAGTTAATGAACTAATTAGCTTAATTTTTTTTAACTGATTCTCGTTTTGTCAGGTAAAAGAAATAATGGTGTAAAATTTCAACTATATCCAAGTTTGGGTGTGGTAGAAATAACGTGTACAAACTTTTTACCAGACAGACAGATAGAGAGATTAAGAGAGCTAATATAATAAGCGTTGTAAAAATAAAACAGAAAGTCAATATACATCAACCATGGCTGTGTGTAATGCAATTATCTTAACCTCATCATTCCTTAGTCCTTTTTTTTTTTAGCTGCATTTGGATTTTGATAATAAACGTAATGAAAACAATTTGCTATTTGTTTGCCTTATTTTTTTTAACACATTCTTTAAGCTATTAAATAAAGAACGAAATGGAAAGAAGAGAAAGCCATATGTAGAAATGGGGGTAGAAGTAATGGAATCACAAAAAAAATAATATTTGAAAAATTGTAAGAGATTTGGAAAAAGAAATAAAAATCATTGTAAGGACGCTAAATTGATAGATCAAAGTTGTCCATTGAATCATTAAAATGACTTTGTGCTACAAGTGGAAGAACTTAGAAAATGTATTCTGCATTGCTAAATGTATAAGAATATTATTCTCTGTATTCTTTTCAAATTGAAGATATTATTGCCATGTACTGTACGCGTCAAGGTCAAATGTTTCAAAATAAATGTGTTTTGTTGGTCAGTGGTGTATTTCGAGAACATAGAGGAATTGCGCAGCAAGAAGATGTTTTCATTGGTTAATTAAAACTAAGACGGCATTAGAATCTTCCATACGTGCCAAAAATAGCTTCAGATAGTTCGAGCAAGAAGGAAAGCCGTAGATTGAAGAGACTTTATAAGGAGATGTATTACCTGTTTCAGGGCCTTAGTGACTGTTGTAAATGTATTGAAATGAAATTGTTTGTTTATAAAGTGTGTTTATCATTATAGTAATTCCAAGTTCTAGAATAAATGTTTTGTATTTATTTTAAAATATTTCTGTTTGAGTTGACACTTGAAATGGGTATCTCCGGCATAACAATTGCGCTTGAATGCTGAGACATTTCTGACAGTTCTGACCAGTTTTTAATCCTAAATCACTGTCTGGACCACACAATCCCATCGTTACAATTATAAATGCCAACCATATTTTGTATAATGTACTGACCAAAGACTTCATTGATGAAAACTCTAAGCAAGAAAATGTGGGCCATACTTTAAAAAAAAAAAATCTCAAAGATATTATTACAGAAAGGCAAACGGCACATGATTCTGTCCTTCTTGAAGGAAAGCCTTGAGCGCGGCTTAAAAATGCAGGCAGAAGGTTTTTTAGGGGGGGGGGGAGAAAGGGACTAGGGGGGTAAATAAGCTTATTGACGAATCGTGCCCGATTCTCGCCTCACATTCCCCTAGCCCTATTTGTACGGTCATTAGTATCACCGTGTATGTCTGAGGGACTTGTACGTAGTGGCAATATTTGCTCCTGTTATCTTAATAGCGTTTCTTCTTTTTTGTAAGCCTTCAAGCAAAGATTGTTCATCTTCCAGCGTTCACCTTCCACAAGCAGCTGATTTTGTGTGTGAAACCTTCAATACTTGATCTATTTCAACACCTTGGTGAGAAATAATAGAGCCGGTAAAACTGTGTACAATATAGGTGACATCAAAAGGTGTTCTCCCGTTCCCTTGTTTGACCAGGTGAACTTATCCGGCTTTTATTGAGAATATGTAAACTTCAAAATAAAAAGCGAAAGTGTGGGGATATGTAGATCGCGAACATACCCGAACCTGCAGCGTATTCTACTTGAAAATGTAAACAACATTATTAAACTTAAAGAAAAAGGAATTTCCGGTAACATGATCTCCTCACAGATCGCCTCAGAAAATCGCAAGCAAATTACACGTAGATCTATATACATTACTGGGAAGTTGAAGGGAGATTGGTGTGTTCCTTTTGACTACAGTGAGGCTTTGCAAATTCAAACTAACTACACAGTAGAGAAGAATTTATAGCTGGGAATTACAACATCATTTATGACAATTGAGACTTCATGGTGAAAACAGCTACACTCTCGAAATCCCCGGAATATTTAGTCGAAATTTTGGTATAATATCGACGAGACTTTTTCAACCGGTTTTGGGTGTTCACGTATTATGATAGCATTAGGTGGAAGTTTTACAAAGGAATTTACTTGTCAGCATTTTTCTGAGAGAGTTATATGCTTAAAGTTGGCATAAATTTGATGAATTTACTCAGTCAAATTAAGGTTTCGCATTGCTCTCAATCTGTCTCACACTTTTGGTGTCAGAACGCTCTTTCAAAATGTCTATTGGTCAGTTAATTCTTTCTGCGACTTCTTCGAGTGCTAAACTTTCTCATTTCTCAGGTGCTACTCTCGGTAGTCTAACTCTGCAGTTATTCTCATTTAGTGGAGTAGCTAGGAATTCGCCATCATTTCGGGGCCCTGGAGGCACGACCTCTTTGGTGGCCCCTGCATCTTGCGCAATATTTAATGTAAAAAACAATTGCGAACATTCATTTGGGGGCCACTCTCAAGTGGGGCTCGGGGGATTTTCCTATTCTCCACCTTCCCCCACCTAGTTATGTCACTGTTCTCATTGCAGTACGTGGCTTTTTTTTTTCCATTTAAAATCTTGTGTTCGTATTATTTAAACAATAGGATCTTGTGACAGAGGAAGAGAGACATTTTCGCAGTAACAAAGCACACATGTATATATTTTTGTTTAAATATTGCCCTCGGTGATACAACGCGACTATAACATCATCTCTTGCTGTGTTTCCAGTGCATCAGCTACTCACCCAATGTCGGGCTTATTCTGGGTACAGCTTTTTCTTCTTTCGCATCAACGGCTTGGCAAACAAAAAATTGTCATTAATTATCTTATTGTATCCTCTTGCACGCTCTTGAGTGTAAATTGATAAGACTCCAATATGCACAAATGTACTGTTTTAGTGGAATATTGACATTCATTACATAATAGTAGGGTAACGGGTGTGAAAAATATAATAACGAGCTTATTTCTGAATCCAATATATCGCATTAGTTATCACACAGGTTTTGTTTTTTTCACCCACTGAGCTCGGCTCAGGTGTGGGTCTTGGGAGAGGGGTGTATGTGTGTGCGTGTATATATGTGTGCGTGTGTGCTGTGTACAGAGCGCAGGTGGTTGCTGGTGTCGCCCTTTCTTTTTTATTTTACCCAAAAGTCGTTGCAACAAACGGACGCTGTTGCCTAGCAATTAGTCCAAAGCTATGTCATTTTCAGTCATAATTAGTCAATTATCTCCCTTTTGCATATGGGCTCAATTATTGCATGAGTAAAGTTTGGGTTTTTTATTACAAAAAAAAAAAAGCTCACATACAGTACAACGTAACACACTAATTATGTTTTAATTTTCAAAAAAATAATTATTTTCTAAATTAGTTAATGACATTTTTTTTCACAGGTTAATTTTTTTATTAGGTTTTTGTATAGAGATAACCATGCAAAGATTTACTAACAATAACATGCAAACTTTCTTACACATATGGAATATAGACATTCACAAATCTAAGCACAATTGCATATACCCAATCCTTAGACGTCCCAGGTACAGACTTTCACACACACATTCACACAAACATTCACACACACATCATTGATGAACCATAACTTTCTCAAGCTGGTTCATATAGTCGCCATCACCACGTTGAAGCCGAAATTTAAAATGTTGAAGCCGTGTGCAAAACGGTAGGCAGGGTGCAAAAGAAAATAGCGATCGGGACCAGAGAGAGAGAGAGAGACAATGAGAGTGAGAGAGAGAGAGACAATGAGAGAGAAAGAGAGAGGCAGAGAAGGGAACGGGGAGAAGTAGGAGAGAGAGAGAGAAGAAAAGAGAGAGAAAGAGATAAGAGAGGGAGAGAGATAGAGAGAAGGAAACTAAATGGGAGAGAATTACGAAGACGTTTAGTGTGTTGAAAATAAATATTTCCTAGTTCTCAAGTCAAATGTATATTTATTTCTTTTTATAATTTGAACAAATTATAACAGTCAGACTAGAGGTTTCCTAGTGTGACCAACGAGCTAGTAATTCTGTTCCCAACGATATACATCAAGTCATCAACTGTTAAATTTCCAATAAAATCGTTAGAGCCGTTTTCGAGATCCGTGTCGAGAGTCCTCTCTTTACCCACCCGGAACTTTTCACGAAGTTACCAGTAAAATAGAGGTATTGTAATGAAAGAAATTTATATATATATATATATATATATATATATATATATATATATATATATATAGAGAGAGAGAGAGAGAGAGAGAGAGAGAGAGAGAGAGAGCACTAGAGAGGATACTTCACCACCTCTCTACAATAGTATCTCTGGCATCAAGAATATCTTTCTCTCTCTCTTTCGGCCACTCCTCAACACAATGGTACCCTTATGTCATCTGTCAATTATTCTATTTCTCTGGTTATAAGTGTGTCATCCGGCACGGTCATGAATACAAACTAATTTTAATTGAATTAATATCTGCTTTATTTTAGCTTTTGTTTGGTTTGTTTAAACTAACTGCCAAATCAATAGCCTAGCTCACAGTCCCCTATTGTAATTGAATTAATTAAAGGTTAAGGAAATAGTAAACCATCACAGAACACTGGACAAAGGGATCGATTCTAATTGTTCCTCATATCAGACCACGATATCAAATGGTTTCCGTTGTATTTTTTTTTAGTTCTCCCTGGAATCGGTTAATTGATATGTAGCAGGCCGGCCGCACCAGTGTAACGGCCTCTGCCACGCTGCTAGACTGTAAACATTGGTGATATTGAGTCCTGTTCAGAGATATGTTCCATAAAGCCAGAGCGTCCAGTTTAACCATGCGATATGTACACACGGCTCGGTAGCTTACTGATCTCATGAACAGTTTCGCAAATAAGGTCAGATTATTCGATAGTAAATTTGATTTTTAAAGTTTCTATTTCAGTTGTCGTTTTCGTTTCAGTTTAATCGTGCACAGCCAAGTAACTGCTACAGTTCTATGCAGTTTAATCGTGCACAGCCAAGTAGCTGCTACAGTTCTATGCAGTTTAATCGTGCACAGCCAAGTAACTGCTACAGTTCTATGCAGTTTAATCGTGCACAGCCAAGTAACTGCTACAGTTTTATGCAGTTTAATCGTGCACAGCCAAGTAACTGCTACAGCTCTATGCAGTTTAATCGCGCACAGCCAAGTAACTGCTACAGTTCTATGCAGTTTAATCGTGCACAGCCAAGTAACTGCTACAGCTCTATGCAGTTTAATCGCGCACAGCCAAGTAACTGCTACTGTTCTATGCATTTTAATCGTGCACAGCCAAGTAACTGCTACAGTTCTATGCAGTTTAATCGCGCACAGCCAAGTAACTGCTACAGTTCTATGCAGTTTAGTCGTGCACAGACACAGTAACTGCTACAGTTCTATGCAGTTTAGTCGTGCAAAGACAAAATAACTGCTACAGTTCTATGCAGTTTAGTCGTGCAAAGACAAAATAACTGCTACAGTTATATGCAACAATACACAACTTCAATGCTTAGCATAAAGTACATTTTATTTTTAAGGATATTAAACTTGACACTACAGTCAACATAATAGAGAAATTTGAAACATGATCAATTTATAGACATGAACAATTGTTCAAGTTATTCTTCATTCTGAACTTTTTTTTTTTTTGGGTGGTGGGGACTTTTAGTTTCCGTTCATCTGTTAATTAGAGATTTGTATCTATGGCAGAAAAAAAATATATAAATAGCTAGAGTTTTGGTGTATCCGGTGTATAAAATCAAGGACGATGTGATAAGCTAGATTCTGGAAATTTTCTATGATATTTTTTGTGCGTATTTTAGCTCCAAAGGATTCAATGTTCAAAGCTCTTCCGTTTGTAGTTTATTTCTTTTTTTTTTTTAATTTAGTTGACGAGGTTGACGTTCAATTTGGCGTCCTTGACATTGACATTTATTATAAAAATCTCCAAAGACTTTTTTTTTTGTAACTTTTTATGAAAGACATTTCTGTGAATGTTTATTTTCACTTCAATTTTCTGTAACATCGACTCCATAGGTATCAATCTAATGACTTAAGTCTAGTGCTTGCCTCGTTTGTTTGGTCACGTATTTAAGAGCTTTAATTCTTTATATGGGAAATACAGTTCTGTCACATCGTACTTGACTGACACGAACATTGCGTCCCATTTCGACATGGCTGTGTAAAAACTATAGAAACATTCCAGAAATAAAACCACAAATACAATACTTGTTTGTAACATAGTCAACACACATTTATTTAATATCACGTAAAGACTCCCACCACTCTGGCCACTTGGTGTCTTTCTCTTGATTCTCTTCTCTTTGTTTTCTGTAGTGCCCTAGAAGTGTCTTTGGCGGTGATTTTGTGATTTGTGATTTTGGGCACATCGGCACAATTTAGGCCATGTCGTGCCTGCAGTCCCTCAAGGGCCACTCTCCCTCCACACAGCAAAGGCCAAATTCCATACAGTCAAATCATTAAAATCAAGGTCTATTCACAGTTAAAATAGTAGAGGTAGTAAAAATTTAATAATTTGGTAAAAATCTAATGTAAATAGTGGATTCAGAAGTTATAGCTTATATACATCAAATGCAAATTACTTCCTCATCCCCCCCCCCCCTTTGTCTTCTCTCTCTCCCACAACCTCTACCCATGTTCAGCCTGTGTTTTAAAAACACAGTTCATCACGAAAAACAACTCAGAAATTACATAAAGTAAAGCTTATATAACACACCTATAATATAAAACCTATTGTTCGATCGTCGTATCATGTATACACTTTCGCCGGAAATGTTCTTTTTTATTTAACATTTATCAAGTCATTTTAATTTTAGTCCTTTTTAGAATATCTCAAATATCTGGTACTTTAGATTGTTGGCACTAAAAGAGTGGGACAAATATCTGGTACTTTAAATTGTTGGCACGAAAAGAGTGGGACAGATATACGGTACTTTAGATTGTTGGCACTAAAAGAGTGGGACAAATATCCGGTACTTTAGATTGTTGGCACTAAAAGAGTGGGACAAATATCCGGTACTTTAGATTGTTGGCACTAAAAGAGTGGGACAATTATCCTGGTACTTTAGATTGTTGGCACTAGAAGAGTGCGACAAATATCCGGTACTTTAGATTGTTGGCACTAAAAGAGTGCGACAAATATCCGGTACTTTAGATTGTTGGCACTAAAAGAGTGGGACAAATATCCGGTACTTTAGATTGCTGGCACTAAAAAAGTGGGGCAAATATCCGGTACTTTAGATTGTTGGCACTAAAAGAGTGGGACAAATATCCCAGCGTGAGTCGTTCATTAGGATTCACAAAAACAATCGGACCTCACAACAGAGGCGTAGTGAGCAAGACGTGCGCCGGAGCAAGGCATCTTCTTGACGCCCCCCTCCCCATTTTCCATGAACAACACCTAGGAATATAGGCTTACAAATAAACTGTATTTACTAATAATGTAATACAAATAACCTTAGAATGTATTACCTAACTAAAATATCTACATAATTTCAATATTTTTTGCACCTCTTTGCGTGAAGGTGGCGCCCGGGGCATCGTGCCCCACTTACTACACCTCTGCCTCACAGGAATCTGTAGTGGTCGTCCCTGGATTTCAAGAAACCTAACTGCCGCTAGAACAAAACGTAGTAATTCAGTTGAAATCTTATCATTCTGATTGTCACCAAAAGGCACACATTTACATAGTAAACACAGGTGCTTTAAAACAGTTTTAAAAAATGAGGCGACCTCAAGAAATAATTCTGTGAGGATTTGTTCTATTGACTATTAGACTCCAAGGGTTGTCACTCCCATCACTGAGTTATCTTCCCCAATCAACAGGATCATATGAAGTTCATCCTTTTCACCGCAACATAATAGATCAGTCTCCCTTCTAGTCAACAAACTAACGAGCCAAGAGACACTAGACAACTGATATTCACCCACAACTGTAACACTGGAGGAGTTAGGTCAGGAAAGAAGGACATTCATTAACTATTCATTGTCACAACAGAATTCTCCTAATCCTAGAGATCGGTATTGGCAAGAATCCATGGCTATGTTTACGAGTGTTAAGGGTTTAGATAGAGATATGACATATAAATGACAATGTCTATGACAGTCTATGTCAATGAGTCTGTATGTGTTTTTGTGTAGTAATTTATGTACGTACGTGGATAAAGGTATAAATATCTTACATAGACATGTTCTTCGAATTATTCCTTTATTCCTTTATTTTATTTATTTCATTTTATTTATTTATTTATTTATTTCAAACTAGTAAAATCAGGGCCGAGTGCTTAAGTGCTTGGCTGCTGAAGGTCTCCAGTTCGAATCCTTATTGAGACTAGGATTTTTAATACAGAAATTTAGAACTGAACTCTAAAATCATGACGAGACTAAATTCAAACGAACGTATATGGAGAGCTCCCTGATTTGGAAACCACTGCGCAGTTCATCTCATATATTGGTCTAGTCATCTGAACGCTCTTACAGTTCATCTCAAATATTGGTCTAGTCATCTGAACGCTCTTACAGTTCATCTCATATATTGGTCTAGTCATCTGAACGCTCTTACAGTTCATTTCATATATTGGTCTAGTCATCTGAACGCTTTTACAGTTCATCTCATATATTGGTCTAGTCATCTGAACGCTCTTACAGTTCATCTCATATATTGGTCTAGTCACCTGAACGCTCTTACAGTTCATCTCATATATTGGTCTAGTCATCTCATCGCTCTTACAGTTCATCTCATATATTGGTCTAGTCAACTGAACACTCTTACAGTTCATCTCATATATTGGTCTAGTCATCTGAACACTCTAACAGTTCATCTCATATATTGGTCTAGTCATCTGAACACTCTTACAGTTCATCTCATATATTGGTCTATTCATCTGAACACTCTTACAGTTCATTTCATATATTGGTCTAGTCATCTGAACGCTCTTACAGTTCATTTCATATATTGGTCTAGTCATCTGAACGCTCTTACAGTTCATTTCATATATTGGTCTAGTCATCTAAACACTTTTACAGTTCATTTCATATATTGGTCTAGTCATCTGAACACTCTTACAGTTCATTTCATATATTGGTCTAGTCATCTGAACACTCTTACAGTTCATTTCATATATTGGTCTAGTCATCTGAACACTCTTACAGTTCATTTCATATATTGGTCTAGTCATCTGAACACTCTTACAGTTCATTTCATATATTGGTCTAGTCATCTGAACGCTCTTACAGTTCATTTCATATATTGGTCTAGTCATCTGAACGCTCTTACAGTTCATTTCATATATTGGTCTAGTCATCTGAACGCTCTTACAGTTCATTTCATATATTGGTCTAGTCATCTGAACGCTCTTACAGTTCATTTCATATATTGGTCTAGTCATCTGAACGCTCTTACAGTTCATTTCATATATTGGTCTAGTCATCTGAACGCTCTTACAGTTCATTTCATATATTGGTCTAGTCATCTGAACGCTCTTACAGTTCATTTCATATATTGGTCTAGTCATCTGAACACTCTTACAGTTCATTTCTTATATTGGTCTAGTCATCTGAACGCTCTTACAGTTCATTTCATATATTGGTCTAGTCATCTGAACGCTCTTACAGTTCATTTCATATATTGGTCTAGTCATCTGAACGCTCTTACAGTTCATTTCATATATTGGTCTAGTCATCTGAACACTCTTACAGTTCATTTCATATATTGGTCTAGTCATCTGAACACTCTTACAGTTCATTTCATATATTGGTCTAGTCATCTGAACACTCTTACAGTTCATTTCATATATTGGTCTAGTCATCTGAACACTCTTACAGTTCATTTCATATATTGGTCTAGTCATCTGAACACTCTTACAGTTCATTTCATATATTGGTCTAGTCATCTGAACACTCTT
This sequence comes from Biomphalaria pfeifferi, assembly GCA_030265305.1. Taxonomy (NCBI): domain Eukaryota; kingdom Metazoa; phylum Mollusca; class Gastropoda; family Planorbidae; genus Biomphalaria; species Biomphalaria pfeifferi. The sequence goes on along the minus strand of JASAOG010000105.1, from coordinate 1,567,667 downwards.
ACAGTTCATTTCATATATTGGTCTAGTCATCTGAACGCTCTTACAGTTCATTTCATATATTGGTCTAGTCATCTGAACGCTCTTACAGTTCATTTCATATATTGGTCTAGTCATCTGAACGCTCTTACAGTTCATTTCATATATTGGTCTAGTCATCTGAACGCTCTTACAGTTCATTTCATATATTGGTCTAGTCATCTGAACGCTCTTACAGTTCATTTCATATATTGGTCTAGTCATCTGAACGCTCTTACAGTTCATTTCATATATTGGTCTAGTCATCTGAACACTCTTACAGTTCATTTCATATATTGGTCTAGTTATCTGAACGCTCTAACAGTTCATTTCATATATTGGTCTAGTCATCTGAACGCTCTTACAGTTCATTTCATATATTGGTCTAGTCATCTGAACGCTCTTACAGTTCATTTCATATATTGGTCTAGTCATCTGAACGCTCTTACAGTTCATTTCATATATTGGTCTAGTCATCTGAACGCTCTTACAGTTCATTTCATATATTGGTCTAGTCATCTGAACACTCCAACATAACAATGAGAACGAAGAAGAAGAAAAAAATATTTATTTTTTTTTAAATTGTTTTATTTTTAGCTTCCAGTGTCATGAAAGTCGATTTCTTAAAGATGTGTTTAGAACGAAATAGTAAAGACAATCATGTGTTATCTACCCCCTAACTTGTTTTAATCAAGTGAAAACGTTTTTAAAGACACAAAAACATTTGAGTTATAAAACCAGGGGCACCACTGGAGTGTGGCTGTCAAAGTTCCAGAAGTACCACTGTGTGTCAACGCGAACGATCTTGTTCATTGTTCTCCTCCATCAAGTAACAGACTCCTGTCTTACGATGACTCTCCACTAAGCCCCCATTCTCCGCCTTCTGCCTCTACAGACGTCTTTGGACTCCCGAATCACGCACCCACCCCTTCTTACCACCCCCTCCTTTTCCACATCCCTTGTACCAGCTCCCCAACCACACCCTAAATTAGGAATTCCAAACCTTAAAGCTGTAAACAAACAGTGAGTCGTGTATCAAAGAGCTGCACGTGTGGCGGCAGACGTTGCAAGGGCCCCCGACAGCCAATAGATTTAGCGCTTCCCATAATGCAGCTTGTCAAAGTCACCGCTCTATATCTTTCCGGAGACTTTTATTTCATTTAGGCTCGTCTATTCTTTCAAACTTAACAAACGTAATGAAGAAAGCGTTATGGAAAGCCTAAGTCCAAGAGCTAGTAATAGCCCCACGAAGGAGTCGATTATAAAAGTAGTAAGAACTATTGTAAACATGGACCGGGAAGGGGGGGGGGGAGTTTTAATATTATAACATGAAATAGAAATGATATATTTGATATCTTTAAGACGGTATCGGAGGTCTCTTCAAATATACCCAGAGTGTAAAATGAAACCCTTGGCTTAGGCTTATCCTATCGCTTGGTATTGTGTGATGGTGTTGAAAACTAAGCCCTATCTATATTGTCACAGCAATGTTGTTTCAGTGTGGTTCACTTTAACGTGTAGACAGAATAGTCTAATGATTCATACACACATACATACATACATACATACTTACTTACATACTTACATACATACATACATACATAGATACATACATACATACATACATATATACATACATACATACTTACTTACATACTTACATATATACATACATACATAGATACATACATACATACATACATACTTACTTACATACATACATATATACATACATACATACATATATACATACATACATACATACATACATACATATATACATACATACATACATACATACATACATACATACATACATACATACATACATGCATACATACATACATACATATATACATACATACATACTTACGTACATACATATAAATATGCATACAAGCATCATGGGCGTAGCCAGAATTTTTTTTCGGGGGGGAGGGGGTTTGGGGGAGGAATTTTTTCTAACCCCCCCCCCCCCCCCCGCGAAAAAAAAATTAATAGTGTGTATGTGTGTGTGTGTACATGATCTTTATTACATTCTGACCCTTCATTCTTTCGGAAGACGTTTATTATGCCCTAGAATGTATTTTCCTGAAGTTAGTGGAGAAATTGTAGACTCCACGCTATTTTCAGCAAGGGTTTTGGGGAGCGCACGGAGCTCCCCTAGCGCGGGTTCGCCCCGCCGCGCAAGCACTATTTCTGGTATTGAAAGCCCACAAAATGAATATTCTGAGGTATCTACAGTAAATTTTCCTGCTATTAAAAAGTTTTATTTCAAAAACCTAAAATGCATTCTTACTGCCTTACTGGCGCTAAGTTGTACTAGGATGTCATCGCAACCCTTAGTATGCGTAATTCATTTTGTCGGAAAACATGTTCCGCAAACCTCATGCGACGCTCTGTCACAACCTTACTAAGGTGTCGACTTCAAATTCGGCATAGGATTTCCTTGATTTAGACCCGATCTCTATAACTGACTCCTAAAACCTGTCTTAGCCATCTTTGTTGAGCCACATTTAGTTATTTTCAATTTTGGCTTTTTATTAATGGAGCCCCGCCACTGCTAGAAATGTGTAACCTCTCTTGAATACGCTCTTGAAATTAGGTGACTGTAGTTTTCTTTAGATTTTATATCGAAAAGGGAAGTTTTATCATCTTAATCATCTGTTGTGGATTTTAAACTAAAAATCTCTGGAGTTGTTGTTTTTTTTTAAATTCAAAACCCCATTTAGGTACGGTCATAGAATTTGGTAACTGTAGTTTGCTTTAGAATACTATTGAAGATGGAGGTTTTCCCACCTCTAAACTCTCTGTAGGGGGGTTTTAAACTCAAAACTTGCTGATAGGGGTTTTAGACTCAAAACCCCCTGATAGGGGTTTTAAGCTCAAACCACCCTGGTAGAGGGTTTTAAACTCAAAACCCCTTGGCTGCGTTGGGGCAAGTGATTGTGTAGTATTAAAATGTCACCCAAAATAAACAAAATCAAAGCAAAAAATCAATTATTGAATTCCGATCCTCCTTCCTCCGCAGGGGGGAGATTTCATTTCGAGGGGGGGGGTTGAACCCCAACTCCCCCCCCCCCTGGCTACGCCCATGACAAGCATACATACATACAAATATGCATAGATACATACATACAAATATACATATATACATATATAAATGTGTGCATACCTACATACATGCATGCATATATACATACATGCATGCATATATACATACATGCATAATATACAGATGTTGTTGTTGCCCTTCGTAAAACGACTATGGTTCATCTCGTAGGACGACTAAGTTTCAACTTGTAGAACAGTTTTTCATGTGACGGTGAAGCCCTATTCTCGAGAGGCCTTCCCGTCCACATAAAACGCAGGTTAAGTTGGGATCTACGTAAGTGCACACACACAAGCATACCTGAACACAGAGACACATGCACACATTTATATATTCAAAGTCTAGATTACCAGCAAACACTTTATCCCTAGCATTCGTCAACTACTTCGAGTAGGTTACCACGAACGTGTCATATACAAACAATGTTTCTTTGTGTTCCCAGAAGTGTATTTTTTTTTCTTCTCTCCTTTTCCTTCCATCATTTTTAGAAACGTGTCATTTCCCAAGAAGTCAGAAGGATATCTTTCATTCATTCAAGGCAATGGAGCGCCTTGGAGTGACGTCGCTTCACCATTCAACAGTATTCAATCCATTGAGTAACGGCGGGTGCCTTATCTCAAGATGGCAAGAGGGCGTTTAGGAATCAAAGCTCGTCTTTAAGTTACACGTTACATTTTTTTTCTAAGGAGATTTTTTTTCCCTTGGGAGTCTCATCGCCTAAAACGTAGACTTACTTTGTGACAGGAGACGAGAGGACACGCTCCGGAGGCTCCAGTAGTGGCTAGAGACTAGAAGTTATTGAAAGACCTCCGGGGAAGACGTAGCTGCAGTAGACGATCTTCGTCAGGCCGATGACGTTAGGCCGAAAAACATAAGAGTACAGAGTATGGTGGTGGACAAATTTTTTTTCAAAGGCTCTTAGCAAATGTCTTGCTGGGATAATTGGTAGCTCCTGTTTGTACTTCAAGCAATTCAAGACCTGTTATTCGATTTTTTTTTCCAACGGGTATTTCTTCTTTTAAAGTTATTTCTCAATTAGAAGAAAAGAAGTCTCAAAGAGAACTTGATTTCTTAACTATTATTGACTCTTGACTTAACGTGGTTTTAGTGAATTTTGAAGATGACACATTTTGTATGTGTGTATGTGTTACTTTTGTGTGTGGTTTAATAGTGTTACAGTTTGAAGATGATGTTACAACTTAATGGTGTTGCAGTTTGATGTTTTACAGTTCGACGTTGTTACATGCGATATTGATGGTATTACAGTTTGATGATGGTATTGATGTTGTTACAGTTTGATGGTGTTACTATTTGATTGTCCTATTGATGGTGTTACAGTTTGATGCTGATTTGATTGTTTTACAGTTTGATGCTGTTATTAATTGTTTTACAGTTTGATTCTGTTACTGTTTGATGCTGTTACAGTTTGTTGCTGTTACTATTTGATGGTGTTATTGATGCTATTACAGTTTGATGGAGCTATTGATATTGTGATGTTATGATGGTGTTGCAGACTTACATTTTGGTGGTATTTAAGTTTGATGGTTTACAGTTTAATAGAGTTAATGTGTCAGATCGCGTAGACTTTCTGGTTAGAAGAAACATTGAAATAGTAGGGAACGATACATGTATCTGTTTGAAGTGGGGGAGGGATTTATAGAGGAAGAGATTATTTGTATACGTGTAGGATTCACATCTTTCAAAAGGTATTTTCCTATATTAAGACTGCTGTATATCCGGCTTACAGAATACGGAATAAATACGTTTGGGTGCACGTTTTAGCTGCAAAGTCACATTTTTCAACATAGCGTCCTTGACATTGTTAACTTTGTCTATGTCCTTGACATTGTTTACTTTGTCTATGTCCTTGACATTGTTTACTTTGTGTATGTCCTTGACATTGTTTACTTTGTCTATTTATTTCAAAATCTCGTCCAATATTCCACTTCTCTGTTCAACATGTTGAAGCCTTTATCTTCTGAACAAGTTGTTGGAATTGTTGAACATTTTGTTGCGTGATACTTTCCAGCCTTTCATTTCTTTAAGTAGAACCTTTTTTCATACCATTCTGTGATGCTGGTGTTAGTTTTTGAATACTATATTGTATCTCTAGGTATTGAATGCAGTGACCCTAAATCTATCCAAACGTAGCCAAGGATGTTAGAATTAATCAAGAAACGAACAAAAAGCCTCTAATGTTATTGTATGTTAACCAGTGGCGTAGCAAGATGCATATGGGCCCGGGTTCAACAAAATGGTGGTGGGCCCCTACCCTACTTTGGGTAAAATAAAAACATATCAAGTATACATCAGTACATTTTTAAAAAGGCATTCTTTTGTCGGTACTAGATTTTAGAAGTAATGGAGTCATTACATTCGATTCACTTCTGAGACGCTTACTTCGACTTAGGTCCTCCAGCGCAGTTTTGCAGTGTCAAGCAGAAATCGGTCTCAATGTTAATCATGTTTACATCCCTTTGTTTAATTTTTTTTTTTTCAATGTTAGATATCAACACTTAGTAAATTATATAAGAATTCGCTAGATTCCAAGTGCTATTGTGGGTCTCTATTGGACATGGGCCCGGGTTCATTGAACCCCTTCGCGCCATGGATGCTACGCCACTGATGTTAACATTATATGAACTGATATTTAAAAAAAATAGTAGTCTTGAACAAACACACTATCCAAGTTAGAATATACTATGAAATTAATTTCATAATAAAATCCATAGAAATAACTTGATAACAAACTTAACACTTATGGAATGTACTCATCTAATTGTCTACCCCTTCATATATTATATATATAATTATAAATATCCTTTCTAACCAAGACATAACTGGAAATTCGCAGAAATCTGGCAATGGTAGTTAAATTAATTACCTCTCCCCCCCCCCCCCCCCCCCCCAGTATTATTTGTATTTCTTTGTAGAGACACGAAACATCTAGAATCATTGTTCAAGAAAACATTTTGATTACGTTCTACAACCTTGACACATTTGATGACATGGCGCTCTCTGTGCGTCTTGCGTCTCTCCATTTTTTTCCTTAAAAGCACACACAAACACACACACACTTAGGTACACACAGAAACTCACAAGTTATTTTTACAAAATATTTTAAAACTGTAAAAAAAATAGTATTGTCCAGCTAAAGAGTGAAACGGTTTCCTTTCTGTTTCAATAAAATAAACAAGTTGGTAATTTGTACACTTGAGTTGATGACGTCATTGTTGTTCTAACATGATTTCTTTTCATAACACTAACTAACTCATCCTTCAGCTTCCTCTTTCATCTAAATCTCTTCGTTCATGTGACATCCATCCCAACCCCCCCCCCTTTTTTTTACTCCTAGCAAACGAACTTTTCTTGAAGTAGTGCCAATTGCAGACAATTGCAGTTCCGCGGACACGGTTAATGCGGAGTAATACCAGCGGCAACATGGCTACTTTAGCTCGCCATTAAGGCCTCATCATATCCCTTGCTGGCCTCTGCAAACACGGGGCGCGTGCCCGTCCATGGACCACTCTCTGTGGAGTTCTTTGCCCTACCACATCACGCAACTAATTGGCTCAGAACCCGAGGGCCCCAAGCAGGAAGACACTCCTCAGCTTTTTAAACACAGCCAGACCTCCCCCCCCCCCCCTTTTTTTTCTTTACTTTTTTTCTTCGTCATTTGATATTAGGGAAGGGGGGGGGTAGGTTGAAGGCGGGCGCACTGGATGAGATCTTTGATGAACTGTAACATGATTTGGGGAGTCGGGGTGAGGGTTAGGATTGGGAAAGTTCGGCGTAAAAATGTTTGCGCGCACGATAGTGGGTGAGCGGCTCAAGGGCGAGTGTGTGAGTGTCTGTGGATGTGCGAGTATGCTCGCGTGTGTGTGCACACACTAATGAGCTAACGAAAGAGTGGGGTGGAACTTATTAGGCCAAGACACAAACTCATTACAATGGCAAGGGGAGCTAAGACAAGATATGAGCACATTTATGGTAGTTTAAGTAATTGTTAATTATTATAGGCACGACACACTATTCCAAGGCTTTAGGCTTTATCTTGGCCATGAATGACCGCTAGTTTCTTGACCTTTAGGACAATTTTTTTTTATTGAGATAGTTCTTTCGATATTTTTCAAGATGAGTTGAACGTTGCCTTACAGTTGTCTTTCCTATATTTAGATCAATGATGATGAATTCATTCCCCATTGATCTCAGACCGACAACATGCTTCACTACAGTCAAAAACAACCTTAAGGCCTATCTGTTATAAACTTTTTTAGATCAGTTTGTCATTTTAGCTCTCGTGTTTATGTTTGTAATGTTATCACAGCGCCATGAGCCTACATTTTGTTTGTTAACAGCGCTCTATAAATTAAATTATTATTATTATTATTATAAGTGCTCAAGTATTATTATTGGTTTGTTTTTTTAAGTCCATCAAGAATAAAAAGATCTTTTTGTTTCAAAAACATTGTGCACTTTTATTACAATACCTCTATTCAAGTCAGAAATTCATGGCACCTTCAGGAACCTGCATGGAACCTGGACATGGACGCTGATATCAAAAACGGCTCTATCGATTTTGATAGAAATTTAACTATTGATTGCATTCATGTTTGTTTGTTTTTTGTTGTTTTTTTTTGTTTTTTACTTTTTATGTCAAATTAATAATATTACTTTTTTATTTCTTTAAATTATTTTGGTGAAAGATCGGCAAGGGAATTTCCTTTTCCTCTTTTTAGATCGATCTATTTATGTAAAAGAAGAACCTTTACAATAAACAGGTAGCCCATTGAGTAGCCCGGCTACTATATGTGTTAAAGATGATTACGTAATTCAATGAAATGAACTGATGTAATCATTCAAGAAATAATTCATATACAAGGGACTCGTGTATTTAAACTTGTATTTTTAAAAAAAATGGATAACAGAAGAAATAAAAGAGAAAGAGAACTCTGTCTAAACTGAAAGTCTTTATTTAGTCAGAGTGGATCCAGGTAAAGACAGCTGGGTGAGAATGGGTCAAAATAACCTAATTATCTCCGATGTGTTTGCTAGTTTTGAGCACTTGAGAGGAGAGAAGACCAGAGAAGATACACTGTGAGATGGGGGATGTACTCTACTTATGCAAATGTAAGATTGTTGTGTTTGTGTTTCGCAGGAATCAGAAACATGAAAACTTGAGATTTCATTGTACATCTCTCTCTCTCTCTCTCTCTCTCTGAGAAACTGGGTTAAAATACTGTTTGTGTAGCCTTCTCTAATTAGGATTGTGAAAACTCTTTTCTTGTCTCTAGTTCGAGGTTATATTCATACACAAACAAATGATACTCATGTCCACGTGACATGGCAGAAAGACATTTTATTGTATTTAGGATAAATTCATTTTCTACTATACTATGGCAATGGCATAATGGGGCCTACATTTTTATACATCAACATGGCGGTATTCTTAAAATTATTTGAAAACTAACCAGATAAGACGAGCAGCCTAAAATGAGTATTACTGATCTAGTGGATTAGATCTAGATCTGTCAAACATGGCGAATATTCACATTTTTATTTAGCCACGATAACGAGACTAAAGAGTGAAAATGAATTTACCAGTTTAGCCGACATATGGATATCAGATATGAAATACTGAGAAAAGTTTTGTTCTTTAATAGAGATAATTTTTTAGGGCCCTCCGATTGAGGGAGGGACATACGCTATGACCTAAGGAGCATTTATAACAAGTTATATCAAGATCGGTCAAACGGTTTTCATTTTTATACGGGACATTTATACATACATACACTTTAAATTCAATTATATATATATATGTATATATATACTAGACATATGTTACCCGCGTCCCGCGGGTCTTTATTTGCGCATTACTGTCGATATAGTCACAATTAAACGAAATAGTAATGTAATAAGTAAAGCGAATGTGTCAAGGTAAAAATAAAGTGAATATAGCTATCAAATAAAAATAGCTAATAGGCTTAAATCCATTTTTTTCAAATTAAAACATTTGCTTGTAGGCCTACATATATTTGATTAAAATTTAAGATGAATAGACTTAATTGTGTATGTTCATGTGTTAAAGTATAAAAAAAGATCTTGAGGTAGACATAGATCTAAATCTACACTAATCTAGAGTTAAAGATTGGCTTTTATAGAGTTCATTCTGTGTTGCGCATGCGTGACCTTTTTTCATGAATGAATATAGGCCTATCTCAACACGGCTACGCAACTTTAGCGAACAGCGAACGAATGTATCAAAAATGCTTTAGAAAAACAAATTTGAATGTTAAAGCACAAAACTATCTTTGCGAAAAGAAGTTTTATCATCTTAGAGTTCAATAAGAGTTTTAGACCTAAACCTAGGAATAGATTCAGTAGAGAGATGTGTTAATGTGTAATCTCAACACGGCTACGCAACTTTAGCGAACAGCGAACGAATGTATTAAAAATGCTTTAGAAAAACAAATTTGAATGTTAAATTGATTAAAATATCAAATGAATGGGCAATAATTAGTATGTTTATGTGTTAAAGCACAAAACTATCTTTGCGAAAAGAAGTTTTATCATCTTAGAGTTCATAAGAGTTCTAGACCTAGACCTAGGAATAGACTCAGTAGAGACATGTGCTAATGTGTAACCAATTGGTAATGTCAATTTGAAAGAATGTTCGCCAGGAAATCTATAGTTACAGATATCAGGAACTAATTTATGTAAAAAATGCTTTTGAAACACAAAATTGAAGGTTAATTTTATTACATAATGAAATAAATGGATCTTCTTTTGTATTTTCATGTGTCAAAGTAAAAAACTATGTGCGCAAAGTGTATTTCTTAACATTAGATCTAGGTCTAAATCCTTTCGATCTTTTCTCATGTCAACATTGTTAACCATGGCCTAGATCCATAAAATACTATAGCTGTAATAGAGTCGGACAACTTTATTTTTTTTGAGGGTCTTAAGTTTGTTTTAGGGCTACAATACATACACTACGGTCTAAGTTAGTACCCAAGAAACATTCCTGCCTAGTTTTATCAAGATTGGTCAAGCTGTTTTGATGTCGATAAGTAACATACATACATACATACGCCTCACATTCTACTTTATAATATAAGATATTAGATAGACAAGAAGCGTCGAATGCATTACCACAATGGGTGGTTTATTTGAGCCTTCATCTGTATATCAAATTTTTTTTTCCAGGAATCAAGTCTCAACCCCCCCCCCCCCTTTTCCCGCCACATAAAAAAAAAGGGTGGACCTATCACGTCATTCTCCCTCTCTCCCTCGGCGAGCCCAAACACACACGCATAAATAAAATAGGTGAGCACATTAATTGGAAATCGGTATCGATTAATCGCAATTGGTCAACTAATTGCTTGATTGAACATCTCTCGCCACGATACACCTGGCAATGACAATCGTTCGGGTCGATACCTGTGACGGCCTGGAACAAACGCAAGTTAGCGAAGCAGATTTATTGGGAACAAAATCGATTTCCAGAATCGCTCTGGCCAGTGGTGAACATTTGGTTTGGATGAACTTTTCATAACGGATGTATTCAATCAATAGAATCATTGGCTCATTCTTGGACACATTGGGCAAAGTAATAAGGTCTAAATGTCAGAGCTTAGGAAACTGGTAGCATTGGTTGGGGGTTGGAGTTGGGGTTGTAGTTGGGGGTGTATTGCTACAAAAGTTTTGATTATTTTGAATTAAATGTACTGCAATTGAACGTGTTACATAGATGAGCATTAATTATTTATTGATTTCTTGTTTAAACAAAATAGTTGTGTTACTATGACGAAGAGAATGCTTTAACATCTAGATCAGAGGCGAGCTATTGTCTCTTCAAATATTGTTTTCCTCAAGTTTGAGCCTCTGTCCACATTTTACAATGGCACTAATTACTCATCTAGTTGCATTTTTAGCGGCCCCCGAAAGGATAAAAGACGCTAATAGTTTTGTGTGGAATGTCTGTCCGTCCGTCCGTCCCGTTTAAATCTCGTAAACTAGAAAAGATAGCGAAAATCCGACATCATGATATTTTAGATCTTTCAACGGCTAAATTTTCTTTTCTGAAAGTGAAAAAATTAATTTTTAAAATCAACTATGCAAGAAAATTTTTCATAAAAATACACCATTTTTACAACTATTCACTATTAATAGTAACAAACACAGGAGGCTTTTATTAAGGGAGACCACTATTTACTATATTTTTAACACAATTAGGCAAACTGTTTTTTCATTTTTTGTAAAAAAAAAAATTCTTACTAATGTATTGCTAATTTATGTAAGTTCTGTCACAATGACTACTACATTTACAAACAAGATTACACAGAGAGTTTGTGTTGCCACACAAACTCAGAGGCAGCCACCGTGGGACACGGATCCCTGTCGGATCCGCATATTCGCAAAGAATTTTCAAGACATGATTTTGTTTTGATTTCTAAAAGTTATAATGTTTCAAAGATTCATTTGGAGTTGTAAATATTTTTTTAAAAATGTAAAATCTCCCGCTGGTCGACGGAGGATGGCATCAAGCAGAGTATGAAACCGAGACCGTAGAGATAATCAGTCCTGCGCGCTAACCGCACGACCAGGCATTGCTTTTAACCTAATGACAAACTGAATACAAATTAATAGCCTATTATTGATACTATACCTACATATTACGGAATGATAACTACCGGATATGTACAATATGTCAGAAGAGCGATTTTAGATAATCTTTTTGTATTGAGCATTTTCATTTAGGGCCTAAATGGAACTAGAATGAGGATGTAGATCTACCTACATTAAACTACTAATTTAGCACTCTCAATATCTATATCTACTAGATCTGAAATATATATTTGAGATAATGTAGATGTAATTTAGATAAGATTTATATAAAAAAAAACACTGGATAATCAATTAATAGACTAACTGCAATATGAAATATTAAAATAGTAGATTAGTTTTAGTATTTTATAACATTGCAATATTAGAAAAAAATCTACACTTTAAGCCTAGAAATTAAAATTATAGATCTTGACCTAATCTAAATCATGGCTGTCTGGTAGTGTGGTTTGCGCGCTGGACTGTCGTTTGGATTCATCGATGGTCCCAGGTTCAAACCCTGCCCGCTCCCATCCCCCGTCGTCCTACGGGAGGTTTGGACTACAACTCTGAAGGAACATCCGAAACATGTAGAACAACAAACATTCTAAACTAGACCAGGAGATTTTAGATATAGATTCTATAATGATTTTAATTAGAACTTAAAGCTAAATCTAATTTTAAAAATCTAGCTCTAGTGTAAGAAAAAAAATCTAGCTCTAGTGTAAAAAATCTAGCTCTAGTGTAAAAATAAAATCAATATCTAGTGTAAAAAATCTAGATTAGATCTAAATCTAACTATTATGTCTTTTTAAAATAAGAGTGACATTACGAGGTTTAATAAACATTATTATACCGAATTGTTTTAGCATTTAAAGAATTTATTCCATATGACGTCAAAGGAAAAAAATCCACTACATCACACGGTCTAGTTAGACTAAAACATATCATCTATACGAGCAGCTTGTTGAGTGTTCATAGACATTGACGCACAGAGTTTCTTTTAGCAATTCATTTAAAGAATAACTCCATATGACGTCAAAGGAAAAAAATCTAATACGTCACACTGCCTAGTTAGACTATATATATTTATATGAGGATTAAAGACGTTTTTTTTTTTGTTTTGTCTGTCAGTTTGTCTGTCCGTTATGTTAATAGCGAGAAAAAAAGACTAAAAGCTATTGAAAATCTGATTAAAATTTAATTTTCCTTCTGAAACATAGCATTAGTTTTAAGTTTCTATTATAGATTGTTCCGGATGTTTATATATTTATAGTGAGAGAAAATAAAAATTCCAGATTAATCAAATGCCGTTAATTAAATTTCTGGGATGGTCTGTTATGAAAATTAGATGTACCATAGCCTTATGGAAATTTTTTCAAACCATACTTTGGTGTTAGGAAGTTGTTTTCCTTAAAAATCGGAGCATAATATTAACAACAATTAGATTTTCTAACGTTTTAGATAGAAAGTTAAATGTAGTATAAGAGAGAAGTGCGATTTTACATAAATAGAGTTAAACTATTTTTCATAAAAAATCCGGAACAACCAATTCTCGCAAATGAAAAAATTATTTGTTTTATTTATTAGAAGAGGTATTTCAAACATTTCTTAGCGTTATTAGATTTTTAATACAAAATTCGGATCATTTTTGGCGACGATTTTTAAGAAAATTAAGGTAATGTAGGTCGATTTCTTTTTCGAAACAAAATCCGGAACATTCTCTACCGATTAAACAACGTTTATTATGTTTCGGCAAGAAAACTAACTGTAAAATAAGTCTAGAAATTGATTTTCTATTATCGTTTCCAGTAAATTACTTTCTTATTTTAAAATCCTGAATAACCTATTGTCGATATTTTTGAAAAAAATAAAATTATTTGACAAAAATTTGTTTTAAAACCAATATCCGGAACAACTTTATAGTTAAAGAAATATAAATCAGTATAGATATTTTTATTTAGCATTTATATGCTATTCACATTAAAAAACCGGAACAATATATTAAAGATCATGTGTTTCTTGCAACGTTTAAGCATGGAAATAAAATCTACTATAAGTTAGAAGAGCAAACAAATATTCATAGGTATTGATTTGTTTTTCACAAAACATCCGGAACAATCTATTATAGATACTTAAAACTATTGCAATATTTCTGAATAAAAAATTTAAAGGTTAAATCAGATTAACAATAGCCTGTAATTCTATTCAACAATCTAATCGTGACGGACAGACCGACCAACAGACAAATCGTACAAAAATATGCTTCTTTTATTCGGATGGGGGCAATTAAATATTTACATAGATATTTACATACAAAGTGCATTATTAGCCTTTATAAGCAAACAAAAATGTTTTCTTTTATTTTTAGCAGCTAGTTGACCAGAAAAAACACCTTTAACTATTATTTGTTGTAAACATTTCTTGTACATTTTACAAATATATTTGACTAAGTGATACTGAAAATACACTGACGTGGTAGGATTTATTAGTATATTGTAACATTGCCCCCTTTACATTTACGTAATTGTTTTAGAATTGGTGTATTTTTATGAAAAAATCGCTTGCATAATTAATTTTATAAATTAAACGGTTTGCTTTTAGAAAACCAAAAGTAGCCGTTGCTCCTAAACTTTTCAAGCCGCATTTAATGGTGAAATAATATTTTTCATATCTCTTCTAGTTTTCGAGATCTGAGTGTGACAGACGGACAGACGGACATTTTGCACAAACCTAATAGCGGCTTTTTCCCCTTACGGGGAAAGGGTAAATTTCATTATTAACTATAAGACTTTTAGATGTTGATGTGCCTACAAATAATAGCCATTCTTTATCAAAGCAATCCATTTACCAAAAGATATTTTAGAATATGTAGAAGATCTTCTGTTAGAGATCTCCCATGATTACCACGTGAATTATTATCCTACATTACATGTCACAAAATATGCGATTTGACTTTGTGTTTCCACACTAATTGTCTTTGTAACCTTGCAATATTTAATCTTAAGATTGTGAAATCAATAGACAATAAATAGCTCCATAACGCCATTGTGAAAGGTTATTGTCGCCAGCTAAATAATAAATAATTCTTTTAAAAAAAAAGCTTACATTAAGTTTTGTTGTATCAATTACAATGGACCAGTGAGTTTATTAAATTTGTAATAGATCTTGACTAATAATAATAAATCTGTGCGATTAAGAATATTTTTATTAATTGTTTTTTGTTGAACGCAATTTCCTGCTTTTAGATTTCTCAATACGTTATGATCGTGTCACTTGTCTGGACCAGTTGGTATAGGGGTAGGGAAGAAAGAAGAGGATCTATGTGTGAAGATTATGGTGATTGCTTTTTAAATGCATTTATAAAATTTGAAACGACCTATTTAAGCTTCCTTATGCCAACATACTAACCACTGTGCCAAGGAATGGCTTATGAAAATATAAGATGTAATAGTTATCCATTTTTAGGTTTAAACTTTAATGCGACCACCTATTTCTTTCCACATAGTTTAAAATGGACTTATTCAACTTATACTACCACATCAGTCTAGTACTCTTTCTTTCTCTTTTCCGATACCAAACAAAATAATTAATTAATAATAAATTAACTAATTAGTTAATTTTTTAATTAATTCTTGTTTTGTCAAGTAAAAGAAATAATTGTGCAAAATTTCAGCTTGATCCCAGATTGGGTGTGGGAGAAATAGCGTGTAAAAACTTTTTGCCAGACAAACAGACAGACAGACAGAGTGAATTGACAAAAGTTTTCTAATTACTACGTCCTACAAGTGAAAGAGCTTCGAACTTTGTATCCACAGTGGCAACAAAGTGCGCACAAATTATTCTGATTGATTTAAAGACTTTGCTTATCAATACTTCCGTAGTCTGTACAATGAATGCAGCAAAAAACTATTATGGATTGGCCTCTATGTATGGAAGTCTCTGATAATTATAAAACATTTTTTTTATATAAATTTAAGATGAATAGCTTTAGGACAAGGTGACCTCATCAGTTGCGTGTTTAATTCAAGTGTGAGGCTCAAAGTAATAATTTTTTAATGCAGAAAATTACTATTAAATATCGAGGCACAATTTGGGCACACTTCAGAAACACTCTAGACACAATGTCTTTAAGGAACATATTGGAAAATGAAACTGCTTTATTTTTCAAGAATCATTTCAATTTATTTTGTTTAAATGAAGAATGCCTTTTAAAAGTGTTTTTTTTTTTCCCTAAGTGAGATTGTTGAAAAGAAATGTACTCTACGGGATTCGATTGTGAGTGAGCCCCAAGTTTTTAAAAATACCATAGTGTAAAACTTAATTTAAAATATTGGCGTCATTTGAAACATTTGAGTAAAGTTTTAATTAGTCAAGAGACCTGGTGAACTAGAAAATATTTATCTATATCTAAAGGTCTATCATTGGACTATTACAAAGTCTATCTACAAAGATCTATACATTCGATTAACCAGAGTTCTTTCTCGGGGGGGGGGGGGGGATGGAGGGTAAAACAATGTTTCATGTTTGTATCTCTAACATTGTTAGTAATTCAGATGAAAATAATGGTTCCATGTGTTTGTTTTTGTTTGTTTAATTTTTACAATAAACTTACGCCCTAAACATCTCGAAACTATTTGGAATATATCATTAAAATTTTAATGCTCTAATAAGATTTACGTCTGAAATGAATTGTTACAACCAAAACCAAGTCTCAGTTTTCTCGCTATATAACGTTTCAACCTTTTTTTTTTTGTTCCTTTGTGGTCTCTGCCTTAAGTTTCTAAACGTTTTGTATAACTGGAATAAGAAAAAACTAAAAAAGGTTGATGACGCGATTAGAGGTTTGCGGTCGGGGGGGGGGGGGGGGAGGGACCCATCTGGAAAAGCCCGAGATGACTGAAACAACAAATGCTGGCAGACTTCAACACTTTGTGTCTAAGGCGGTAAATTACACGCAATTAAACTGCCGCGTAGAAATGGGCCGCAAGAACAGTCTAGTATTTAGGGAATTTTAAAGAGAAAATAACAAGACTTACAAGAGAAATTAGCAGAAGTTGAGTGAAGACAAGAGAAGGTAAATATTAGAGTACTGAATGTTGGGAACAGATCAATAACTGAGACATAATGCAGCACAAATGACGCTGACTAGAAGATAATTCCCTTTGCCCCCCCCCCTCCTATTTCAAACAAAAAGATGCATCAGAAAGGATCATAAATCTTGACCAGTTTGATTTACACGGGAGAAGTTTTACGACAGTTTTAAGTGTCTTGTGGGACGGATTTCCCACTTTGGAGGGAAAAAAAATACATTTATATACATTCAGAAAACTTCCAGAAAAAGTCCTAACTTTGAGAATGGACAAACAAAGGAAGTGTGAACACTGGTAGTTAGGGCGGGGGAAAGCAAGGGAGAAGGTACGTCAAAGGTAAAGGTGTTTTGGTTTAAAAGGTAATTAGGCATCGATCAGGTCTCATTGTGCTTCTTGCTTCTTAAGTGAAGCGCGCGTGTGTGTGTATGTGTGTGTGTGTGCATGTGTGTGTGTGTGTCTGCGTGTGTGAGCGTCTGCGGTGGAACATGTTTGAGTTGATAATTGCCATTGAAGTTGAGAACACTGGAGCTGACATGAAGGTATTGTTCTAAGGAGAAGGATGAGCTCGAGGTGCTTGGGAAGGCAAGGAGGAAGGCGTGGGAGGGGCGCCCGGTTCTATTTGCACGACCATTATGTAACGTCTTCCGAAGACTTGCTCCGTTGAAGGAAATTGTTTGGATTTCAAAAGCCACGTTTAAAATAGTGAAACAATTTTTTTTTGGAGGGGAGGGGATATTCCAAGAGAAAACGGTCGATGAAAAAAACTTTTCACGTCTAAAACGAAACAAATATTTACGTGTTTAAAAGGCAGAAAATGTTGACGGCACACTTCGGGGACTAAATAAAAATATTTGATTGTCAAGAACCAAACTCTGTACTGGCTGAAAAGATGTTCAGGGATACATTGAATCCTAACCTTCAAACAAACTTTTGTCAAAACGGGATTGGACAGGAAGAAATGTATTAGTGAATTCATTTCGTTGAGACGTTTTTCTTTCTGTTTTTTTTAAACAAATAGAACACGATGACATTTTAATAAAATTGTTTAGATTCTTGAATTAAACATAGAAAAAAAACTAATAGAAAATGTATTTTGTGTATCCTTTATTTCATTTTTGGTTTGGTTATTTACGTCTGTGTGTGTGTGTGTGTGCGAGTGTTTTCTTTATTATTTATTGCACATTCGCTCTGTGTGTGTCTGGTGTGTCTGTCTGGTGTGTGTGTTTGGTGTCTGTCTGGTGTATGTTTTAGAAAATGTCAAACTCCAACAGACCATTTGTCGCTTTCTTTTTAAGGCGAGGTGAAGGCCATCTTGTAAATCGAAGCTTTTATTGTATTTTTTTTTCCTTAGAAGAAACTGGAAAGATGAAGAAGTTTGTAAAATATTTATTAGAAAATAATTGCTCACTTTATTTTCCATCGGAATGATTAAACTGTGTTCACGTAGTACAGGCACACTTAACACTAGCAACAAAATCGGGACGAATATGAAAGAATAACAAATTAAGCCAAACATTGGACAACATTTATTTTTCAACTTTGATTGAGTAGCAATTGTCTCCGAGTCTGAATCTAATGGCTTTCTCATATATATACGGGCGTAGCCGAAGGGGGGGTTTGGGGTTCAACCCCCACTCCCCCGAAATGAAATCCCCCCGGGGGGGGGGGGGGGAGACGGACTTTGGTAACTGATTTTTTGCTTTGATTTTGTTTATTTTAGGTGAGATTTTAATACTAAACCATCACTTGCCCCAGCGTTTGAAGTTAAAAAATATCTCAAAAATCTTTGAGCGTATTCAAAGAGGTTTTAAGTTTAAACCCCCCTCCAATGGGGCTTGAAACTAAAAAAAATACCCCATCAATATAACAAAAGCAAATTAAACACTCAAAAATCTTAGAGAGTAACAAAAGGGGTTTTAAGTTTAACCCCCCCCCCCTTTAGCGGGGTTTGAAGCGAAAAAATACCTCTTCTATAAAAAAAAAGGCAAATTTCACACTCAAAATGCTATGAGCGTAGGAAAAGAGGGTTTTGAGTTCAAATCCCCTTTCATCGGGGTTTGATGCTAAAAAATACCACTTCAATAAAAAAAGGAAAATACTAAAATTCTTTGAGCTTAGACAAGCCAAAGGGGAGTTTTGAGTTAAAACCTCCTCCAAATGGCTTTTTTTTTAGTTTAAAACCACTCCACATGTTTTTGAGTTTAAAATCCCCCTACATAGAGTTTTGAGGTTGAAAACCCCTCTTCAATATTATTCTAAAGCAAACTACACACGACAAATTCTATGAGCGTAGCTAAATGGGGTTTTGAATTTGTTAAAAAAAAAAATTCCAAGAGCGTTGCCAAGAGAGGTTGCAAAATTTCTACCAGTGGTTGGACTGCATTAATAAAGTGCAGTGGATAGTCATCATCCGAAATTGAAAAAGACTAAATGTGGCTAAACAAAGATAGACAATACGGATTATAGGAGTCAGTTATATAGATCGGGTCTCAATCAAGGAAATGCTATGCCGAACAGGGAGTCGACTCATTGGTAAGGTTGTGACAGAGCGTCGCATGAGGTTTGCGGGACATGTATAATAAGAGTTGCGATGACATGGAGGCCATCACGAGGAAATCGCAAACAGGAACATCCTAGTACAACTTCACGCAACACTTTCATAGAGGTCCTCAGAGCAGGTGGGAAGAGGCTTCAGACATTGTCAGTGGCAGATTTTGTGGAAACAGCTTGCCGCCCAATGAGCCGAACGGCTCTGGAGGATATAAGTCAGTAAGAATAGCACTGGTTTTGAAATAAAACTTTAAATGGCAGAATAATGCACTTTAGATACCTCAGAATATGCATTTTTAGGCTTTCAATACCGGAAATATTGCTTGGCGGCGGGGCTTCTGGCGAAGGCGCCTCTCGGGGCTCACAGCGCTCCCCCAGACCCCATTACTGTCAAGGGCGGGTTTTCCACTAACTCCAGGAAGAAACTATTCTAGTGTATAATAAACGTCTTTAGTAAGAATGAAGAGTCAGAATGTAATAAAGATTAATTATATATACACACACCTACATATATATGTATATTAAATATATCGCGATATATATATCGCGGGGGGAGGGGGAGAAAAAAAAATCCCCCCCCCCGAAAAATCCTGGCTACGCCCATGATATATATATATATAGAGAGAGAGAGAGAGAGAAAGAGAGAGAGAGATAGATAGACAGATAGATAGATAGATAGATAGATAGATAGATAGATAGATAGATAAATAGATAGATAGATAGATAGATAGATAGATAGATAGATAGATAGAGATAGGTTGACAGGTAGATAGATTAGATATTGATAAACCGATGTCTACGAAGATCTGATTTATGAATTTGTAAACATGTACTATTTACATTAAATTTTTACCAAATTATTAAATTTTTACTACCTCTACTATTTTAACTGTGAATAGACCTTGATTTTAATGATTTGACTGTATGGAATTTGGCCCTTGTTGTGTGGAGGGAGAGTGGCCCTTGAGGGACTGCAGGCACGACATGGCCTAAATTGTGCCGATGTGCCCAAAATCACAAATCACAAATCACACAAAAAAATAAACCGATGGATAGATAGATAGATAGATAGAAAGATAGATAGATAGATAGATAGATAGATAGATAGATAGATAGATAGATAGATAGATAGATAGATAGATAGATAGATAGATAGATAGATAGATAGATAGATAGATAGATAGTATAAGAAATAATATTAGCACCATCAAAGAAAAGTATCGCCTCCATAACGCAGTCAACAGAAGTAGATCTGTGTCACCAAGAAGTAGATCTGTGTCGCCAAGAAGCAGATCTGTGTCGCCAAGAAGTAGATCTGTGTCGCCAAGAAGTAGATCTGTGTTGCCAAGAAGTAGATCTGTGTCGCCAAGAGCTTGAATTGATTCTTGCAGTTTGTTTTATTTTTACAGGCATTTAATCTACACGTACGACCACCACGATTGCCTACTGCTATGTCTTAGATAATGTCTTTGTCATGTTATAGACAATGTCTTTGTCATGTTATAGACAATATCTTTGTCATGTTATAGACAATGTCTTTGTTTCGACTCGATGCTGAACAAGGACATCAAAGGAAATGAGCTTTCACAAAAATGCAGGCTTTAAAAAAAAAAGCGCAAAATGCCGGTGCTTAATGCGTGGTTTCTGCTTAAAAGGGGCGTGTGACTGGTGTAGATACGATGCCGTGTTTTTAATGTGACTGGCAAATAATGAGATGGTTCAGGCGTTAGCGAAATCGTAGAGCCGGGATATCAACATGATGTATTTAATGTACCAGTAGACAGCTAGCCAGAATGTTGACTTGGTAATTACCAGGATTCTTGGAGAAAGAAGTTTGGTTTTAAAAATAAAAATGAATACAAAATATTTTTTTTAAACATACACAGGGGCGTAGCTGATAAACACATGGAAGGAAAGAGCCCCTACTCTAAACACTACCAAAAAAAAAAAACACTTCCCTAATACAAAAAACATCCAGTGGCACTATTCCCTTTTATCGGGTTCTGTCTTAAAAAGTATTTTTGATAGTCCAATTCGTTTTTCAATCCTAAATAGTAAAACGTAACGCCTTGATGTGACAAAAATGTTTTAATTTACGCTTTTGAAAGCACATTTCATATATTTATCGATATAAAATATACATTTCTGAAACAAAACATTATATACGATTGAAACGAGAACTACTATTAGATCTAATTCGTATAATGGCTGCCCTCTGTGGCGGCTGGTAGTTTAAGTGTACATTTCAGTAACGCTGATCGAGTCCTGCTTTGACCCGCATTCCTTGACCTCATAATGACTACATGCAAGAACATCAGACGACACATTATAGCTCTCTGATCTTTGAGGGGGCTGTCATCCTAAATTAGTACTCAACAGCTTGTAGCTCGGTAAGCTCCAGACAGATCAAAGAGGCCCCCCTCCTTGTCAAGCACCCTTTCTTATGTTTGTCTTAGCGGGATCCAGTTGTCTTTTCTCCTCGTCCGAGGCCCAAACTCACGCGGTGTTGTCAGACAGTTATCTTGGTCGTGTAGTATAGTGGACGACTTGTCTGTCATCAGGCGTCGGAGACTTATGGGCCATCCCTGACCATTACTGGCAGCGGCCAGGCTCATTTAGAAACTGGACAGTGGGACATTGGATTTGATATGGCTTTACCTTGATTTATTTGTTTTCTTTAGCTTAGTGTATGACTCCCTCTTCCCTTTATTATGCCCCCCCCCCCGAAAAAAAAATTCGCACACACATACATTGATACAAACAGATTCTACTTTAAAAGTATGTTCGTCTTTCATTCGTTGACCCTGGTATATCACGTGATTGGCACGTCTGCTGAATGCATGCTATGGGGATGGGGAATTTACTAAATTGCGGCAAATCTATAGTCATCTTTTTGGGAGAACCGGTGTGCACTGAATTGCAATGTAGACGGTGGATAGCAATAGTTTTGTGTGTGCGCAGCAGAATCACATTTCTAAGCACTTCTCAGGGGCGTAGCTAGGAATTTTTTTTTATCGTTTGCGGGCCCGGATGGCTTGACCTCTTTGGGGGCCCCTGCATTTTGCGTAATATTTAATGTAAAAAAACACTCATCTGGGTCCCCCTTAAGTGGAGACCCGGGGGGATTTCAAATTCTCTCCCCCTCCTCCCCTCACTCTAGCTACGCCACTGGCACTTCTACTTGTAGTGTAAAATATTTTCTTTTCATTTAGTTTACAACAGTGGTCTTTAGATATAGCGTCCTTGTATATGTGTTGCTAGACAGTATTGAGACGCATCATAGTTGATGGACTTGAACGCGACATTTAGTGACATCACGGATTAGTGGGTTTCAGTTTATTAATGTTATTAGTCAGTTGGTGTTAGGAATTCAAGGAAACAACATCTTATTAAGGACAGAGACTCGACTGTGACCTTTATACATTAAACTTAATTCAAGTATCTAACGGTCTGGGCTTAGTCCTTACATCTTGTTCATGTGAATATTGAGCCACGTGATTCTCTATCTCTTCTATACATATTACGATCTAATTTTAATCAACAATGGTTATCACGTGACAGTTTTTTTTTCGTTGTTTTATCAATATTATCACGTGAACGTTTGTTTTTGGTGAATGAAGTCCATTGGTCTGGAGCTATGTTACCCTTAATTAATTTCAAATTTAATGCAAAATTATGAGCTCTGAAAATAAAAATGTTCACTTATTAACTGTGCTGCCATGTACAAAATGAATGGCATTAATCAAGGGTTTATCCTACTATATAATGTCAGACGGCTGTAACCTATAAATAATATTAAGGTTAGAGATACAGTTTTTACGGAAGGGAAAGTTGATAAAATCGATATAAATAGAGAGAGTGAGATACCGGTACAACAGATTTGTAGATGTTTCCAGATATGAAATTGTAGTCTCATTTTAAAAATTCTTTTAAAATCTTGTTGAAAAAGTATATGGACATGTTCACGTGATGAGCATACGTTGCTTTAAAAACATTTTTCGGAATACCATAGTTGGCTGTTACGCATACAAACACACAGCCCTTGAGGAAGTGCATATTAATCATACTAATGTAATCGTTTGTTTCATATATAACTATAAAATCGTATGGTGTATACGTATGTAAAAACATTTTCTATTTGATTAAAATAAAATAAAAAATTTCGCTTTCAGAAGACCAAAAGTAACCGTTGCACTGTACAGGCGATGATAAAAATGTTTTTCTAATTTTTTTTTTTAAAGTTGCGCTTTTAATATTTTATATGCACCTAGTCCCTTTACTCGAATGGAGATAGTCACTTTATCTCCAGAGAAACCAGTTCTTAAAACTTGTATTAAAAGCATGCCATGTACACCTCTGCACTCACCTGCGCCAAAGCTCCATCACGCTTTACATAGACAGGGCCATCCAATTGACTGGAATTTTTTTTTTCTTTTTTTTTTTTTAAACCCTTTGTCACCCTAACCCTCCCTGGATCCACGGGGTCTTTACAAGCCCTGAGAGCCCCCTGCTCTTTGTGTAATTCCCCTCCCCATTCCCTCTGTTTTGAACATAAACCTCGTACGTACGTGAAGGATTTTTTTAACAAAAAAAAATGCAATCAATGAAAAAGGAGGTGCAGAAATAAAAAATAAATACAGGAAGATCAACACTAAATAAAAGTAGAGTATAAGAGACATTGGGTAGAGACTGCTAAATAAAAGGTATGTTTAAATAAGAGAAATAGACAAATATGTCAGGAATGGCATGTTTTTGTGTAACTTGTTTCATTCTGTCGTCTGCTTTACGTCGAGTGTTGATTATTATTGAAATCTTTTCAGAGTTATCTCCCTTCGCACCTGAAGAGATTGTGGGCGAGCCATTCACTCAGGCAGAAGTTAACAACTCGCTTCAAATCTTTCCCGCTTAGTCAATGGAATATAGCACGGATAATTCTCTTGTTGATTCCAGTGCAAGCATTTGTCACGGTTTGGGGACTTTCTGTTTGGGCTTCCACCATCACAAACCCTGTTCCAGCGTATAATCATACACACATTAATGCAAAAAAAATTACGAAATGGGCTTCTTGTTAATAGCGAGCGATATGTCTTAACTAGAAGTACGGATGAAAAAAAAAGAGGAGGGCGTGGGGTCTTTCTAATAAAAGAGACACAACCGTAGCATAGGTCTCACATGTCTTGAGCTCAACCCGCTCCCGTTTCTCCCCGTCCCGACATGTCAGAATAGCGAAATCTCGTCAAAAGAGACTATTTTGACAGCCCTGTGACAGCTATTGTATTCGAAGTCTTCGCTGTACCTCTGGCCAGGGCTATGAAGTGTAGGGTCGATCACTTCAGTCTAGGGACGTATTGAAGCCTGAAGCTGTTAACCCGGTAAGTAGTTGTTGTTGCCCTTAACTAGGGATACGAAAGAACCGAAATTAAAAGAAAAAAAAATTGAAGGGAAAAAGAAGACCAAAACCCCCCTTCTTGGCCCAAATCACTTGGCTTCAAAATAAGGAAGACAATAAGAAGCACTTGAAACAGCGCAGAGTTAAATGTGAATGACGAATGAGAGGCTAGAGTTAAGTGTAGATTGATCTGAGCTAATTGTGAAAGCATCGCTTAAGTTTTTTTTCTCTTCAAGTGGAGCGATTCGAGCGAGTTGAACTTATGTCTTCACACATAGACTTTGAATTCTTCATGAGGTTTTCAGGAGAGATTGTCCATGTATAAGCGTGTGTGTGTGTGTGTGTGTGTGTGTGTGTGTGTGTGTGTGTGCCTGTTTGCAAGAGGTTGCGTGTGTATTTATTCGTCAGATCTGTCTCATTTCGACAAATTGTGTTGAGTTGCTAGAAGATTAAATAGAAGAAAAAGATGACAAGCGCTGAAATGTCTGCTTACAAGGACCTGGTTTCTAGCAGCAGTCAAAAGACATATCTACTCAAGAGACCTGAGTATTCACAGGATATGTAGATTGGGAAGTGGATGATGACGCTCTGATCTTTAGTCGGCACATCGCCCTTTGAGCAAAGCCATCAAATGTTGAGTAATATAAAATATCTAAGGTATTATGGTTCCTAGAACAACGAAATACGTGTAAATATAAAGTTTAAATAAAAAATTATCTTCTGCTACAATGCGTGTCTCAATAAGTTGGTCTTAAAATTCTGCATGACACGAAACTAGAACTCAACATTGTCTATCTTCATTAGGTTTTTAATGTTAATATTATTATTATTATTAATAATAGCAACACCAATATAAGGTACCAAGGTTGAAAGAAAAGGGTGAAGAAAATATGGTGAAGTATAGATAACCCCCAAAAAGGATTCGAACCACGGACCCCGAATCGGCTGTTATACTTTGGTCACTGCTAGCCGATGGAGCCTAGGCGTTTTAAAGAAGTACTGATTGTTGATGTGCTTTTTATATAGGTTGCACCACTCGGTGTTTGGGAGTAGCATCCCTTGTAACTGTTGTTGTCAACCAAGATGGCGTAAGATTAAACATATAATTTGGTGTCTATAGCTTATACTTATACCTAGAGTTTTGTTATTATTCCTTCATGTTAATCAACACTGATATCCTCACCTCAGGCTTACCTCAAGCATTTACCAAACTCTTAAGAGAGCCTTCTGGCTGAGTGGCAGAACATTTCTTTCCAACCAAAGCGCTTGTGTTTGGACTTCTGAGAAGGTAAGAATATTTTATTTTGTTTGTTCAATAACAGCCCTTGGTTCTGACATTCTTTAGGAAAGAAGAGGTGGTTTCATGTCGTCATGGCAACATGAGTCTTTGTATACTTAAAATAAACTTTTTTTTCAAGTTAACGATTAACCAAGATCAAACTCAAAAACACGGGAGACAGAGATTAGGGTTGTGTCTTCACATCGAAGAAATAAAATGTGTTACTTTATTGCTATGATATTACCAACTGATTTCACCAAGGCTTTTGTTACTGTTACTAGGAATATAATTTTTTTTTAAATTTCTCTTTGCTAAGTAAGTCTTACTTTTCTTTTTTAAACTTGTTAGTACGCGAGAAGACAACGACCGTTTCACAGCCTCTAAATAATATTGACTATTTACTATTTGGGCTCTTTGTTGGGTAAGATCCTGTAGACACATGATAAGCAGATTTAATATCTTAGGCCATAATGAAATGTGCACTGTGAAAGACGTGATGATCTAATTGCCTCCAGACTATCCTATTAGGACCCCCTTGAAGAATAAAAATAAAGCAAAGGGGAAAAAATCAAATCTAAGACAAAGTAAGCGAATTTCTAAAATTTAGTTCAACTAAATTATATTCTAAGGAAATCCACAACTGCCTAAGCTGATCCTTCTAACGTCTGCAAATCAAACAGTAAAAATAAACCAAAGAAGAAGAAGAATAAAAAAAGAATAGGCTATTTTTATCAAGGCAAAATAAATAGATCACGCGGGGTTTCTATAATCACGTAAACCAGCTATTGACATTGTCTATGTGCAAGAAACAAGTTGTAGAAGTTGATGAGCTAGATTTTTATGAGAGTCTTGCGAAATAATACACAAATACAATGTTATAAACAAATACGATGTAATACAAACATTTCTTCGAACAAACACTATTGCACGGAGAAACTCTGACAGATAAAACAATAACAATAAAGAGCAGTTACACCCAATTTTCTTTCTATTTCTATTTCAGAAAAAAAAATAGAGTAAATAATCCCTCTCCAAACTAAGCAAAAGAGACTTCTTATTGTATTGTCATACGATTTTATCAGTAAAACTCTTTCGGCGCTTTTTCTGTACGGCCATTATTTCTTTTATATAAAAAAAAAAGTGTTGTAGCCCTTTGTTTGCATCCCAGTAACCCCTCCCACACAAACAGATTTATCGAACTCCAAGTGACCTATAGGAGTGGTAATTTATTTAGCAGTTCCAACCTGCAACACTTAAATCTATATATCTCTCCACTAAGTCGTTCAGTCAAATAAATTGAACAGAGAATTCCTTTGCCTTGCTCCTTTTCACTGAGCTCTGGTCAACTGGTATAATCAAACGACGCTTAAATACGAAGTACTACTAACTAACATGAAAAACTGGGGGGGGGGGGGGGGGGGGGGGGAAGCTTTAAATTGTTTAATAATAGCGTCCCCGACAAGCCTCCTATAGACGCTACATCTAAATCCTTTTGCCGGTCGTATTGGTCTATAAAAGGAATAATGGTGAATCTGATCAAATCATAATTCACTCTAGGAGCTTATCAACGAGGGCGCTTCGTTTCTGTTCATTATCTGCTGAGTCTATTGCTTTCTTTCTATTTGAACAAAATGTTTTCAGCAGTCTGTTCATTCTAGTCAAGACCCAGGCTCTAGTCCCTCGTCAGTGATTTTATTCATCGTTTTTTTTTTTCTTTTTCATCAAGATGATTGGGGGGGGGGGGGGAGGGTTAGTTTTAAAGATAGTGCAGCTATGGAAAAAAAGAAATCGTGAAAGCCAAATCTGAGAGTCTATCAACACCGCTGTGTAATACAGAAATAACAAACCCTGGAGTGTCATTCACCATAACGGAACACGAAGCCGGCGGTTATAATAAAAGGGGTGAAAAAGGAAAGGGGTACACCGGTGTTAATAAAATGAAGTATTCAGAAGTGATTTTCCTTAAGGCATGAGTAAATATTTCACGACCGTAGAGGACAAGGGGAAGACGTGGCAGGTCTGTTCTTGGAGGCCTTGAAATTACTTGATGGCCCTCAACCTCGGCCACCCTCCTCTCCCAGCCCCCTTCAGTCACGTCTATCCCTTAAGATACTTGCATACGACTTAGAAGTAGGCCTACAATGATCTTCTGAAGCATAAGACCTAACGAACAGCGGTGAAATAATAATGATAAATAAAAATATTATTATAATTATAATAAATAACTAAACATCCCTAAGACCATGACAGCGCCAGAAAATGAAAATTACGTTATTTCTACAACAAATATAATAATAGCATGTATGTAACATTTGTATAATCACTGAAGACAAATATGTCTGAATTTGTTTGAACAGCAACGTGTCACTTGAGCTAGCTATACTTTATCTTTACCACCTAACACTTCACAGAACGTAACATGTATAACATAACATACACCTAATCCAACCTAGCCTAACTTAAAATAACCTAACCATAACATAAAATATCATATGACATATCATATGTAACCTAACATATAACCTAACATAACATTACAATCTGCTCCTTTATTTGTGTGAATTAATTTATTAAACTTATTTACATGTAGTTCATCAAGAAATAAATATGGCCTACCTTTTTTTTTATTTACACTACTCAGCACGAATTTAAATAGGCATATTGTTCAATAAAGTGACCAGGCGTTCATTTGCTATACATTGCCAGTTTGGTGAGCACTATGTTTGTAAAATATCAATATAAATGAAATGTTATTTTTTTTTTTACAGTCGCGACCTATAGACATGTCTTGTGTTTAATTAGAGGACAAACAGGCGATACATTTAAGAAATTCTTATATAACAGAAATTATCTGAATTTATTGCTAACAAATAGTTGCTGTAAATAAAGTGCTAGTCAAGCGTCATAAAGCATATTCATTAATTATGGCTCATTCAGTTACACTACTCTTGAGCAATCCTAATCACATTTTTTTCAGTTCAAATTTCATAGTGATATAGTAAACACATTCCAGATATGATCAGAACATTAAAAAAAAAAAACACTAGATTTAAAATAGGTTACAACACATTGCAGAAAAAAGAAATTATACGTATAAAATGTATCAGTCGAGATCTAGAAGAAAAAGAAAAAAAAAGTTTTTAAAGACAATAGACATTTTAGAAAAGAAGAAAACATTCGCATGGATTTTTAAAAAATGGAATCTTGTTTGTCGAATTCTATTCTATTTAGTGTATTGCCCATATTGTGAGGCTGTAAATTTAGGTAGAGTTATGAAATATAGATTTATGAAATATGTGAAAATAAAGAGGTGAGAGACTGGTTGAATAAAGTATAAAGCTTAAAACAACTTCTGGTATACAATAACAAGCAGCGACTAGCGTAGCGGAGAGCCTTGTGTGAACTAAATTAACTATACCGAAGCCAAGCTGGAGGAATCGTCAAATCACTTAAGTCAAGAGACTTCAAGCTCAAGACAACTTCATTTAGTGACAAAATTAATCCTTTCGACCTCAAATACGCACATCACATCGCCTCGTTCTGCCACAGAGAAATCCTATAACCCTTTAAACCACCAGAATTGAGACCTACACAGAATATAAACAAAATACACTATAAAAGATGAATTGGTTCAAATAAAAATGTCCCTTTCAAGGCGTATTCTTATTTGCTTCCGGGCATATGCAAGAGAAAGGTTTTATCCTTCAGTTGTTAAAGGGTTAATCGAACTCCAGGAGCTCCGCTGTGTCAAGCTGAGGAATGTCATGTTTTTACTCTGTGGCCAATTATTAATTCATTTGAATTCGCTGTAGGTGAACGAAGCCAAAATTAGACGAGTATTCTCTCGTCTCCTCGCCTCGTAGATTGATGGTTCAGCGAATGAGTCCGTCACTGGCGACAGACACTCTTACTTAAATTATATTTATCTATCTAAAGGTCTATTAAAAGGACGTTCATTTCATTTCACTTTGATGGTTTGTTTTTTTTTGTATGTAAGGGCTTTGATGTAAGGCGCTAAACCACAAGTATGTAACTTGTTTTAAGAATGGAGATGATTAAATAGAAGTGTGTGTCGCGAGATGAATAGGAAAGTCTAAGGTAACATTTTATGGGGCGAAATTTTTCTACAAATCAAAGAGAAGATACGCGCCTGGTATTAACTCATTTCCACTTCATGACGTTTACATATTTAAAATATTTGATGACGGCATACATTCAGGCAGCTTGGCTTGAAGTTGTACAGGCAGTCAGTTTCTATCAACAGCATAAAATTCATCCAACTTTTCTTGGAGTCATATAATTCAGTCAATTCGTCTTAACGTCATATAATTCAGTCAACATGTCTTGACGTCATTTTATTCACTTGATAAGTCTTAACGTGATATAATTCAGCCAATAAACTTGCACTAATGTCTTTTGTTTTGAAAATAATAACCTACTGCTGAGTGATAATAAGGATATGTCAATTTTTCTTAATTAATTTTGATTCATCTTTAACAAGAAAATATAAAAGTACTTTTTTTTAAATCTTATATTAAGCGTAGTCGTATCAATTAGTTTCGATCAGTCATGTACTATATAAATGAGTAATAGATCTGGACTAACAATAATAAATCTGTGTGATTAGAAATATTTCTACCAATCGTTTTTGTTTAGCGCAATTTCACGCTTTTAGCTTTCTAAATACACTATGATCTTATCGCGTGTCCGTACTAGTTGGGAAGAGGGGGGGGGGAGTGAGGGTATCTTGACGAAGATTAATGTGATCGCTTTTTAAATGCATTAATGTATATGCATATATATATATATATATATATATATATATATATATATATATATATATATGATATATGGCGTATATAAGGCTATATATATGTATATCTACATATAAAGTTGAACGACCTGGATTCGAACTCTAGGGCTCTAACCTCTTCAAACATGAATGTATACCACTATTTCTAGCGAATCGCTTGTGAAAATAGAAGTTTTATAGTTATCTATTGTTAGTTTCAAACAATAAAGCAAAGTATAAAGGGAGCTAATTCAACTTATAACACCGCATCATTCAAGTACAATTACTTTTACTTGTTCAAAACCAAACAAAATAATTAATTACCAATAGTTAATTAACTAATTGTTTTTTTTTTATTATTGATTTTTGTTTTGTCAGGTAAAAGTAATAAGTGCTAAAAATTTCAACTTGATCCGAGATCGGATGTAGGAGGACTAACGTGGAAGTCTACAAGGTTTTTACCAGACATAGTGTGTTAATTTAAACTTAATTTAACAAAAAAGGGGGGGGGAGGCAAAATGATAAGGGAACAGGAGAGAAATAAACAGTTTGAAAGTCGATTACGTGCAAAGTACAACTTTGTAGCATTGAAACGAATCAATCTTTTTTTTTTACAAGTGAAAGCGGAAATAAATCTGATGCCATGTAGGCCTTTGGGGAGTCATAGTGTACGTATGGTTAAAGTAGATGTTCCCTGAGCTAAGAAAATAAAGACTCTCCTTAAAGGATGCTTTACACGAGGACATTTACACAGGAGCTTTACAATAACATCTTTCAACTCCCACCTTCTGTTCCAATTAAAACTGTCGGATGATCTAACCCAGCGGATCTCACAATATCAGTCATTCTAAAAATAAGAAAAGTTTTGAATTTGTGTACTTGTTGAAATGTGTACAGCCTTCGTAATTTTTAAAAGTGCTTCCCAAAATAGAGATGTTCATAAAACGGAAGCCAATAAAAACAAGCTGTTGAGTGTGTCTGGTGTACAGAATACGGCAATAGTGATCAACTATAGGCCTACATTTTTAAAACTATTTAATAATGTGTGTGCACTTTGTTTTATCACTGAAGAATTCAATTGAAAATTACATTTGTAAATAAAGATTACTGCGAATGAAATGATATGCAATGAAAATTTCAATTTCCGATAAGACATTTCAGGATATATTACTATATATTAGGCCTACTAATGTATATA
Organism: Biomphalaria pfeifferi; assembly: GCA_030265305.1. NCBI lineage: Eukaryota > Metazoa > Mollusca > Gastropoda > Planorbidae > Biomphalaria > Biomphalaria pfeifferi. The sequence continues at coordinate 1,535,635 of JASAOG010000105.1, read as the reverse complement.
TTACTATATATTAGGCCTACTAATGTATATATTACTATATATTAGGCCTACTAATGTATATTGGAAACTGTCAATAATATTCGGGAAAAAAAAACAAAAAAAACACGAAAGGCATGAGACTCACTGGAAGACCACGAATACGATGGATTGACGATGTATAGGCAGATCTACAACAGCTTAAAGAGTTTTGGCATGGAGAAAAAAAGCTCAACTGAGACCTGACTGGAAGGATGTGTTGAAGCAGGCCAACTCCCTCCATGGGCTGTACTATGCCACTGGGATGGATAGATTTAAAACTGTAGTAAGGGTGCTGGGATAGTTTAAGGATTCGAACGCCTGTTTATTGTGCTAAAATTAAAGTAATAATCTATCCTCTTTGCTTCTTCCTGGACCTGAGATGACCACTGAGCTCATAAGCATTTGGTTTAAAAAAAAAAAGCGCCCATTAATCCCCCTACACACACCCGATTACCCATAAGGTAAATTTAGTATGCAACGTCATTGAAACTGGTCTTTGAAAGCTGACAATACAATCCTTTGGAAATCTCTTCGGCCAACAAATGGCCTAATACTTTAAATCATAAGTCTGGTGTCGCGTTTCCAATGTAATAATGCTAGATGGCGCTTTGTAGAGGAGATAATCCATGTGTGATCTGGCTTGTTTTGTTCTACGTATCAGTTTCAAACCAAATTGATGTTGTTTAGCTTCTTTGTTATTTATTATTATCTTTTGCATTGCATACATGTCACTAGTTTGTAAACTCACCGGCAAAGACTTTTGGTGCAGACTAGCACATAAATGTAAAAGTTAGAATTGTACCAGTCAGATAATTTTGTTGATGGTACTTAAGATTTCGGACATTTTGATGTAGGCCCTACCGGTACTTTAAAATACAGGGACGGTGGGGACCACAAGAAATATAACTTCAAATGTAAGTAAATTTAAGTTCCCAAGAGCGCCACTACTAAATGAAACATTTACATAAGTTATAAAGGGGGAAAAAAGGTATTATGGTTTAAGCACTTGTCAGGTGCTCGATTAATGTCAACACGACTTTCAATGTCATTAGTCTCGAAATCTGTTTTTTCTTCTTCTGTAAGTATAGACTTAGCCGTGCCTGCTCAGCGAGGGGTGGAGCCTCAGACAGACATCTTAAAATGCAGAGTGTCGCTTACAGTGTGTGCATGAGTGGTTCCTGTTGTTATTACAAATGTCTCTTGCTGACATGGAGATCTATGCAATCTTAACGCTAGTTGTAGCAGGAATAGATCTCCCACCATGCAGACCAAGACACGAGGTAACAAGGGTTATCAACCAACCTGAATGAGACGACTTAGTTTTTGTTTGTTTGGCTGGAGGAACAGGGGGGGGGGGGGGGGGGGTTGTCTTTCATTAGAGTGATTTATACATTTCAAAAAATAAAAAAAAAAGGAAGGAAATAACACTTTCAGAATGTGGTACCAAAAATATACTGGTGTACTGGTGGATTTTAAAAATTAGTTGGATGTTTTCAATCTGAACAGAGGCACTGAATTTAATAAAAACTTTTGTATGTATGGCATGTAACTGATAGCATGTAAGGAAAATTTGTTTCTTTTCTAAAGTAAGTGGGATGATGTGTCTTTTTCCATGAACTTAACTGTCGATTTACACAGATCCTGGATTTTAAACATCACTAGATGAACTCTAACCGTTTTTTTCTTCTAATAATATAGCTCTTCCATCTCCTGGACTGTTCCACAATAAGGATATTCATATTTGACTAGAGTAACACCTATAGTAAAATTACTAAATTAAGAAAGCCTTCAGGATAGAAGACTTAAAAGTAAAGTAGCAATCATACATAAAACACAGAACCATAATCTTCAAATACAACATACTCAGAAAGAAATATGGTTGGACAAATTTGTACAAATGATGTTTCTTCCCTAGTGCTATTAAAACATGGAATGGGTTGCCTGAGCTAGCCAGGAAAACCAGTGACTTGGCAGAATTTAAGTCATTGGTTAACATGCATGACTAGATGCATAACGCGTAGGACGTAATCACACCTTTTGTTGAAGTAAGGTCTGTTTTAAGATAAGATGAGTGTTATAAATATCACTTCAGTAATAAATTGACTTTTATTAAGGGGAGGGGAGGGGTGAGGGGTAAGCGTGACACAAACCTATAGGCTACTGAACTGAGGGTTATGGCATTATCAGTTAAAACATATGAGATTGGAGCTAAACACAGTGGGCATGTTCTAGGGTCATTGGGATGGCAATAACAATGAAGTCAAAAATCTAGTTTTATAATTTACAAATTACTAATGTGGTTTGGACTATGCTAAAAAAACTAAGCTTCACTTCACTTACTTAGGTAACAACAAATTGGCAACAAAAATGAGCTAAGGGAGATAAACATATTAAATTGAACTGAAATGATAATTCCAAAGTTAAGTGGAAAGAGTGGGAACTTGATGAAGTAAAATTCGATTAAATTTACTCCAAAAGGTTTTCAATATTTCTGACATTATTTAAATGCTCACTGAGTGTAGACTTGTGGATGCGTCCACAAACAAGGTCAACCAATTCTGGCTAGAGATCACATTCCAATGAAAACAAAATCAAACAATGGTTCTCTTTGAAAAAAAGCATATGTATGGGAAGGAACCTTGAAGTAATGCCATTTATCTGAAAATTACCATGTTTATTTCCCTTTCTGCTATTTAAAATAAAATTAATTAATTAGCGCTAAATGATTATCTAATTGGTTAATTTTTTAAATTGATTCTTGTATTGTTATCAGCGAATAATAATTATGCGAAATTTCAACTTGAACCAAAAATGGGAAGTAGGAGAAAAAACATGTCAAAACGTAATCTATATCAACATGTATATCCACATCTCACATTAAGTAGCATTTATTCACCTCATTTTGTAATCAAACAAAATAATTAATTATCAACAATTAATTAATTGATTGCTTTGTGTCTTGTCAAGATTAATGAATAATTGTGTAAGTTATAACTTGACCCGAGAATGGGAAGAAAAAAATGTTTGAACTTGTTAGACAGAGACAGTGAGTTTATAAGCTTTGTATCACTTTAGATTTTATTGGTTTGGTGGGTCATCAACATTTAAGAATTACTTTTTTAAAATCTCATTATAACTTTTGTTGGGTTTCCTTTTAACTATGTCCTAGCACAGAAAAGACATTATAGGATAAGTTCAACAATATCAAGTCGAAAATTCCTCTAGATAGCTGGCAAGGCAAAGCTTCAGATTGTCAATAATTAGATTTAAAACCAGCCATCATACATCACAAGATTTGTAGAACTAGAATGTCAAGAACAGCATTTAGTCATCAGACAAGTGACACCAGGTATTTATAAAGTCAGAAATAGCCCAACAAACTTTTGTTTCAATAGAACAATTTATTCCTATACTGAAAGTTTTCAAATTTCATTTTTGTCACACAAAACATTCTATCCTCTATCATTCAATATCTAAGAATGACTTAAATCTAAAAAACATCTTTATTTAGGCAAAACATCCATCCAATACTTTTAGCATTCTATGTCCAAGCATGACTTATCTTCTGATAGAAATTTTCCTTCAGACAAAAATATTTGGGGGAAAGGGTGTAAATAGGTGTGATCTAACATTGTGATATCAACATTTTCTCTTGGGGAGGGGGGGGGGGGGGGGGTTAAGAAATGACTCAACATTACTTATCAGTACAACATTTTAGGTTATGAAAGAAAATTATGTACAGAGAAAAATTAAAAATTCTATCAAAAAAGAAATTACATACAAGCTTGGTTGTCTCTTAAAACTTGTTTCTTTTGCAAGGTTTATTGTGAGACTACCATAAGGTTATATTGTACCACTAGGTAAACATAATAAGAATGTCTTTCAAGAGATTGAGAAAATGTACTCTTTCCATGACACATTCTTGGTTGTACATACATTTGGTGAACATCAAATTTTAAAGCAGTTATTAAAAAAAAACATTGCAATACCCCTCAAATCCAAAATAATTTTATTTTTATTTCTTTACTAATTTAGACATTTTGTTAGATATTTTATATGCAAATGAAAAGAAAAATGAAATTAAAAAAAAAATGTTTTCTCAACTTATACTGCCATTACAAAGACAATTTTTTTTAAATCTAACATTAGCAGCTTCTCTAGATCTCTGTATCAATAAACACGACATTGTTCACTATCCTATCCGTATAGTTTTCAATATGCAGCTTCAGATGAATTGTATACATTTTATATTAAAGACTCTACTTAATATTTCACAATCTATTTTGGTTTCATAAGTTGGATACTGGAGAAATGGAGTTAAGATAATACTATTCTAAAAAAAATTTGAATTCAACAATTTTTTATTCTTAAGGCTTGGCCCAGGAGAAAATGAGTTGTTTATTTTTTCATCCTTAATTTGGATACTTGCATCCTGTGCCAGAAATGGAAGCTTATTTTCTTGTACAATGAAAATCAATAGTAAAACAACAATAACATAACCATATTTTAAATGTATAATCACTTGAAGATAAAAGTGCCCCACCTTCCCAGCATTCATGACCAGAGTTCAGTTTCTAAAGTCAGTTGAAGACAGGAGTCATATTGAAGTACAACATCCAAAACATCCTGCAACTTTTTCTTCATGCTTCTAACCAACCTGCTGTTATCTTTTCTCTTTTTCAAGGTGATCATTAATTTCTGACAAAGGTAGTTGACCCACATAATATTGGTCCTTGGGGTGAACTTTTGCCAGTCATTGCTGAAAGGATTTTTAAAAAAAATGAATCTTGCTAATGTTGATAAAGCACAAAAGTACTCATTGACATTTGTTTTTTCTACTTGTAAGTAGGAAATGTTGCCAACTTTAAGTGATCTTTCACAGGCCAGTTTAAATTAGATCTACTCAACCACATTACATCATGAGTACTGACTCTGAAGCACTGTCATCAATGTCAAATTGATTGTCTTTTAGAAATCACAATAAAAGCTTTTTATCACTACTCTTATTTACATGTGTTTTCTACCATTAGGCTTATAAAATGTAAGAGTAAATTAAGTGGCCCTGAAATCAATAAACTAGCCTATCTTTCCCATTGGAACTAAAACAGACTTTCACCTCAGTATTCAATACTTATTCCTTTGGCCACTAAGCAATTACAAACATCATTATTTAATAAAATTATTATTGATAATCAAAAATCCTCCAAGATATACAAAATATATTCCAGTAATCTAACATATGGAATCTAATATTGAAGATGTTACCTTAAATGAAATTATTGCAAAAGATATTTTAGTATATTCATAATATTGTACCATTGTTTATTTGCGAAAGCTGCTTGAGAGGATGTTAGGTTTTTGTACAACCTCTAGTTATCTATATTAAAATTTCTTTTGAAGAGTGCTATAAGCATGCTCAGTGCACTCTGCTCTTTTGTGGAACTGTGGGGTAGGGGGTATCAGGGAGAAAGCTTTCATGTTGCCTTTAGGTGCTCAGCAAACTACTCGAATTAGGGTTCAAGCTGGAGCCCTCTTGATAGGTAGCCAAGCAGTTATGTCACTTAGGCACACATTTAATACAACTCTAATGATCACATTATCATATTCTCTGTATAAACCAGAACACATTCTCCAAGAGTGGAGGCAAACAATCAAGGCAATGGAAAACAGAGCTGAATCAAGCATAAACACTCATTATTATTACCCATTTTCCTTTTTCATGTCCCTGTAGACATCAAACTGAAAATCTCCTGCACCTTCAAATAAACCATCATCACTGGCCACATCACAGAAGACTGCACAACCATCTGAGTGTAAAGCACAAAAGCATTTTAAGAATAGTACATGGACAACAAATAAAACTTAATTTAAATAACTATAGTGGAAGTACCACTTAAAAATCTATTTTTTAAATAATTGCTTCAAGTTATGAAGCTGAGTGTGAAAAAAAAAATGCATTTAGAGAATAGGCTAATCACTTTTTATACAAAGTTATTAAACATTGCGTGTTCGTCATTTTGTCTTGTCTGTCTAGACTCTTTAGGTTTAAATTTAAAATTTTAAAAAGTTTCAGGCAGCAGTAGCATTTGACCCCCAGTCAAAAAAGAGATTCTACACAACTATGGGGTCTAAAGAAACAGCACATTCTGCTGCAAGCTGCGCAAGGTCTCCAGCTCTTCATTTTCCTCATGGTTGATTCCTGAAACCTTTCCTATACTTGAATTAGTTGCATGGTAGCTGAAATTTGAATTAAATTTTTCTCTCCTGGTGGGTAGCTAATGAGCCCTTCTGGTGCAAAGAATTTTGGTATAGGGCCCATTACTTAACAAAGTAGTATTAAATTTAAAAAATTATAAAAAGACAAAAAAATTTTTTGTAGAAATACACATGGCCAAGTATGGATGAATGAATAACTGATCGAAATTTCCTCTGTATCTGGAACAAATGAAAATAATAAAGAGTTGAATAAACCAAAAATGGACACACTCTCATTGAAATGTCAAGAAAAACTATGCCTATTAACAGCCGATGCATAATTTTTTTGCCACAGAACAGGTCACAACAGAATGAAACAATACATGGCCCAGAAGATGAAAATAGGGACCAGTGATATTAGCACTCACCAGAGAATGCCAACCAAATTCTTCAAATCTACATACTCTTTCGAAAGAACCGAACAAGACACTGGCTACAAAACACCTTTATAGAAGAAAAACTATATGGAGGGATTCCTATTCCTGAAGCAACTGTGCAGTTATTCTCGGACTAGTATGAACCCTCCCACATAATAATGAGAACAAAGAAGAAATAAAAATTGCATAAATATAAATAAAAGTGTGGAGCACTGAGCTCTGAAAGTCTGAACAAGAATTTTGTATATAGTGAAATTTATGTTTTATAAAACTTACCTTTCTTCAAACGTGATATGGTGAAGTCAATGATGGTTGCCATAACTGATTCTGTTGGGAACTGGTGCTCGATACCAAGGACTTTGAAGGACACTGTGTCTTGAAGACATGGCTTGACTAGAATGTTCCCAATATGCAAATCTCTATGTTCAAACTCCAAACTTTCCTCTGCCACTGCAAGAGCAAACACCACCTGTCTGAGTGTGCTGAATATTTCTAATGGGTAGCCAAACTGGATAGAAAAATAGTCCAAATAATTTTTGTTACCTAACAACAATTTTTAAAAATATGAAGAAACAAATGTGAAGAATAATAATACAATGGAATTGTATTCAAAGCCAAAGATTATGGAAGTTGCAGAATTGTAGGCTACTTTGTTAGTAGCATTTAGCGTTCAAATCAAGATGATGGTAAGAGCACATACAGTAAGACCATGCAGCCAGGGAGTCTCAGATGTGGTTTAATTTAATGTTTACAGTACAGTCTAAACATTTACTGAAAGTTGCAGAAATCACTAGAAATATGTATGGAAAGCAATTAATTGACGTAAAAGCAGAAATGCAATAAGGAGAACATCATTGGATCTTTTAAATTAAAAAAAACAAAAAAACTACCCTATACCAAGGTAGATGTACCCTATACCAAGGTAGATGTATCCTATACCAAGGTAGATGTATCCTATACCAAGGTAGATGTAACCTATACCAAGGTAAATGTACAAAGGTAGATCAAGTGATAAACATACAATCTTGAAACAAGGATCTCAAATTCAATTATTGTTTAAAGTCTGGAATTTCAAATTAAGGTTTGAGAATATCTTTGAGTTCATTCAGATCTACAAGATGTTTAGGAGAATATTAGCAAAAGTTTGCTATGCTGGCTTCATAATACCCTCATATGCTGTTGGTGACAAGAACATCTGTACCACAGAAACTTAGCTTAGCTTAACTATGACCTTTTTCTTGGTATGTCTATAATTTTATAACAAAATTCCTGTCCTATAACGTAAGATTAAATAAGTTTACTGATGTAAAAAAAAATTGCTTCTTACGTTTTGTTTTGAATGTCAAAGATATTTCAATTGTGCTATAAAAACATTAGTAAGAAAAATAAACTGACAGGATTAAGTACAAAATGTGAAAAAATTCTTACCTTAAATTTTTCCAAAGCACACCCACCATTATAGAACTCAAACATAATGAATAACTGTTCACTCGTAAACTTATCAGGTCGATCATTTTCAGACGACTTTTTCAGGGCATATTCATCCCATTTATCCAACAAAATTTTGGGAAACTCTCCTTTGACACAGGATATCCTAAACAAAATACAAACTAGGCTGCATTACAAACTGACACATGAAGGATGGTGTAGTAACCGGCTTATCATAAAAAGAAACAAAAATGTGAATTAATGTTACCTTCTGACTTGACAGAAGTTGACTGTTCTACTAGACTCATTCAATGCAAGATTACTGAGTTCTCTGGAGGAGTTTCAAATAAAACAAAATTAAAAAGACTTGTTACAAGTGGACAGTGAATTTTAATTCATAAATGTATGATTTATGTTTCAAGGGTGTTGGAGTATCTAAGTCTGTCTAAATTAGTAAGTTCCTTTGTAAAATTTCATATAGCAGGCATGTCAAACTGGGTGTTCGGGGCCGCATGCGGCTCGCTACCACCTTGCATGCAGCCCCTTGGCCACCTAAAACAATTATAAAAATAACGTTAACCTATTACGCTGGAAAACAAGAGATGACAAGCTACTTATATTGAAAAATAGTATTTGTTAAACTGAACAGCGAGGGTGAGTCTGCAGTGAAAGCAAGCTACATTTTGTCAAACTTCATTGTAAGCCAATCATTTAATAAATGTGATTTTATGAAATAGTGTGTCGTTAGAGCTGAAGTAATTTGTCCAGAAAAAGTGAAAGCATTCAAAGAAATAGCGTTAACTAGTGACACTGTGGCAGATAGAATAAATGACATGTCAGTCAGGTTGCGTGAACAATTAAAGAACAAAATAGCTGATTTTGAATTATTTTCATTGGCTCTCTATGAGTAAACTGATGTAAAGGGTGAAGCACGGTTATATTCATAAGGACCTGTGACAGGAATTTTGACATACACGAGGAACTACTTGAGTTCTGTAGTATGTGTAACACCACAACAAGCGAGGATGTTTTTGAGAAATGACAAGAGGTGATAATGCAGTACAATTTATCTTTGGTAAAGCTATCTAGTCTAACAAGGTATGGTGCACCAACCATGAAATGAAATGGTTTTGATGCAAAGTTACTTGTAAAAATAAGAGAGACTGGTGATAATTTTAAATTTGCTCATTTTTAGTGCATCATTCACCAAGAAACATTCTGCGCACAGCAATTACAATTTCAACATGTCATAAGACCGTTTTCAGTCGCTTCTCAATTTTATTCGTGCCCGTGGTTTTAATGCTCGCCAATTTTTTATGTTTCTGGATGACATTGGACATGAATTTGATTGCGTTCCCTACAACACAGAAGTTCGATGGCTCTCATGACATACTATTGAAGAGATTATTAATGGTGAGAAATCGTATTGCTTCTGAACATGAAAGTTGAACCTGTTGAACAATTCCATACTGACTAATGGGTTCGGGATTTGGCATTAGCATTTGATCTCACTGGTCACCTGCAAGACTTGAACTTGAAACTTCAAAGTAAAGACAAATTTGTCACAACTGCGTGTAATCATGTGAAATGCTTTCAAGCAAAATTAGGACTGTGGATAAACCAAATATGAAGTAAAAATCTTGTTCACTTCTCAACCTGTCAGGAACTAAAAAGATTAAATACGGTTGCGACATTTGATGAGTGTCTTACACCTAGAATTGTTAGTAGATGCTTTCAATGACCGTTTTCGTGACTTTGTTACATAAGAGCAAGAATTTTCGTGTTTTGTATCTCCATTCTCATTTGATTCTGAAAATGCTGCTGGAAATGTGCTACTAGAGCTGATAGAATAGCAGTCAGATTCTTAGTTGAAATCGAAGTACATTGAAATGGCAGTGCCAAAATTGTACAGTTATTTACCCTGAACAATATGTTGAATTGCGGAAATTTGCAGCCAGAATTCTAGCTATGTTTGCAAGCACATATCTCTGTGAGCAGTTCTTTTCCATAATAAAAGCTATAAAAATACCACAACGTTCGAGATTATCTGATTGAAATTTGTCATCTGTGATGAAAGCGTCAGTGGCAAACAAATTTCAACCTGATATTAATAAAATTGTATCCCAGAAAAGATGTCAAGCATTAGGACAAAGAAAATAATGCGTAATCAAAGTATTTTTTAATTAGCCAATAGTACTACAAATTTAACTAAGGCACAGGTATGCCATTAAGTATTGTATTCTATTGCATTATTTCTAATTTACATAAAACTAGTAGGCTGTTTTGCAACTGATATTTTTGGCTGCAGCCCCTCAGGTCATAGTAAGTTTGTTATGTGGCCCATACACTTTAATGAGTTTGACATGCCTGTCATATAGCAAAAATATTATTACAAAAGAATACTTACTGAGCAATGACAATTTCTGGCAAAATTTCTTCAAACTTTTTTTGTGGACAATCATTCACCACAATATCACCTTCTATTGGAATTATCTGAAAAAAAAAAAAAAAAAAAAAAAGTATTGTTAGAACAAAAATCTCTTTCCTGATATTGAACAAAAGTTTTTTTTTTAAATATACACTTGAAATAATTTTTTGTTTTAAAAGTAAATTTTGTTTTTTGAAGAAGGCCATTTTGAGGCCACGGTTAAGGCATTAAATAATGTAGATATTTATGATATTTTCATTTTAATATGAATAACAAAAGATTGATGCATGTTTGTTTTGTATGTGTATTTCTGATATAATTATTTTTTTATTTACAAGTACACATTTGTTCCCCTTAGATTGTGGACTATAGTATAGGATGTCATTTATATATTCAACTTCTCTTCAAAACTGTTGATGCTGTATGGGTTTTAATGTTGTTTGCGTTTTAATGTTTATGAAAAATGTAGCTTATTATAATTTTGTTATTGTGTGCAATTTTGTGTTGTTAATTTTATCTGATTAGTCTGCATCATTATTATTTGGCAAATTTTAGAATGTAATCATGCTAAATTAGACAAAAAAAGCAGAAAAAAAAAATAAATAAAAAAAACACAGTGGAACAAAGTTTTAAAAAAATTATAACATAACAAAAGCTTTTAAAAGAGAATAATTGATTTTAACTTTATTCTTTTGTTTGTTCATGTTTTAAAGGTAACTGGTCCGCTATTATAACTATTCATATAAAAGAGAGCAACATTTGTAATGTGCTACCCATATCAACATGCTGGCAACAAAATTGCTTGGTGGGAGTACTATTGTTCTCTAGCTGAAGACACCAATGGAGCCTGAATTTTATGAGAGGTGGGAGCTTGTACAATTCTTTATGTTCTCAGGAAGAAATCAGGCATGTTATTTATTCCTTAAATAGTTAAACCATTGTATTCTTTTTTTATATATTTAAATTGAGCTTTTTATTTTAAATTTTTAATCTAGAAATTATTTTTTTTTATAAGATGTGTCCTAGGGCCAAAACAGTGTTGCAAAAGGATGCATACAGATAGTTTTAAAAGTTTTATAAATTGAAAGACCAAGTCAAGTAGATTCATGTCCAGATAGTAAGTATAACACTATAGCCAAGAAATGGACAACATGACACAGCCAAACATTATTTTATGTAGGGCTATCACATATATATTCATCAATCTGATGGAGATTTTAAAGTATTATCTTGCAGGAGGATCGCCTTTTTGTAAATTACAGAAATATTAATGCAACTATCTAGTGGAGTTAAATACAAGTCAAAATAATTTTTAAAAATTTATTGACTTAACACAAGCTAGTTAAAATATGATATTGAGCCACTACAAGACAAACCTTAAGAGCCATGGATTCATTGTCTATATATGTTTTGAAGACTTCACCATAAACACCTTCCCCAATTTTAACACTTTTAGACAAAACTCTAAACAGAGAAAGAGAAAAGTACATTAGCTATACACTATATACATAATCAACCAATGCTAAAATAAATAAATTTATATAGGTTTTGTATAATTGTGAACAACAAAAGTCCTACATAAATTTATTCATTGTTTCAAGTGTGTAAAATAGATCAGCCCAAAGAAAAAAAAGAAGCACTTAAATTTAAATAAAAAATTAACTACCTTCTTGGAATGCAATCATAAAAACCAACAGGTTCAGTTTGCCCACACAAAGCAAGCACTTTCTCTTCTGCTGTAATGGGCACAGCAGTGTCCAACAAAGAATGTGCAAGTTTTTCCTTTAATTTAAAACAAAGTTTGTATTAAATAGTAAACAAAATGTATAAATATATAATTGATACAGCAAACATAAATGAATGTTATAAGGCAGTATTTCCCTTTCTTTTAACAGAACACTTTGTACATGTGGAGAAATAAGCAGAACACTTTGTACATGTGGAGAAATCAGCAGAACACTTTGCTAAGTTTTTTGCTTGGATTAGACCTATTTCCTATTGGTTTAAATTTATCGGTATGAATGATTAAACCATATTCTAAAATTGAGTTTTATTATTTATTTTCTATAGCTTTATTTTTTAAAAGTATATTTAAGCCTTAAGTTGCATGATTATATCTGTTGGCAATTTTTACAAAAACATTATTGAAAAAAAAAACTATATATATATATGTATATATATACACACCAAAACAAAGAACTGACTCACTCAATAATTTTTTTTTTTATTTATAATTGCAAATTAAAAAATTTTGAGAAAAAATTATATTTAAATCTGATGAGCCAAAGAAGGCATTGTAAGAACCTCATTGTTTTTTTTTTTTTTTTTTTTTGGGGGGGGGGGGGGGGGGGGGGGGGGGGGGGGGGAGAGAAAAGGCCATTCTTATAGGTTAAATATAGGCGACAATCTAAATAAACATTAAAGCCTTAATAGGTACAATACTTTTAAACTATGTAATAAAATTATTTTATTAACTTTTCAACTTAGCAATTCATGGTTGTAAACTGTATTCACACATGGAAATATTTTTATCACCAACAAGTAAAGTTAAAAAAACAAGAAATAGTTATAAGCATATATTAATTGTAAAGGTATAATACATAAAAAAATGTATTTAAATGACTAATAAGTAAATTAAGATCACAAATAAATGAATTTTATTTACCATTAACAATTAAATACTATTAACAGAATAATAATGCTTACAAAAATAAAGGTATCAAATTCACTAGATGGTTGATACTTACAGAAAATGATTTTGAGGTAACATTGGAATATGTTGACCTTCGACAATGAAGACTATCATCCTCGTCACTTACTATCAGTAAGCTTGACTCATATTCCTCTTCTTCTGATTCAGTTTCAACTTCACTTTCTTCTACCTCCTCTAAACTGACTTCTTCTACCTTCTTTAAACTGACTTTTGAAATTTCCTCCTCTAAACACTCCAATGTCAAACCAGTTCTCACAACTGACTCCTCAAAAAGATCAGCAGAAATGTTACTCAGATCAAGCTGATCCCCTTTCACGGGGCTGGCAGTTGCTTGCTTCAGGGCAGGCGAGTTCATGGTGCTGTTCAGACATTTGGCTAATTCAAGCTCATGTAGAGACTTAGATAAAAGCTTCACTTGATATTGGAAGTCATCAGATGACTCTTCCAAGATGCTCTCTTCCACTGCTGTCACAAATGAGAGAGAATCTAATTTGTCAGAACTATTGCTGATTAATTTTGTAGGCTCTGGTGAACAGATATTTTTTTTAGGATGTCTATATGTAACATTTACAGGGAGTTTTGAGTTATTGCTGCCCAAATTACACGACTCAGTTAAATCTATTTCACAATTACTTTTATCACTAGATATTGGCTGGACATTTTCTTCATTTAAATAATTGAAGGCCATCGTACTTTTTCTTGTAATTATTTGCACTGGAGTGCTAGATGACTGGAGCATTGGGCTCACACAGTCAATTATCAATTCATCCTTTTCTATAGAATCAAAATCTGGAATATCAATGTTCACATCTAATAAAGATGCATTTTTACGTTTCTCTTTCTGAGCTGTTAGTTTTTTTTTTTGTTTCACGTTTTTTTAACGTCTTGCTGTTAACATCTTTGAGAGGAGCCCGATTCTTTCTGTTTTCAATAGTAAACTGAAACATAAATTCATAAACTTAATGTTGCACTTGTGTTATATCATATATTCCAGTTGGTTAATATGAAAAAGTCCATAGAATACAGATTATATATTTAATATAAAATAACTGCATAACTATTAAAAGTTAAATAATTGTTTGTTTTTTTTAATTATCCTTATTATTGTTGTCTATATCATTCTTCCCATTTAATTTGTTGTCCCATGCACTCTCTCACCCGCCAGTAAATGTGATGCTCTTGTTTAGTAATTTTTTATTTTTTTTATGTTTCAAGGAATATGGCTCTGGAAAAGTTATCCGCCTAGAGCAAATTCTTCGACACTAATGTAAACCATAGATCTCAACATAACTAAAATAAGAAATAGGTTTTCAAAGCATATTTGGTTTTTAGTCTTAGCATATTCTTAAGTTATAGTGAAAAATTGTGAATTACTTTTAAATCCTGAAATGTGGGCTACAATCTAAGTTGAATAACTTTAACCAGTAGATTAAAGGTTATAAATGTTAATTTGTTTATATCTTTTATTTACAAGTTTGATAAAGAAGTTCTGTTAAAATACAATTTAATTTCTCATTAATTTGTAAAACATTTGAAATTCGTTCTTTTTAAATATATAATTACTGTTGAGGAGTTATAAAGCGATTGAAAAATAGAAACAACATACCTCAGTGAATAAAGAAAATTTTTCATGGCTATCATCTGTACTTACTTGTTGGTCACTCATATGCAATTCTGAGTTACTTGAACTATGAAAACATAAAAACAAAACAAGAAATAATGAATTTCAAATAATATATTCATTGACTAAACTATATTTTTTATAATAGCATTTATATCATTCTTAAAAAAACTGCAGACTTACCAATTACTTTTCAACTTTTTTCTTCTACCAGGATTTGTATAGTTTTCATTGCTTTCTTGACATTCTTGTTCAATAATGTGTGAAGAGTCGCTGTTGCTTGTTCCAAATGGTGAACCTTTTCTTGGGTCATTAAAAACTTCTTCAAAGATGCATTTTTTACTTAACCCTTTTCTTTCATAAATAGAAGACTCATCTAGAATGACAGTCTTTGAATAATTATTGCCTTTCACTTTATGATAAGGCATTGCTGTGAAAATCATTTTATTTAAATATTATTACTTATTAATTAAATATTTAATGTAACAATGTAAAATAAGGCACTGTAAAAACATACTAAAATAAAATGCATCTAGAAACATGAATAATCATTCAATGAACACTAAAAAAATATAATGAAAAAAGTTCAATAATAATTAAATAAATATCAATTAGAAGAAGATATCTTTTGATTTATGGAACCAAATAATTTATCAATATAATTATTTAAACTCAAAATTATAAGACATCAAAATAATTACTGTACCTTATAAGTTATGAGTATGAATGATTGTGTATGATTTTACAGCAAGCTTCCAATTGTTAATGCCATTCTATAGACACACTAACTCTGAGGAAGCACACACACAAAATTAAAGTTATTGATGCAGTCAGGGACAATGCTGTGACCATATATTATATATGCCCCAACCCTTTTTTTTTTTTATTTCTTAGCCTCGCTCTCTGTCACCAAGAAAGTTATGTGGGGTAACTCTAGTTCGGCTTGCAAAGTAAAAGAGTTATCTTTCTTGCACATTGTTCTCAACATGTAAATTACAACTTCTCTAAAGGTTGAACAACTTTTAGAGAGTTGCCAAATACCACTGGAGAACTAAATTGGGTTGCACATCCTGCAATAATACTTAACAGTAACAGTGCTCTACAAATAAATAGATCTAGAATCTAGATCTACAGATTTATAGTTTTATATCTAGATCTATAGAATATAGTCTAGATCTAGATATAAATTCTAGACATTCTAATACTTCTAGACTAGAACTAGATCTGGATTCTAAGTGTCCCATAACATAAAGGAGCTGTTGCATTAACTTTATTTTTAGAGTGTATTTCTGCAGCCCAAGGTCATGATTATATGTTGTTGATGAGTTACACAGAACAAGACCATATAAAATAAAATTATTAATGCTTTCATTAGTTGAATATCGCATCATGGCAAGTTAATTCCAGACCATAAAAGGAGCGGTGGAGAATTTAGCAGGTGAGAGAAGAGATTGGTTGTTAAGATACGTAGATGGTAAAAAAAGTATTTAAAGGACGGATTTATTCAGTAAATTTGTTGAAATTAAATTGTATTATTAAATACATGATTAAAGTGACTCCTAGTTCCAGAATTAAAGCTTTGTATTTATTGTTGAAGGATCTCAATTTTTTAAATTTGTAGTTTACATTTGCATCTCAAGCAACACGATATTGTTTGAGTGTTCAGTAATTGTTTAAAAGGAGCAATTTATACTAATTAAAACATCAGAAACACATAGTCTGATCAACACAATCTCATCGTAACATCAAGACATCATCACATCTAGTAAACATGCATTTAAATATATCATCACACTAAGTTAAGTCAACTCTCATACAAGAAATATTTAGAAGCTAGTCAATATATTATATTAATATTACATATATTGATCTAGATCTATATATAGAATATATTATTATAATTTAAATATATTAAACCTCTGCTATGTATTGGTAAAAAACCCACTAACTGATTTATTCAATGATCATAAAATCTCGCAAACTTGTGCAAATTTGCATGAAATTTTGTACACAGGTTCTGTTTAACTCCTAGACATAGGTGTTCAGTAAGAACTGGTTTTGACAGATTCGCAACCTGGCGAATACTATTCATGAAAAACTGCAAACTTTAAAAGCCTTGCGTGTAGCAAAGTCATGCAATATGATATATATTATTCTAGTAATAGACTAATCATTCATACTAGATCTAATAGATCATCATCATCATTTAATAGTAATAGAGTCTCTAATTAAGACAATTAAGTCTATGATATAGATCTAGACTATATATTAATAGGCTAGTCACTAGTAGTAGTTACTCTACATCTATAGTAGCTTACATCTATCGAACACCCCCCCCCCCCCCTGTATTTTTTAAAATTCTTTATTTCGATGAATATGACGAAACTAGACCATTCCTATTGTGCATCCTCCATTCCTTTATAGTTTATATATATTTAGTTTCATTTTCCCCCGAGGATATTTTTTTTACTTATATTCAAAGTGCATTGGTAATATTGGTATAAAAACATCACTTTTTTTTTTTTACTTCTTGGGAAGAGTGAAGTGAGTCACAGGTTATGGGTATTTTTTAATGCTAATGATGCTTCAGCTCAAGAAAACCTATATCTTATGCTTCTAATTAGACTGAGAAATATTTGCAACTATCTGTTTAATCTGCCCCTTGGTACCCAAACATGAAAATTGAGGTTTAAATAGGGGGTATTCGAAAGTTGTTTTTATAAGCAATCTCAGCTTCGTAAAGAATTGAACACCATTTTAATGTTGCAAATAAAAATCAAAGGGATATAACTCAAAGAAGACAATTATGTTTTTTTTAATTGTTATTTTTTAAAATAATGTAATGCAAACTACAGATATAAATTACGCATGTGTTACAAATTCTATCAGCTATTTGTGGCTTACCGTAAATGTGCTATATTTATACAAGTAAATAAATTTACATCGATATGCACAAATTGTACCCATTTTAAAAGCTTGATTTTATGACACATATACTTTGACGCTATTAACATTACAGCACCGTGCCATACGAGTATCAGAATGTATTCAGTTGTGTTGTTTTTTTCAGATGCCCCATTCTATTAAGTTCTAAATTATGTGTTATAAACCAATACCTAGCGCATGTGCTTGATGTGAAGAGATATTAATAAAAGGAAAAGGGGAAGTATAGAATGTAGATATAAAGTATTTTAAAATTAAAATGTCTTTGGCAGGTAAATAATTGGAAAGGGGGGGGGGGGGCAGTCAAGACATTGTATTGAGAGATCATCAATAATTGATCTACCATTAAAATGTGACGTCAGCCTCAAATGAGTCAGTTGTGCTTCTCGATCTAGATATGTGGCGCCGGGTCTATAAAATTATATAAAATTTTTTTGCCATAAATAGAGTTCATAATGCACTACAAAGAGAGTCCTTTGAAACAGATAAATATGACATCAGAAATGAATAACATAAAATAAAATAATAACTATAACACACAAACACTCTCTTATTCTGCCTACACCCAAACACTCTTATTCTGCCTACAGCCACTTTCCCGTGCTTTCATCTTACACAACTCCACTTTCCAACATTTACACATTTTCAGTGCAAAGTAACAATTTAAATTTCAAGACTCAAACCAAGTGCAGCCATTAATCTAACAGGCAACAAAAAGGGTCAGTGATAGCGCAATACACAGGTGTAAACCAGGCAATCAACACAGCCCCAAAACATTGTTCAAGTTGTAGTAAGAACAATGTTGAGGGAAAGCCATCAATCAAGTACCAACGGTCAAGCCGCTAATTAGGTCACAAACACTATGCGTGATAGATACATATTATATATAGATACATTGCTTGTGTGTGTGTGACAAATACTAAGCGTGGACCATTTTTTGTTAAACCAGGTGGCTTGGGGAAGGTGGATCTATAATATACATCTATAGGTAACACAGTTCACAAGCTACCATAGATTTTCAGCCCCCCGCCCCGATCGAAAAATATCTATCACTGAATTTTGGGCTGTTACATACACTGAGCATGCTAGATACCTAGAGCCACCCTTGTTTTGTTTTTAGGTCAACCACATTAACTGTTGTGCCCTCCAATGGCTTTAACTTTAGAAGGGCAAATTATCTATTGGCTACCAAAGTTTTTTAGGCTCTCTCCCTATTGAATAATATCTGTATTTATAAAGGGCCTTATATCTCAAAATAGCTTCTATTTAGACCTAAATAAGTACCGGTACGGTAATGTGTCGGTAATGCATTACTGGGCTTAGCACCGTACACTTTTGTGTATCGTCAGTTTCTAAGCAGAGATTGGGCGATATGTAGCAACACCTTCGATATGGAGCATATGAAAATGAATAAAATCTGTCTTTCTTGACATGGCGTAACAAAATGATATAAATAACACTTTTAAAACACCATGCTTCTCATGTGTTCGAGAGTTTCTTAAGATGTTCGGTTCTTGAAGGTAGCTGTAAAACAATGTTCAAAACTTTAAGCTTTTGAAAGTATCGACCTGACCCACTTTAACATTAAATATAATTTTAATGATGAGTAGATTTAGTAATAGAATTTATTTAAAACATATTATAAATATTATAATAATATTGATATATTATCTACTTTTTAAGACAAATGGATGAGGAGTTTATAGATGCAATCAGTTTTTCCCTACCTAGGCTAGGTTAAGGTAGGACTAATTCTTACGGGAGATACATCATACACAAATTCAAACATAAAAAAATGTTGGTGAATTAGCTTTTAACTTGTTCGATAGATGTCAGTTTACTATAGCTTACAAGTCTAGATTCTAATTCTAACATCATAAACTGATAAAAACTGCAAAAAAAGATTTAAAGAATAATGACAATGATTTGAATGATCATTTTAATTTTAATCATTAATTAAGACTTAATAATAATAGTTATTAATACTTTATTTTAATCTTAGTTTTATATTAATTATATGAAGTAGAATAACTTTAGATTCTATCTTAGAAACTTTTTCCACAGAAACAAACTAGATTACTATTTCTAGACAACGTTAACTATTTAATTAATAGTCTAGATCTAGATACAAATTTATCTAGAATAGATCTAGATCTATCTAGAGTCTAGATAATCTAGTAGATCTAGATTTAGTCAAGACATTTAAGAGTCAAGATCTGTAATTATATTTTCCAACCTTATTTAGAATTTGTAACACCGATTTGTATTGGTAGAAGAAAATAAGATGTTGAACATCATTGGTTACCTCCTATGCATTAAAAAGATATACCGGAACGCTGAAAAAGGAAATTCCTCTATTAGTTTTGCGTTGTCTGTTTGTCCGTATATAGATCTAGATTATTTCTGTCGCGATCTCAAAAACTGGAAAATAGACTCTAGATCTATATGGAAAATCCGATTTCATGACATTTTATATCATAAAACATAATATTTTTATGCTTTTTTATTATTAATGAAAGCAGTTTTGATATTTCCCAAAATAATTTACGAATACGTTCGTTTTTTTTTTAAAGCCTTTTTTTTTTGTGCAGATAATAATACCAATTTTCCGAAAGCGGAATAGACGCTATTAATTTGGTGTGGTCCGTCCGTCCCGTTTAGATTTGTAAACTAGAAAAGATATTGAAAATCCGACATCATGATATTTTAGGCCTTTCAAAGTTCTGAAGCAACGGCTACTTTTTTTTTAAGATAAAAATTTATTTTTTAAAATTAATTAAGCAAGCAGCTTTTTTCATTAAAAATACACCATTTGTACAACTATTCACTATTAATAGTAACAAACACGGGAGGCTATTTAGTAAGAGAGATGACTATTACCATATTGTTAACTTATTTATGCAAACGGTTTTCGATTTTTTGAGAAAAACAAAATTTTTTTTTTTAGAAATGTATTGCTAAATTATTTTAAATTCAGTCTTACTAACTATTACATTTACAAAAAAAAATATTCAAAATTTTTTAAAGAGAAACAATCTATTTAATATGCATAAAAATGGAACATAATTTAAAACAACAATTATTAAGTAGTTTTACATGTTATCACGTGAACTACAGTGCCACAGTACTCACCGGAGACACCGAAGTAAAGGATTTTTTTTCTTGAGGCTTTGAATAAGAGATCGACCTTTACAAAACAATTAGATCAATTAGATTATCATTATATGGCATGAGTTAGGGCTCCCAGGTTCACATCTAACTTCACCTTCGCCTATTGGACCGTTGGGGCACCACACAAGATCTGACAACATTCTTTATCCATTCTTCTCTGTCGCTTGCCTGCCTAGGTGGACCACTTCGGGGGCCGATTTTGAGTTTGTGTTTCCACACAAACTGTCTTAGTAACCTTGTTAAAAAATATTCAATGGATATTGTATAGTGTTATTCAAATTGTGCTACCAGTGCATGCATGCAATGATCCAATCATTGGAAACTCCGACACTTGACAAATGGGAAGGACTAATTCTTCCAGAAGATATATGATTATACAAAGTAGAGATTAGTCATTCAATAACACTTTACCTGTATGTCACATCAATTGAAGGATCATTCAATCCCAGATAACACTTTACTTGTAGGTCAAATCAATTGAAGGATCATTCAATCACAGATCTTAACAACCAGGCTTACACGGAATCATGTCTTCGTAACAATTAGTTCATTGAATATAACCGTATGGATGATAACTTTAATGTAGGTTTAACAGTAGGCCTATGTTACGTGCGCATGTTAGTGTAAATGTGGAACGGTGCCGATGCGTGTTGAAAGGAGAGGAGAATCAAAATGGAGAAATAGAAACGAAATAGTGTTCTAGTGTTCATGGAAATTAAAATGAGTTCTAAACGATGACGTTGTTGTTTTAGTGTTTATGTACTGCTCAAAGAGTCTCATCTTAGAAAGGAACGTAACAAGTGGCGCTCATTTCACAAAATGGTTGGGTCCTTATAAGGTAACAAGGAAAATTAGTGATGTGGATTATGAAATTAATATTGATTCAAGGCTGAAAATATTTCATGTGGATATGCTAAAAGAATTTAGGTCGAAACAAAAAAGTGAAAAAAGCAGTAAAGAAGACCCATTGGTCATGGGTACATCCGTGAGTGTAGATTTTGAGACAGAGGAAAGATTGGGATACATAGAAACATTTTAACCGATGCCAGTCAAACATGAAAAGATGAAGTGAAGGGAATCTCGTCAGAGATAGAGCTAAGGAAGTAACAACATTATTAGAAGATTTTAAGAATATTTTTACAGATTTACCAGGAAGAACGAATATCATAGAGAACATGATATCGAATTGACAGGCAGAGTTCCAAATAAACTACCACAATATGCTGTACCATTTTTTTTACGCAATAGAAAAGCGTTACAGAAAGAAATAGATGAACTACTTAAATTGGGAGTGATAGAACTATCTAATTCGTCATGTGCTGCACCAGTTGTGCTGGTTAAAATAATGTGGCAACATTAGACTGCGTGTGGATTACCGCCAACTAAATAAAGTTACAGAATTTGACCTATTCCCAATGTCGCAGGCGGAGAAAATGTTTACTAAATTGAAAAAAGCGAAAATTTTCACCACGTTTGACCTTTCTAGAGGATACTGGCAAGTGTCTCTAAAGGAAGAAGCTAAACCACTATCCGCATTTAAGACACCGTTCGGAGTCTATCAGTGGAATGTGATGAGTTTTGGCTTAGTAAATGCCCCAGCCACTTTTAACAGGATGATGGCAAAGATACTGGGCCACAGAAGAGACAATATTTGCTATTTAGATGATATCTGCATATTTAGTGAGGATTGGAAAGAACACTTACAGAGTCTAAGAGAGATATTTGCTATTATCTAGGGAAACAATTTGACATTGAAAGCAACAAAAATAAAAATTGGACTTAGTGAAATTCCTTTTTTTGGGATACAAGATAAAAAATGAATCAATTACACCACTGGAAGAAACAGTTGCAAAAATAATGGATATTAGTGTACCAAAATAAAATAAAAAAAATTAGAAGCCTTTTAGGTCTTTGCAATTTTTATAGAAAATTTGTTCCAAAATTTGCAGAAATGATTGAACCTCTTACAAATCTTACAAAGAATGGGAAATCTAACATTATAGTTTGGTCTGAACAATGTCAAAGATCGCTAGACTAGATTAAGAGGGTGTTTTCTGAAAAACCAATATTAAAATTGCCCGATAGTATTAGAGAATTTATTTTGGCAACGGATGCTTCATCCATAGCTATAGGGGTCTGTTTGATGCAAGAGTATAGTGGAATTGCACACCCTGTTTTGTACGTAAGCAGGAAACTAACCATTGCAGAGTTAAACTATGCAACTATTGAAAAAGAGGGGCTGGCAATTGTGTGGTGCATAACAAAGCTAAGATTTTATCTGATGGGGGCTAAATTCCAATTATGGACTGGCCATGCTCCGTTGGCATTCATTAATTTAAATAAATGTGGTAATAATAGAATTGCTAGGTGGGCATTACAGCTGATGGACTATAAATTTGAGATCAAGACAATACCAGGGAAAGAAAATGTGGCAGATACATTATCACGATGTACTTAGGTTGGTGAGATTGTGTAGGGTATATAATGATTACTTACATGCTGTTAAGAATTAAGCTATTTTACTGTGTACATTTGTAAATTCTGGCACGGAGTGTAGTAGATATCCCACAGAGGATTGTCCAATTGGGAGTATACACAACAATGATTAGTGAACCGATATAGATATGAATTGAATTATAGGCAGGGAGTGGTATTAACGAAATCTGCATGATTACATAGAGGTATGCATAGATATATATATGTGTCAATTGTTCATAATAACAATTAGTATTGTGATGGTTACTGTCACAATTGGTGAATATAAATGCTATATGTTAAATCTAATGTTAGAATTGTATTGTATTAATATGTCATTGTGTATGATTTTGTTTTGTAGTACATTATGGTTCTCTATGTTACAGAGAATTTAAATTATTTTTAACTTGGAATAGGCTGATAAGATATGTGGTGATTTGTATTTTGGACGTTCGATGTACATCGAACTTGTTAAACGGGGGGGGGGGGGGGGGTTACGTGCGCATGTTAGTGTAATTGTGGAACGGTGCGAATGCGTGTTGAAAGGAGAGCAGAACCAAAATGGAGAAATAGAAACGAAATAGTGTTCTAGTGTTCATGGAAATTAAAATGAGTTCTAAACTGTGACGTTGTTGTTTTAGTTTTAATGTACTGCTCAAAGAGTCTCATCTTAGAAAGGAACGTAACAGCCTACTATAGGCCTATATAATAACAGTACGCCGCCGACTAAACAATACACACGTTGGTCACACTTTCGTTGGCATATATAACTTTCATTTATATGGCGGAAAGTAAGATTGTCGTTGTTGATGTTATTTAATTATATGCCTACTTCATTATAACTTCATAGCTTCTGAAATTCTGAACAGGTTTCAGAAAAAGAAATAGATCCAGAGTGTGAATCACAGTTTTATGTTTTTACACAATTTTATTCGTACCGGTATATAGATTCTATATGAGAGTTAACTCCTAAATCAATATAATCATATAGGCCCTAGGCCTACATAATTTAATCGACCCTAAGTTGGTTAAGCCTACCATATATGACCCGGCCCACAGATATTGCTAGCCATTAAATATGCAGCGATCTATTGGTACTTAGTACTACCTATCCTCATAAGCTTGATAACAGGGCCTACAACGAAAACTGAACACACGAATATAAACGAGGATTTACGTTACGTAGGCCTATTGTCTTTCTACACGTAGGGATATAGGCCTACGATATGTCAATTTGTAGACCTAAACAAAAATCTACATTACAATCACGAGCAACCTTAATGTCTTTGAATAAAATACTTTTAATTATTATATATGCTTTTGAGACTTTTTTTTATTTTGATTAAAGAATAACACTTGAAAAGGGGAATAAAACATATTAGTCTTAAACGTTCTTGCATCTTAACAAATTCACATTCCATGGACAAGAAGATCTCTCATCCTCAAACTGCTCGCTGACACTTATTATTGTGTTCAATTTCTTGTAGAACGTCTTTGTCAACAATCTACAACGTGGAACTTTTAATTGCAAGTGTTTTTGTATCATGATGTGTTGCAACATTTCAACGTACAGAAAAGTCATATCTATTCATCGTGACCTGTACCGTCAAAAAACCAAAAGAAAGGCAGGCAACTCGCGAATATGCGAAGGATTATTGTTGTAGAGGCAGAAATGCACTTTAATTTATAAGTTCTAGATTTCCCCTAATATGTTTACAATAACGCACCTTCTATAGGACTACAGAAAATATAGATCTTTTGTTGTTTATTAATCGCTTAGTGCATAAAAGGAGTTAAAAGTTCACCAGAAACACGGTACACGTATAGGCGAGTTTAGTATTTTGGAATACAGTGTGTGGCTAGTAGGCCATGTATAAGGCCGTGGTCAATCACGTTAACAGGGCATTATCAGTCATTCAAAGTAGCCCATCCGTAAGCTCCACAGGGCCAAGAATGAACCAGTCCGCAACTGATGGTCAGAGTGCTTAGTTTGTGTCTGTCGTGTTGGAATGTTGTGATTCAACATTTCCTACAAACCTTACTTTTTGTTTCTTTAAAATTTTTAATACTTTCTATAGATCTAGTAAAGTTCCCCTTTCAGACTTTGTGGTCTATAGGGCAGATGATATAAAGGTCATCTGTTTCTGTGGCCTAAGGTTAACAAGGGTGTCATTAGGCCAGCACAACAACCAACCGCCTTTACTTTCCCCAACTAATGTCAGGTACCCATTAGAGCTGGGTCTAAAAGTCCCAGTCATGACCAGGAAAAGAACCTGGGACCCCGGTTCGGAAGCCAAGCGCTTTACTGCTCAGCCACTATATCTAGATTCTATATAATTTCATTAATTCAATTTATTGTATTCTATATTTTACATTATTGTTCTCATTGATCTCAAATAAGAAGCAAACATTTTTACACTTATTTCTGTTAGGTAATTTAGAAATCTTTAATCTCTCATGTATTCATTTCTGCCAATAAATGGCACAAAGAATAAATGTAGGCCTTGCCGAGAATACCAGTACTGGTAGATAATTTGTCACACTTGAATTGCACTGATTATGTAGCCTCTATTTCCTGTGATTAAATGATGAACAATGTGGGTACTCTTTTTTAATAAGGCAATTGACTTAAATGGGAGAATGGGTTCACATCAAGGGAGATGCCACACAATATGAATGATGCAACCATTTTGAAATAGATCTACATTTTTTAATTTGTATTGTAGTAATCAATTCTTTTGGATGTTGGTCACACAGCAGTTTGCCTCCTCTCTAATACAAAGATGTTCCTGCACCAGATGTGACAAAATATTCAGGATGCAACTGAATTCGTATAGTCAGTTGAAACACTGCACTCACATCCTTAATCTTCAGAATCCAAAGACATTGCCATCAGTATTCTTTTCCATCTCTTTGTTCAGATGGAGCCATCCACCCACCAATGCAATTCTAGGCTTAATAAAATGTCAGCAATGAGAGAGTGAAAAGTTGAAAAGGAGATCAGCTAGTAACACAATTAATATCTGGTGACATCATTTAATCAGAAGCGAAATATTTTTAGTTAAAAACTATATAAGAACTAGCTCAACAAGTTTTTACACTGACTGAAATCTGTAACTGTAAGGTAACAGATATTAATGAACAAAACAACAACAACAAAGTTTTCTATCCATAAAAGGACAAAACATCCTTTTTTTAAATAATTTATTTATTTCTTCTTTTCTTTTTGTTCTCAGCCAGTCCAGCAAATTCAAAGCTTTCTAGTGGGTCAGACTTACGTTTCTGTAAACACACAAACAAAAAAATTAAAAAAAATAGTTCTCTTTTTTTTACTTCAGCTGTTTTTAGTTAACCAAAAATAAATGTCTAAGCTAAACAAACTAAAATCATGGTACCATATTAAAACTCTGGCACATATTAAGTCCTGACAAAGCACTTTCAATATGTTAATGGCTTTTCTTAAAACATAAATTAACTTTTAATTACTCAGAAAGGTTTAAAAACCACCAACAACAGAGTACAGTTTGTTGGACATTATGAAAATTATTTCAATATAATATCTTGCAAGCAAAAATAACAACAAAAAGAAAAGTAAATGCATTACATACGTATCTACTTAATCTTCCAAGATAATCCTTGTTATGCAACAGAATGGAAAATATCTTACTCTGAACTTTCTTTCAGCTTGAGACAATGGTCTACCTTGTCTAAATCTAGAACTGTGAAGATTGCTCTGTCCCTGTCGTGTTCTTAACTGAAGAAGTGCATCAGGAACTGAAACATGATAACATTTCTTTTGCTTCATCTTTGAAATAACTTTGAAGTCTTGAAGACTGCTCTTAGAATTTTCCTAATATCAAATCCCAAAATCTTTTTTAGCTCTACCTATAAAATTATTTCTTTTTAAACTCTTAAAAAAGTAAATTTGAATTATTGCTGGAAATAAAATGCTTAGCATTTTAAATAAACATAGGGGTTTGGTGAACAATAAATTAAAATAGTGATAGTTCAAGGGAAGTAATCCTGCAGATTAACAACAGTTGTGAATGTCATGCGAGTATATTTCTTTTTTAAAACTCTGTATAGTGAATAAATAGACATAAAACAATTATATTAATGACTAAATGATATTGATTGATTTTAACACTGTAATTGGGTGTGTTATATGGATGTATGCAAACGTGAAATGAAGCTCTTCAAAATCGGAGGTGGCACCGGACAGATCCTCATGGAGAGAGAGCATAAAGGAAGGGTCAAAGATTGCAGATGTCATACACAACAGAAGCAGAAAGAAGGGTGAAAATGCAACGGCGCCTGGTGATTATATATGCCCAACCTGCGATCGCAGCTGTGTATCAAGGATTGGCCTCTTTAGTCACACAAGAAGTTGCAAAGGGGAAAGATCGTCTCTCGAGAAGTAAAATGCCACAGAATTGGGTGTGTAATCAATAAACACAGCAGTTGGTAAAACAACCCCCCCCCCCCCAAAAAAAAACAACAACACAGCATTTTAATAAAGTAAAATAACACCAATAATTACCTATATACTCGGGAACATGTTTTAGTTCTTTAGTTGTTTTCACAGAATGCAGTGGCTTATCATGCCTAAGAATTCTTAAATCTTGGGGATTGTCATCAAAGTAGGACTGAAGAAATATAGAGTTAATATTTTCAATCATAGTTATATAATAATCTGACATCAAGCTTATATATCAAAATAACAATTATAACCTGAAGAAAATTGGTTTTCACACATAACAAATATTACAGCAATGCAAATAAAATTTACATTCATACAACAGCATTATGAATTTATTAAGATTATTTTTTGTTTGTTTTGTCAAAACAGGCAGAGATGGAAATAAAATTAATGAAAACACTGACATGGTTTAATGCTAACACTAAAGTAAGACATTTTCCTAAGTAGTCTTAATCTTTTTGTGCCTTTTGAAAATAAAACCTAGATTTGCAGTGAAATTTAATTTATCTAAGAATACTGAGGTTGACCATCCCTTTTTTTTTTCACACCTGATATTAAAAGAATTTAATTACAGTATTTTTCAATGTTTATTTCATCTTTATGATTATTATATAATCTCATGTAACAAAAATCAAAGAGAACTATCTGATTGAAATAAAAATTACTTATATAATGGCAATGGAACAGCCCTTTAGGGGTACCTGTGTGTTAACCAAAAAAATATACAGCACTATCAAATACATTTTCCCCCTGGTATAAATATTTGAGTGACTCTAGCCTTTCCACTATATCTTGCACAAGAGGCATTTGAACAAATTTTCCTGACCATTTAAATAAAATTTAAAAAAAATAAATGTATGTATTCTTAATAGTAAAAGAAAGTTTCTGCATCCAACATTTAATGACAATGTCACTTTCAGCACAAAACAAGAGATGCCTTGGTTCCAATTTCTTACATTTTTTTATTTTTTTAAATAGAGAACAACATGGTGACCTAGTTAAAAAACAAACCTTTAGTTTATTGGAATTGAAAATTTCTTGTCGTATGTCCTTCATCTTTGCTTCATGTACAGCAGAACGTGTGACAGCTTGCAGTGCATCCTAGAAAGGAATTACAATAACTATGCATTTTTTGATAAGGTAAATTAGTAAACAATAAATGACAAAAACAAACCACAAAATAAATAAATACATATTTATGTAACAATCAACTTACTTTTGCTCTATACCTGAAACCTTCTATCTCTTCCATTTTAAAGTTATAGGGTTTAAATATTGACTGGCCCTCTTGAGCTAGAGATATACAATATAATAAATTATTATGACATCTTAACTCATTGAGTGCAGTGTTTATTTTTTTAAAAAATGCTACTTTTTTTTGGAAAAAAAAGAAAATGTTCCAAACATGCCTAAAATAAAAATTTATTATTTGAGTACCAATGAAGATATAGTAACATATTTGGTATCAAAGTAAAGGTAAATGAATGGAGAATGTGAAAATGTAAACATCTTTCTATTTAAATATAAGATACAAATTATAATCTAAATAATATGATCCTAAAAAAAAATGGATGCCAGCTTTAGAACTTCTGAGATCTAAATATAGATTTTGATCTTTGCATTACTGTTGAAACATTATATTAGACTACTGACATCTATTTCAAAAAGAAATGTGATGTCATAGAAGTATAAATAAAACAATAATAAAGCTTCTTCAGTAGTAAACATTGTTTGGGAGTGTCTTGGACAAGCATAGCCATGATGTTGATTTTTACAGATAAACAATACTAAAAAAAAAAAAAAAAAAAAAAGGGGGGGGGCAAAAAATGCCCACAGTGGATGATTATTTGATGTAGATCTACCATTTCCTTTCTTTTTATTTATCATAAGCTTATATCTAGAGATATATCTAGATCTAGAGTATTAATATAGAAATAAAAGCTTAGATATAGTCAATCTCGATCTACACTCTACACCTAGCCTACTGGCAATAATAGATTTAGATCTAAATACTAATAATATAGATATAAATACGCTAAATTTAGACTTACCTGGATCTAATCTCTATATCTAGATCAAATTCTTCATTATTATTATTTATTTGTGATAAATTTTAGAACAATTATAAAGTTTCTTCGGTAGTAAACATTGTCGGTGTGTCTTGGACTAGCGTAGTCATGGCGACGTTTTTTTACATCGTAATAAAAAATAAAATGTCTAAATAAAGCCAAAAGCTTCTAATTTCTTTGTAAACAAAGGATGAAGAACTCTTTTATAAAGTAAAAATAGTTCCACTGTTGTTAGTTAAAAAGTTTAATTTAAAAATGCAACGAAACAAAGGTAGGGTATGAACGTCTATGGGATAGACGTTCCGTGCGTTTAGGGGCAGTCGCCGTCTATGGGATAGACTCTCTGCACTCATTGAGTTAAAAAAAATTGCTTTATACTAAAAAAAAATTAATAAATTATTAAACTAGTAAAATTACCATTATCTTCTACGAGAGCCTGCTCCACTTCTTCGAGCTTCTCATTGTCTTTGATACTGACAAAAGAGAGAGCTGTGCCCTGATTATCTGCTCTTGCTGTCCTGAAAGTACAAGAGATTGAAAAGACTATTAATAATTAAACACAGACTGAGCTGTGAAGAAATAATTCATCTAACTGGTAACAAAAATGGGAAAATAAATTTATAAACTATAAATTTAAAAAAGTAATATTGATAATCAAATTATATTTTTTTGAAGTGGCAAGGTAATTAAGAAATAGTGAAAATAATAAGAAAATTGACAATTTATTTAAAACATTATATAGTTTTTGCTATAATAATTTAAACAGATACATTTTAAGTTATGTGTTAAAAAAAAACAATTAATGTGAAATGTCAGGTAAAAAAATGAGACTAAGATAAAAAAACAAACTACCTGCCTACTCTGTGAATATATGAACTGGGATTTGGAGGAAAGTCAAAATTTATTACATTTGACACATTGTAGAAGTCTAGTCCTCGAGCTATACTATATTCCTTATCTTCTTTCTTTGGTCTGAAATATTTGTTGAGTAATGTTTTCATTAATGTACAAATAAGATAAAGTTTAGAAACTTGTCAATATACAATATATATATATACAATTGTCAGTGTCAACCAATACAAAATTAATATAAAAAAAAGATATTTCAAGTTACTTTGACTACCTTTTAGTTTTTTCTTTTTGCTTTGTAACAGACTTTTTAGAAGAATGTGCAGGGGTGATGGACTCATCAGATGCTATAATATAGTCATACAGGCCATCATTGAACTGGTCAACAATATGACACCTGTTAAAAGTTTAAGTTTGCAAATCTGATATAAATATAAACCCAAAATATGAAATCATTTTTAATAGAAACAATTATTATTATGTTGAATAAAAAACAAGATTAAAAACTTAAGTAACAAAAAAACAAAGAGTTACTCTTCGTGGGTCAAAGCTAATAAATTCTCTTTCCATGGAGATGTTATTTCACTTCAATTGTTGGTTTAAAATTGTATGACAAAAGATGAGAATAATTTTACAATATAATGCATGGGGGATGACTGCATGATCGTATGGAATATGCTCTGGAGTGTCGCCTCAACAGTCCAGGGTTCAAACAGTGCCAGTCTTAATCCCATGCTGCACTACAGGAGGTTTGGCCTAGTATATAATAATCTTCAATTTTGAAGGAACATCCAAAACATATAAAACAAATAAAATTTCAGTCATAAAGATAAATGTCTAATAAATATAATTACCTAGAATTAACTGGTAATTCTGAATTAAGAATACAAGCTCTAATGCCAAACTGCTCCAGAAAAAGTTTCAATCTGTTTTTGAAAAAAAAAAAAAAAATCTCAATAAAATGTACTATATTAAAAAAAAAAAAGGATTTTCAACATGGAAGAAACTTTTTAGTCATGCTTGAAAACCATTAAAAATAAACCTCTGAATAATAGCATGCATTTTATAACAAAATTTCATTAATTTCAAAATTAAAAAAAAAGGGACTTACTGATAACATTTGTTCACAGAGTTCACAAAGAATATAGTTTTTCCTCTTACCAAGTTCAATTTCAGTAATGCAGCTGTCAAGGCAAATTTGTCATTTTCCTCACACCTGGTTGTATAAAAAATTAATGAAACAAATACTTTAAATACCAATCTTAATAGTACTCTAAATTTCAGACTTAATAAAAAAAAAGCAATAGGAATACTACAAAAAAAAAATTCTCTTAGATTTTCCAAAATACTAATTATTTACTTGATGTGATACTGATTCAATTGTGATGTCTCTGGTAACTGAGATTCTTCCAGCTTTAAGACAACCTAACAGGGGGATGAAAACACAGGAAAGAAATAACATAAAAAAAAGAAACATTTGGAATTCAAATAAATGGTTCTAGGAAATCAAAAGTATTTCAATTATTTTTTAATTTATCTGACAAAAGTGTAACATATTAAATAAAAAAAGAGTTTAATGCAAAAAGTTTACATGCCAAAAAGGAAATGTGTATTTTGATGGGCAAATGTGTATGTATTTTCCTAAATATAAAGAAATATACTAATCCAAGCATGTAACAACGAAATGTAGCAATCCTAACAAAATGCAGCAATAATCCTAAGGCTAACAGAGCATAAAGTTATACAAGACATTCTATACATTTGTCAAAATATTTACACTTTTAATCTTTGTAGAATATGTCTGAATGATGGTGTTCTTGTCACTTGGCAATAATTCTATGATCAAAATGCCCTCAAGTGTATTTCACATTCCATAGTAGCGACAACAGAAAATTAATTTAAAAGAATTACATTTTTGTTACAAGTGAAATTAGACTTAATTAATTAGACTTAGTGTGATAATTTGCTTAGCTGGATCAGTGATAAAATTCTATAAAAGTAGTTTTGTTTATATGTAATTTCTTTACAAGGTATCCAGACACTGAAAATATTTTATCACATTTGAAAAAAAATCAGATTCTCTTCTTTCGGACCATTCTTAGCAATGAAAGGCATCCTCTACAATCACTAATAACAAACATTTTAAAGATTTTTTTTAATCAGGCAGATAATCTTAATTAGTCATTGAACTTGTTTCTATTATAAAAGCTGGGATATTGAGTCTGCTGAATAGCTGTTGTAAGATTAAGTTATTTATTCTGGTTTCTGATGTTTGAAGTTGTTTTATAAAACAAACAGAATAATTTTTGTTAGCATAATTAAAGCTTTTCTTTTGCAAACACATTCAACCTTGAATGCCCCTGATTTAATTCTTTGAATTTAGGCCTTCATAAGTTATGAAACCTAGCTAGTCACTAGTGACTATAATATAACAGTAGCTTTCGATCTTACACTGAAGATACGCTCTGCAAGTCTAGTACACATCTGGTCACATCTAGATCTAGAATATAGGCTAGAATTAGATTTGGATCTATATCTAAATTTAGAATAATCTAGATCAATTTAGATCTAGATCTCTATATTTTAATTCTAAATCTAGTTTAGGCCTACATAAATTTTATCATAGGTGCCTAACATCGTAAAATATCTATAGTTCTATAGTCCTGTCTAGATTTTATAATAACTAATCAATCAATTCCCAATCAGTTTGAAGACTGACACATTGAAAGGAATGCTATATCTACATCAGTAAGGTCTAGTAAACATTTAAATCTTTGCGCGCAAAAAAAGGTACTATGTCATGGTAGAATAGGTAGATTAATTAAAATAGTCAATTTCCAGGAATCAAAGCACTGATCAATATATGATTAACAAGAACTACATTTTTAAAATTTGCTTTAGAGGGGGAAATGCGCATTTTCAGATGATAAACCTTACTCGCATATTTTTGTGTCCATTTGCGTAGAAAATACGCAAGATGCATACTTGTTGGCAACTCTGTTAATGTCATTAAAAAAATAGTTATATTTTACATCTATAATAATAGAGCTGAGGTAAATATTGTTTTTTTTGCGTGTTCAACAAATCAATAAGACAGGCTATAATCAGAAGACAATCCATTGATTCGTATTGCTGTACAATGTTTGTAATTCTCTTGCCCAGTGTTGCATAATTCTTCCTAGGACATTCTTCAGTGCCACAACTTCTAACTTTAATCTTATAACAGGGATTTTAAAAAAAGCATAAAAAGGCTATATGAATCAGCTCCAGCTGAGGGTTGAAGCCAGCATTTAGAATAAATAAAATGTTATCTTAAGGTTAAAAATGATGCACCTATATTTAAGAAAGAGTGTATGACAAATAAAAATAAAGTGAAAGATGTCCATAAGGAGTTCAAATATCAGTGACATTATCATAAGTATTGTCATCGTTCTTGTCTCTCAAAAGTTCCAACTACTTCCACCACAATTTGGCCTTTGATCACTACATCATGCAATATTTGCAGGATAATAATAACAATCCTACATCAAATAGAAAAAATGTAACTGAATACAAACTCAATTTACGATAGATGATTAATAGATCTACTTATTTACCTTATTCTTTCATTTCTCAACAAGTATGAAGAGAAGAGTGGAACAATATAATAACATATCAAAAATAACAAAAAGTATTCTAAATTAACATATTTATATATTACATGAAATGAGTGCTTAAAGTCAACGCTTTAACAGTGCAGTTACAAAGTTACTAAGAAAAAAAAAATTAATTAGGGATGAAATGACCGGTCACCCAAATAAAGATGCATATATCCAATATGAATAGAATATATTCAAATGGACAAAAAGCTTCAATCCAACATAGATTTTAAACAAGTTTACATATGAAATCTGAAAATTTTGGCTTTACACACACAAAACTTACTGCATTATGCAAAACCAATTTCTTGAGATTTTTCACATCTTCACCAAGAGTGGCAGACATCATAAATGCTTGATAAATTTTAGGGAAATTTCTGTTTAGAATAAAAGTAAACTAACACATTAATAGATATGTAGCCTGCCTAAAAAAGATGAATTAAATGTTAATGTTAGTGAGTTTAACCTTATATCAATATCTGGTCATTTTAAACTTAACCAATTGAATAGAGCCTGTAAATAGGTTATAACAAGGTTCTTGAAATCTATATTATATAGTCAATTTTACAAACATCAGTCATATCTGAAAAAGGTGATTTCAACAATACTATGATTAGATGAGCAGTATTGTCACAACTTACTCTAATAATTCTTTGACATCTGACTCATAACCAAAGGAAAATACTAAATCAGCTTCATCAACTACCAACATCTCTAGTGTCTTCTTAACATTGATGTTTTCTGCTCGAATGTGTGCTAACAGTCGACTTGGAGTCGCCACCACAATATCTGGCTTCTCCATCAGCAGAGGCCTAATGATAATTCAAAGGAATAAATTAATATACAGGGCATTTAAATACTTCAGAAATTAAACAAATAGTCAATGATAATTCTTATTACCAATAAAAGACTCAAATCCTGAAATTGCCAGATTTAGAACAATGAAAATTGGTAGTAATAAAACAATATGATAAAAAAAGCAAAACATGATCAAATGTAAACAAGTTAAAAAAAAGTTCATACAAGATCACATGCACTTGACTGCACTGATACATATATCTAATAGAGACTGTGAGATTGGTGGAGAGAAAAATTCTTTCAGTGCAAACGTCCCGCTATCAAAAGAATTCTTACTCAAAAGCTTTACTAAAATGTTTAGACAAAACTAATCACCTTTGTGATGCTAGAGGTAACTGGGGAGAGATATCTACACATTTGATGTCTCTGGAGCAGCCTGTTGTTAGATCCTAGTGAAAAAAACATGTCTAGATTAATATTCAAGTAGATCTTTTAGTATACATATATATGACATGACCTAAAGTGTGCCAATGTGTCATTTAGAAAAGAACATATTTTAATATCAGCCGTTTGTATATAAAATGTAAAGTTAATTTATTCAACACATTTTTTAAAGAGACACTTTCCATATGTTACTATAAATCTTAAACAATGCTAAACATTCAACATTCAATAATAATAATTCAATAACCTACTAGTAGATTTCTGTAAGCTTGGTTACACAACTCTTTTGTAGGTGTAAGAATAATGGCTCTAGTAGCTTGCAGAGAGGCCGTCTAAAATATGTCACAAGCAGAAACATTTTAAAAAAAATATATATATAAAAACAATTGGGAAAAATCATTTTCTCAGATTGATATAATTATTTAGAAAATAAAATCAATAACAAAGTACCTGTTTAATGTGAAGCAACTTTTGTAAGACAGCTATTGCATATGCAGCAGTTTTCCCCGATCCTGTACGAGCTCTGGCTAAGATGTCTTTTCCTTGCAAGGCTAAGGGAATTGCTTTTTCTTGAATGGGTGTTGGTGTGGACCATCCAAGTTTAGATATTGCCTTTAGAAAAATTAAATTAAAATATTGAATAGAAAATATTGTTAATTGGGATAAAACAGCCACTTATTCCCATATGACTGCAATTAATTAGTCAATGATAATTCTTATTACCAATAAAAGACTCAAATCCTGAAATTGCCAGATTTAGAACAAATTCTAATTCTAATCCTCGAAGTCTTTACACTAGGATACTCTTCAGATAAATAGATCAAGTAAAGAAAGGATAGTAATATATTATAAATGTTTGTTTAAGTTCTATCTCTAGCATAGATCTAGATCCATATAGACTATTATATATCTAAATACTTTGATGATTCCATTGTAGATGTTTGTAAAATGTTTAACATGTTCCATCAGAGTTGAAAGTAAACAACTTGTAGAGTCTACTTCCTCATAAAAACCTTCTGCAGTACAAACACCATCGAAACAACCGAACACAACTCTATTGTACCTACCACACAACCAGGTAGCCTTTAGATGTAGATCTAAATTATGACTGTCTTAGAGTGATAACTCTAGAATAGATTTTTAGATTCTAGACTAAGATGAGATAGTACTAGATCTAAATTTAGTCTTTAGAAACTGTTAACTAGTTGAGTCTAAGGACTAAGAAAGAAACTACTTTACTTTAGATTGTACTAATACTAGACTAGTAGTATCATCTAGATCTGTCATCTAGTACTTAATCAGTAGTGTCTTAATAGTGTCTCATGTCTCTGTTGTGTATAGTCTGTAGACAGTCACAGACACAGTGTCACGCTCACAGAGTTGAAAGTAGACTTAGATTATGGACTTATAATTTTTTTTTAATGTGAATATTTCAGAAACTATTGTGACTACATAAAAGTATATGAGTGTTTCTCCAGTACAGGTGACAAATAGGTATTGGCTCACAAAAAAGTCTATAACTCAAAAACTTCTTATTAAAATGTCACAATTTTCTTTTCATTTCATGTAGAAATGGTTTATCTATAAATTGTGATATTTTGAGCTTGAAAGGTGCATTGCGGAATTTTAAAATTGTAGAAAATGTGTGAAATAGTGCACAAAATGGCATCTTTTGATGTAACATGGAATACCAGGCTTAGGTTGAAGTTATATTCTACTAAAAGCAAAGATTATTCAACAGACATTTTTGTTGAAATAGGTTAACAATATAATGTTATTGCATTATCTATATCTTTTTATTTGATAGTTACTTTGGTATTACTTAGATGTTGCAGTAAAAAATGTGTCACAGGTGCATCACATGGTGTCCCACTTAACTTGAAATTTTAAACCTTTATCAATTGTAAACAAAGTAAAGGATTCTGCTCCCAATTGTGTTTCTGTTATTAAAAGCATCTATGATTAATGTACACTGTGTAATTTTTCTTAAAAACTGTAAAAATTTATATAATTTTAGTAAAATAGCTCTTGGTGTCCCAGATGAAGCACCTCAAATGCTCTTAACAAAAAGAACAATATTTTTTAAAACAAAGTTATTAATGAAATGGGAATTACTTAATGGTATCTCTGATACTGCTTTGATCTAGATATAAGTAGTTTTCTCACCAAAGTTTTGAATTATAATAAGAATTAAGCTTATTATTCTCAAGTTTGATCTAAAATACATAGAATACTATTTTTTAATCTAAGTTAATATAAACCATATTATTTTATCATTGTCTTTGGTGCTTCACGAGACACTAAACAAGTCTTGATCTAGATAAAGGTCTTGTGTAGATTTAAATCTACTCTATATTTCAATTCATATGTAAATCTAGTTTTGGATCTTGTTCTTGGTGCATTGAAAGTTATAAAGCTGCTTTAGTCTATGTCATGTCATGTTTGAGGCAGTTATGTCTAATATATTTTAAAATGATAATTGAACACACACACACAAAGTTCTAGTACATTCATTTGGGGTTATAGAAAACTATTTTGTGAATCATTGATAAAAGAATAATTGGTAATGTATTTACAGACTTTACAAATTTTTTATTTCAGCATGTGTTAACAAAAAAAACTATATATTTCATATTGGTGTCCCGTTGTAACAACCGCAACATCTTGTGATATAATAGTTATGTTATAATAAATGCTTGAATTATTGTTGAGATATTGCAGCAAATAATAGTCTATATATTTAGCTACAATGCAAGTATAGCATAAATTCTATTTTCTTATAAAAAATCTTATTTAAAAAACTTTTACCAGTAGTGTTACAGGTGCTATGGTGTCCCATTTTTTAAATTGAGCGCAAACATAACATAAGTGCTCAAAAACTTCAATTTCTCTTTCTAGCTGTTTAATACGATAGAAACATTCAAATTATGCTAAGAAAGCAAACAAATTAAGAGTTGGTTGTACTTAAATCATCAATGGTGTCCCGGTGATGCACCTGAAATGCAATAGTGGGTACCCTTTTGCCAGCACTGCTGAGGAAATGTATGT
This sequence comes from Biomphalaria pfeifferi, assembly GCA_030265305.1. Classification (NCBI taxonomy): domain Eukaryota; kingdom Metazoa; phylum Mollusca; class Gastropoda; family Planorbidae; genus Biomphalaria; species Biomphalaria pfeifferi. The sequence continues at coordinate 1,496,880 of JASAOG010000105.1, read as the reverse complement.
ATTCCAATTCATTTTCTATGGATAAATTCTTAAAATGCAATGGGTGAAGAAATGAATACACTTAAAATGAAACCAAAAACTTCCATTTTAATTTTTGGCCTAATGTGACACTTTTTGATACCAGTACTGGAGAAAAACTCATATATTGAACAGTTGAAAAGGAGGAATTTTAATTTATAACTGGCAAATCAAAATGAAATTAATGGAAAATTACGAAAAACTAAAATTTTTCTAAATTTTTTATAGACTTATAGATTTGCCACTTATAAATTAAAATTCCTCCTTTGAAACTGTACAATTTGATATATATATATATACTTTTGTATAGATTTATTTTGATATAGTTTTTGAAATATTCACACTAAAAAAAATTTGCTTCACTTTTCTTTTTATTTTTTTATTTCTCTATATAAGTCCATAGCAAGGTCAGCGAGGATGTCAGGACGCTTCCGACACACTTAAAATCACAATAACTTTTGCTAGCATCATAAATTTGGTGTTGTTGAAAAGTTTTAGCATTTTTCATCCCCTTTCATTCTATTATTATAATTACACATTTGTTGGTATAGGATCAATTAAAATTTTTTGGTGCAACTACTATGAACTAATCTAGATAACTAGATACTATTTAAGATAGATCTAGTAGTAGACTAGATCATTCTGATCATATCATCATGATCATCTAGAGTAGAAAGTAGAATGATAATAGATATCTATGAAATATGATAACTAGATCTAGATCTATGATTATCAATATTGTCAATATCATCATTATAGAAAATTATAAATCATTGATTCGACATTATTTTATGATTATTAATTATCATTATGATTATCTAATCATTCTATCATCTGGTACAGACTATAGATCTAGTACTTAGTAATATGACTAAGTCATTAGAATTTGTTTGATTTTTATTTTAGGCTCATTGGCACAATTTAGGCCATGTCGTGCCTGCAGTCCCTTAAGGACTACTCTCTCTCTCTCTCTCTCTACACAACAAAGGTTAGAGTTAGAGTCTAGTCAGTCTAGACTACTCTAGAGTAACTTACGTTTATCGAACAAGTTAAGCTCAGTCGCCAACATTTTATATGTTTGAATTTGTGTATCTCCGTAAGAATTAGACCTAGAAAAAAAAATGATTGTATCTGTGAACTCCTCATCCATTTTTCTTAAAAAGTAGACATATTTTATTCTATTATTACTCATAGTATAAATTATATTTGATGTTAAAGTGGGTCAGGTTGATGCTTTCAAACATCGAACATCATTTTACCGCTACCTTCAAGAACATATAAGGAAACTATCGAACACAAGAGAAGTATGGTGTTTTAAAAGTGTTAAAATCTTAAAATTTTGCGAAAAGTGTTATAATCTTTAATTTTTTATCATGATGATATGATCAGAATGATCTAGTCTACTGACTAGAGTAACATCTATCGAACACCTTTATTTTAAGGTACTTATCGAACACCCCATTGTATTTTAAAAAATTCTCCTTTATTTCGATGATTACGATGAAACTAGTCCATTCCTATTGTGCATCGTTCATTTCTTTATAGCTAAGTTATATTTAGTTTCATTTTCACCCAAGGATAATTTTTTTACTTATATTCAAAGTGCATTGGTAATATTGGTATAAAAACGTCACTTTTTTAACCTCTTGGGAAGAGTGAAGTGAGTCTTGGGTTAAGGGTATTTTTTTAATGCCAATGATGCTTCAGCTAAACAAAACCTAGATATAATATGCTTCTAATTAGGCTGAGAAATATTTGCAACTATTTTGTTTAAAGTGTCCTTTGCTACCCAAACATGAAAATTGAGGCTTAAATAGGGGGTGTTTGATAGTTGCTGTTTTTATATAAGCAATCTCAGCATCGTAAAATATCGAACACCGTTTTAATGTTAAAAATAAATATCAAAGGGATATAAACCAAAGAAATATAAATATTTAAATTATATATTTTTTTTTTAAATAATGTAATGCAAAGTACAGATATAAATTACTCATGTGTTACAATTTGTATCAGCTATTTGTGGTTTACCATAAATGTGTTATATTTTTTTAAGTAAATAGATTTACATCGATATGCACTAATTGTACCCATTTTAAAAGCTTGATTTCATGACATATATATAGTTTGATGCTATTATCATTATTACGATTGCCATGAGACGTGGAAGTATAATATATTCCATTGTGTTTTTATTTTTCAGATGCCCCATTCTATTAACTTCTGAATTATGTGTTATAAACCAATACCTAGCGCATGTGCTTGATGTGAAGAGATATTAATAAAATGAAAGGGCAAAAGGGGGGTGGGGTATAGAATGTAGATATGGTATTTTGAAATAAAAATGTCTTTGGCAGGTAAAAAAAAAATGGGGGAAGGGGGAGAGAGAAACAGTCAAGACACTGTATCCAGAGATCATCAATAATTGGTCGACCATTAAAATGTGAAGTCAGCCTCAAATACAGAGTCAATTGTGCTTCTCGATCTAGACGTGTGGCGCCGGGTCTATAAATTATATATATATTTTTTTTTGCCATAAAGTATGATAAAGCTCATAATGCTCTACAAAGACACTCGCTTGAAACATCACAAATACACAAAATAAAAACAATAACACATTTAACTACTCTCTTATTCTGCCTACACCCCCTTACCCGCACTTTCTTCTTACACAATTCCACTCTCCAACATTCACACTTTTTCAGTGCAAAGTAACAACGTAAATTTCAAGACTCAATCTAAACGCAGCCACCAGACTAACATACAACAAAAAAAAAAAATGGTCAGTGATAGCGCAACACACCAGGCCATCAACACAGCCCCAAAACATTGTTCAAGTTGTAGTAAGAACAATGTTGAGAGGAAAGGGGGAGGAGCCATCTGTCGAGTACCTATGGTCAAGCCGCTAATTAGGTCACAAACACTAGGCATGATAGATATATAGATATGTTGTTTGTGTGTGTGACAAAAACTAAGCTTGCTCTAAAATACATTTTATTTTTGGTCTCTAAGGTGGTTTAGGGAGGGCTGATCTATCTACATCTATAGGAGTATAGGTAGCACAGCCCACAAGCTACCATAGCTTTTCAGCTCCCCTCCCCCGCCCCGATCAAACAATATCTAGCACTGACTTTTGGGCAGTTACATAACTGAGCGTGCTAGATATGCACAGCAGCATATATTTTGTTTTTAGGTCAACCACGTAAACTTTTGTGTCCTGCAATGGCTTGGGGAGGGCAGGATTATCTATTGGCTACCAAAGCTTATTAAGCTCTCCCCCAAATAAATAATATCTGGATTTATTAAGGGCCTTATATCTCAAAATAGCTTAGACCTAAATAAGTACCGGTACGGTAATGCCTTACTGAGCTTAGCACCTTACACTTATGTGTATCCTCAGTTTCTAAGCTGAGCTGATAGATTCCTTGATGTGGAGCATGTGCGAAAATCTGTCTTGACATGGCATAAAAAGAAAATGATATAAATAAAAAAAAATTAAAGATTTTAACACTTTTAAAACACCATACTTCTCATGTGTTCAATAGTTTTCTAATATGTTCTATAAGATAAGATTCTTGAAGGTAGCGGTAAAACGATATTCGATGTTTCAAAGCATCGACCTGACCCACTTTAACATCAAATATAATTTTAACTATCATACTATGTCTATGATGAGTAATAATAGATTAAAACATGTCTACTTTTTAAGAAAAATGGATGAGGAGTTTATAGAGATACTAGTACTACAATCAGTTTTTTCCTAGGTCTAGATCTAACTAATTATCTAATACTTATGGAGATACACTAATTCAAACATAAAAATGTTGGCGACTGAGCTTAACTTGTTCGATAAACGTAAGTTACTCTAGATAATTCAGTAATTTACTATAATTTAGAATTCTAATTTATCAAAATTAATTGTCACTCACAGAGTTACGAGAATCACACTGAGTCGCCTGAGACTGACTTAGAATAAACTTAGATCAGTATTAGATCTAGTGACTAATTTTATTTACCTCTAAAATTCGATCGTCTATGCCCATTTCATGAAACTGCAGGGTTTCCTCTTCGTCTGAATCCATGGTATTAGATTTAGATCTTAGTATCTATGTAATCTAGATCTCAAGAATCAAAGAGTCTAGATTAGATTGTAGATCGAGATTTAATTAATCTACCTGGGTGAGATACTAATGAAGTTTCCGGAAGTAGATCCAGTTTACTTCATAACGAGGTTTCGTTTTCAAGTAATAATTTGTATCGCGGTTTTAGTTAGGGTACTGGTGCCGCTACGGATTATTCAAAGTTTCAAACTTGTAATATAGTCTAGATCTAGATCTACTAAATCTAATGCTAATAATATATTACTATAATAATATTATTAATTCTAGATCTAGTCTAATTCTTAAGTCTAAATCTCAAGATGTTCATTATTATATGTAGTATAGTATATACTGTATAATTATAACAATATAAGTATATAGTCAATATAGATCTAGTCTAATATTAAGTATATTAATAGTTCATAGTCCTCATAGTATTAGTAGTAAGTTACATTTACAATAGTAACATTCATCTAGATCTATACCACTTTATGGAGGAAAACTTCAAATATGTCTCTTTCCTCAAAAACATGAGACTTCAGGAGAGAGAGAAATGATACCCACAGAGACAATACAATATTCTTGGAGGATTAAATTCAACCATCTATATTCTAAAATTCTAATTTATTAGTGTTTGGTACTAGCATTACCATGTAATCTTGGCCTCAAATTACATGCCTTAAATGAGCATCAATATATATATATAGTTCGTCCATTGTGGTTCGATGATGACCACTTTGTCATCCAGGGTACTGAGGGCTTTGCACTAGGGTTTTATGCCTCCTCATGTGGCTGGTGAGATCTATGTGAGCCCTGAATGTTCGGCTGCACACTGGGCAGGTTATTCCAGCTGGAGCTAGTGTCGTTTGCCTTGCTTTTCTTCTCTGGCGTTTTTCTTCTGCCAGCGTTGTTCTTTTTTCCTCAGCAACCTGTGCGCCAGTTTTCACAGCGCGACGCCATGATGCTCTGTCATGTGCCTATGTCTCCCAGGTGCCTGGGTCTATGCTGAATGCCTTCAGAGAAGCTTTGAGGGTGTCCCTGAAGCGCTTTCTTTGACCACCTTGCGAGCGCTTTCCTTCGCTTAGTTGGCCATACAAGAGTCGTTTAGGGATGCAGTGGTCTTCCATTCTGTAGACATGACCTACCCATCGCAGCTGGGACTGCATCAGGATTGTGTGGATGCTTTGCAGGCACGCTTTTCGAAGGACTTCAGTATCTGGTATTTTGTCTTGCCATTTGACATTTAGTATTTTTCTCAGACATGTCATGTGGAAGTGGTTCAGCTTCTTTGCATGTTTGCTGTACAATGTCCATGTTTCTGAGGCATAGAGCAATGTAAGGAGGATGACGGCTCTATAGACTTCTAGCTTTGTATTTGTTGTGATACCACGTCTGTTCCAGACATTTTTATACAGTCTGCCATAGGCTGCACTGGCCTTGGCGATACGCAGGTCGATTTCACTATCGATTTTTCCATTTCTGGAGAGTGTGCTGCCAAGATATGTGAATTTCTCCACTGCGTTTATATCCTGTCCATTTATAGTGATGCTTGGATCCGAGTAGGCTTTCCCAGGAGCAGGTAGATATAAGACTTCAGTCTTGTTTATATTAATGGTAAGGCTAAAGTCTGAGCATGCTCTTGAGAAGTCACTGACGATGCTCTGCAGATCATTTTCAGAGCAGGCATTTAGGGGACAGTAGTCAGCAAATAGCAAGTCTCTGATTACTGCTGCATTTGTTCTTGAAATGAGCATCAATACCTGTCTTATATCTAAAGTTTGTTAAATATTTTACGTTTTGGGTGTTCCTTCAGAGTTGACGATTTGTTTTCTACACCTTAGCCCAAACCTCCCACAGGGAGATGACTAAATGCAGTCCAGTGTGCATATGGCACAACCCGATAGCTGTCTTGATAATGTAAAAAAAAATACAATTCATTCATGCATCAATGTCAAAAACGTTTAGGCCTATAAATGTAGTCCTTTTTGTAATTGTACGATGGATAATGGAATTCATTAATGATATGGGGCCTACTAAGCTCTGCACACTACAGCGGCATGCACACAGCACTGAACTACCTAATGTGTCTAGATTAGACCAAAAAGATTAAACAACACATTAGATCTTTTTCTTAACCAACAGACCTTGATTAGTGGCAGACTATGACATTATCCCCATCTTGATGAAACTATAAAAAAATCAAACAAAGCATTAGGGTTTATTAAAAAAAATTTCTATAAATCAAATAAGAACATAAAGCTAAAATGTTATTTAACCTTGGTTAGGCCAGTAATAGAATATGCATCCTCTGTTTGGGACCCCTCAACTCAAGAAAACATTAAGAGACTGGAGCAGACACAAAATAGAGCAGTGAGATTCATAACAAATGAATATTCACATTTGACTAGAGTAACACCTTTAGTAAAATCACTAAATTTAGAAAGCCTTCAAGACAGAAGACTTAAAAGTAAAGTAGCAACTATACATAAAACACTGAACCATAATCTTCAAATACTAAAACAAAATTTGATAAAATACTCAGAAAGGCACAAAGATAAAGGCACATTCCTCATTCCATATGCAAGGACAAATTTGTACAAATGCTCTTTCTTCCCTAGCGCTATTCGAGCATGGAATGGGTTGCCTGAGCTAGCCAGGAAAACCAGTGACTTGGCAGAATTTAGGTCATTGGTTAATAGTAATGCCTGTATCATATAAAATAAGATAAGAATATCCCTGGACTGTGATATTATCCCTGGACTATCTGACCATGATATCTTTAAAATACACAGTCAGATAAATGCAGTACATATTTAAATTTAAAGAAACTAAGGCAGAAAGAGTTTTTAAAAGTGTATTAAAATTAAATACCTAATATAAGCAGACAGCAGCAGAGTGAATATACATAAACAATGTAATATCTAAGGATAATAATACAAACCTACATAAAGACTAATCTATTTAATTATTTTTATTTTCAGATAAGTTTAATTAGCAGTATGCAAAGAAGTGGAATAGGGTCCATGAATTGTTTTAGATTTTAGGCCATGTATATTGAGGCTGGCATCCTCAGAAAGTTATATACAAGAGAAAGCTTACTTAAAATCATACCATCTGCTGGGACTGTGTATAAACCATATGAAATACTGTACTACTCATTTAATCTTTGGAATTGAATAAAACTTTTATTATTATTATTATACGAAAGTCACTTGATGGAAAACAGTATGGGAAGACTGACATAGTTATAATTTATAGGAGTTCTATTTTCTGATATAAAGTTCAATGATAAATTAGGCTCAAAACACCAGGAATCAATGGCATGTTATAAAATTGAGTGTTTTTTATAAGAAATTCATTATTTTTATTACATCCAGGCTTCTCTTAAGCAACGTTGTAAATGTATTGTAGATTACCTGTAAAGTGAAATGACAGCTGAATACAAACATGACAAGCATAATGAATTCGCAAAGCCAGCAGTGTTATATATTTTACCTCATAAATTTCAAAAGAAGAGGCTCATGGATATGAAACAATCAATGCTCAATAAAAAAATCATATTTTTAAATGAGTTAGAGTAAGTAAAGTGTTTCAAATTATTTCTTTTTTAGTTAAGGTAGACATTTGCTTAGAACAATTGAGGGCATATATATATATAAAATCAAAACAAACTACAAGTATGAGAAACAAACTACTTTAATGGTTGGAAACAATATTTTATAGTTAAATGATGCCACTTTTTTAAATAATATAAACAATGCTATAGTTAATATTCTTCAAAATCTTCATTGTCCTATTTTTTTTAATATATCTTGTTTCAAATTTTTGTTCATACAATAATACTGAATTCCCTTTTTTTTTATTTTCACAGTTCAAAGGTCACACACATAGTTACTGAGTGTCTGAGCTATGAACAAGCAATGAAGTTTTTGGATGTAGATAAAGCAGAATTTCCGAAAAATGCTTTGATTGTGTCCACCTCTTGGCTTGTGGAATGTTTAAAACATTCAAAAGTTTTGCCTGTGCTGGAATGTCATAGAATTAAAAAAGTATAGCATTAAAATTATCCTATCTTAAATAACTCTTTAATGACATGTATATCAATATTTTATGTACTTCATAAAGTAGCTGAAATTGTAAAAAGGTTTTACATGTTTAGGATATTCCTTCGGAGTTGAAGATAATCTACTTGCTAGTCCAAACCACCCGCAGGATGATGGGTGATGGCTGCAGACAGGGCAGGAACTCTGGACCATTGATTAAACAGAACAAAAGCCTAGTGTGCATATAGCACAACCAGGCAGCCATATATTTATGCAATTAAAATTAGAAACTGTGCTTTTCATAATAATAGAATTATAAATATCTTAGATTTGTTTCTCTGAAATAAAAATATGCTACTTTGTTCTTATAGGTTGAAAAAAAGGATGCTTATCATGTGGATACAAGCAATGTTTCAGAAGTCTCAGATTGGGCTTGTAAACGAGGTGCCACATTAACACATTGTAATGAAAAATTTACAGTAGGTTTTGTTAATACTTACAGCTGTATTTTTATTTTATATATCAGTATTACTATTAAATATTTATTATTATAAGGGCATTAAAACATTTCTTTTGATTATATATATAAACATTTCTTTTGATTATATATATATACTGCACTCATTACTAATCTTCGGACTTGAAGACAAGCCTTATTATTTATATGTTTATTTTTTTTTAATTTGTTTAAAATAATCAGTAAAAATTGGTGCCTAAACCAGAAAGCTTTGGTCAGGAGGGGCTCATTAGCCATGGCTGGCTACCCACCTTAGAGAAGGAAAACTCTGAATTCAAACCTCTGCTGACTTGCAGCTATACCCAATCATTGGAAAGGCTTTGGGAATAAACCCTGAAGAAAATTCATGTGCCAGGGATCATTAGGCATTTTGCATCACACAGTGCTACACCCTGCGATGCCCTGACCTCAAACTGTATCTGCACTTGCTTTTCCTTTGGATACATCAGCTGCATGGAGATGGGGAAACTGCTGTGTGGGCAACATCGTTCCAACCATAGCTGATGCCCAGGCATTCATCTCATTTACATATATAATCAATAAAAAATATTGTAAAAAATTTTCCTTTTGAAATGTTTAAATTAGAGCTTCTTTTCCATTTTTGTATTTGGTCATGTGATTTATTTATGAAGACTTAAAAAACTAAAATGCAATTGAAAAATAATTTCAAGTTTTGTTTTTAAAGGAAGCACTTGAGTTACTACAAAATCATGCTGAATTACGCAATGAAGCTAGTGATTATTCCAGAGCTCTAGCATTTCGCAGGGCCTCTTGTGTTTTGAAATCTCTTCCATTTGCATTGACTGATGTACAGCAGCTGATTGGTTATAAGGACATTGGTGAACATGTTAGAAAAGTTTTAGCTGTAAGTGTTTCAAATGACATGTGAGGATGTTAGAAAAGTTTTAGCTCTAAGTATTTCAGATGACATTTTAGAAAGATTATAGCTGCAATTAATTCCAATGACATCTGAACAGGCTATAAAGGTTATAGTTGTAAGTAATTCAACTTTCATCTTTTTGTAGGAAATCTATTCACATAGGCCTAGAGAGTAGAATGTAAGACAGGTTTTAGCTCTAAGTATTTCAAATGACATGCTATTAAGGTTTTAGCTCTAAGTATTTCAAATGACATGCTATTAAGGTTTTAGCACTAAGTATTTCAAATGACATGCTATTAAGGTTTTAGCTCTAAGCATTTCAAATGACATACTATAACTTTTTTAGCTCTAAGTATTTCAAATCATATTCTATAACATTTTTAGCTCTAAGCATTTCAAATTACATTAGAAAGGTTTTAGCTGTAAGTATTCAAATGACACATGAACATGCTAGAAAGGTTATAGTTGTAAGTAATTTAACTGTCATAATCTTTTTGTATGAAATCTATTCACTTATAGAATAGACTTTAGTTAACAGATGAGTCACTTGGATAATAAAGTTTTTTTTTTCTCATAAATACAAAAGCTACATATATAAAAAAAAAATTGGCGTTGATTGCTATAATGGCTCAATAGTAAGTCTGTTGCTTACTTTGAACTAGTTTTCAATTCTTTTAATTTCCTAGGATATTTTGGATTATGGTTCAAGCCCTGAAGTTGAAGAGATACGAAATTCAGAATGGTTTCATAAAATGAAGGTTTGTTTGTTTTTTATATGTCAATTCATATTAAAGAAAATTCCTAGTAAACTTTTGATGTATGCAAATGTTAGTGTCAAAGCAACAGATCACTTCTAAGTGTATTAGGAAAATGTTAATGTTTAAAAAAATTATTCCAAATCTTGGCACTCACAGTAAGATAGATGGCAACAAACAAACGCTCTAGATGTCTGTTGCAAACAAACATCACAATGAAACCTGAAGTGATTTAAAACATCTTATCCCTGATTTTGTCCCTGTATCCTCACAAAGTCGTTACAGAATGTTAACTATAAAAATATACACAAAAACTATTTCATTTCTTTGGAGATCAGAAACCTGGGTAACCGTTTTTAATTAAAAATTATTTTTTTTTTACAAATTTTAAATCCTTTTTTTTTTTCAGCTATTTACAAATGTCTTTGGAGTGGGACCAGCCATTGCTAAATCTTGGATAGACAAAGGTTGGCAGTCAATAGCTGATGTTAGACTGGCAGGCTCCATTAGCAAAGATTGGAGAATCTCATGGGGTAAAGAGTCTTCCAAAAATGAAATGTTTACATCTCAATAGAATTCTATCATATCATACTATTATAATATTTTGATTGAAGCTAATGAAACAAAAAATAGATATGGAAAAGTGGTTTGATCAGTCCCAAAAAAAGCCTGCAGAGTCTGGGAACACATTAGGTGCTTCCCCTGGTGGAGGCTTCCCAGGCCTTAGCTAGCTATTATAGTACAGTGCAGGACAGGCCACTGTTCCATTGGTTCATATTTTGAACAATTATGGCTAAACTTTGACCCACAGTGCCCTTGCCCTGAGGAAGAAGAGGAAATCATGTCTCATATTCTTTTTTACTGCCCCAGACTTGCTAATCTCCGTCTCAACAGGTCTGGGAAACCACAAATTCTCATCCTGTATAGTGACACTTCTATATATGAATGTAAAGTTAACAAATCTATATATAAATATAAATAACAAATAGGCCTAACATTCAAAAGTTTTTTTATAAAGACAATATCAATTCCTCCTTTAAAGAGTCTGATCACTTTTTGTAAGAGTGATTATTTAACTCTTAATAACTAATGAATGATAGCTATTTAAAAAAACGGAACAATTTTTAACAATTACATCAATTCCCCCTGCCCACACGAAAAAAATCCTAAGCAAATGCATAAAATCCAATCAGAGTATATACAGTTTTAATGATAGGCCTATAGATCCAGACTTACAAGAGGGTGCACAAAATGTTTCTCAATGTCTATTTATTTATTAAACTCTTTAATTAATAGTACCTACATGTGAGGATACCCACTGACATGTGTCTGTTCAAGATAAAGATTGTCTAGACCAAATTTAATTTTAAAAGATAATATTTAGAAAAACTATAATGCTCAAACTAGAGTTTCCTTGCCAATCAACTAGTAATTCTTTTCTAGAAAAATTGTTAGAGCCGTTTTTCGAGAATCGTGTCCACCCAGTTTCTAGTTGCCATGAAAAAATTATAAGCGCAGAAGAGGAATTTAAAAAAAAATGATTTAAAAAACTTTTAAAAAGAGAAAGACTTTTAAAAAAATGATTAATGGTTTTAAACTGTTTTTAGTGCACTCATAAAGATTGAGCAGTTTGGTGTGTTAAAGTGTTCTGTGAAAAATAAATTTTTGACCAAACTAATGATTACTGAAATGAAACTGTTTTTCATATGCACATGTTGATCAATATGTACCAAAAGAAAAAAAAATGTTTTTATTACAAATATTTCAGAAAAGTATGTAGTGGGAATTAAACAGAACTGTTAAAACATTAGAAGCATGATAAAAACATGCATTTTATGTACTTATCTAATAGTTATACATAGCAATTCTTATTGTTGAAATAAATGTATCTTCTTTATCTCAAAATAATTATTCATGAGCAATGTAGCCTAAAAAGATACACAATTAATTAGAGCCATTTCTGCAAGACAGATGCACACTCTGATTGCTAGCACTAGTTCTTTATGATCTTAATTTAAGCTGTTTACATGTTTTAATAATTTAGACAGTTGTTTACATGTTTTAATAATTTAGACAGTTGTTTACATGTTTTAATAATTTAGACAATTGTTTACATGTTTTAATAATTTAGACAGTTGTTTACATGTTCTAATAATTTAGACAGTTGTTTACATGTATTAATAATTTAGACAATTGTTATTCAGGTCTTGCATTTTATGAGGATCTGTTAACCCCTGTCACTGTACAAGAAGCTGAAGCATTTGAAACTTTGATAAGAACAGAAATGAAGAAGATTTCCCCATTAAGCATAGTAACTGTAACTGGTGGTTTTAGAAGGTAAGATATATATATATATATAGGCCTATAAGCCGCCAATATCCTTCTTTCACACACACACACACACACTTTTGTGGAGAAACTTCTGTTTATTTTGATTAATTTTATTAGCCAACATCAGAACATTATTGTTTTTGTTCCTGTTACTAGTTGGTTATTTATTCAGTCTCTAAAGATATAAATCAAACTTAATTATATATGCAATAGCATTAGATCCTATGCTGGTTTTACAGTTCACACATTATGGAACAAACGAAGGAAGTTTACTCTTTAAAAAAATGTGTAAAGTAGGCCTAATCTAAAAAAAGTTTTTTTTTTAAAAAAAGAGTGTCTTTTTGTGGTATGTCTTTATACACTAAGTTATGACACTCTTGAGTGGAAATGAAAATAGATTAAACATCTTGATTTATTTGGTACCTTAACATTGTTTAAGAAACTAGAAGAGTTCTTATTGTAGGAAAACTTCAAAACTCAAATAGTTGTCCTTTTTTTCTTACCGCATTTTACCACATTACTATTATATAAACTCAAAGTGTGCATTAAAATGTTTTTATACCAATACTAATTTTTAAATAATTTTGGTATAGACATTCTGAATAGAGTCCTATTTATGTCTTACTTGAGTTTTTTTTTTTTTATATTCTGTTTTTCAGAGGCAAATCCAATGGTCATGACATAGATATACTAATGACTCATCCAGATGAAGGTGCTGAAAGTAACATTTTATCAAAACTCATGGGAGCATTAAATAAATGTGATTTAGTTCTTAAAGGATATTTTACAAAAAACACATTTAGGTAAAAAAGGTAGAATTTTGTTATAAAATTACTTTTTAGTTATTCCCATAAGAGGAAAAGCCGCTATTAGTTTTGTGTAGTCAATCTGTTAAATTTAAATCTCAAAAACTAGAAGAGCAATTGAAAATTTTAACATCTTTAGTGGCTTGTAAAGTTTTTAAATTAATAAAGTAAGTTATTTTTTCATCAAAATACATTATGTTTGTATTGGGGCCCTACTCTCAAAATAATGTAAAAACATATGTATCTATTTGGGCCACTTATACCAGTGTCTTCTAGTGCATCAACTGTTAATTAATAACAGAAAATGTTTATCTATATTTAAAAAAACAACTAATAATGCACTTTTTGTATACATACACATGATTACACATGTAAAAGCCAATGGGGCACTTCTTAGGACAGTGGTTTTAAACCGTTTACTGTTCTGTGCTATTTTCCACCAACTGAAGAAATATTTTTATTCATAAGCTTAAGTAACTGTATTTTTTATAATGTAATTAAATCATATTATAATTTAAATATCTAATATGCATGTTGCATTTTCATTTGAGAAACCGAACATTGGCAAAGCTCTCGTGATTAATCAAGTAATAAACTGTAATATTTGTGTAATATATATTTCTGCTTATAAGTAAATTACAAATAAATGACATTTTATCTAAATGACTTCCATTTATTTTACTAGTCTATTGCGTATTCACCATATGACAATTTGAAAATTTCTTATTGCTGATACTCTTATAGCAAATTATGCAAAAACATACTGATGGCTTGAATTCACCTTCAATTCTCAATTCTAGATCTATATAGTTAAAAACAAAAAACTTTGTTGCTTCATCAGTTTTACTATCTATAAGAATTTAGACCTAGACTAACCTATAAACATGCCCATTGAGAGAAGATCAGCCTTTCATCTCTCCAGGACTCTAATTTTGCTATAAATCTCATAGTCTCTGTTGAAAACCATGCAATACTCAGGATGGCCATATTCAGATACTGGACAAACAGAATCTTGTGCATTGGGTGTAAGGTTAATGGAACTGATTGTAGGCAATCAAGCTTTAGCCTTTTGTATGAAGGAAAATAGAAGTGTGGTTATTGTAGCTTGTAGCTCATAACTTCTGATATTCTTGCTGAAAAAATTGATATCTGTCAATCTACCTGCATTGTGGACCCATAGGCTTAAGTCTTGTTTTTTTCTTATTGATCAAATTTTTACTACATTTTGGAGAAAGCCCAATAAAGTTTTAATCCTTCTGAACTGACCTGTAAAATCCTAAGACCACTGAAAAATTATTCTCAACAGTTAAGCATGGACCTAAATGGTCAAGACTATTCTGGGTTTGGGTCATACTACATAACTCAGTATCCACCTCCAAATACTTTAGGTTGAAGCAGCCAAAAACCTAGTACCACAGGAAATTCTTTTGTGGAACAAAAAAATAGAGAGAAAAAAAAACACTACAGGGAAAGGAAAAACATCAGCTTTTGTCACCTATATATAATATATATAATATATATAATATTCTATGTATTCTGTTAAAGAATAGATAGATTTATTAGATAACAAAAATATGTTTAAAAACATTAAATTTTGTTTGCTTGTCTTTATTCTAACAGCTCAGAGATGCTCTCTGATGATAGCAAGAAAGGTCTTCGAAGCCATTTTGACCATTTTGAAAAATGGATAGGTATTTGCAAATTTCCAAAGAGTTTTCAAACTGATCGAAAACTTCAATCAGTTAGAGATAGCTCTACGACATTGCCTGAAAGTGCTCAACAGCTTTCACATTACTCAGGAACAATACAGCATCAAGATGTTCTGCCTTCTGAACATGTCAACATCTCAGCAGATAATACCATGTCTCCATGCTCAAAACATACATTCAAGACTGATGATAAACAAAAGTCCCTTACATTAAAAAGGGAAAGAACTGAAATGCTAGAAGATTCTAGTCCTAAAAGCAAGAGATTTAAATATGAAGATTTAAGTGAAAAAGAAGTTATCTCTCTTGCTAATAGTGATAGAAACTGGACTGCTCGTCGTGTGGACTTAATTGTTTCCCCCTACTCTCAGTACTATTATGCTCTTGTGGGCTGGACGGGCAGCAAACACTTTAACCGTGACATTAGACTCTATGCTCAGAAAGTTCTAGGACTTCGATTGACCAGTCATGGATTGTTTGACATGAAAAAGGTAAGATTGTTTATTGCTCACTCTGAAATGTAAAAAAAAATGCATTTATATGTGTGGTAAAGTGGGTATTCTTGGTTTTTCCATAAATTCAGATTATTTAAAATGGAATATTTGTGATGTGATGTTTTATATTATTCTGATTTTCATTTTTTTTTATGTTCAACTTTTTTGTTATAGTTTATAATAATAAAAGAACAAGAAACAACTGTTTTATTGAAATACAGTTTATCAAGAGATGTAGGCCTATTATTAATTTTATATATTTTCTTTGGAACTAGTGTTTATTTTTTATATATTTCATTAGTCTTTAGTGGGGGTGTGGTGGCTGAGTGGGTAAGTGCTTTGCTTGCAAGCCTAAGGTCCTGGGTCAAATCTCTCTGAAGACTGGGATTTTGAACTTGTACATGCAATTTTTAGGGTGCCCCTGAGTCCACCCT
This sequence comes from Biomphalaria pfeifferi, assembly GCA_030265305.1. Classification (NCBI taxonomy): domain Eukaryota; kingdom Metazoa; phylum Mollusca; class Gastropoda; family Planorbidae; genus Biomphalaria; species Biomphalaria pfeifferi. The sequence goes on along the minus strand of JASAOG010000105.1, from coordinate 1,480,799 downwards.
ACTATAATGGGTACCTGACTTTAGTTGGGGAAAGTAAAGGCTGTTGGTCATTGTGCAGGCCACGTGACACCCTGTTTGTTAAATGTTGGCCAAAGAAACAGATGACCTCAACACCATCTGTCCTAGAGACTGCATGGTCTGAAAGGTAACAATTTTTTTTTTACTTTTAGTCTTTGGTATTCCTTCCTCCTTTCTAGATTTATATCAATTTCAATAAATTGTAAACAAACAAACAACAAACAAACTCAATTAATGTAGCTATTTAAAAAACTTTAAATCCAAGAATATTAGTCTTAACTCTGGTTGTATCTATGTCATCAACAGGGAGAAGCTTTGCCTGCCAGTTGTGAAGAGGAAGTGTTTAGACATTTACAACTTCCATACAGAGATCCAACGGAAAGAAATTGTTAAATGTGACAAAATTTTAATAAATAACTTAGCATAAGAGATAATTGTCTTTGGTACTGTTTTTCTTTTGATAGTTAATTTGCTTCCACAAAAGTTACTGTATAATATAGTAGAGACTAGTGATTAACAAACAATTAAAGGTTTTGAAGTTTATAAAGATCCCTGACTTGCTAGCCTATTTTTTTTTTAGTTGTTTTACATTCCTTGATTCATTATTATTAAATTATATGCTTTGTTTTGTAGTTCTCAAAATGTAATCTGACATACTATTTTTTTTTTTTCTTTAATTCTTTGCCCATTGAGTCAAGTCACTGGTATCATTCTCTAAATATGTGTTTCATAGCATTTCAAAATGTATCTAATACTGTTCTTAAACACTCAATTGGTCAATCTACCTTTTAAGCATTTATTACTATAGAATGAGTGATTGTTGGTTTTCTGTCTATTATTCTTATGCATAACTTATGAATATTCTTCTTTCATGTTTGACTATTACTAATTTTATCTGATATAAACAGCTAGTTTTACGTTTCATCAATTCCTTTAATTATCAATGTATTTAAATATTATCATTTGTTCATAGTTTACTATGATATTAAAATTAGTGTTTTTATGAATGCTATTGCAAAAATTCTTATGAAATTTTTAAGACAAATTAATAATTAAGGAAAAAAAGACAAAACTGGTATTTTAAAAGAAATATTTAACTATCAAATATTTTGGTGTTTATACATTTTTGTTTCTTTTGTAAAAAAATAAATAAATAATTATATATTAATTTCTATATAAATATCCTTCTGTGAAGAGATACACATTACATTTTATTTATGACAACAGTATGTTAGGTTAAATTTCATTATTAACGAATGCTGTTTTATTTTTTTCCTTGGAAATCTGTTTCTTTTGCTCAGACTTGAGAAGAGGAAGGCAATGTCTGGTCTTTGCGTAATATATATATATGGCTATGTGTAACAGGGAAAGATGGAGGCTTATCTATAATTTTAGTATTCTCTGCTTTTATAATAGGAAGTTTTGAATATTGCAAGTCTCTGTCTCTAGATAGTCCTTGCTTGTTGTCAGCATCAATTCCTTTCCAGTCCTATAATGTCACCTATTCGTTCATTCATTTGATAGTTTCAAAAGTTCTGCATGACTTCATGCCTCTCACTTGATTGTCTGGATGTTGATGAAGGCAGCAGTCATACTCTAGTTTTGGTATATTCTTTAACTTTTATGCTGGTCTTGGGCCTTTTTCCTTGACAGCTACATTTTAAAGAAATAAATGGACAATTAGAGGTAGAGGGATTTTTCTATTCTACAATTATTTTTGTTTACATCTGTGTCATCTTTTGAAATGTGTGTAAGGCCTTCATCATTTTTGTGCTTTTGATTCATTGACTCGACGGTGGTTTTACTGCCTATGGTTTCTTTTCTAAGAACAATTTTTTGTTGGCGAAAGGGGAGAAGGATGTCTCCACTTAAAATGTGGTTGTCTTGGACAGGGAACACACTGTTTTCCCACAAGCTCAGGGCGTCACCATCTGGTTTTTGCACTGATCTCAAGATGAAGCTGTCCGAGATATCCAGCAGTTTTGTTTTGGGAGAAGCTTTGACATTGTGACCTCTGCTATTGTCTGATTTGTTCTCTTTAACATGTTTCGCTTTGTTTGTGGAAGTGGATGAATCGCTGATTGCTGATTGCTCTTCAGAACTGGAGCTCTCTAAGGAAGTTTCTTCCAATGTGTTATTTTGTTTGTTTTTGTTTTGATCTTGTATCTTTTTTTTGTCTTTCTTCTTCTTCTTCTTCTTTTTTACTTTTTTCTTTGGCTCTTCCTGCCCAGGTGGCCCAGGTGGCTCAGGTTGATCATTAGAATCCAAAACGGTCTCAGATTGTGATCTGCTTTTCAAATTATCTATAAATTTCATGACTTTGCTTTCTTTTTTTTCCATTGGTTGATTGGGCTGGAGGACCAAGTCCTCTATATTGTCTGTTATCATTGGTTCCTTGGTCTGGTCTTTATCAGGCTTTTTCTTAAGCCAGCTAGGTAGAATAGAATGCTTTTGAGGCTCATTTGTGTCAGCCTCTTCATTTATGGATGTTTTATTTTCTGATTCTTTTGAGTGTTTCTTTTTTTTTGGCTCTGACTCTTCACCTGCATTGCTCTTTGGAGACTTCTTTGATTTCTTTTTGTCCTTTTTCTTTTTTTCCTTTGGCTGGGCTTCTTTTGCTTCTGGTGAAATGGCTTCATTCAATGATGTAGTACTTGCAGATAAATTAGTTTCTTTCTCCTTTTTCTTTTTATCTTTCGATTTTTTCTCCTTTTTCTTCTTCTCCTTTGACTTTTCTCCTTTTGACTGGGAAGAAGTGTCTTCACTGGATGTAGTACTTAGAGGTAACTTAGCTTCTTTTTCCTTTTTCTTTTTTTTCTTTTTCTCTCCTGTTGGCGTCATCTTCTGTTCTGTGTCAAACTGTGGAGTATCTAAATCATCACCTTCTGAGTTAAAGATGGACATTGACCTTGACCTTCCTTTACCTTTGATTTTTTCTTCTGGTTCATCTTGAGCTTCAGATGTTAACCACTGGGGCTGGGTGTTTGGTGGAAGGACATCATCCTTGTGTTCATCATCTTCTGTGTCTTCTCTAATGTAGACTTCTTTAGGCATTTGATTTGGGCTCTTACTCTTTTTAGACTTCTTAGACTCTTCCTTAGGCTCCTCTTGAGGCTCATCCTTTATCAAAGCCATCTCCTGACCCTCATCTGCCTTTTCCTCATAATCGTCATCATCCTCGGAAAAGATCACACGTTTTCGATTTAGTTTTGTGTTGTCCCTTTAAAAATGAAAAAAAAAAGTTACTTTAACATGCATTAACATAACATTTTATTATAATTGTGTATTCATGGGAAATATAGTGTAATCCATTTAAGTGGTAGAACAGTGAATTATAGGAGTTTAATTTTTACTTTGATTAACAATAAATAACTGAATATTATAATATTCTATAAAATTACTTTCCTTTGCAATAATATCCTCAAATGTGATTAATTAATTAATGTAATTAATTAATTAATTTTTTTTCTGTTTGATATTTAAACATAGTTATACTAAATGAATAAGTGTAAAAACTAGCTAATAAATTTATAGAAATAGTAAACTTCTAATGACCAATAATAAAACTAGTATTCATTTGGTAAAACGAATAATCTCAGCAATTTTAAACCATGATTTCAAGAAAAAAAAAAAGCTTAATGTTGATTTAAAATTATAATGTCATTATTTTTTTCTTAATTCAAATTTTTGATACTTAGATAAATCTAACATTTATTTATGCTTACTACAAATAATGCTTGGCTACACTTTTATTACATTGGACACTGGTACTCGTACATTAAAAAAAACAAACAACTAGTTAAATAAATAGGGATCAATAATATTTATTTAACAAAAAAATGAAAACAAAATTGAATTCTTGGAAACAAAAAAAAACAACAAAACCAACAGCCAAAAAAAAAACCCCCCAACAACTAAACAACTAAACAGATGTGTGTTGTCCTTCAAAAAATCTACACGCGAAGTATCGCTATACTTGAGTGAACAGATATGGAATAGATCAGGGTTAATATAAATGGTACTAACTTCTGGCTTGAAAAGTCTTTCACATCTCGATTCATGAGTCGCATGTACTTAAGAAACCTTTGATCAAACTCTGATACAGTAGGCTGCATATTGAAGAATAAAACAATAATGTATTAGCTCAAAAATTGTAGTATTACATTGGTCTCTAGAGAATTAACTTTGTTGTTTTACGCGTGCATTGGTATACGATAATATACATTTATATATTTTATATATCTTTAATGGTCCATGCTCTCTGACTCATAATTAATTCTCCCACTTAGGAGGGGGGGGGGGGGCGCTCAAAGATTTTGAAATTTCACCCAGTTTTTCCTTGTCTTGGAGTCTTGGATTAATGAAGCCCCTTTCATTCACGATACTTGACCACGATGATCACGTTTTTTACAAAGCTTCTATCATCTCACTCTGTCAGTCAGGTCAAACGTTTGTACACCTTATTCTCCCACACCCAATCTTCTATCATCTCACTCTGTTAGTCAGGTCAAACGTTTGTACACCTTATTCTCCCATACCCAATCTTCCATCATCTCACTCTGTAAGGTCAAAAGTTTGTACACCTTATTCTCCCACACCCAATCTAGGATCAAGTTGAAATTTAGCACAATTATTTCTTTTACCTGACAAAACAAGATTCAACACAAAATAATTGACCAATGAGTTAATGAAGGGAAACTACCTACAGGCTCATGTTGCCTGTCCACTAGGCAGTGCCGTTGGGGATGTTCAGGCAAGCCGAGTGGATCTTCCAGCCCTATTTCTCGGGCGTGGCAAATCCTTTGGTAGATAGATAGATAGATAATTAAATAAACAGATATATAGATACATAGATAGATAGGAAGAGAGATGAATGGATGGATGGATATCAACCAATCTAGTTGATGAATTCTATCTGGAGTTACACAATAATAAAATTTAATATGTTAAATGTGATTTTAACATTATGATTATCCTGCGTAATAAATAATTGTCGTTTTCAGAGAATATATGTATGGGAACATCCTCTAGTGAATGACACTAGAATGTATGTATGGGAACATCCACAATCTAGTGAATGACCATAGAAAGTATGTATGGGAACATCCTAGTGAATGACCAGAGAATGAATGTATGGGAACATTATCTAGTGAATGACAAGAGAATGAAAATCTAAACATCTTTTAAATGATTAAATCCACAAATCTTAACCTGATAGTTATCACAGAAACTAGAAGACAAACTAAAATAGACCAGCCATAACGTGTAATGCATGTCGGACATTAAGTAGACAAAATTTCTGAGAATTGCTCGAGGGCGCTTTATACAGTTGTATGCTGGTCATGAATCTCCATTGTAAAATGTATTACTATAGAAATTCCACGTTTGTTTGTGGACAACCCTGGGCATGACATCTGAAAAGCAAACCACATCGGACACCTACCAGTTTGTTCGTGGACAACCCGGGGCATGACATCTGAAAAGCAAACCACTTCGGACACTTACCAGTTTGTTCGTGGACAACCCGGGGCATGACATCTGAAAAGCAAACCACTTCGGACACCTACCAGTTTGTTCGTGGACAACCCGGGGCATGACATCTGAAAAGCAAACCACTTCGGACACCTACCAGTTTGTTCTTGGACAACCCGGGGCATGACATCTGAAAAGCAAACCACTTAGAACACCTACCAGTTGGCGGTGATTAGCATTTTCTTACACTTCTCCGACAATTTGATCATGTCCGTGACCTTGGCACAATCCATCAGCTCCAGTGATGTCATACGTGTAAATCGCACCTCCGACAATAACTGATTTGGGGAGGGGGGTGGTCAAATTTTTATATAATTAACAATAAAGTGAATGTCTTTGAGTCCTATGAAAATTTAGAAATATCGCCCATTCTTTATTTCATTTGCGAATGCTCAATAGTGACTTATGATCTGAGGAAAGGACTTCTCCAATAGATTAGATTGTATCTTCACCAATCTTCCTTTAAACTAGATAAATATTTAAGATAAATATTTAAGGGACTATTTTCCTTGAGTCACGTTCCCCCTGGTTATATACGTAAGACATTAGCCTGTCAAGGTGGAGAACGCGGCTATTTATATCATCCCCTAGTTAGACCCTTACCCCACTGTGAGTTGTGTGGTGTGGTCGGCTCCTGATTTTTTTCTCAGGGTCTAGCTGTAAGGCAGCAGAGGTTTGAAATAAGAGTTTTCCTTTTCCTAGGTGGGTAGCCAGCCAAGGCTAATGAGCCCCTCTTACCCGAAGTTTATTTGCGTAAGGTAAGATTTATTAATCTTCAAATCTGAAGAAACATCCAAAACATGTGAAATACAATTAAGACTTTACTCGTGTAAATTATCGCTTTAAATTTTACAGATTTCAATTCGAAATCTAACTATGAAAAATATTATGAAATTGTAAAGAAACAGACAACCATTGCCCTTAATAATAATGTTGCTTATTTTCTGGGATACCTGAAACTTTTTACTTTCTTGTTTCGTACCCTTCCTTTCAAAAACCCAGTCAATAAAGAATTCATGAATATATATATCAATTCTTACCTGTGGAAAGAAATTTATCCTATTGGCGTAGTCATAGGCTACCCAGAATAGTACAGCCCAGAATGCATCTAGTTCGGAATTGACACAAAGATTATCTCCGCTAATAATTTCTAAGACATTCTCGAAGCTGAACAAGAAAAATCTTGCATCATTCATGACAATCTAGAAAATAAAATCATGGAAAAGTTTGCATTCATTAGATATGATAAGATAATTTTTATTGATCCAATCAAAGGGAAATTCAGTTTGACTACAATTGACAACCTTGGCGTAACTACTGTACAATAACAATATAGATGCAAGTACGAACAAAATTCACACACGAAAACACATACACACTCACAACCAGCGCTTTATTAATTAGACTTCTATGTACTCTCGATGACGACAGATGATCTTGTAACACTCAGACCGAAAGTGGGATAAAGGAGTTTTTTAAGTCTTTTCTGTTTTAGTCCTAATGGAAAGGAGACGACCACTTTATTCAGATCTGATGTAACAGTGGTTTAATGGGTGGAGGTTATCTTTAAGAATTGTGAGTGTTTTGGAAAGGCTTCTCTCATGAAAAAGCTCTTCAAGAGATGGTAGCTGTGTTCGAATGATATACGATGCTTTTTAATGAGTCTATTTAGTCTAAGTCTTTGTGCCAGTGAGAAACAACGTATTGGTGTAACAAGAACTTCATGAATTCAACGCCATCATAGTTCGACTTGTAGCATTAGGTTTTTGCTACTGTGATTGCAGAGAGAGGTTCATCTATTTTTTCAAGGTGTCCAACCAAATTTCTAATTGACTCTTGAAACTTATGGCCAGCAAGAAGCTCTCCTCCGCCACTCTGACTGAGAAATTGTTCTGTTTGGAAAGATCAAAGCAGATGTAAATAGATTTCATTCTAATTTACAGTGACTAGAACCCCAAGACACTCTTATTTACAAGCGAGTCCGAAGGCCGAGCACATCACGGAACCTCCACCATTTTCATACAATATATCACACTAACTGTTCGAGTTAGGAAAGGCGTGTGGATCGTGACATGGTTGTTGGATCTCTCTTTCCATACCTGACTAGTGTAATGAACAATGTTCTTAGGCACCCCAACATGAGTCTTATTTTGCTACCCTACTCGCCTCCTCAAAAGAACGTTTCTTTCACGTTGCGGCTGGATAGCGTAGCTAGCGAAGTGTTCAACCAGTTTTTCTTCTACTTACCATCTTTGCTTGTTCCGTCCTCGGTACTGATGGATAATCTCAGCCAATTAACTAGGTCTAACAATATGTCTAATCCCATTCACCGTGGCTCTACGGAATTGGGAAGCTCATCTGGTTTGCATATCGAAATTTGTAAAGACATGTATTTTTCTTTATACACGGCCTTCGAAAATTCCAATTCTTTACTTAGTCTAATACATCCAACACAGATGGAAGACTTAAATATATTGACTATAGGTTTAGGCTGATTGATAAAGATACTTTTGCAGGTAACATTTTTAGCATGTATTCTGTACAAAGACATAGCCTACGTATAATTCTCGTGAATGTAATGAGACAGTTACCTTAAAATTAGACTTGACAACCTCCACAGCTATTGCCATAGCGTCTCTATCTGTATTTTCGGACAATATCTTGATTGCCTGTTTAAAGATTGGTTTCTATTTTCACAGAACTAAATAAATGTATTACTATTTTGATAGAACTAAATACGAGTATTTGTATTTTGATAGAACTAAATATATTTATTTGTAATTTGATAGAACCAAATATATAGATTTAAAGTTGTATAGAACTAAATACATATATTCCTATTTTATTAGAACCAAATAAATGTATTTTTATTTGGTTAGAAGTAAATACATGTATTTCTATTTTGATAGAACTGAATACATGTATTTCTATTTTGATAGAACTGAATGCATGTATTTCTATTTTGATAGAACTGAATACATGTATTTCTATTTTAAAAAATGATAAGAAAATAAATAGGAAAAGACAATTTATGTAGTCAGAGAACTGGATTCTGGAAGTTGTTCCCCTTATAGACCTAGTTTTTCATGTGGAAGATGATGTCACGATCATCTCTTTCTAGGGCCTAACGTTAAAAAAAGTGTCATGTGACCACTGGTCAGAACAGCAACCAACCGCCTTTACTTTCTCCAACTAAAATTAGAGTTGGGTGGACTTGGGGATGTCCTCAAAATCCCAGGCTTCATGGGAACTCTCGTGACCCCTCTGTTAGGAAGTCAAGTGCTCTTAGACACTGTCATCACACCCATTTTTATTTTGACAGAGTGAAAGGGACAAAACAAACCTATATGCTGATTCAGTAAGGGCTGTGGCGTAGAACAGTAAAGAAATTAGTTTAGTTGAAAAACAAAAACACTAAGAATACAATGCATTCATATATATATATCTTATATTATTGGACACCCCTTGAGCTAGTCCAAAGAATGCATAGCCTACATCAGGGGCGGACTGGCTATATGGGCAAACAGGCAAATGAACGGTGGGCCGGTACCAAATGGGCCAGTCTGGTCGCGACCAAAGAAAATAAAATGTCCATGCAGACAACTTTAAAAAAAAAAAAATGTCCATGCAGACAACTTTAAAAAAAAAAGTGACAGCAGCAAGACACAAAGGCTCGAACATGTTTTCTTGTTTTTTTTTAAAATTCTTATTACAATTAATTTTGTTTGAAATTCAACAAGAATAAAAAAAAACACTATAGGCCTACACTGTACGTATTATCATTAGCAAAACGTTAGACCTCACGAGCGGCATGGACTGCTCTGATGTCTTCGAGGTTGTGTTTGGCCTAATCATTTTGCTGGTCGGCATGGGCCTTTGATGGCACTCCCATTTTTTTTGCTCCTTCCCTCCCCCGTCTTTTAATGGTTCCAATGAAATTTAACCAAAAAGAGGGAAGAGTTAGGTTAAGTTGGAAAACCCAGCAAAAAAAAAAAAAATTACAAAAAAAAAAAAAAAATTACAAAAAAAAAAAAATTACAAAAAAAAAAAAAAATTACAAAAAAAAAAAAAATTACAAAAAAAAAAAAAAAATTACAAAAAAAAAAAAATTACAAAAAAAAAAAAAAAAATTACAAAAAAAAAAAAAAATTACAAAAAAAAAAAAAAAATTTAAAAAAAAAAAAAAATTACAAAAAAAAAAAAAAATTACAAAAAAAAAAAAAAATTACAAAAAAAAAAAAAATTACAAAAAAAAAAAAAAATTACAAAAAAAAAAAAAAATTACAAAAAAAAAAAAAATTAAAAAAAAAAAGATAGGTGCGACATTTAGCTCTTTAACAATACTTAATAGAAATTAACTTTAACACACACATTGCATACAGCCCCGAAATTGCAAACCACCCAAACTTATTCACAGCTCAATATGGGTATAAAGCTCTACTTTCTGCGATTTGATAAAGAAAAAGTAAAATTCTTTTTGTTTATTTTTAATAAAATAGATCTAAAAATACTACACTTAAGGCTTACAAAAAAAGTATTTAATTAAAAAATAAATCTAGATCTAAATCAATATTTATACTATTATAATTAATGGCAAATTTATGCTTAGTATGAAGTCATTAATGATGAAAATTATTACAATAATTTATATAGCGCTATCACATCCAATATTTAATGAAAGATTTATATTTTAAATAATGGGTCATGGTATATCATATACAAATCGCGATTTTTAAGAATGTACTAGGAGGAAGCAAGAGCTTTTCACATTAAGTAAGAGCCTCTCTAACCGTTCTGCTTTCTCTTATCTTTTAATGGAATGGGTTGACTGAGTCAGCCAGGAAAGCCAATGATTTAGCATATTTTAAGTGACAAATCAACATGCATGACTAGATTGACACATGAAAGTCGTAAGACTTAACAATCTTATTTTTTGAAGAAACGTCTGTAATCTATATGTAACACCAAAAAGCTTCAAACTCATTAGGCTGCTAGTGTATTGTTTATAGTTTTCAGACTACATACATGTATAAATAGAATACATTATGTAATCCTACAAAAGCATACATCCAGTTTTCGATGCGTTATCAAACTTCATATATTTTATAAAGAATGAGGCTTACACCTATAATATAACACATGGGCGTAGCCGGCAGGGGAGGGTCTTCAAACCATCACTTGCATCAGACCTCATTGTATGAAAGGGAAACTTTACTTACTGCCCCAGTGCAGCCAACTTAATCAAACTACAGTCACCAAATTTCATGAGTTTCCCTTCCCCCTCCAATACAAAAACTAAAGCATTTTACCATTGTCTACCAGTCGCTGAACTCTACTGAATAGCAGATTTGATTTTTGAATTTTTTTAGTGGAAGAGTAGCAGGATAATTGCACTGTAGATACCTCGGAATATGCATTTTTAAAGCTTAAAATAATTGAAATAATGCTTGGTTCCGGCACTTCCCCGGACTCCCTAGCTACTCTTAGGCGGTGTGTACTGTCTTTAAACTAATTATAGGAATAGAGTATTCTAGGGTAGAAAAAACGTTTGAAAGAATGAAAGATTAGAATGTAATGAAGATTAATTACAAATACACACACACACTAATATATATATATAAATTGCGGAGTGGGGTGAACCCCCCCCCCCCCCAACCGAAAATATATGACATGCATTTGTGTGCCGGTTTATATGGTAATGCCCGGGCCGATTTTGATACCCAGTCCGCCCCTGGCCTACATTTTTTACTATCATACATGCAACATGTTTCACGTGGCGACTCCCCCTTGAATAGCTTTCGTATAGCCAACTTTCATGCTTGCTGAGTGCTACGGTCCACTCTCTTTTGTGTACTAGTGATGGGGGAGGGGTGGCTATCTGAGTGTTTCCGTGCTGCATTTAGGCGCTCAGCAAACACAGCTCGAGTTGAGTATCGAACTTGACCTCGCCAAGCGGACTTTGTCCCTCATCCACACATCTTTGACTTAGGCTGGCGTGTTGGCTGTGGATCTAACACCCGGGGTACATCCTGCGAGATTAAGACCTAGATATTTATGTTCAAATGTATAACCTGCTCTAGATCCATGGTTCCAGTTTCCGCCATAAATATCATCAGTTTAGCTTTCATGCTCTTGGACTTTAAGATGTTTGCCAATCTTCGAAGTGGATAGAGAATCTCCAGGTTCACCTGTTAAAACGAAAAAATTCCAAACCTTTGAGATTCTTGTCCTCTGGCGCTATCTTATGACACCGGGATGGATTCCTGTTCGTGTGGTTTGGGTTCTGGACTGACTGAGCAATGGCAATATGTGCAGATATGACAAATTAATTCTACAAATTATTTTATTCTCAGTAAATGTAATCAAAATAATGGTAAGAAGGTAAATGAATAAGTTAAATTAAGTTGGAAGTGAAGAGAAAAGAAAATTACCCAGTCTGATTGTATCGCGAGCTCCCAGTGGAATTACGATAGCATACTAACAGCTGTCACAAGCCAATTTAGTACATCTGTATTTTTTTTTTTTTTTTACCATTTTATTTCATATTGATGTCTACTAATTTGGCTTAAATAAACCTGTTTCACTTTAATTTAATTACTGTGGTTCTAATTGGCATACTCTATTATAATCTTGCATTTATTTCAAAGTGTTTGCATTTCAAATTGAGGCTAATCTCCTTTCTTTGCTTTATTACGGAATTCGGTAACGTTTATATAAATTATATAAAATATAAAATCATCGCATCATGAGATCTGCATAGCTTAACTACAACTGACATCACTAACTTGCTTACATCTTTACTAAATTGTATTTTTTTCCTGTCTACCGTAATCACTACACGATGATAGAGTTAAATAAAAACAGAATAGAAGTGCTAAATCTACATAATAACAGAGACAAACACTGCACAATGACATTTAATAATTACAAGATGACAGAGCGAAACACTGACTACATGACAGAGCGAAACACTGACTACATGACATAGCGAAACACTAACTATATGACAGAGTGAAACACTAACTACATGACAGAGCGAAACACTGACTACATGATGACAGAGCGAAATACTGACTACAGGATGTCAGAGCTAATAATTACAAGAGCTAATTACTACATCATTAGAGCTCTAAACACTACAAGGTAGCAGAGTGAATCATTATAAGACGAAAGAGCCCAACTCTAGACGCTAAAGTCCATAGTTAGTAGGTAGTTTTGTTTTCTTCTAGGAGCATAAGGCAAATCTAAGCTTTGGTTGTGTGTGTTTGTATCCTCTTAAGGCATTGAGGAAACTATTGGATTATGTAACCTCTAATTTCACAATAATTACGTATACTAAAAGGATATTTCCCATTGTTTATCTTTGTTTCGGTTTAGTCATTAACACATCATCTTTCTTCATACATCCTGACGCCTACACCCCAACACAAAATGTTTGAACATCTTCAGATAACGAGGAAACAAAAAACTAATTACATCAGGAAGGGAACCAGCTATTTCTGTAAAAAAAAAAACAAATTTCAGAACATGCTTGGAGTTAATGACAGAAACACAGACTCACAAATACATCCCCGGTGTATGCGAAGTGCAAGAACCGCTTGAATAGTTCCGGGTTGATGTGCTTTAGGGTGATGTCAGTCACGGCGTAGGGTGGGAGGTCATTCTCCAGGAGTATGTTGGCGAAATATTCTGAATGTGTACAAAGGACGCATCTGTGGGCGTAGAAAGTCTGCGAGCGAATGAAATAACAAGTTCTATTTAATGAATACGAATAAAATAAATAAATTATCATCGAGACTCAAATGTTACATAAGTATACAAAAGCAGCGTTAATTGATGTTTAGATTTGTAATTCATCTTCTTGTGAATCTATATTATTAGCGCAAAATACGACTCACTGATTCATTTATGTATTAAGAGATTTCAACTGCCTTACGGATTTGCATGACATGTCGTATACAGGCTCCTTGTATCTCTTAGGTGCTTGCTAAGACACGATTTCAACAGATTCGCAGTCTGAACGCCGCGATTCGTGAAAAGCCGCAAGCTTTCTATTGAACGTTGGTATTTTATTTTCGAAAGGCCGCATTCTATATATAACGCATATATAGAAATAGCGCGCACACACACAAAGACTTCCGTATTTTTCCTTAAGTCACAATACTTTTAATTTGACTTGCATTACAATGCATTTTTATTTCCGCCTTTTAGCAAAGAAGAAAACGTCCCTAATAGCATCTAAAAGTTCCTTCTAGGGTCTTTTTTTTTTCGAGAGAGCTAGCAAGGACTGATAATGAATTTGCCCGTGTGCATGTACAGATAATACTACTATACTCTGTAGCACAGTGTTTTCTCTACATTTAAAAGAAGCCAAATGAACGATTATAATTAATAAAACTAAACTCTTTGTTGTGAGTCGGTGTGCGGGGAGGGGGGGGGGTAGAGGGGGAAAGTAAGAGTGCTACATTAATTTACGTCCGAAAAGTATGTGTGCTAATTTGTGTTCATTTGGGGCTGGTAGCGTTATAAAACGGGTCGGTCGTTCCAATTTCCAATTCATGTCAAAAGTCTATGTCAGAGAACATAACGATGCGCAGGATGAAAAAAAAAATACAAAAAGGAGGTTCCAATGATGAGGAGATAAAAGGAGAGAGAAAAAGAAAGAGAGAGAGAGAGAACGAGAGAGAGAAAGATAGAGAGCTGGTCGTTCCAATTCAGTGTAAAAGATACTTATTCTCAAGGACTAAAAAGTATGTCCGGGGATCGTTTTAGTTCGGAACATCTCTCGGAAGTTAAAAGAAAAAAAAAAGGAAAAAATGTTCATAAACAATATATTGCCTGGGAACAAATTAACGGGCGTAGCTGGTGTGTAATGCTAGTAAAAAGATAATTAATATATATTAATCAATTCATGAATATATGTTAACACAATTATGAACATATCAATATCGGTTAACAAACATAGAGATCGACTGCTGAAAACGGGCCCACGCTCCCACACAGAGATTGTGATCGAAATATATGACATTGGCAAGAAAATACGGGCTTCCTTAAGACAGCTATAAAAAAGAGAACAGAGCCGTCTCCGTGCAACATGGCTTCGCACTTTCATAGAAGACCTACAAATCGCAGATACCGGATAGAAAGAGGACGCGACTTCGCTCGTGACCCATCTTTACTGAGTGAGATTGCAGCCATTTACGCCAAATAGCGCTTGAGGATCTAAGTCTAATTGTAACACACTTACTCTGTTCTCTATGTGGATTAACACGTCCACTAGCCACTTACTCTGTTTTCTATGTGGATTAACACGTCCACTAGCTTCCTAGCAGCGTACAACGAGTGTAGACTTTCCCCATTCATAGCGTAGTGGTGGATTCTCTCCATAGTGTAAGAAGAGAATTGCCTAACAGCATTGGTAGCCGTACTTTGGTTCAAAAATCTGAGAGCCGGGCCAACCGGAAACTGAAATAGAAGAAACAAGAAATGCATATATTATAATGATATATCCCAACTAATCCAATTACTTAAGCTTCTATTCTGGGAGGCGCGGTGGCTGAGTAGTAAAGCACTTGGCTTCCAAAACGAGCGGTCCCGGGTTCGTATATTTCTGTAAATCTTAAAAAGTTTTCAAGTTATACTTAATTCGATAAGTAAATGGTCTGGTTGTGGTGACATAAAGGTTATTGTAGTATTTCATTCCGATTCGGTTTCTTTCACTCAATGAAGTAACTTGAAAGTTACACTTATTACTTTAAAGAATTCAACACTAAAACTAATTCTATATAACCATCAATCTGTCTGGAGGCTTACTGAGTGGTAAAGCGCTTGGTTCCAGAACCGGGGTCTCGGCTTCGATTCCTGGTGAAGATTTCGCATTTTAATTTCGGGATCGTTAGGGTGCCTCTGAGTCCACCATCTCTAATGTTTACCTGACATTAGTTAGGGCAAAGAAGAGGCGGTCGGTCGTTGTGCTGGCCACATGACACTCTCGTTAACCCTATGGCCCACAGAAACAGATGACCTTTACATCATCTTCCCTAAAGTAGTTAAGTTCTGAAAGGGGAAATTTCCTTTTTTTAAAACCTTCTTGAATATTTCTAGCGTTAGGACAAAATGCCACATTCAATTTGTTGTCTCGGTTTGCTAAAATTCCCAGCTGAATCCCAGTCTCTTTAGTGCAGACGGAAGACAAAGTCAGTGCCAACGATGTCTGTCGTATTTTATACAAGAAGAAGCTTTTCTCTGCCATCACCTGGATGGCTGCTTGATCGTGTTGTATGCGTTTCGGACTGTCGTCAAGATTGTCCCGAGTCTGAGACCTGCTCTTTGTTATTCACTGTCATCCTGCTGGGGTGATTGATTACATGTTCATTTTCTGAAATACAATATATATATATATATATAATTCTCTTTATGGTTCAAAAGTCTAGACACCAAGAAGTATTGGAAAGATCACTCTTTTATTTCTTCAAGTCGGCCAAGAGTTACCCCACGTAAAAAAAAAGGGGGGGGGGGAGAACAAGTGGTATTCACCCGTCACTAAATTGCAGGGCCGGACTTAACCATTGTGACTAAGAAGTCATGGAGAGATCACGCTTTTATTTCTGCAAGTCGGACTAGAGTTACCCCACGTAACAAGAGCAAGTAATCTACTCTGCATTCACCCGTTACTAAATAGCAGGGCCGGACTTAACCATTGTGGGGGTCCTATGCGAAGCGGATTTGGCGGGGCCAAGTTGGGGTAGGGAAGCGGATAATAAGAGAAAATTTAGAGTTTATGTTAGAAAATTAATTCGTCTTTGCATTTTATTCATTCTTCACTCCGTACAGAATTACTTTACGGGCCTTGCGTGTAGCGAGTTATACAGTATATCTTAAAAATTGTATTTCCTACATAGATCACGCTCAATAGCAAGAATTACCAAATGGTTCAATCTATCTATGATAATTGTTGACCTCAAGTAATTCTTCATTAGTTTGAGGCGCGAGAAGCTTCTTTCACCAGATTCCACAATTACGTGTATTGCATAATGCCTTTTTTATCGCACGTAGGATTGGCGTTTTCCATATGCTACGCCGTGGGTCGACTAGTATAATATAATACAAACAATTTAAAACTTTGCATAGGCTGTGTTCTACATCATACTCTCTCTCTCACACACACACACGCACACACAAGCACTTTGCAACACACATGAAATTTTCATTATTAAGGTCAGTTCTAAATACTCACATATTAATTATTGAACTAATCTAATGTACTCTACTCACATACTAATTATTAAACTAATCTTATGTACTCTACTCACATACTAATTATTGAACTAATCTAATGTACTCCACTTACATAGTGATTATTGAACCACTCTAATGTACTCCACTCACATAGTGATTATTAAACTACTCTAATGTACTCCACTCACATAGTGATTATTGAACTAATCTTATGTACTCCACTCACATATTAAATATTGAACTAATCTAATGTACTCCACCGACATAGTGATTATTGAACCACTCTAATGTACTCCACTCACATAGTGATTATTAAACTACTCTAATGTACTCTACTCACATAGTGATTATTGAACTAAACTAATGTACTCCACTCACATAGTGATTATTGAACTACACTAATGTACTCCACTCACATAGTGATTATTAAACTACACTAATGTACTCTACTCACATTGTGATTATTGAACTAATCTAATGTACTCCACTCACATAGTGATTATTGAACTACACTAATGTACTCCACTCACATAGTGATTATTGAACTACACTAATGTACTCCACTCACATAGTGATTATTAAACTACACTAATGTACTCTACTCAAATTGTGATTATTGAACTAATCTAATGTACTCCATTAACGTTTTTGAAATGAAGTTTCCTAGTTACCCAGTTCGGTTCTCCAGATGTATCCAGAATAAAGACGTGTGCTTTGACCATCGGGAATGACCAGTCTGGATCATCTTGATAGTCTGCCCAGCTTTCAGCTTCATTGATGCTCGACTTTGCCCTTTGGAACAGAGCTTTAATTCTGGCGGGAATCTCTTGCAGAAATAGAATGATGTGTTTGAATTGCATTAATTTCTAACGTTTTGTTTTTCTATTCCTACTATTAGATCTACATTTTCTTGATTAGTCTAAGGAAGGTGTCAGTTGGTCAAACTCTAACGTACATTTATCAAGCTGAAAGCAATGGTAAGACAACAACAAAGAATGGACAAATGGAAATACTATCCAAGGCATGGGACAGAGCGGAATGGAGAAAGATAGTTGACAGCTCTTGTGTGGTGCCCCAAATGACTAAAAGATAAGTGAAGGTGAAAATTTCTATAGCGTGTCGTTTGAACGCACCAATGTCGTGGGATCGATGCCCATACCAATTATTTTTGTTCTCTTTATTTTCCACTAACAAAAAAACTAAATGATTGGAACATAAAGAAGGGAATAATTTAATGATATATAGAGAGAGACTCTAGATGTTTTCTTTGCAATTTGTTTTTACACGTGTGTCATAAAGCACCAATTGAACTTATTTAATTATATTTAAAGGAAAAAGAATGTATGATACAAAAAGAGAGATTATTTTCATATATATATATATATATATATATATATGTGTGTGTGTGTGTGTATATATACATATTAGGGGTGCACCGGATAGTACTTTTTGATATCCGGCCGGGGCCGTATATGACCGGATAGTAAAATTTGATATTCGGCCGGGGCCGGAGCCGGATAACTAAGTGTCTTGTTAATAGCTTGTGTTGCTGAACATTTTACGAAACTTTAAATCACATACCTATATTGGTTGGTTTTATTTTTTTCCTTTTATATACCTTATTGTTTTAAACTCTGTTACTGAATGATTTATTCAAGCTTAACAGTATTTCTAAAAATCTGTATAGCATGAGTGTGTCTGTGTGTATGTACGATGCCATCAACTGTAAAGGATGTGTGTAGGAAGGTCAATGTAAATAATGTTAGTATATATTTAACTAGTTATTAATGTAAATCTCTCATAAGTAAATTGCAATCTGCCTTGTATAGTGGTCGGATGTATGTGTTCATGAATTTCAGACCAACAACCTGGTCAGATATACGTAGTGAGTCTACACATGTAGTCCTAGTGTAGTGTGTATAGTTGTTTGTGTTAACCATCAAGCGTTGTTTTTTCCTTGAGCATACGCACGCAATAGAGTTGAGTGTCAGTCAAAAAAGATAACACATTGGCATGGTCAGTCAAGCATATAGATAAATTATACCCGTCCACTAGTTAGAGGTCAAGGGTTGTTGATTTTTACGCTCCAGCATATTGTTTCTTTGTTTGCTAGATCTAACTGCGGTACTATTATTCAATTTATTTTATGCGATTTTAAAATTTACGGTAAGGTTTTCCGTTATTTATTGAGTCAAAAGAATTAAACAATGAAATTAGCTTTCTTTCTAAAGATTTTAATACAATGCAAAAAAATACACACACGCAGGCATGCACATTTTTGTTTTATTTTATTGTGTAAAGAACATACGTAAGAAACATTAAATGCAAAGAACGTATGTTAGAAACATCTTCCTTAATAATTACTTATTAATTATTGTATTCATGGTTTCAGTAACTGTTACAAAAGGGAACTATAGTAGGCCTCTGGATGTCAGGTGTGTAAAAGTCGTCCTAGCCTGATACACAGTGGCTAAGTACGCATCTTAACTCTTAAGTAAAAAAAGAGTAATAACTAAGTAATTAGAAGGAGTTACTTGACTGTCACAAATTACTACGAATATTGTTATCAAATCAAGACACTTAAGTAATATTCAAGTTAACACGTTAGAAAAATAATTTAACCGTAATATTTATTGGCAGTGTAATATCCTGGCCTCTAGCCCAATCAAGTGATTAAGATTTTTCTCCAAATAAGCAAACTCTTTGTCCGAATACCCGTGTAGATGTTTGGCTTGAAGTCCAGTCCACCCCCCCTCCGCCAATTAAGATTAACTACTAAGTAAACAAATCTAGTTCCCTAGTGTGACCTCTAGAGTCTAGAGCGTGCTTACGTCCATCGTATCTGACTTGGGGTCACATGTCAATCAATGAACTCAATGTGATGGACTAAACAAATAAAAGGGGGAGGGAGTTGTTCATCTGGAAATATACCTAGTTACCTTAAAGGTGTGGCTCTTGTAGTCCACCCCCCCTAATAAAGATTAACTACTAAGTAGTTCCCTCGAAAGGTGTGACCTCTGGAGAGTGTCAATACGCTGAGATTAAACCTACGTCCATCGTATTGAACTTGTGGTCACCTGCCTATAAAAAAAAATCAATGTGATGGACTAATTAAAAAATAAAAGGGGTGGGAGTTGTTCATCTCTACGTCTGGAGATATACGCACACAGCTAGACAGACGTCTGGTCAGCATGACGTAGTCAAGGAATGTAGCATTTTAACATGTTAACTAACTTACTCAAAGGTCAAGACAAATTGAAAAAAGTGCCAGCCATTGCTGCTCTGTGTGTCAAGCGCATTTATGATGTAAAGTTTCATTTCTATTTATATTAAGTTATTAACACGACTTGTCTTTATAATAAACTATGTTTGGTGCATATTCATAATGGCACTATTTTTAAGCACATTATTTTGTTTTAATATAAACAGTAATACATTTTACAACAGACATTAATGGAACGAGGTCCACTTTATGCATATTAAATAGGTGTATTTTTTACTATCCGGTTTACTATCCTTTAGTGATATCCGACCGGAGCCGAATATCACCGGATAGTAAAAAATGCCGGATATTCGGCAGAAGCCGGAGCCGGAGGGACTATCCGGTGCACCCCTAATATATATATATATAAAGAGAGAGAGAGAGATAGAGAGAAAGAGTTGGTTATACAAAAGCCACGGAGAAAATAAATTAATAAATGAATAAATCAATCTTTAAATAAAAAAAACGGTGCTGGAACAAGTAATCTACATATTTGTGTTAAAACAAACTGCACACACACACACACACACACACACAAATACACTAGAGAGCTATACACACATACCAAGACACACAGATACAGTAGAGGGCTACACACACACACACGGACACATAAATACACTAGGGGGCTAAGCCAAACATGCCGACACTTCTTACTTACTTGTTCGATACCAGGGTACTGTGAGGAAAGAGACAGAGTACAATCTATGAGACATTCGAAGATTAAGAAACTTTTTGGAAACCTGTAGTATTTCTTAAGATTTACATTTGTAACTTTTTGAAACATTAAGCTTTTTTTTTTTTTAAAGTTATAAACCAAAATCATTTCCCGTACCACAGAAAAAAATAAACCAAATAAGCTTCCGACAGATGGGGGGGTCTCATGTATGTCTCACTAACACTTGGATTGGAGAAGAAATAGCCGTGCCCAACGTGTTACTGTTGGAGAGCCGGACCAGGTTTTAACTAAATACTGTTGGTGAACAATAACCTGACCAGGTTTTAACTAAATACTGTTGGTGAACAATAACCTGACCAGGTTTCAACTAAATACTGTTGGTGAACAATAACCTGACCAGGTTTTAACTAAATACTGTTGGTGAACAATAACCTGACCAGGTTTTAACTAAATACTGTTGGTGAACAATAACCTGACCAGGTTTTAACTAAATACTGTTGGTGAACAATAACCTGACCAGGTTTCAACTAAATACTGTTGGTGAACAATAACCTGACCAGGTTTTAACTAAATACTGTTGGTGAACAATAACCTGACCAGGTTTTAACTAAATACTGTTGGTGAACAATAACCTGACCAGGTTTTAACTAAATACTGTTGGTGAACAATAACCTGACCAGGTTTCAACTAAATACTGTTGGTGAACAATAACCTGACCAGGTTTTAACTAAATACTGTTGGTGAACAATAACCTGACCAGGTTTTAACTAAATACTGTTGGTGAACAATAACCTGACCAGGTTTTAACTAAATACTGTTGGTGAACAATAACCTGACCAGGTTTTAACTAAATTGCGGAGTTTTCTTTTTTTCGCTGTTTATTATTTATTTTTTTTAATTTAAATTTTAAATTTAATATGGTGCCACCAAATTCAATTCTCCCAGGACCTCCAGTTATCTAAGACCGGCACTGAAATAATATTGGTAATAATTATACTTCATCAGGAGGAGTTTTCTATTGCAATGGAAACATAAGTCTTGAATAAATATATTAATAAAACAAAATCAATTCTGCAATGTCGTACCAAATGCAGGGTGACCTTTAACCCCATTAACCGTGCCCTGCAACCCTTACACCATCGCCCTCCCCTTTCCTTTTCCTCTCACAGTCCTAACGATTTCCTTCCATCCGTCGCCTTGCGCCCCCCCCCCCCCTCTCCATTTCACTTCCTTTTATTCTCCACAATACTCAATTAATACTCAATCCTTGTGGCAAGGAAAAAGGGAAAATATAAACAACAAGGATTTCTAAAAAAAAAAAAAAGTGAGCATGTATTTTACTTGTAGGCGACTCCTGCGGCTCAGGCGTGCTAATAAATTCTGCTAGTAAATACATGCACCATAGGTAATCATTATCATTTACTCTTTAAGTCCTCTTTATGTGGAGTTGACGATACAGTTGTATTTTTTAAATAGCATCATCTGTCGGCTATTTGACATCTCAATGTGGCAGAGGAACAGTAATAAACAGACAGACAGACAGCACAAAATCGATAACAGCTTTTCTCTTTGAGCTCTTATTTTTTCTTCTTTAGCTTTGTATTTCAATGATGAACATAAGTAAATGTCTCTACTTATAAGACTTTCAAATAGAAGATTTCTACTGATTATTATTATTTAGTAATATAATAAATGAATGAAAAAATAAATCAAATAAGAACATAAAACTAAAATGTTTTTTAACCTTGGTTAGGCCAATAATAGAATATGCATCCTCTGTTTGGGACCCCTCAACTCAAGAAAATATTAAGAAACTGGAACAAAATAGACACAAAATAGAGCAGTGAGATTCATTACAAACGAATATTCACGTTTGACTAGAGTAACACCTTTAGTAAAATTACTAAATTTAGAAAGCCTTCAGGTTAGAAGACTTAAAAGTAAAGTAGCAATTATACATAAAACAATGAACCATAATCTTTAAATACAAAAACAAAATCTAACAAAATACTCTAAAAGACACAAAGATAAAGGCACATTCCTCGTCCCATATGCTAGGACACATTTGTACAAATACTCCTTTTCCCCTAGTGCTATTAGAGCATGGAATGGGTTGCCTGAGCTAGCCAGGAAAACCAGTGACTTGGCAGAATTTAGGTCATTGGTAAATATGCATGACTTAATGCATGACACGTAGGACGTAATCATCTTCTTTTTTGAATTAACGTCTGTATTATATAAGATAAGAAGATAATAGAATGGCCTAACTTACTCGATTCAAGATCTTCGCTACTCATGGATTTCATATTCTGTTCTTGCTCTACCGGTTCTGGTATATCTTATAATAATGGAATAGAGATGTTTAATATACATAATTGAATAGCACCACGTTATTAAAACCTAAAATTAAGTAGAATTTAGTAGAGCCATATTTTGTTAGTAACCATACAAATCAGTTCATTGTCGTCACGTGATACATGTCAAGGACTAGAGAAAGACGTTTTTAGTTTTCTTTATCCCAGATGTTAATGTAGAGCTAACGATCAATACATATATGTATGTATGTATGTGTGTGTGTGTGTGTGTGTGCGCGAGAAAGATTTATAAGGGGAAGAACAGCACATTTACTGCCACATGTCTCAATACTCTAAGAGTCATTTCCCATTTTCTATCTCTCAAACAAAATTAATAAATTAACGCATGGCTAATTAATTCATTATTTTCTCATTGATTCATGTTTTGTCAGGGACAATGAATAATTGTTTAAAGTTTGAACTTTATTCAAGAACGGTAAGTGAGAGAAATAGCGTGTACAAACAGACAGACAGTCAGACGGAGTGACTTGATGTAAGATTTGTAAAAAAAAAAATAGTGTCAGGTAGATAAAGTAATAGCAAAAGTAAAAAAATTATAAACCAGTTTATTCTAGAAAGTATTGTTATAAAATATAAACATGCGGAAATGTCATCGTAATCTCCAGAAGCTATGTGCTTTATGCTGGATCTATTTGTGTATAACCTTATTGTTAATCATATTGAATTATACCTACAATACTGTTCGTGTTTAATTATTATGTGATTCCAATTGAGAAGTATTTAGTTTTATACAGCAGATTCCCGTGAGACTATTGCTGTATCAAGTGTCTTCTGCTCCGTTGGGTTAGGGTATCCTTGGACATAACGTCTGGTTAGGCTTAAGTACATTAACCATACAATACCATCTCCACAGGAATTAGGATACTTTCTTGGAATTCACAATTCCTTTTCAAGAGGAATTTTACATTTTATTTAAAAGTAAATTTTATAGAACAAAAAGGACCAAAGCGCTTCAAGTTGTAACATAAAGACATAGATTTATTTTATTAAAAAAACCAAATTATTCCTCTTGTGTGGCATGCATAATAGGGCATTGGAGTCAATATATAGAGAGGCGGGGGGAGAGAGAAAAATAAAATAAAAAAAGTAATAGAAGGAAAGTTTCAAGATAAGAGATTGATTACCAGGTAAAATAAATAGATTGGTTATCTGGTACCTGGTAGATTGTTTACATCATAGATTGATTACATGATGGTTAATTACCTGATATTGATTGCTTACCTGATAGATTGACTACCTGATTTATTGATTATCCGATAGATTGATTACCTGATATTGATTGCCTACCTGATAGATTGACTACCTGATAGATTGATTATCCGATAGATTGATTACCTGATAGATTGATTATCTGATAGATTGATTGTTGCTAGATTGATTACGTGATATATTGTATACCTGAAAGATTGATTACCATCTAATTTAGCTTTGTATTAACCTTACCATCTTTGTCTTAACCTTACCATCTTTGTCTTACCCTTACCATCTTTGTCTTACCCTTACCATCTTTGTCTTAACCTTACCATCTTTGTCTTAACCTTACCATCTTTGTCTTAACCTTACCATCTTTGTCTTAACCTTACCATCTTTGTCTTAACCTTACCATCTTTGCTCTTCGTCTTGGACGGAGTGAGCCAAGAAAAAAAGCCGCCATCTTTGTTCTCATTTGTGTCCAGCATTGTGTCCAGGGTGTCAACCTGCACACGTTTCTACAACAACCAAAACAAAATGTTTATACTTGCGAAATGAAGGATTCCCTATAGATACTCTTGTCTAGCACATGGAAAGAAATTTAGCTCTACAGTGCGTGAGGGTCACTGAGGGTGACACACATACATTACAAAACATAGAATGAACTTAGCAAGAACAAATCATTTATTCATACACGTAATTTTACATCTACATAACAGCAATCATAGTATTAGTATATGGCCTGGTTGAAGAGTGCGGGGGAGGGTAATATTTGTAAAGCAAAAAGTCAAATTACTAAATCTATTTTAAAATAACGAGGTGAATTCATTATAAAAATGTTTAGTCTGCTATAAGTTCATTATTTAATAGTTTCACTATTTCATTTCAATGGACCTCATTCACCAATCGTAAATAAACAACATTGAGCCAGGTGTTTCCCTATCTCTTGTATACTAATTGCGATCTAATTTTAATCAACATTAGTTATCATGTTACAGTTATTTTTTTCGATGTTTTTATCAATATTATTACGTGAGCTTCTGTTTTTAGTGGATCAGGTCCATTCACATATTCACGATATTGATCCCTATTGGAAGTAATGAAAACAAAATTATTGTTTTTGTAAGAGTTAAAAAAAACAACAAACAACCAATACCGACCAAGTTCAAGGTATAGAAAACGTTATTGATACAGACTTGCCTCGACATCCGCCATTACGAACTCGACTGCTAGATCAGCGAGTAGTTTGATCCTGCAAGACCTGGCATTTGGAAGACCATTAAGGAATTGCAATAGTCTCCCTTTATACAGATCATGATGCAAAGTGGTGCGAAGTTCATGGCAGCCGCATGAGAAAGTGTGTTTCACAAAATAAACTAAAATATATAGACTCTAATTGCTGATACTCGAGCTTTGCATAGTTGATCAATTTCCCACAAAATCCTTTTTATGCCTTAAGAGAATGGACAGCATTATAATTACCACTTGTTGTTAAATATCGTTGACTGGTAGCATCAGACTGCTGGTAGACAACTAAACCGCTGTATGTGTATTATATTTTAACTTGTAAAACTTAAAATAGCTTGAAAAACTTTTTTTTAACACACTGAATAACAAATTTTATCATAATATAGACAAAATGAAGTTGATATGAGATAAATAAATGTACTACACTTTAGTAATAAAAAATAATAGATATATATAAGGCTTGTCTTCGAGTCCTAAGATTAGTGAGGAATGCAGTATTTCCCGTGGCTGCGCACCTTTTTACAATTTATCTGTCCGATAGACACTCCTTTGAACAATTTATCTGTCCGATAGGGACACTCCTTTGAACAATTTATCTGTCCGATAGGGACACCCCTTTGAACAATTTATCTGTCCGATAGAGACACTCCTTTCCAGAATTTATCTGTCCGATAGAGACACTCCTTTCCAAAATTTATCTGTCCGATAGAGACACTCCTTTCCAAAATTTATGTCCTATAGAGACACTCCTTTACACAATTTATCAGTCTTGAGATACTCCTTTACACAATTTATCTGTCCGATAGAGACACACCTTTTTACAATTTATCTGTCCGATAGACACTCCTTTCCACAATTTATCCGTCCTATAGAGACACTCCTTTCTACAATTTATCAGTCCGGTAGAGACACTCCTTTCAACAATTTATCAGTCCGATAGAGACACTCCTTTCCACAATTTATCCGTCCGATAGAGATAGCCTTTTACACAATTTATCAGTCCGATAGAGACACTCCTTTTACACAATTTATCAGTCCAATAGAGACACTCCTTTCCACAATTTATCCGTCCGATAGAGATACCCTTTTACACAATTTATCAGTCCGATAGAGACATTCCTTTCCACAATTTATCCGTCCGATAGAGACACTCCTTTTTACAACCTATCAGTCCGATACAGGCACACCTTTCTACAATTTATCAGTCCGATAGAGACACTCCTTTCCACAATTTATCCGTCCGATAGAGACACTCCTTTTTACAACTTATCAGTCCGATACAGGCACATCTTTCTACAATTTTTCTATCCGATAGAGACAGTCCTTTCCGCAATTTATCTATCCGATGGAGACATTCCTTTCCACAAATTATTAGTCCGATAGAGGCACTTCTTTCCACAATTTATCTGTCTGATATGGACACTCCTTTCCACAATTTATCAGTCCGATACAGGCACTCCTTTCCACAATTTATCAGTCCGATACAGGCACTTCTTTACACAATTTATCTGTCTGATATGGACACTCCTTTCCACAATGTATCTGTGTAACAACACTTGCTACCAATTTATGTCATATATTGTTGAGTTGTTTGGATGTTACTTCGCGCTCGTGATATGAGTAATTTTCTGCTCTTATAGCTAAGTGAAGCTTGAGTCGTACTTGTGACAGGTTAGCGAAAGTGACGTGGCTTTGGCGCGTTTAATGTCTAGGGGATGATTATTTTTTTAAATGATCACACACCAACCCGTCAGCATATAAATCGGGAGCAGGCACGTGTCACAGCCTAGTTCTTGTTGTAGGCGTGATGACGCGAATGTCTCTGTGTGTTGTAGATACCTCTTGTAGATACTATAATATTCTTTGTCTTCTTAATTAAATACTTTCACTCGCGAACTGGATTTGCTAGTGCGTGAGAACACTAACATACTGAACTCTCTGACCACAACATTTAGAATTATTAATAGACTCACTGGTAGCAGACATGGTTTTTATTCACATAAAATATAATCACAAAAGATATTGGCGACTTCAGCCATCACAAATTACATCCAAGGAAATAAGTCCTGAATACAAATCAATTATAATAACTTCCATACTTGTGCATTGCTCTACTGTCAAAAATATCCACAACACTCCTCTCTCTACAAGAATCTAAGATCAACTGAGATGTCCACCTCGTGGTCAGCTTCCGACCAAACAAAATCTCGTGCTAACTGCACGGAATAGTTCAGTGACTACTAGTCACCAGATATTACATGGGTTCTAAAACTTGTTTATGATAGCACGCAACGGAACAAGCAATGAAAGAGAGATACAAAGTTAAAAATTGAAGAATATTTATTTACATAAATATTTACATAGAAGAATAAAAAGGGGGAGTGTTTGCATCTATCTCTAATCAATGCTATATTTAACCATCACGCTTGCACTTAATAAGAGAGTATGTCACTTTGTCTTAGGAACTTAGCTGGTTGTCCTGCTTGGGTCGCAGATGGCTGTGTCCTGGCTTGAGGTTCTGCAGCTGGAGGTGGCGCTCTAGCGGGTAGAGGAACGCCGGTGATACAGTTCTTGTGGAGTCTCAATCCAAAGTTCTGATATCTGTAGTGGGCACAGTAGGGCGGGTGGCCAGCTACCGTGGGCACAAGGGTATTGCGGGCAGAGCGGATCTGCCGTGGGCAGCGTAGTTAACAGGATAAGTCCAGCGAGTTACGTTCAGGCGGAGCTATAACGTCTCGCATAAACTCTGGGTCTATAAGAACGTCGAGCCTAATGGGTTGACAAGTGGACTGCCAAATAGCCAGGCAAGTAGAGCCGATAGCACCAAGTAAGTAGTTGAGTAGAACCAAGTAGGCAGGAGATGATACTCAATAACAAATAGGCAGTTGACTAGGCAGACAATGCCAAATAAATAGGCAGGTAAATAGGCAGACACCTGAGGGAGGCACCAGGTATTCCTCTAAGAATAAGAGGGTCTATCTTGATTTAATCTACCTTATAAAGGTCGGGGTATATGGGCGGAAACAGGAAATGGAATTGCCTAAAGATTATCTCACGTGGGTTAAGTCCGACAAGAGTCGCACCTTGGAGTGTCACGAGGCGTGTTGACCCGAGTAATCTCTTTGATCAAAGAGAGACGTGGAAGAGAAGGGTGGAGGGAAGAAAGATTGGTTTGCATTCCACCTAAGGTGGTGTCAACTGCGGCCGTCAGACATCCGGTAGGTAAGATCAAAGAGATTGTGTGTTTATCTTTACCCCGGTCTAGGGAAGATAAGTGAAAAGCCGCCAAGGTGGTGGACCCAGTCTAGTGAGACGAGGGAAAGGTGGGGCGGGTTAAGAATTGGGGATAGGACGTGGAAATGATTAAAATAAAATAAATAAATAATAAATAATAATAATTAATGCTGTGATAAAATTGAGTGACTCTGACAGCAAGCTTTTGACTTGTCACAGTACTTAAGACCACAACAGAGACTAAAACACATTGGGTCAGCAGACAACACATTTTAACTTGAACTAAAACAAACGATAGATATTCCAGGCATAAGCTAGTAGAAATATATTGAACATAATTAAACTTGGCATTAAGTATAGTACTCCATTTTCATAGTCTGACCAATCAAGTAGTAAATATTTCAATCTTAATAACAAATAAGTTCACTAGAAATATACGTCCGTCCCCTCTCAGGACTCAACTCCCTTAAATCTCGCGCTTTTACTCTCTCGCTGATTTTCCTAGTGCTTCAAGCACAATGTTTGTAGGTGAGTCATAACAAGTCCCAATGAGGCTGTAGCAATCTGTCCGATAGAGGCACTGCTTTACACAACTTATCTGTCCGATAGAGGCACTGCTTTACACAACTTATCTGTCCGATGGAGACACTGCTTTACACAACTTATCTGTCCGATAGAGGCACTGCTTTACACGACTTATCTGTCCGATAGAGGCACTGCTTTACACGACTTATCTGTCCAATAGAGGCACTGCTTTACACGACTTATCTGTCCGATAGAGGCACTGCTTTACACACCTTATCTGTCCGATAGAGGCACTGTTTACACAACTTATCTTTCCGATAGACAATTACCTCTTAAATCCTTGAGTTCTGTCTCTTTCCCTCCCCCCCCCCCCCCCGATTAGTTGTAGCTAATACCTCTTTTTTACCCGCTACATTGAAAAAGTTGGTATAAAATGTTTATTATGACAGCACCCCCTTCCCTTGAATTAACCTGAATTTTAACACCCCTCCTCCATTGCACAGCCCATTAGGCCAGATCCTTCTTTTGATTGTTTGCATCTTTCAGTGGAACGACTGTCATTATGACGCACCCTTTCCTCTTTCCCATCACTTAGGGCCAACATTTTTTCAGCCTTCAAATAAATAAATAAATAGATAAATAATAAATATACATAGAGAGACTTGAATAGCTAAAACTAGCAGTAGTATCTCAGACGTATAAGATATATCGTTGTGTATGTGTGTAGATATCGATTGACCCTCATTTACATTCATCCCTCGTTCATCTCTGATCACATCTTACGCTGCGTTAGTCTTTTCTCGCTGCGTCCTCGCCTAATCTCGAGAAACTCGTTCTCATAGACCGAAATTAGTAAGGGAATCTGAACATGATATAATAATATCAGAATTTACATAGGTCACAAGTATTGGCAATAGAAAGACTATGTGCAACTTTTTATTGATAGTGATATAACCATTAGATATGTTTTCATATATATATATCATATATATATCATATATGAGTATCAGAGTTCTTTCTCGTCTTTAAGATTGTATATGTGTAGTATCTGATCTTGTGTCTTTGCTTTGGGTAGGCTTCATGGAGCTTTTCAAGTAACGGTAACACATTTGTATTACAAGAGAAGAATCAGTACCCTGAGTTGAATGTTGCTGGGAAGGAAGACCATTCAGAACGTCTAAGTTGGAACAAGTCATGAAATAATAAGTGCCTGAACCGGGATGTTTTGGGGGCTTCATACCCTTTTTGTGAGACTTAAATAAAAAAAGATCCTTATTAATGCTAGAGTAACGACCCATATATACCAGCAAATTTAATATAATTTTCCTTCTTTTTACCAAGCTTATAAATAAATACAATCTGTCTGTCTGTCTGTATGGTCAAAATCGTGTAAGCCCCCCCCCCCGCCCCCCCCCCCCACCATTCTCGGATCAACTTTGCACAATTATTCATTGTCGTTGACGAAAGATTAATCAATCAAAAATTAACCAATTATTTAATCCATTAGTCGTAATTAATTTATAAAAATAATTATTATATAATAAACATAGACATAAATAAATATAGACTGGCCGAAGGAAGTAACTTCATGTAACTTGAAAACATGCATTTCTATTGTATTCGGATTTCAGAATTATGAAAAATTGCATGATCTTCATTCTTAGAGTTTAAACAAAACCACACTGCCTCCTTATTTACAATATATATAGGTGTACGGCTGAAATAGATATGAATACTTAACTTTTATACTGCTCATAAATGCTGTATAATAAAGTACACAAAATTGCATGTCACAAATTTTCGTTTCATAAAACTCTTTAATCGGCCAGCCTATATTTATTTATGTCTATGATAATAAACTAAGCGGGAGATAAGCCTTGTGTAGAGAATTAGGTCGTTCGCTAGCAATTTAAAACAAAACAAAACTTTCAAACCTATTTCTATAAACACTAGAAGTGGCAGACACATCTACCTTTCATCATGGATACTCAAGTTCAGACTCAGACGTAAGCAACATGATCAGCTCCACTGAATTAAATCCGGTCCTGAAACTAAGAATGGGCTAATACAATGGGGGCAACCATATTGACCTGGTTTTCTCCTATTACATTCAATTACTTCTGAATTCACCTTGCTTGGAATTGATGTCTCAGTGTGCTATTTATAGCAGCAGATTAAAAAAAAATTCTCGAAATGAATTCACTCTTGATGGCTCTCTATCTCAATGCACATCTTGTATACATAAAGGTAATTCAAAACTAAATGTTCCTGAATTTCTCGTGTGATTTGTCCTTGATTCATCTAACTAGACAATCTTACGCATCACCGACCCCTATCATATGTTATAAATGTATAAAAGTTTGCGGTCTGAATCTAATGTGAAACACCAACAACACCGACCGAAAGACATCAAGTGAAAAAACAAAATGAAAAGCAACATTCCTGTATTTGATGATTTTATTGAAAGTTCAATTGTTGAAAGATTAGCCGTCGTGTGGCCGTAAAGGTGGTTTGGTTTGGTTCAAATATAGACTAGTATTGCTAATTATGAAGAAAATCTATAAAGTCAATATATATAATTCTAGCCAATTTTTTGCAACTTCAAATCCATTAACTTCTTCTAAGTAACAAAATTGTGCAAAATTTCAGCTTAATCCGAGATTGGTTGTGGGAGATTAATGTACTTGTTTGTACTTGTTACCATACAGACAGACAGAGTGAGTTGATAGAAGCTTTGTAGAAAAACGAATGGAACTCGGTAGGTATTAGGTCCCATGAACTTTGTTAACTGTTAGGCCATGTAAATGTTCTAGCTTGTGTACCATGAAAATGAAAATTAACATTAATAGTTAAACAATAATATAAGATGAAAACCAGTTCGTATAAATAATAAAGCACCATTCATTAGATACACAATTTCTGACCACTATTTCATGCACTGCAACAAGTCGAAGCAGGACAATCTGACGTGATGGAGTTGGGTCACCATAATGACACCTCCAAAACGTCGCAAACTACCAGTAACAAGACCTTTCCGTTTGGGCTCTAATTTTTTATTATATCCCGACTGTTTAAATTTAAAAAAACAACAACTCAAACCAGCCTCTTTCGAAGCAGCTAAATTATCCGATTTTTTTTTACAATCGTACAAATTATGAGCTACAAAGAACAAACAAGCATAACATTATAATAGTACTTGATTACATCAAGCAAACTTTAATACATTTCAACTTAAAAGCAACACACACAACCAAAAGACGAATTCATTTTGACACTAGAACTATATGATTATATTGAATAATAATATATCTACAATGTCTTTTTACCAATATTGAGTAAAATGTCAATTTCAAAACAATTTACATACATCGATAATGTATACATTATAAACCCAATAAAATATATTGTCATCTGATTGAAACAATAGTAGGACAAAAATGCCAGCCTAAAGATGAATGAATGATTACAATAATGGAATTCAATCTTAAAGGCAGTGTAGAGTAAGTAGTTTGTGAGCAATGGTTTGGTAATATCTACAATGACATAATGGTCTAGAACAATGCAATGAAGCGATGGTCCAGTACAGTACAATGATAGGTCTGTACAGTACAATGATAGGTCTGTACAGTACAATGATAGGTCTGTACAATGAGATAAGATCATCCTTATATTAAATTTAGCAGTATTTACAACGTTCAGTGGTATAATAAACATAAAGCAAAATTTAACAAAGAAAGTCTTTGAGAGACATTCTCCTATACATTGATATTATGAGAGGAGATATTACATGTTATGCACACCTAGTAGACAAATAGGTCGACAGGTTAAAGGAAGTGACGTGGACTTCTAATATAACATAAAGAAAAGACTGAATAACTTAAACATAAAAATCCAAACACCATAAGTCTTTGAACAAGTAATGACCAGACAACGTGTATATTGTTAAAAATCTGAAAATGTGAATTAAAATACAGTGTATTAACATACAATAGATATTGTTTATTATATATTCCTATCTACAATGACACATAATCCAATATTTTATATTCATAACCTGCCAAATAAAATTGGTTAAAAAATCTTTTAATCCATTTAGAAAGCCAAAAATTATTTCCGAAATTACATTAAATACATTTCAGCAATTTGTCTTTACATTGTGTTCTAAGATTTTATCATTAAATTATTCAAAGCAATGATTGCAGTATTGCAATCCCTTATATATTACCGGTATGGTTGAAAGATTAAAACAGGACAACACTCTATGACCCTATTACAAGGTCTTCGGGGCTCGAAAAGACCTTCTTTCAAGGAACGGTACCAGGAAAAAGAAGAAGAGGCAGACAGAGAAAGTGAAGGGAATACAGCATAAAAGACTGGACGAGCCTGATATTGAAAGAGGCTCTATCCAAGGCAAAAGAAACAGAGAAATGGAGAAAGACGGTCGACAGATCTTGCGTGGTTAAGGTGACAATGTAAGTATACTGTTGGAAGGGAATTTATTTTTGCCTCGCAGACCGAATTGAGAAAAAAACGTGTGTAGGCAATAAAGAACTTTGATCTAATTGATGAGAATGTTGATGGGGTGCGGGGAGAGAGGATTGCTATCTGAACTAAAGAAACACATGTCACTTACATACATTACATCACTTACATACATTACATCACTTACATACATTACATCACTTACATACATTACATCACTTACATACATTACATTATCTTGTTACAACATAAGCATCGAAATGTTGAAACTTCATTAAAGGTTTGAGCCAATTTCTACTTCTAGTCATTCCCTCCAATCAATGACACCATACATATGTTTAGGGCACAAAGAAGGGAACACACTAAGAATGTACAAGAAATATAATGTTATAAACAATTTAATTTAGCATTATACACTATATTAAAAGATATATAATGAACGTTTGAGATTTAATACGAAGATATGGAGAGAACTCAAGAGAGAAATCAAAGAACGATGCAGGGAAAAATGGAAGAGAGAGAGAGAGAAAGAGAGAAAGAGTATTGTAATGAACAGTTTTGAAAACTCTGCAGCACTTATTCTCAGATAATTCAGTCATTTTCCGACTCCCTCAAGCGATCTAAAAACCTCTCACAAGAGACTCGCTGTGTGTTCAAGAGTTTTAATATTTATCTGCCCCTGTATTTATCCTCGGCCCAGAAATCCACCGAAAGAGTCAGGTCAGAGTACACACAGCCGTCTTCAACATCGACCAAGAAGTCACGCTAGTACAACAAGGACGTCACTGATTCAAACAGCGTCCCCGGTGTCGGACACGTCATTGGTGTCTTGCTCTACGGTGCTGTAATGAGACATGGTCGTCATTCTTGTGGCGTGTGAGAAAGTGCCGTTGGAAACGCCTCTGCCCGTGACCATCTTCTTCTTGCACATGCAGCAGTATGTTCTGATCACTCTCTGGAAAGCCCGCCGGAACTTGGTAGACACCATGTTGTAGATAATCGGGTTGCCCGCGCTGTTGACGTAGATGAGCAGGCGGCAGACGTACAACAGGTTCAGAGAGGGCTCAACACCCAGCTTGACCACAATGTTGTCGGCGGCAAAGGCAATCCAGATGGCCATGATGCGGAAGGGGAGCAGGCAGATAAAGAAGAGGATGATGATTCCTAAAAGCATGCCCACCAGCTGACGTCTGTTCTGCTGCGATTGGTTCTTGGCAGATTGAGTCATTTGTTTACAATCCATTGTCTCCCGCGTGATCTGAAAATGAAAATAATTAGCTCGTTACTTTTATGTACAAAACTATTTATACGTATGTATCTCATTTCAGCTATAAAACTATTTATACGTATGTATCTCATTTAAGCTATAAAACTATTTATACGTATGTATCTCATTTCAGCTATAAAACTATTTATACGTATGTATCTCATTTCAGCTATAAAACTATTTATACGTATGTATCTCATTTCAGCTATAAAACTATTTATACGTATGTATCTCATTTCAGCTATAAAACTATTTATACGTATGTATCTCATTTCAGCTATAAAACTATTTATACGTATGTATCTCATTTCAGCTATAAAACTATTTATACGTATGTATCTCATTTCAGCTATAAAACTATTTATACGTATGTATCTCATTTCAGCTATAAAACTATTTATACGTATGTATCTCATTTCAGCTATAAAACTATTTATACGTATGTATCTCATTTCAGCTATAAAACTATTTATACGTATGTATCTCATTTCAGCTATAAAACTATTTATACGTATGTATCTCATTTCAGCTATAAAACTATTTATACGTATGTATCTCATTTCAGCTATAAAACTATTTATACGTATGTTTCTCATTTCAGCTATAAAACTATTTATACGCATGTTTCTCATTTCAGCTATAAAACTATTTATACGCATGTATCTCATTTCAGCTATAAAACTATTTATACGCATGTATCTCATTTCAGCTATAAAACTATTTATACGCATGTATCTCATTTCAGCTATAAAACTATTTATACGCATGTATCTCATTTCAGCTATAAAACTATTTATACGCATGTATCTCATTTCAGCTATAAAACTATTTATACGCATGTATCTCATTTCAGCTATAAAACTATTTATACGTATGTATCTCATTTCAGCTATAAAACTATTTATACGTATGTATCTCATTTCAGCTATAAAACTATTTATACGTATGTATCTCATTTCAGCTATAAAACTATTTATACGTATGTATCTCATTTCAGCTATAAAACTATTTATACGTATGTATCTCATTTCAGCTATAAAACTATTTATACGTATGTATCTCATTTCAGCTATAAAACTATTTATACGTATGTATCTCATTTCAGCTATAAAACTATTTATACGCATGTATCTCATTTCAGCTATAAAACTATTTATACGCATGTATCTCATTTCAGCTATAAAACTATTTATACGTATGTATCTCATTTCAGCTATAAAACTATTTATACGTATGTATCTCATTTCAGCTATAAAACTATTTATACGTATGTATCTCATTTCAGCTATAAAACTATTTATACGTATGTATCTCATTTCAGCTATAAAACTATTTATACGTATGTATCTCATTTCAGCTATAAAACTATTTATACGTATGTATCTCATTTCAGCTATAAAACTATTTATACGTATGTATCTCATTTCAGCTATAAAACTATTTATACGTATGTATCTCATTTCAGCTATAAAACTATTTATACGTATGTTTCTCATTTCAGCTATAAAACTATTTATACGTATGTTTCTCATTTCAGCTATAAAACTATTTATACGTATGTATCTCATTTCAGCTGTAAAACTATTTATACGTATGTATCTCATTTCAGCTGTAAAACTATTTATACGTATGTATCTCATTTCAGCTATAAAACTATTTATACGTATGTATCTCATTTCAGCTATAAAACTATTTATACGTATGTATCTCATTTCGGCTATAAAAAAGTACGCTATACATTTGTCATTATTTTTTTTACATTTTATTTATTAACGATGCGTAGATGCTTAGTATTTCTTTTCTTTCTTTCTATACAAGCATATTTGAGATAATCAATTTAAAGCTTATTCACAGTAATCTCCTCTTTACATTTTAATGTCAGTTTGAATTTTGGATCTACCGTGCTAAAAAAATGTGTAATCCACTAAATTTATATTATATGGTTTTAAAAACATAGTTTATTAATACTTTAGTATTCTGTATACCGAATGCATAAAAAGCAAGCTTTTATTTGACTGTCTCCATTTTAAGTAAATCACCGGATGCATTAAGAAACTTTGGTATTTATGGGTTGGACACCGTTTATATAATAATAATCTCCAATAAACAAATTAAACAAGAAAAAAACAACTTAGAACTTATTCTGATTATTTTATTTTTGGACAAAAGCAAAGTACAATCTGGACATCATTAAGCTTGTTTGAATGAAGAAGTTTTTAAAAAAATTCTGGACAGAAACGTAAGGGTCGTGGTGCATGTGTTTCTATTACCAATCATGAGCATGTTGCTTTCACGGCTTGTAGTTTGGGAAGTAGGCAGAAAGAAGACAGGACAAAATGTCTTCACGTCTGCGCTACGAAAAACAGGAACCACCAGGACAATGGTTCGCACCTGTCTTCGGATCAGGGCACCTTATAGGTTCATAGACTCCTTATGTTGTTTTTTTTTTTGCATGGAATTTGGCTAACTATTTAAACAGCTCAACCATTATAAAGATAAGATCACGTTATAAGACAATGTCAACAATCTTGCTAACATTACAGATGATTACACTAATGAACAAGAAGCGTTGGCTGTAGCGGTGGTGAAGGACTTACCTTAAATATGATCAGAGCGTAGAGTATGGCCAGTAGAATCATTGGGATAGCAAAGATGAGGATAAAGCAAGCTATAATATAAAACTTGTGCCAGGCGTACTGGGTAGGTGTGATGCAAACGTCGACATATTGGTTCTCGATGTTATGATACTGTTGGTCAACGACTGTCGTTATCTGAATTGTCAATAAACAAAAGGTTACGCTAAATCTTTAATTTGTAGATTTTCTTGCCCAATGTTTTAGTAATTTTATCAAGCTACACAATACTTTATACTAAAACATTTTTTATACTTTATACGATTCTATATGCTCAAGAAACATCCCCTTTCCAGGTGAAAACCCTTAATGAACTGAACAATTAAGAAACAGCGGCTAGGGCAGTGTTTTTCAAACTTTTACATGTGCCCCCCACCAAACTAACAAAAATCTGTTAGCCCCCTACCATCCATTATCCAACTGAAGTCTAGGAGAGCGCTCTAAAGTCACACGGTGTGGTCCGAAAGCATTTTAATGATGTAATGAAATAAATGACAAATTTACACTAAATTTGTAGTCCCAAGCATTTCCTGCGCTATAAACCTCATCAATTCATCCTCCTGGCATGTACAAGGCACTTTACATTTGACTCATAGTAAGAAGAGCTCATGTAAAAACAAAAGGATGAGACTGATCAATATGCATGTCAAATTAAGTGTAATAAGAAAGGAAGCAAGACTGGCCAATACTATTATGCGAGGGACATTGGTGGTAAACATTGCGCACATACGTCTGTACTGGGCGTTATGGTCTTAACATCATCTTCGTCTTAAGTAAGAAGACTTGTCGCGGACTTTTTATTTTCTTACTCAAAACAGACTGACGCGATAGTTTGAGAAATGGGACTGATACCAGAAAGTCGAGAAGAATTGCGTCTTGCAATGTCTTCTTCCAAAGGTTTTAAGTCGTTATTGATGTAGACGCTTCCAGCGAAAAAGTATACATTTTTAAAGATGAAACAGCATCTCTTACTTTAAGCATTTGAATTTTTGAAACAATGTCATTTTAATTGTTCAAGATTCAAACATGGATTTACAACTACAACAACAATATTTTTTTTTGCCCCTAGAGTTAGAGACCTGCTTTGCGCCCCCCCCCCCCCCGCTCCTCTTTGGCCAGTTAGATAGGAGGTCGCGCCCCTTTAGAAAAGACCTTGCGTCTCTTGGAACAACACACTGTTTGCGAGAAGCTGGGTTCCAATGAAAAACATTGACAAACAATGCCTACATATATATCTACATAAATACCTACATAAATATCCACATGAATACCTACATTTATATCTACATAAATACCTACATATATATCTACATAAATACCTACATATATATCTACATAAATACCTACATAGAAATCTACATAAATACCTACATAGATATCTACATGAATACCTATATAAATATCTACATCTGCATAAATATCTACATAAATATAAATAGCTACCATTGCTATTGAATAACTGAAA
This sequence comes from Biomphalaria pfeifferi, assembly GCA_030265305.1. Lineage (NCBI taxonomy): Eukaryota > Metazoa > Mollusca > Gastropoda > Planorbidae > Biomphalaria > Biomphalaria pfeifferi. The sequence goes on along the minus strand of JASAOG010000105.1, from coordinate 1,441,650 downwards.
AGATTTGATGAACTTGGTAGTAACTTGTCTTAAGTAAAAAGTTACCACCCTTATTGTATTTAAAACACACAAACTATTTTAAAAATCGTCAAGGGCATTGCAAACTTTTGACTAACATTTACTTCAGGTCCAAACTTTCACTTAACGGCTAGCTATTTGAAACCAAACCAAGCACTGCATATCCTATATCTTAGTTACATTCAACTTTTCTCTGCGTTTAAACTCGCTAACCAACTAAGTCAAACCGACATCCATTAAAAAAAATATTTTTATGTCGCGACATTTCATTAGGACCTTAAATGCGATCACTGGCTTGTCCACATAAGCTAACATTTAGGGACATAAAAAAGATGTTTACTTTAATTCTAGATTGTAGCATCACAGTAACTTTATTTCACAATGTAACGTCCAACTTAGCGACTTTTTATTCGTTTCAACTCACAGTTGCTGAACATAAATCATTGAACTCTTTAGAAACGTGGAACTATTTCTTCCGGTCGGAGTGCAGGGTGGTGTGAAGGAGTTGCTGAAAGGAAATGACGTCAGAGGAGATACAAAAAAAAAAGCCGTCTTTAGTTGTTAACACCAGATTTGATCATTAATATTAGTGCCATCTTTGCTTTAATTTAAAAAAAAATACTAGTTTAAGCCAGTCTTTCGTTTTTATTTGAATGAATGACTAGAGATAGTTCAGAAATTCTGTTTTAAGTCTCCTCCTCCTTTCCTCACACTTCATGTTCACACAGCGAAAGGATGCGGGGAGGAGGGCCTCTTGTGTGTGTGTGATAATGATTTCAAGTAAAAAAAATGAACATGCAACAAAACACGACTCACCAGGAAAGGAGAGGTGACAGCTGCTGACGTCACCCAGATCACGGCCATCGTGATCATCGCTTTGGATTTGGAACCGGAAGTGTGTGTCTTCAGAGGGTAGTAGACCGCCCAGAAGCGCTCCATGCTGACCGCAAGAATAATCAGAATGGACGCCACAGTTACCAGATTTTCCAGATAGACGGTGAGTTTACCTGTGGGAGCATACAAACACACAACACTTTTAGATGTAGTCAGATAGATAAGAGACGCTCGGAAAGTCAAGAAAGTACTTTGAAATATTGTTCCCGTGATTTAGAGAGTTGAACTGTCTCCTTCAGGGATATCGAAAAGAGCCTTTCACACTAGCTTGGGTGTGAAAATAATTTGTAGAAAGAAATACAATGAATGAGAACTAACCTAACAGTTGATTTAAGTTTTCTGTAGGGACTTGACATCTAGATTCTTTAAGTCAATTAATCGACGTCAGGTGCTACACGTCTTTAGGGCGGGTATTTCAAAGGTCGAATGTTGATTACGAGAGTGCCTAGAAGACAGCCCAAAGATTCACTGTTTTAACTTCCCAAAAAGACATCAGGCACCAAACCTCATTTTCTAGCCCAGCCATCCCATCTGGATTCGAACTCCAGACCTTCGAATTTTCCAATCTGATTTATTTTAGTTATTTTACTTTGTTCATTAAATCTAAGCTATTGTGTCAGGCTTTACAATTTCTTGTTCTCTCACAGAGTGATTCAACTATTCACAACTAATTAGTTACGTGATTCCGAGACAGGCAATAGCTGGATACCAGAATTAAGAAAAATAAATACATTATAGCTTTATAGCGAAGCTGAAGCTGTATAAAAGGTCTATAAGTTGAGTTTGTTTATGTCATAAAGCTTATAATAACTCAGTCCGTCTGTCGGTGTGGGTGGAATCTTTTACATATTATTTTTCCCACTTCCCAAAAGTCAGGGTTTACATTATATGCTTGGCTCTTGTCTTTCTTGACTTGACTTGGCTCGCTTGGGGGGGGGGGGGGGTTTCTTCAATACTCAATTACAATTACTTAATACCTGCTTAGTTACTCATAAAAATACAATTACTACTAGATACACTGAAACTCCAACTACAGATATCCATTGAAATACGAATAATATTTTAATATTCAATAAGCACATAATGAAATCAACTTCAATAAATATTTAATACACAAAACACCAGTCCAGGAAGCAACGACCAATCTTCCTGGACCGGTATCAAGACCTTACTAACTTAACACACTCTCTCGCACATTCAACGAAGACTAAATCATTCAGTCCATAACACGTGCAACACATCGCATTCATAACAAGGGGATATAACAATCAAACCAAAATATCAAACTAACATTCATTCTCGCCATACCTCCCCCTGACATCCCCCTCTCACGATATGACTGTTATTAGATAACAGTCATTCAAATATATATATATATATATACATACACACACTGTGTCATACACATACTTATGTACTATATATAAACATATATATCTACACACAAATGTATATAATGTACATTAAAGTGAAACAGCCCTTATTCACCTAACAAAAGAAATATACCCAGCTGAGGCGCTCACTTCTATCACACTATTTACAACAAAGAGAAAGAGAGAAAAGAATAAATGAAAAGAAAAAAAAAATATATTAAAAATTCTCACCCCATTCTCAGATAAATTTGAAACTTTGCACAATTATCCACTGTTGATGACAAAGCATAAATTAATTTAAAAAATTAATAAATTAGTAATAATTGATTATTCTTAATTCTTGATTCTAAGGGGAGTTAAGCCTTGTGCAGAGAAATCGTTTTAAATTAACTATAGACTATACAACCTTCGATTTTGTGTAAGTACTTGAATAGCTTAGTGGCTAACACGTCGGCCTTTCATCGTGGAGGCTCATGAGACCTAGAGTTTGAGTTCAGTTTTTTTTTAAAAATAGCTTTTGAAAAGTCAGCAAGGAAACCTCCCTCACCCCAACTGGCCAACTTATGCAATGCGTACTGATCATAGCGGCAGTGACCATAGCGAACTGATCATAGCGGCACTGACCACAGCACATTGACCATACTAAACGTTGCACTAATAAAAACAATGAAAAAAAATATTTCCAATCGCACACATTTATTATTGTTAGTCTAGAGCAATTACAAATTACATTATTGATTGAAAATAATTAATGCTATTTCACTCAGTATAAGCTTTTTTTAAAAAAGTATTTTTTATATTTTACTTGTTATAGTACACTTTCAAATATAATGCTTTCTAACTATTTGAAACTTTAATTTAATTAGGCTACATTTCTTTTTATATCAAACATTTTATTTATAAATTCTTGGTGAGGGCCCGAGCTGAGTCGCAGGAATTGAATAAAGGGGGTTAACTTGTACTTTGTTTAAAGGAAGTTTACGTATGTGTTAGGAAAGTTCAGTATTTTTTTGTTCTTGCTGTTGGTCTATCACAGTGAATCTCTGTATCTGTATCTTTATATTTCCATCCACCAATCCATCCATTCATCTACCCATCCATTCATTCTTCCACACATCCATCCATTCTTCCACCCATCCATCCGGTCTTCCACCCATTCAACCATCCATCCATCCATCAACACACCCATCTCTCTCTCTCTCACTCTCTCTCTTCATTATGAGTTTGTATGTATGGAATTTAAAAAGTAAAAAGAACATCACAGAGAAATATGATCATCAAATAAACTTAATTTCATTGAGTGTTCCCATTCACGGCCATGTAAAGGTTAAAAAAAACTTGTTTGTTCTGCAGTTGGCTGCCTGCTCAAGTGGTGCGACTGACGTAAACTGGTCCAGAATTTGGGAAGAGTAGAAAAACAGTATACCAATTTAAAAAAAAGCACTAGAGAGAAATGACCAGTGTCTGTTTATATTTTTAAATGACTAGTCTCTGTTTATATTTTTTATGACCAATATCTGTTTATATTTATAAATGACGAATTTCTGTTAATATTTATAAATGACCAATATCAGTTTATATTTGTAACGTTCTCTTGTAGTTATGATATGTAAGCCCATACCCGGAGAACTAGTTCTATGTAAATGAACAAGTTTTCAGTCCATTGTTAAAATCATTTCTTAGATTTTCATCTAATTTTCTTTCTACATACCTTTTTTTTTTCATGAATTATTGATTACTCATGAGATACCGGCTCTAATAGCAGAACAAGTAAAGTCTAGTGGTTCAAGTCACTACAATTTTGACCTCATGTAAATGTCTCTCCTCCGTTTCGTATTCAGGATACTTGCCAGGATAGTCCATCATATAAGGATACTTCTGATTCAATGTATCATGCCTGTCGTGTGGGTGCAGTTTAGTTTTGGTATTAAAAACACAAGAAACATTGTAAGAAAAATTGTAAAAAGAAATGAATCCTGACGTGCCAAACATTCGCTCTGATTTTGGAAAGCTGTATAGTTTACCTCCTACGGCTACATGAAATGTCAAATATTGATATTAAAAAGTCAAAAATGTTTTTTGTAATCCTTTAGTATCGATAAAGTAGATGACAATTTCATTTTAATGTGCATACTTGTTCAAAATGTTGCTTTAAATTATAAAATAGTTCTTATGTCTGTTGGTATCAAAAACAGATCAACTAAAACAATAATAATATTAAAAAGAAAAGTTTAAAGTTTTCGGATTCTCCATCACCTTTTTCAAGTTCAAAAAATAAAAAGCAACAACATGAAACGGACTTGAAAATATTTCCCCCCCCCCCCCCCCCCCCAATGGAACACCAATATTAAATTATTTGCTTTATTATATATTTTGTATTTACTGAAAATATGTCAATATCAGACTGTCGCTGGAAAGTCTAGACATATTACTTCTCTTCTCTACAGTACAACATTATCAATTGGTTCCCTCGCCACAGACACTGGATGTTATATAGTTTCTTTTGTTATGGACAAGATATGTTTCCTTGGAAAGAAATCCGCAAAGAATATTTTTAAAAAAATATTGTTTAGCAACTTAAGAAAAAATGATCAAATATAATCGTATACACACATTTTTTACACCGTAATCCTGAATTCTAGATTTCATATCTAGTTTAATTCAATGTTTCCCAACCTTTTCTCTAATGGAACACATCACACATTCTGAGTATTTAGCGGAACACCTTTTCTTTTAGAGAGATTAATTCACCTGGTTGCCATCTAGTTAATTATTCCAGTAATTCATGAAAAAACCTATTCAGGCCTCGTGGAACACTAGGGCTCCGAGGAACACAGTTTGGGAAACACTGATTAAGTTAGTTAATAAGTTAATTGTACTTACATAGTATGCCTTACATTAACTATTTCATAAAGAGCGTGCAAATAAGAAGATTGGGTGAAATGGTTCAAGTTATACATCAATGTATTGTTAATATGTGCTGACCACACTTTAAAGCGGGGGCGCAGTGGCTGAGTGGTTAAGCGATTGGCTTCCGAACCCTGGGTTCGAATCTCGGTGAAGACTGGGTAATGAAATTCGGGATTCTTAGGGCGTTCCTGGGTCCACCAACCTCTAGTGGGTACCCGACTTGGGGAAAGTAAAACCGGTTGGTCGTTGTGCAGGTCACATGACATCCTGCTCGTAAAACGTTGGCTAAAGAAACAAATGACCTTAACATCATCTGCCCTATAGATCGCCAGGTCTGAAAGGGGAAGTTTAATTTACAGTTTCAAGCTTGATTTGTTTAGGGTGCTCACATTTAACAAATAGGCGAGGGAGAAATACGTGAGCTAGTCTGTAACAGGGAAAAAACTCAGTGCTATCGATGCTATGCTAATCAGCAATGTTTCATGCTATTTAGTATTCAAATAATTGTTTTAGAGCTCATAATTTGTTATTTACTGTTCTGTTTACACAGTTAACCTGACTTTTCGGCCGATATTCGTTTTCGGTTTTACCAGCGTTTAGTTAAAATTTAGTTTTTAGAATATAATATACTAATAAAAAAATATTAAAATATTAATGTTATTAGACAAGTGTCTTCATTAATAAAAATACAACAGAGACGCACACACACACACACAAGGAAACATAAGACATAGTCACGAATACACGACATTGACAAAAGTGTTGATACACATAAGGTTGTAGGAACTCAGATAACTTGTCCAACTAAATTGTTGAAGATGTATTCATTTCTTAATGCAGAACAAACTCTTTCAACTTGACCTCTATCAACTGTTTCCAGCTTGTTTTATCTTCAAGTTTCCTTTGTATCTGGACTACGTACATCTATAGGCTTCTCAGAAGTGGCCAGTTTAGAAAATGTCAAACGAAATTTTGTGTGTTTTATTTGTTTTGTCATTTTTTTTTCTTTGTTTGAGGAGAATTTCAACTTCTTTTAAGAGAAGCTATGAAATGACAAGATGGCTGATGCCATTGTCATCTTTCAATGTTTTTATGATAAACCAAGTCACACCCTACCCTCGTCAAACGGGATAGCTAAGAGATGACATTCAATGGGGGAAAAAGAAAGTTACGCACTGCCCTATGTAACGTGAACACTCATTTTAACATTAACAAAACTTTCAGGGGAAACAAACACAACGATATTTTTTCCCTAGATTCTCGGAATCCGAGAACTGTCATTAGCAGACTTGTGGGAATGAGAAATATTCAGCAAATCTCATGAACCTAATCGTTGAAACCATTTGTTTAAACAAATGAACCAAGTTGATAGTTCCTAATACAGTTGTTTCCTGACTGGGAATGCAGGGAGAATCATGTCAGTTATTAAATAGTTTTCTAGTTTTATAATAAGGAGGAGTGAAAACAAAGAGACTTTTTATCTGAAGCAGACGGCAAACTTTGCAGACGTCTTATTGGATCTGCAGACGACTACTTTGGCTATGACTGGCATCCGACTATGGGTATGAAAGAATGACATGAGTCTAGCGCAAGATGTATCACAATGCGACTGCTTGGCCGCCAAGGGGTTCACCCTTAACACAAAATGTACATGTTAACTTCACTAAAAATCGAAATTTACAAGTATTCTCTGTCTTTAAAAAAGCAACATTTTTTTTTTTACATTTATTAATTTTATTTAGTGCTCTCTCTGTGGTACTACAGAAAGGTATCCACACGAATCCTGCCAGGGCCTCTACTTACTAAAATCTAGCACTAATTGCGTCACTCATCCAGGTCTGCAACTGACATCCAATAAAATGTATACACGGTCCTCCCAAAAAAACAAAACAACAACACAAAGAACAAAACAAACTATTAAACGTCTCCATCCTAGAAGGATATCTTTAAAGTAGCAAGATCTGAGAAGAAAGAGAGGCAACTCGACTACACATGTTCATGCAGGAATTAGTGTTACTATTGATTTGATTGCCTGTCTCAATAATAAGATGAATAACTTGACTTTGATGGAAACAGTAAACAGAAGAAAGAACACATCAAGGAAAGACAATGAATGGAAGCCGAAAAAAAAAAGGTGTATAAATGAATCCCGAGGGTACTATCATTCTATCATTTTTCAGAAACAGAATTCCAAGGAGAGTATTGATTTCTTCTTAGTTCTCTTACAAAAAAAAAAGGCATTCAGGACACATTGAGGACAGGACATTTTCCAGGACATCGATATGTTTTGTTATTTCTGTATTAGCAAAACATTGTATACTAGGATTAAACCAATATTAGAACATTTGTCGAAAGCTATATTATTACAGCAAAATGTGATTCTATAATGCAATAAATTTTGCGACCCAAACATACATAGGTAACAAAAACACAACGTTAATATAGGGGAAAGAGCTCTGCACTTAAAACCTTATCACTGAAGAATATAGAAGCTATTTCCCTTTTTCGATATCAAACAAAATATTTAATTACCGATCCTTCAGATAAATGTTGCGTGCATGTTTGCACTTTCCTCAGTATTGGCCTCCATGTCATTGCAACTTTTGGTATGCTATAAATTCACTTTGAATGAAAGCTGAAATCTCACTACACGCAACAAGTTCACTTTGAATGAAAGTTGAAGACTCACTACACGCTACAAGTTCACCTTGAATGAAAGTTGAAGTCTCACTACACGCTACAAGTTCACTTTGAAAATTGAAGTCTCACTAACATTCTTGTTGTTTTTAAACTTGCCAAATTAAATATGTCTGACATTCTGTCTCTCTAATTATTCCTTATTAACACTGCAACGTTCGCCAAAATGACAGTAATTGAAATTTGCCGGTTTCATGTGATTACACATGGACACAACTCTAATGTTCGACTCAAATAATATTGTAATCAATGTTTTTTCACCACCCGAGGAGAATATTATTAGTTGTCTATCATTTACTAAACTTGAGACATACCCTGGGGACTCATTAATACAAAGTTTTGGGTTATTTTCATTTATTTCCAAGGGAGATAATTTAACTAAATTTCCATCAAATCATTTTGTTTCTCTGCCATATCCTGATAGAACAGAAGTAAACAAAACACTATTCGTACCTTGTCCCCTCTTCAGACATTATTTAGAAATTAATGATTATAGAAGGCACCCCTAACTCAATTATTAACCAGTGAAAGAAAATTTAGAAGGCAAATTGGGTGGCAAACATAAACTGTGAACTCGTAACATCAATATTAGGTACTAACTAAAAATAATTAACAACGCAGATCATGTGCACAGTACTGCAAACACACAGAAGGCCATAGTTTGGCTTAAATATGAATGACATATTTAAGCTATTTCGAGTTTAAAATTATTTATCTCTCCAAAGGATTATCAGGCTGTGAAAATTCTATTAGGTCACAAAGAGATATATTGAGGTCAGAAATAGTTGAATAATATGTAGAAACAATTATAGGTCAAATAAAGACTATTGAATTGGTGTCTGTTGTCTTATCACATTTCTGGCTGGATGTAGTTCAAAGATTTATTAGCCAGCTGTTTTCTTTAAGCTATGTACAAAGTAAGATCTAATTGGCAGGTGGTAGATATGTAACAAGGTAGAAACTAGATATTTCTATCTCAATTTGTTTAAATTTGAGATCATAATAACCAAACTAGAGGGAGACTGCACATGACTAGTAAAAAGTTAACCCTCACACACACGAAGAAATAAATCGCTAGCATCAGATGACATACTCGGGCTCCTTGTATCATGAATTTCCCAAAAGATATTCTAATAATAAATTTCTAGACCTTCCACAAGTAATTACCATTTTTTTTTAAACACATAATTATTTGTAATTTAGTAATTGACTGTCATAACTCCCAAATGACGTTAGCTGCTGCATATCCATTGCACTAATTATATTTGTATTTGATTTGATAACAAAGCTTTTATGCTAATTAAATAAACTATATGTTTGTCATAAATATCTAGAACCTTTTTAAAAAAGAGCGATACAATATACAAGCAGCAAAGGAACCCTATAACTCAGCTGTAATTTGTAATCTTACTATCACACAGTTGAAATGTTTGTAATTACAAAAGTCATATTTTGTAAGTTGATCTATTTTATTTATTTGAACAGTATATAGCATACAGTTTGTCTAAAAAAAAAGTGTAAATAAAAAAAAAATTAAAAGAAATCATCACATATGCGGTAAAATGTATTTTTTCCCCTATCGTAATACAGTTTCTAAACCCCTAACCAAAATACTAGAGAGATAACTTTAACAAAGCTACCAGAACCAGCACTTGTCTATTAGAACTATAACTTCAGAAGATTCTAAAGCTAGAGCTTAACAAAACAAATTGAGTTAAGCCAACTTAACAAAGCTGCTATAACCAGAACTTCACTTTGCTATCATCACTATATTTAAACATAGCTTTTAGGGCTAAAACTTGGGATATATATATATACATAACACCAACTGACAAGTAATATATCATACGATAGCATAAAAATCTGACGCACATAATTGTTATCCTGCCAAAGAAATCGAACACAATAAACGGGGGAAATCAAATATCAAGAAGAAACAAATTTGTTTTGCTCTATTAAATACACGCTGTCATTGTAATAATTTGGACAACTTATCTATAGAATATCTCATTGTTTGTTATAGTGTTGTATTTCATATCTGATCCAATTACTTCTGTATTTTGTTAATCATATTCTTCAAACTAACTTTGAAGTTGGCCTAAATTTTATGATTGCATTTCTTCAAACCAAAGCATTTCTTAAAGTTCATATTTAAAGAAGCATTCACTGTCGATGTAAGGCAGAGAAGAACAAATTATGGTGCAACCCGAGAGAAAGATTTGTTCATGATAATTTCCCGCCGACAGAAAGACGAAGCCACGGACTCTGATAAACAAGCCTTTTATTTAAATGTACTGGGCTCGTATTTCTGTGTTTATTAAATATATAGGCTCAAGATTAGCATTTTTGATCTAAGAACGAAAGCTAACATAATCCTTTTTTTTCCCAGACCGATGAAGATAAATATATTAATATGTAATAAGTCTTGAAAGCAGTCAACGGTGCCAGAAAGGCCAATCTTTAAACGATGTTTGCTTAGCCAGAACAAAGTAAAGCATAACATAATCGCCACCTCTTCGCTTTGAAGGCATCATTATGTATGAGATAAGAGATGGAAAGGGGAGGGGGGCGAGCTATAAAATCAAAACAGAGGGCATTCTATGTAGGGAATCCAATGGTAGTTGGAGATATGAAAAGCCAAGTAATATTAAACATTTCCGGCGGCACTCATCTGTTCCAAGCGAGATAAATCTCAGCTCCGACTAATCCACTGGAAAAGTCCTTACCAATCAATAGCCGAGTCTGTGAGGAAACCCAATGCTGAAGTCAGCAAGTCGTCTGACTTTTTTTTTCTTTCATTTTTCCTTTTAACCTTTCCAATTACCTCCCCTTTATTTTCCAGCAGTGTATCTCAGCGAAATATTTGTCAACAACTGTTGATTCAATAGTTATCGGTACCTACTTTATTGATATTAGTTGTCGGTACCTACTTTATTGATATTTATTTTTCTTTACCCTTGCGTTACTTTATTGGAGGCGTCGCGGATAGTTGAATTAGACAGTCTTTTTGTCGAGTGAGTCGCGATGAAGTTGTTGAAATCTTGTAAGGTATTTTTCACTCTAATCAATCCTTTTTTTTGACTTTTCACTTGCCCTTTATCCGGGGAATATAACCTTGAAAAACCTTGTTCTCTCTAAGGGCTCGTCGATTGGTTGATATCTTTTCTAAGTGTTGGGACCAGTGTATTTGTGTAGGGTCATAAACACATTATTTTGTGTGCTACCAATATACTCTTTATGTTAATTTCCTTGAGTGATGTCGTCAACCTTTGCCCCTTGTTCTTCTTAAATCTCTCATTCTTAATTCTTAATTCATTTTATCCATTCTATTTTGTTGAGTCCCCATGCCTGATTCACCATTATGCAAGGAATGTCCTAAAGGATTACTTACTTCTGGAACTGGTATACAAGTTTTGTACATAAACATTCCTTCGCTTTGACACTGGCTTGCAATTGTTATACAAAATGATTCCCTGCATAACTTTTATTGTAGAAATATGAAGGACCTCCTCGAGGCGCTCGGCTTCGGGCTTCGTCACGGGAAGAGAAAACGAGTATTGTTCAAGAACCCTTAAGTCTTAAAAACGTGTGTGATAAAATGATCTAGATAATCTAGCTAATTTGGGAAAAATCGTAGACAGAGTGTGGTGAATAACAATCATAACCTCTAGAAAAATGATATTGTTTTCTTTGGTCAGGGGACACAATGGCCTTTTGCTCGACTCCTTGAGAACATACGCGAAAGAATATGATACTACTAATAAAAAACAAAAACAATTATATCGTAATTTTAAAATGTATATCGTGATTTTTTTTCGGTAAACAATTAGTAATGTCACGTAATTATAATTGTCAATATCAATGTATTTGTAATTGTATCCGCAATTAATAGAATGTTTGTATATCGAGAAAATAGCTAAATGTTATGGAGTGTGTATGTATGTGTGTGTTTCCTTAGTGATGGGAAAGAAAGGGAGAATTAATTGTTAGTCTTATAGAAGATTAGCAGCGCTGTCATAACCTGTGTAAGAATGAGATATGACCCCGTGATGCCAGAGTGTAATGAAGTGTTATATAGTGAGTTACGTTTAAATATCAGTTCATTTTAATTCATATTAATTTGAATATATTGTAATAATATTTATGAATAGCTTTTTTCTCGAAAGAAATGTATTCAAATTACTTCAGTTCTAGAATTAAAATGTTATACACCTACACCTTTTGGATATTCGCAAAATACAAAGGGAGACACTAAGCGAGGTCCTTCAGTTACTTAGTTACAAAGTTTATGGTCAGTACTTTTGTGAATATTATAAAAATAAAATTATAACGTATGTTTATAATGCATGTTTAATTATATCATTTCTTTATTATATTTTAGACAGATTTTTTAATTACAAGTATAATATTACACATTCATAAACGTTATGATGATGGCATAGACATCAATGCGTAGGCGTAGAAAGTCATGAAACGATACCATGTAGTGTACGCGGTATCGATTCCCCAGCCATACAGTCTTACATTGAATGGTATTTACGACACTTGACAATGACCTGAGTTCTCTGCCAAAAGATAGCCCTCACCCCTTCTCGAGCAAATTGAGCCGAGGCCTGAAAAAAAAAAATAACCTGGTCAGTATCAAAGATCAGTTTCAGTGAACGAAAATAGGCCGAGGTCGAAGTATCTTTGGACGCCATTGACGCTGGCCTTCATACGAGTCTTTGAAAGAAGCGCTGGGAAACGTTTCACAATAGGAATCATTGAAACAGAAACAGATGGAGTCAGCCTCATACATCATTCAGAACAGGATCTAGCTGGGCTACTGTACATTTGCGCAGAATAATTAACCGCTTTATTTTCGCTGTTTGGTGAAAGGATGGCCTGTTCTTTTCATAAAATCAAGTATGACTTTTGATAATCAACTTATAGTTTATAATGAAAGCGTCATTTAATCAACACTTTAATCTCGTCTTATTGAATGTATTATTTTTAGAGGGAAGATTATATTTTGATCTTCATTGTCTATTATTCCTGTTTCATGACATTCAAACACATTTCCTGAAGCTTGACGCGGCAAACTAACGCTCGTGTCAATTATGCAACGACATTAATTTGCTAATCGGCTTAGTTCTTACAACATGTCTGGTAGATTTTTTACCTTTTACAATACGCAATGGATGCAATGGATTTTCCGGATTCCGGTGAAAAAATTTAAGATACAGGCTTAGTATGATCTATATGGTTATGTAATAAGACAAATGCGATACTGTTTTGTACTCCAAAATGTAAAAGTTTAGGTTAGAAGACAGACTGATACAAAACATGTATATTACAATCGCATCCCGAAAACATTTCTGTACGGGCAACTCGCGTCTGGCTCAAGAAAAACTGGTGGCCCCCACCTCCGTTACATGAATGTTATAAAACGGGATTTAAAATCAGTGCACATTGATACTGACCGTTGGGAAGACATAGCCTTAGACCGCACTAGCTGGAGGGAGACGGTGACCAAGAAAGCTATAGACAGCGAGAAAACATGGGCCTCAGCTCTGGAAGAAAAGCGTGCCACACGGAAAATGGCCGGCTCCTCTACCACCAAAGCGAAAGCCAACTTGACCTGCAATATATGTGGACGGAAGTGTCTCTCCAAAATAGGGTTCCACAGCCATATGAAAAAGTGTTTGAGATGAACCAAAGTCGTTGTACGACTGAAGGATGCCAATACATAATATATATAATATGCTTGGAACTTTTATAAACATGCCGCGTACACTTTATCTATATTTAGCCATAGTCTATATTTAGTTTGTCGGCAGAATTTTAGCTTTGTAAATGTTGGCAAGAAGGTGCTGTGCCACAAGACCTGCGGGATGCTAAAATCATTACACTGTATAAGAACAAAGGTGACAGAAGCGACTGCAACAATTACAGGGGAATCTTCCTCTTAAGTATTGTAGGCAAAATCTTTGCTCGAGTGATACTTCCCAGGCTACAAAAACTCGCTGATCGGGTCTATCCAGAATCACAATGCGGCTTCCGCTCAGGGAGATCCACGATTGACATGATTTTCTCCATCCGCCAACTCCAGGAAAAGTGCAGAGAACAAAGGATGCCTTTGTACATTGCGTTTATTGACCTGACAAAGGCCTTCGATCTAGTTAGCAGAGATGGCCTCTTTAAAATTTTAGTTAATAGGCTGTCCACCCAAGCTACTAAATGTAATCATATCTTTCCACCAAAATATGATGGGCACAGTGCAATTCAACGGTGCCAGCTCTGAAAGTTTCAGTATAAACAGCGGAGTTAAACAAGGATATGTCCTGGCCCCAACCCTCTTTGGAATACTATTTTCACTGCTAATCCACAACGCGTTTGACAAATCCACTGAAGGCATCTATCTCCATTCCAGATTTGATAGCAAACTCCTAAATATTGCCAGACTGAGGGCCAAAACTAAAATCAGAGCCACCCTCGTAAGAGATATGCTATTCGCGGATGACGCAGCGGTAGTGGCACACACTCAAGAGGAACTTCAGTCACTAATGTCCCGCTTCTCTCAGGCCTGTAAAGAATATGGCTTGACTATTAGCAGGAAGAAAACAAATGTTATGGGACCACCTACTACAGCACCACCCTCCATCCTCATTGACAATAACAAGCTGGACGCCGTAAACGAATTCTGCTATCTGGGATCCACAATTACAGATGACCTGTCCCTAGAAGAGGAGATGAAAAAACGCATAGGGAAGGCTGCCTCAACATTCGCTAGACTCAGACTAAGAGTTTGGGAAAACCATAAGCTAACTACGGTGACCAAAATGGAAGTCTACAAGGCGTGCGTTATGAATACACTGCTGTATGGCAGTGAATCATGGACCACCTACGCAAAGCAAGAGAGAAAACTAAACTCATTCCATTTGAGATGTCTCCGTAGGATCTTCAATGTCACATGGAAAGAAAAAGTGTGCAATACTGAGATCCTTGCGCGATCAGGTATTCTCAGCATCTTTACAGCCCTCAGACAACGCCGTTTGCGCTGGCTTGGACATGTTCGCCGGATGGAGGACAAGCGCATCCAGAAAGTCATCCTCTATGGTCAACTCGCGACTGGCACAAGAAAAGCTGGTCGCCCCCACCTCTGTTACATAGATGTAATAAAACGTGACCTCAAATCAGTGAACATCAATACTGACAATTGGGAAGACATAGCTCTAGACCGCAACAGGTGGAGAGAGACAGTGACAAAGAAAGCTATGGACAGTGAAAGTACATGGGTCTCAGCCCAGGAAGAAAAACGCACAAACCGAAAAACGGCCAGCTCCTCTACCACCGAAACAAAAGCCAAGGGGACCCTAACCTGCGCTATCTGTGGACGGGAGTGTCTCTCCAAAATAGGGCTCCACAGCCACATGAGGAAGTGTGCTCTGAGATGAACCATAGTCGTCCTACGACTGAAGGAGGCCAATGATGATGATGATATTTAGTTTGTCGGCAGAATTTTAGCTACCTCGGGAATTTTACATCACGCAGCAGGATTATGTTTTGAAATAAATATGATTGGTTTAAAGTATTAATTATTGTACTTTGAGCTGCATTTATTGGTTGGCCTTGCAGCGGAGAGATGTTGGTCACGTGATAACGCTCTAGAGCCCGGGAAGGATTCTAGATTGCGGCAGTTTTGTGTGGAACGTGTTAGAGATAACATGTACGAGAGTCTAGTGTTAGAACTCAATTATTTTATTGTGTAGATCAGTTATTCTATTCAAGTACATTTAACCATTGTAATTAATTATGAATAGCTTTTCCAAGTTTTGAATTAAAATAATTGTTTTAGACGAAGTTACTTCATTGAATATATAATAATATACTTAGATCGTCTTGTCAACTAGTAACTTCTAGATGATCCTCTTATCAACTGGCAACTTCTAAATGATCCTCTTATCAATTAGCAACTTCTAGGTGATCATCTTATCAACTGACGATTTCTGAATCCTCGGCAATTACGATCATTGATTGTGCTTAAACGTGACATCTTGGCATCAAGTTTCATCGTAACATGTAGCACTATTGATGATCGTAACAAAACATCATTTTAGCGTGAACCTACCAGCTGGAGGTCACATAAAGCTGAAGCCACCCTTAGAGTCTATACTTGACGTTTCTCCCTCGCATCATCTATTGCAGAGGTTTGCTTTCACGTCTGTGAGGACGTTATAAATGGATAATCCCTAAGTAGACTAGAGTTCTCGTTCTTGTCTCCTACCCACGCCCTGCCCTCCACTGGCCTACACAAACACAAGGAACGCTGCCACCTTAATTTGATATTCTGTTAGTTCGATTAAGAAAATAAATGTGAAATAACCGACATTCCACAATACTTTCAGCTTTTATTTTCTCATATTCAAATATTCAATTATTGATTTTTTGCTCTTTATCGTAAACAAATACAATCTCTTTATATTTTTGAATAAATATCAAGAAATTTGGCAGGACAAGAAAAGGGGATCAGATAAGATTTAGGAAAGAACATTTTTTAAGGAAAATATTCTTGTCTGTGATAGCAAGGACATTGTTGGTGGGCGCGTGGGAGGTGCGAGGCTTAGAACAAGGAAGAAAAATGTTGAACAAGGCAAATATAGATTTAACGCTTATCGTGAGTGCCTGGAGTTAAAGAAATATAGACGCCGGACATCGGGGCAGAAATGAAGGAACCGGAAGTGCTGTAGAGGAAGAGGAAATGTCCACCCCCTATAGGAAGATTAGATTTGAAAAAATATGAACATCTATGAAATATCATTTCTGAGATAATTTTTTCCCCCTAAAAGTTTGTCTCTGTGTGTTTCTATGTATGTGTGTGCATGTGTGTTTGCATAGAGACTCGGTGTTTAAATCTAGTACATGGATATTGATGCGGATACATTCAACAATGAAAAAGTTGACCAGCAAACAAATGTCTGTAAACACACAAGCTTAATTGACACTCACAAACACTTTACAGAAAATAAAACAACAAGCAAAATATAATAAATAGCCGACCCGCGGCGTAGCATACGCCTCTATTTAGTGAAGTAGTCGCGTTTGAATGGTGTTATGGAGTGTGTGACGGTGATTGGAAGTTTAGTGATTGGTTTGTGGCTGTGCAGTCTAGAATGATGAAATAGGAGCTGATCTGTTATAAGAGAGAGAGAGAGAGAGATAGTGATTCTTATTATTTCCCTTTCAGACAGATGATAATATATAGGTCATCTGTTTCTATGGTCCACAGTTAAAGAAGGTATCTTTAGGTATCACTACAACTGACTGCCTTTACTTTTCCCTGGTGGACTCGAAGGCCCAAAAACGCAGTCTTCACCAGGATTCGAACCCAGGACCCCGGTTCTGACGCCAACCGCTTGATTTATGGTCACACGGAATTCGTTTTAGTTTTGCATTCTTTTAAAAGTGTAACTTTTAAGTTACTTCCTTGAAAGAAAGAAACCGAATTGAAAGGAGATCATTAGCTAACCTTTATGTCACCACAACCAGACCATTCATTTAGCAAATTGAGTATAAATTTAAAACTTTGTTTTAATTTTGTTTATTCAATGTTGTATTTCAAATATTGAGAATGTAAAATATTTGTAACATGAAATTAAAATGGTGTCACCGAAATTCAGTTCACTTAGTTGAACTGATCGTTCCCGTCTTCTCTAATCTTCATCTCGAATCTCTATCTCCAATCTCTTTTCTTGACCTAGCCCCTGTGATTGACATAAAGATATTAGAAAGGTCTTCCCAGTACAGTATTCTAACTACTTCAAGCAAACGCGGCGTGAACGAGTTCGCGGTCGATGAAAGCTAAAAACGTAATCAAAAGCTTGAACCATAGAGTCGAGATGCGTTGATGCGCTCAGGAAATGTTGTGCATGGATAAAGATAGACTGGTGGCTAATCGTAGCGCTACTAAATCTGGTGTTAGGTCATGAGGTGGCGTAGCGAAATGAGAGTGGTCAAGGGAGCAAATGTTTACGTTTTTGTCTGTCTAGGGGTTTCTCTTATTTGCTCATTTCTTTGTATAAAACTGATGTCAACTAACTTTCTCTGAATGAGACACATTTTAAACTAGTTATTTCCCCTACTTCCCATTCTGGGATCAAGTTAAAGCTTTGCACAATTCTTCATTCCCTCTTAACAAAAAATGAACAAATCAAAAAAATTAATTGATTAGTTAATGAAAGAGGGGCAATGAGTTATATTTTAATTAGAAGTAGAAAAAAGGGAAACACATCTTACAATATTGAGATATATGCATGCAAATGTCCTTCTTACATAAGTTAAAAAAAATAATTTTTATAATTTGCTTAGTTCCTTGTGTTCTTACGACGTCGCCCGTGTATAATATAAACTACATGTAGGGCCTACCCATATGTAGCAAAACTTTGTGTCACAAGAGTATAATTATGTTTTCGGATGTTCCTTCAGAGCTGAAGATATTGTACTTCCTAGTCCAAACCTCCCGCAGGACGACGAGGATGAAAACGGGCTTGGTTTGAACCCGGGACCATTGATAAGTCTAGCGAGCCAATGTATTCAAGAAAAACAAAGTTGTGAGTAGTATACTACTACAGATGGAATCGGTTAGGATTTAGGGATGCACGGATGTCGCTGGAACATACCAATAAACGTAGGAGTAAAGTTATTTGCGACTTTGGGCGCTACATTTATAAATGTTTGTGAATGTTTGATCTGTGACTAGCTAGATATAGTAGGCCATTATTTCTCTTAGATAATATAATGTAATAATTGGGATTTGGAAATGTTTAAAATGAATCGACACAAAACTTTCAAGGACGCCATTTTAAATGATCGTTTGTGGCAACTCATTACCAGAAAATACTTTGTGGGCTACAAGCGAAAGATCTCGGAATGTGATTCTACAGTGCTGAAAAAAATGTTTATTAACCAATATCAATACTACTCTTTTCTGTACACCAAATAAAAAAAAAAGCTTGCAAATTTTGGATTTGCTTAAATTTGTGAAATTCTCATTTATCCAAGAAAAAAAAAGATGTTTATTATTATCAGGCTCAGATGTTATGAATCTGTAGAATTAATGATATCTCGAGATATAAATTATACCATCAAAAAAAAAAAAAGATGAAAAGAGAACGACAATGAGATTAGATCAATGAACTCGAGCTACTTTAAAAGTTCTTCCGAAGACATTCATTAATGCGTCTGAGTCTGTTCTACGTAGAGAGGGTATTTCACTATGTTTTAACCTTTGACATTCGGAAACGCCTGAAACACGAAACTGCAATCTCCCAGACCCTAGGGGCATACAAAGTTCATCCATCAGACCGTCCCAATTCACCTTGCCTCTGTTCATTAGTCAGCTCTTAAGGGAATCCAATATCTACTTGGTAAATCACTTCAACATTCAGATAGGGACACATAAAAAACCAGCAAAACATGTCCTGGAACACACATCAATCCAGAGCTCTACTGAAAGGTTTGCTTCAGATATTGATGATACTATTATTTGAAGATTTTTTTTCTTGGAAAATGAAAGCGATAGTTTAAGACAGTGATGCCCAACCTTATACGCATGCGGGCCATTTTATTTTCTAAGACTCGTGTCGCGGGCGAAATTAACAAAAAGATACCAAAAAAAATGAAATAGAGAATAAACCATTTGAAATAGTTATATTACAATTCCGAGGCTCCAATAGGCCTACTTACACCATAATTAAATTACGTAACAAGGCTTTCAGGTGTCTTATAACTGAGCAAGTTTTCTACTAAAATAAGTGCTTGTAAACATTGTGATCATACCATCAATTTTTGTTCGGAAATGTGCAAGGCTTATGTAGACAACACGGCGTAGAAATCTATTGTCCTTATTGTTCGAAATTTCTCAAGCTGGATTTGCAAGTCAATCAGTCCCAGTTGGTGCCACTCCTCACAAGCAATATAAATTATTTCGAAATCTGCTGCTCTGTCATTTAGTTTTGAATGAAAATTTTCACCAACATCGTCTACTCGACTTGTTTTGCTATTGTCCTGCCAGAAAGGCTGACAGCTTCATTTTTTTTTCAGGCTGATTTTATTCCATCACAGCTAGCAAGCACTTTTGTATGCTTCATTTCTCTTGTTAATGTGAGCACCTCCTCTGTAGCCTCCATTACAGCCGCGACTCATTCTCTTAACTTCTTACTAAATATTTTCATCAATCGCTCAACTCTAGACATAGCTTTGCGATCTTTTCCTAGCGACTCAAACCAACAGTGCCACTATATTTTTGTAATCATTTGTTTAAGAGTGCCTTTTATGCTATGTTCCTTAAAAACAGTCATAGTTTACTGATCAAACATGTTGGCTTATTATGTTCCACCAACAAAAGATCTGTCCATTTGTCCTGGAAGTTTCAACAGTCAATTATCGTTTCTTCAGCTCTCCCATTTCATAAACGTGCAAATGTCACACGATATGGCACCAATCATGTTGATGTCAGAAGTACTCGAAGCAAAATAATGCAGAAAAGATGTGCAGTGTTACACACATGAGATGTCAAGACAGCCGCGGTATTGTCCAAGACTATAAAACAACTGTCAATTCTTGTTGCCGAAAAAAAACAACACTTGTGTTCTTATAGAAAAGAAAATTAACATGAATATTACATGAAAATAGATTACAATGAAATCCATCAAAGAAAAGCTAGAGTCCTAACAGAAAAAGTAAATATTTCAACCTTTTGTTTTCCCTACATTTTGTGCCGATGTTTTGGCGGGCCGGTCCAAACCACGTCGCGAGCCGGATCTGGCCCGCGGGCCGTAGTTTGGGCATCACTGGTTTAAGATATTCCAACTTAATCTTTGTATATGTATGGATACTTTCAGAGAGACATTCCAAATATTTCATCAAACCAAAACATTTTAAGTCTAATGCAATTATACACGTCACCTCCATGTATGTGTATACAAAGGTATTTCTAATTCTTGTCATCTCTGATCTATCATCTTTCGTTTCCTAACGCTTTGGGAATCCACACTTTATTTATTGAAGGTTCCAAAACTTTAAACTTATTTTTATTTTTAACTTTTCCATTAATAATGAAGTAAAAAGTTCTTTCCATTAAAACAAAATGCTAGAAACTTCTAGACTTTCAGAGATTATATTGTATGTTGTCTTCATTAAATACACATCAACTTCCGGTATAGGGTGTTAACGAATCGGATAGCTGCACTGAACGTCTGTCAAAGTGTTCACCCTCGTATCGATCTAATCTGAGACGAAAGCACGCAGGGTCAAATCTCAGGGCTCTAGATAACACCGAAATAGAATTGGTTAGTAAAGGGATTGAGTACTGTAGCTTATAAATCATACCATTTAATGAAGCTAGGGTGCATTGAAGATAGTGAGTATCCTAAATGGAGTGGACACACTAAAGATAGTACAGACACTAAAGAGTGTGTCCTGAGAAGAATTGACACACTAAAGAGAGTGTGTCCTGAGTGAAGTGGAGACACTGAGGATAGTGTATCACAGGGGTTACATATCTCAGACATTTATCTAATTATTAGTTTAAAATTTAGCTTACAAGCAAAAATTTAACTCCAGACTTGGCTTACGAAGTACTCGGACACATCTTATGAGACATCCCTTGTTCAACTTTCTGTGCAGGGATTGCTCTCTTACCACCAGAGCTTTAACGGCCGATTTCCCCAAATTATGTAGTGACAGCTTCTCTCTCTCTCTCTCTCTCTCTCTCTGTCTCTCTCTCTTTGATGGACAAATATATACAGGCAACAAAGGGAAATACCCTAATAAGTACTTTAAAAGTTTGTATTCTGCTGTTTAAAACACACTTTACGTTATCTTTGTATTTGCCTAATTCATCTGCTCAATTCTCAGCCCTTCCTAGAGTTATGCTATTGTGATGGCCATTGTCCAACTTTCTGAGCAGACTTCTAAAGTACGGTGATTGATCTGTTACCCGAGTTTTAACGGACGATTTCCTCAAATTCTGCAGAGAGAGCTTCTCCTCTCCCCTTCTTACCACTCACACACTTACATGAACCAAAATAGCTCCGCCACTGTTACAGAAACGTTACAAAATGATGCAAAGAAATTCACAGACCTAGAAATTGTCTGCTGAAAATTGTCTGCAATAAGCATGAGTAAATCTACAGCAGAAATAAATGTCTACCTCTCAACTTCCCACGCGCCTCGAGCTTTTGATGACAGAAAAACATGCCGATCAATTTTTTAAAAAAATCTAGTAAGTTAGTTCCTTTTTATGTTTTGTTATTCAATCATCAAAAGTAATGTGGATGTGTTTTAGCATTTTGTGGTGTACGATATTATATCGATAGTTACTAAAGCAATGTGAAGCTTGGATAGGTCTAGAAGTACAACAAAATCTGGACTTATAATAGAGATTTAATGAGAATATTTTATTATTTAGTTCAGTGTTTCCCAAACTATTTTCTTAACGAACACTGCGCACATTCTCAGTATTTAACGGAACACTTTGCCTATTTTGTTTAGATTGATTAATTCACGTGGTGGCCTATTAGTTAATTGTTCCAGTCGTTTGTGGAACATCTGTTCAGGCCTCGCCAGTTTGAGAACCACTGATTTAGTTTATTAAAACATTTGAAGAGAGGGGATGTTATTTGTACAAAACTTTGAGCACCTGTGGTTTGTAGTAGTGACGGGAATGGAAAGCATCAATTAGTGTGAATTTAAGCTTTATAATAAGGTAATAAAACCGAGAGTATAATTTTAAAAAATATTTTCAATTACGATATAATAAATACATCTTGACAACTGTGACTACTAATTAAAACACAAACAAGCACATAAATGAAATAAAAATCAATACAATGAACTACATTTAATAAACACAGAGTTATTCTGTTTAGATTTCCCTAGGAATATGAAGAGTCCTAGCTATTGACTTCAGTATCGTTTTGTATCTCTATACCTTTAGTAAAACCAAGCTGCCAGGTTCAACTCCAATTCATACATAAATAAACAACAACTAGAAAAACATAAAAAATACTTTACAAAAAAAAGAACATGTCATATAATTAAAGTTGTAATAAATCTGTGTCTGAATGTACAACTTGTTGTTGTGGCTAAGCGCTATCTTATGCTTTTAGCTTTCTCAATACGCTATAATCCTATCCCTTATCTGGACCTGTTGGGAAAATGCGGTGGGGGTGGGGAGAGAAAGTGATATCTAGGGGGATTTTATTTGACCGTAATTGGTTTTTAAAAACATTTACAAAAGGACGACCTGAATTTGAAATCGTGGCTCACGCCTGCTCGGTGCGACGTGCTAACTACTCTTTTGTAAGGTATTTGTGACTACAGAACATTGGGTTGTCATTTGTTTGTTTCAATTTAGAGCGGCGATAGATAAAGGGGACTAATTCAGCTTATAAAACCACTTTTGTCAAGTATGATTTCTTTCTTTTCTTCGAGATACAAAACAAAATAATTAATTACCAATAGTTAATTAACTAATTGGTTATTTTTTTTAAATTGATTCTTGTGTTGTCAGATAAAAGAGAAAATTTTGCAAAATTTCAACTTGATCCCAAATTGGGTGTCTAAGAAAAAACGTGTACAAACTTGTCACCAGACAGACAGACAGACAGAGTGAGTTGATAGAATCTTTGTACAAAGTTACAACCCTTATAGTAACGAATACACAAAAACACAAACTATTTTTTCAAATCTCCAGGAGCATTGCAACCTATTGACTAACATTTACTTCAGGTCCAAACTTTCACTCCACTGCTTGCTATTTAAAACCAAACTAAGCACTGCATACTCTGTCTCTCAGTTAAATACAACTTTTCTATGCGTTTAAACTTCAAAACAACAAAGTCAAACTGATATCCATTTCTTTTTTTACAATTTTCCTGTCACGACTTTCCATGAGGAACTAAACTGACTGGGTCCACACATTAGCTAACGGTTAGGGACATGAAAGAGAATGTTTACTGTATTTGTAGATCGTTACCAGACAGAGGGAGTGGATAGAAACTTTGTAAAAATGCCATAGTCTACGTTCAAAAGTTGTCCATAATAGCCAAACACAGAAACAACAGAAATATATGATTTTCGGTTTTGTGTTTCTAGCTTCTATTTTTTGTTTTACACTGACTGAGGGTTTGTTAGATCACGTGGTACGTAATGCATAGAAGAAAGAATTGAAAAGTAAAACATCACAGACAAAGAATGGCACAAAACTAGTCACTAATCTCAACATGATTGGGCATAATATTGACGAATACTTGCAAGTTGCAGTTACAATTATTTTATCCAAATGAGAGACAGAATTTTGCTGTAATTTGAATAAAAGAAGAGAAATTAAGACAAATTTTTGTGACTTATCACATTGCTATTTATAGTTCAACACGACTTAATCAACAAGGTAAATTGTAGGTTTCGTTTGTTGGGAAATTCCAAATGATCAATTGTGAGCCAGTCATATTCATTAACTAAGCATTTTTATTTCAAAATAAATAACCTCTAAATAATGAGACATCTGACCTATATTTGGTACAGTGAGCTATAGCTGGTTCTTCATTAACGCAAACATTAAACACACATTGTCAAAGTTTTAGATCTGAACAAACAAAGATTTGTTTTTATAGAGAAAAGATCTTACAAAAACTATATTAATAGTACTAACACTAATAGTCAAAATTAAATATAAGTATAATTTAAGAGACATCTTATTGAACCTTATATATTACAGACGTTACTTCAAAACAAAAAAAGAAGATAATTACGTCCTACACATTTCATGGGTCAATCTAGTCATGCATGTTAATTAATGACTTAAACTCTGCTAGGTCGTTGGTTTTCCTGGCTGATTCAGGCAACCCATTCCATTGTCTAAAGGCACTAGATATATAAATATTTATATTACCTAAGTAAACAATACAACATTCAAGTACAAAATAAATTAAATATATTATTTCAGTGGCCAAACACCTTTCAAGTATATCTAAAATGAAGTAAATATATTAACTGAGTGCCCTAACTGTATTCCCAATCCACTGATAAATATTATTTTAGTAGCTAATCATCATTGCTGTTCATTGTCGATTTATTCCGAATAACAATATGTTATTATTCTGCACTTAGTAACTTAAATCTTTAAGCTGTATGTCTAATATATAAATTGAAATTAAATAAGAAAAACTATTAGGATACAAATGAATTGGGATTATTTTTTTGTTACAATTTCTTTCCTGTGTTATTGAAGCTTACCAAAAAAAGTTTGTTATTTGTTTGTTATATATTTAAGATTAATATTTCTACAATCCAAGTTTTTGTTTTCTCCTTATTTGTGATCCCAAAAGTGTCGTGAATAGATTGTGGTCTGTTTTTTACAACTCTATCCAACCCATTAATTTGTCACAATGCTAATAGCTTCTTAGACTTGGGATGGTGGTCAAAGATAGACGTCATGTCACTGGACAGACGTGAAAGCACGCACGCTCACACCTGATCTGTCAGATTAAATTAAAAGTAAAGCTTTTGTCCAGACGAAGAAACAATGGTCTTGCCAGAGTTTTCCAAGGTTTTTCTCACGAATACAAGCCCCCTAGATCTTTGCTCGCTCTCTAGACAAAACATTCAAAATAAAATCTTTAGAAACTATTTAAAAAATGTTCAAAATGAAAGTTGATTGAAGGTACTCGCAAGATCTATGAAATTATCAGTTGAATGACTGACTACTGAGATAATATTAGAGAGTCGGATGATTACAAAGCGGACTTAGTGATAGTTCATTTCCGGTGTTTGATATCTCTAGTTATTTAGACTGTCTTGTTAAAAAGATATCTTCGAATCAGTCTGCGTGGAGGCGTCGGCCAATTTTCCCGGAGTCAATATGACAATATTAATTTGGCAAGTTTAACAGGTCCGTGGTATTATGAACAAAGTGTTATCACACTTTTTGTCTAGTTCCTTTCCTTCCTTTAGAGTGCGGCATGAATGGATTTGTTGTCATTCATCAACACCAAAATATTTACCATAACTAAAGCAAATTCTACCTGGCTTAATATATATTCATTGTCGCTACTCCAGACAGATAAAGAATTGTAAACACCTTGCCTCAAACGCTCTCTTTTAGTTTGTTTATATAAATTAAAAATATGAACAATTGGAACTATTTGGTCTCTATTTCTTATTATATTGAAAGCGAACTACCCCAAATATCTGGCACATTTATAAGAAACTAAATCATAGAGACCTAAAATGTATTTGTTGTATTAAAAAAAAATGTAGTTTTGTTTTTAAAACACATCTCCTGCAGAAAAGTAGGACAATTCAACTTCAGATGA
Source organism: Biomphalaria pfeifferi (assembly GCA_030265305.1). Taxonomy (NCBI): domain Eukaryota; kingdom Metazoa; phylum Mollusca; class Gastropoda; family Planorbidae; genus Biomphalaria; species Biomphalaria pfeifferi. Next base: position 1,415,402 of record JASAOG010000105.1, on the reverse strand, counting down.
GCAGCAGACCAATGTGATGAAGGACTGATGTCCTGGGAGGGAAATAGAAGAGGACAGAGGGTTTATACAGAGTGAAGTGGCCAGGTAAGTAAAACCGCTGAGAGACAGGAAGGAACTCAATGGTTAGGTCCAGCAAGTCTTGCAGTTTGTACAAATGTAATGTTCTTCTTTTGCGTAAAAACTCTTTTTTTTTCTACCCTAATCTATTCTCCCCATAGACGAACCTAACAGTACTATTTTATTTTTGTTCTACTAAGGAAATCTTAAAAAAGTAAATATCTATCTTAAATCACAATTCAACAGTATAAAGCTAATCAAAGGTAGGCATATTCAGAATGATCTATTGACTATTCCTTTTTGCTGCGTCAACCGGAATGACAGTGTTGTTGGCGCTGCTCAGATCCTTAGAGAAGCTAATAATTAACAATAGTTGAGCTTGAGAAAATTAAAATGCGTGATTACCAACCAATGACTGGGCAGAATTTAAGTCATTGGTTAACATTTATGACTAGATTGACCTAGTAACAGCCGTAGGAGGTAATCATCTTCTTTTTGAAGTAACATCTGTATTTTTAAGATAATTACTTGCTATGACTAGAAGTAATGAAAAAAAAAAAAGGAAAAACTAGAATGTATGCAGGTTGGCATGCGCAAATGATAGAATGCCCACAGTCAACATTTCACTAAAAAGGCATGAGGCAATATTTTGCAGATTAGGCAAACTTGAAAAGTGCAGGAGATATGCCGTGCGGCATTATTAATATTAATAGCAGTCTGATAAACTACACTTCCTAGGACATAATCATTTAAGGTCTCATGTTATCATTGTTTTGAATGCTGTTTTAATAGTCACAAAAAAAAAGCCATCATCGCACATGAGGATGTTAATACTAAAAATAAACTTAGGAAACCATGATGTTCTAACTAAAAATTTAAATTATACCTTATGATGGTTTACCCCTAGTTATTATGCCTAAAATACACAAAATGTAAGTCATTTTTTCTTATGGATAATAAAAACTATTATTATTATTACTAAACAACTGTCAGAATAGATTCAATCATGAAACAGTTTTCATACATAGAGAAACAAATGAATACATTTTTATTGACCGTTTCTGTAGTTCTCAAACGTGTGCGTCTAGAGACGTAGGTCGGAAACATTTTGGCCTAGTTCCATTTTTCTATTGCCACTAAGATTGAGAATCAACACGTCTTTAATCATAAATTTCGGTTCCTGACAACGAGCAGTAATTCTAAACTCGGTCATTACTCTACATTTCCTCCCTGACATACATAGTTCTCATATCTTATCTTTCTTTAGCGATTGATGGGAGCATCCATCTTTTCTAGATAGGGGAAAAACTCTTTCATTGGATGATCGAAATTACAACTTTCACACAATCCTTCTTCTTGGTCGTAATTCCTGCGCCCTTGACCGAAAGAAGATGGGATTTGGCGTCCCACTAAAGGGAGAATGTTTCATCGTTATAAGGTGAAAGGTCGAAGATTTTATTCATGGACGTAAATCAACCTTTAAGCCTGTTAAACACTTTTTTCCCCTATTTTTCTTGTTTCCTTTTCGTTCTTATTTCAGGAACTATTTATGCCTAATCACACAGTGTTAATCCGACTCTCTGCTCAATAAATAATCCGATACATTGACAGTGAGCTTTCTAGAATGTGTACTAATTATTTAAAAAGCATTTCACAATACACTGCATTTGTTCAAGTCCCAACGTTTTCTGAGTTAATACCAAAGTTTCTTTTCTATTGGCTGAAAATAAGAACATTGTCTCGATCTCTTTTTGTTTGCTGCATTTCATTTGCCTTATTGCACTATTAGCGAGCAGGCGACTTGATTGAAACAATGAACAAAACAACATTTCAATCAGAAAATAGGACTAGTTCTCATTCTACATGTTAAACAATATCCACTTCTTTTTGTTCGATAATCTTTTTTTCTGTGCGTAATTCAGATTAAGTAAATATACATAAAGCACACACACACATTAAATTGAACACTTAATGTGAAGGCATTCCAGGCAGTTCATTGATCGTCTATTTCACATCTGCTCAACTAACTTGTTACAAGAAAACAACAAACACATCTTGTGACACAATGTCACAGTAATTAAAACAGTAATGATTTCACAAAGATTACAAAGTCTTTAGGTCCCCTGTTTGTTAAGCTAAAGAAGATAAAATGGCATATTTGTTTATATTTCTAATATTGTTTTTATAATAATGCTTTGGTTACAACAGTGTTAAAATTGCAATATCGATATTAATTAAGTATTTAAAGTATTGTTTTATAAGTGGTGTATTTACTTAATTAAAAAAAAAGGTTAGCTTGTTTTGAAGATCAAAAGTAGCCGTTGAACCGAAAGGTATCAAGGTACAAAAATTATGAAATTAGATCTTAATTAGCTTTTGAACCCTTTTTGAGATCTAAACGGAACTACGGACAGACAGACAACACAAAACAAATAGCGTCTTTAGCGACCATGAAAGAAACAAATCGTGCACTTTGTGTTTTACTAGATGTAAATGAACGTTTTGTTCCTAAACATTCTCGACTTACTGATGCTACACATTAAAACATCTTTTTTTTTTCAAGACAAACTTCATTGAGCAATGTGTACTAGTTCAATTATTCCAATCCATCTTTTGAGACTTAGCTAGGACAATAAAATATGTTAAAATAAAATTATTCCAATCCATCTTTTGAGTATTAGCCAGGACAATAAAAAATATGTTAGAATAAAATTATTCCAATCCATCTTTTGAAACTTAGCCAGGACAATAAAAAATGTTAGAATTAAATTATTCCAATCCATCTTTTCAGACTTAGCCAGGACAATAAAAAATGTTAAAATAAAACGTAAAGGTTTGTATTCACACCTTCTTTACTTTTAACTACAGTTTCAATTTTCTCATTTGTCTCATTCGATCTTTCCAGCCTGGCCTACATTCTACTGCTTTAACTTGACAGATAGACAAGTCATACGGCTACCAGTCAATGTCAATCAGACACCCAATGTATCTCCTACAGAATAGACGCTGATGTCTATCAGCACAAAAACACCATACGACCACAAGCATTCATGTTTTCACGTCAGCTAACTTTGTGTTCTTTGCAGCTATCGCCGTCCAGATCTTTATTGCAGCCCTCATCTCTAGGGAAAGCCTTGTCTACGGCATCTTCATTCTGGAAGCCCAACTCCCAATGCGACATCAACACTTAATTACATTTTACGCCTGCTTGCTGTTTTAATCGCCTCTTGTAGTTCACCCTTCCCCCCCCCCTCCAACTCCCTCATTTACAATTTCTTCCATGGTCACTTTTTTTTTGGTCTTTATCGCTCGTCCTGTCAGCATCGCGTCTTTTTAATTGTTACGGTCGAAATTGGATGTTAATAATTTGCGGAAAAATTTAAAAGAAAATTTAATAAGGAGACTTTTTCTAAAGGTTCTAATTTATACAAGTTCAAGGACAAGAACATATTTTAAATTGCCCATTCGCTAAATTAATTTCGTTTTTTTTTTCTGAATAAATAAATAAAATAAAATCAAGATTGATAATCCAGTAAAAAGAAGGTAAAACAAATCTAATTTCTTGTATCATCGCCAGTTTTCCCTATGACTTTAGAATATGAAGAATGATGTCACACCTAATCAGCATAACCAACTACTTTATAGGCCAACAGTTACAATCTAAAGCTACACGAAAGACTAGATCTGAGTTTCCGAAACTTTTCCCTTAACGGAACACTTCGTACATTCTGTGTATTTAGCGGAACACTTTTCTTATTTCTTAGTGAGATTAATTCACGTGGTGACCTACTAGTTAATTATTCCAGTAAATCGTGGAACACCTCGCAATAGAACTCGCAGAACAATAGGGTTCCGCAAAACACAGTTTGGGAAAAAACTAGACTAGATGAACACAAAACATCACAAGCTTTATATCCCGATACATCAATTAGTATTCAACACTAGGCCTGCCAGAACTTTGTTATATTGACTTCAAGATTACAGACTCAGAAATCAGATATTTCAGTCTACTCGGACTCAAGACGTATTGCGGTCTACTTCCTCAAACAATCCGATCCTGGACCAGGCCTGTATTTAGTCAAATATCGTTACTTGGCTAGACGAGATGGACCACTATTGCTATTTATATAGACATAGCACAAAGAAATGTAATACTGTGTATAACATGATGTGAAAGTGTAAAAAAAACAACAAATTATTACAATAATAGTGTACAAACTTAGATCATCGCATCATTATAATTAATGTATTTGTTAATTTTCCATTCATTCAAATCGAAGGAAAAAAACATCTTTGAAAATACAAGGGAGTACAATCATGTCAGCTTTAAACCGTGCCAAACGACTTTAACTTGGAGTTGACACTCTTCCAATGTGCTCAGGGGATACAATGTGTTATTGAAAAACAACACGCAAACACAGTTTCACATTTGACTAGACATGAGTAAAATCGCTAAATTTAGAAACATTTTAGCACACACGATTAAAATTTGCTTAAGAAGCAATAATACCCTAACTGACAAAAAAAGAAAAACACAGTCTAATAAAGTAATCAAGAAAGAAACCAAGATACAAACTAAGCAGGATTCGAACCATCCATCTCAGAAAAGGCAGAATGTTTCTTCAAAATAAGTGTTCAGATCTCCCTAACATTATTTTCCAGACACGCTATCAGTGACCACAATCAGGTCCGCTATAGGACTACTATAACACTAAGACTGTCACGCCCATTACATTCTTGCTCTATTTGTGCATCTAGTGTCACATAAATATATCAACCCGTGACTAAATGTTATTGTAATTCGTATGACTGATTTATTAGACGTGCATTTTGTTGTTATGACAAAGTTTATATGTATGTTTTGTTGTCTCGAAATATAGAAAACTTTCTTGGCTGGAACTTCGACACTTAACTAGCACAGATGTACTATTTTCTTCGTCAAAAAGAGGGGTGGGGTGGAAGTGACAAAATGTTTCAGAAACCCTGAAATAAATGGTTATGGATGTTGGCACACCAGAGACATGGCTATATAGAGGACACGATATACATCTTAATGAAAGATTTTATAAAAAGGGGAGTAAGAATTGTTTTAATGTCAGGTTGAGTTTTCTCTCATGTGGTCGCTTGTCTTTCCGTCACTCAATTTCCCAGAGAATAAAATCAACGACTGAAACGATGTCAGACGATGATCTCTCGTGTCTTTCAGCTAATGAAAGACTTAAAAATGTGTCGAGGAAGTAACTTGTCAGTCTGGAAGTTCGACACTCAAGTACCTTCATTATGACCCAGGGACATGTGACACTCATCAGGAGATCAAACAAATGCTTCTTTCAAATGAAATTGTATAGGAATTTACAAAAATATTTTCCAGATTATTATGATTTTAATATAGTGGCTGTTAGATATTAATGGTACTTTATGTAGTAACTTCACCAACTAACTTGTCTGCATTAATTCTAATAGTAAACTAATACAATTTACTGCTCCTAAAGTTGTTAAATAAAATGAAGACTATCACTTGATAAAGATATTTTTTTAAAAAAAGGTGATTATGAAATATAAGTACACAACTCATAATATTCTAACACACTTGTCATGGGCGTAGCCAGGATTTTTTTTTGGGGGGGGGATTTTTGCTCCCCCCTCCACCCCCCCTCCCGCGGAAAAAAAAATATATTGTTACAAATGAACAGTGACAAGTAGAGATCAACGTGTGACCCCAGCGAGATGACACAGCAGCTAGTTGTTCTCTGGAATCTACGCGTATAAACAAAGACAGGATGTGACGTGTCCTACCGTGTTGTTCCAGAGGACGAACTGATCTACGAAGGGTGTAGTGTTACAAATTAACAGTGAACAGGATGGCTGCCTGGTCGTGCGGTTTGCACGCTGGACTGTCGTTCAGATTTCTCGATGGTCCCGGGTTCAAACCCTGCCCGCTCCCATCCCACGTCGTCCTTCGGGAGGTTTGGACTAGGAAGTAATTATCTTCAACTCTGAAGGAACATATCCGAAACATGTAAAACATTTTACAAACATTTTACAACAGTGACAGTTAGAGGTCACTACGTGTGACCTCGGCGAGATGACACTGCAGCATGTGTTCTCTGGAATCGACATGTATAAACAACGACAGGATGTGATGTTTCCTCCCGTGTTGTTCCAGAGGATACTAGCAGAGTTTTTGCAATATTGGACAAGCGATTAGGGACTCTATATAAGCCAGAGAGTTAATGTGAAAGTCAGTCGTGAGTGAGTCGTCGGTACTGTTGTCTACTGTGCGAGACAGTAGAAGAGAGACGTGTACGACTCGTTGCAAGTTAACTAGGGTAGAGTTAACTGGAGTGGACTACTGTCGTTAAAGTCTATACAGCGAACTACAGTGGACTTGAGCCGTTACAGTCGATACAGTCGATGTAAGACGTGTGCGGCTCTGATTCGGTAGACTTGAGTACGACTTGGTTCAGCTTTGGGAGACCTGGAGCGACACTGGAAAGTTTCTCGTTGGTCTGTTCTGTGGAATACGGCTCGATGCAAGTTGAGAAGAGATGAACAGCAACGAAATGAAGAGATGAATTTCAACGAACTATAGCTAACTGTAAACTGACAGATATTGTACAGTCTTCTACGCTACATGTTACAGTAACAAATTTTTAGAGTTAATAGTCAATAAAGTTATATGAAACTGAAAGTTTAGTCGTCAAGTTCTTTGCAGTGTTTTTATTTGTGTGCCTACTAATTAATACATTTAGCCAGAAGATTCAGAAATACGTAACAATATATATATATAATTAATCTTTATTACATTCTGACTCTTCATTCTTTCGGAAAACGTTTATTATACCCTAGAATAGGTTCTTCCTGGAGTTAGTGGAAAATTTGTAGACTCACCGCGCTTGACAGCAATGGGGCTGGGGGAGCGCTGTGAGCTCCCCCAGCGCTGGGCGAAGCCCTGCAGCCAAGCACTATTTGCGGTATTGAAAGCCTCAAAAATGCATATTCTGAGGTATATACAGTGCATTATTCTATTAAAAAGTTTTATTTCAAAACTTGCGCTATTCTTACTTATTGAGATCCTCCGAGCCGTTCGGCTCATTGGGCGGCAAGCTGTTTCCACAAAAATCTGTCACTGACAATGTCTGAAGCCTCTTCCCACCTGCTATGAGGACTTCTATGAAAGTATGGCGTGAATTTGTACTAGGATGTTCCTGTTTGCGATTTCCTCGTAATGGTCTCTATGTCATTGCAACTCTTATTATGCGTAATTCATTTTGTCGCAATATATGTCCCGCAAACCTCATGCGACGCTCTGTCACAACCTCACTAAAGGGTCGACTCGTAGTTCGGCATAGCATTTCCTTGATTGAGATTCGATCTCTATAACTGACTCCTAAAAACCGTATTATTTATCTTTGTTGAGCCACATTTAGTCTTTTTCAATTTCGGCAGATGACTATCCACTGCACTTTATTAATGGAGTCCAGCCGCTGGTAGAAATTTTCTAACCTCTATTTGCCACGCTTTTGGAATTAGGTGACTAGTTTGCTTTAAATTTTATATCGAAAATGGAAGTTTTATCGTCAAAATCATCTGTTGTGGGGTTTTAAACTAAAATATCTCTGGAGTTTTTTTTAAACCTTATTTAGCTACGCTCATAGAATTCGGTGAGTGTAGTTTGCTTTAGAATAATATTGAAGAGGGGGCTTTCAACCTCAAAACTCTCTATAGTGGGATTTTAAACTCAAAAACATCTGGAGTGGTTTTAAAATTAAAAAAAAAGCCATCTGGAAGAGAGGATTTAAACTCAAAACGCCCCTTTGACTTGGCTAAGCTCAAAGAATTTTAGTGTGTAAGTTAAATTTTTTTTATATTGAAGAGGTATTTTTTAGCATCAAACCCCGATGAAGTAGGGTTTAAACTCAAAATCCTCTTGACTACGCTCATAACATTTTGAGTGTGTAATTTGCTTTTTTTTTATAGAAGAGATATTTTTTCGCTTCAAACCCCGATGAAGGGGGTTTTAAACTTAAAACCCCTTTGGTTACTCTCAAAGATTTTTTAGTGTGTACTTATATGTTTTATATATTGATGAGGTTGTTTTTTTTAGCTTCAAACCCCACTGAAAGGGGGGGGGGTTAAATTTAAAACTCCTTTGGTTATGCTCAAAGATTTTTTGGTGTGTAATTTGCTTTTTTTTTTATATTGAAGAGGTATTACCCATTAAAAGGGGGGAGGGTTTAAACTCAAAACTCAAAAGCCCCTTTGGCTACACTCATAGCATTCTCAGTGAGTAATTTGCTTTTTTATATTGAAGAGGGGGTTTATAGTAAATTTCGGAGGGGGTTTTAAAACGAAAACCTTCCTTAGCTTGGAATTTCGGGATTGTCATTTGCATTATTTTTTGTTTGTTTGACTGCAAAACCCCCTGCTAGGGGTTTTAAACTCAAAACCCCGTTGGCTGAGCTGGGGCAAGTGATGGTTTAGTATTAAAATCTCTCCTAAAATAAACAAAATCACAGCAAAAAGTCAGTCACTGAAGTCCGTTCCCCACCCCCCTTGCAAGGGGGGGGGATTTCATTTTGAGGGGGGGAGGTTGAGCCCATGATATATATATAATGTTATAACTCTGCCATTCGCACCGCCATCTAAGCTAGAAGGTGCGCACTGTGGCAAACTAGACTGAAAAAGGATGTCAACATTAGAAGAGGAGAACGATTTCCGCCCAAGTAGAGAGCCAATATGGAGAGATTGTGCCTAAGATAGATGTTGTTTTGTGTACCTGTGATGTCGTGTGAATAAACGTCTATGTCTCGTTGAGTTGCCTCACTTAAGTTATTACAATATATATATATATATATATATATATATATATATATATATATATATATATATATATATATATATATATATATATATATATATATATATATATATATATGTGTGTGTGTGTGTGTGTGTGTACTTAATTAATCTTAATTACATTCTGACCCTTCATTCTTTCGGAAGACGTTTATTGTACCCTAGAATAGGTTCTTCCTGAAGTTAGTGGAAAATTGTAGACACCCCTCCCTTGGCAGCAAGGAGGTCTGGGGGGAGCGCTGCGATGGTTACAAAGTGGCGAGATTCCATGGCATTCTGTAGGGAAGTTTTGATGAAATCCACATTTCTGATGGAACTTCCACAGGAATGTCTGCTATAGTTTATAGTAACTTTTTTTTTTTATTACTCTAAACCAGTGTTTCTCAAACTGTGTTCTGCGGACCCCTGGTGTTCCGCGAGGCCTTCATAAGTGTTACACGAACTACTGGAACAATTAACTAGTAGGCCACGACGTGAATAAATCTACTCAAACAAATAAAAAACAACAACAATAAAGGTTATATTAAGCGTTTAGTTTGGACCAGCCATGTCATTTCATTTGTAATAGATCTAGACTCTAGACTAAAAATAAAAAAAATACTCTAGGGCCTCAATAGGCAAAATGAAATGTACATGGAAGCCTAAAACCCTGTTTGCTAACATACATATTACAGATTACTTAAGTGTGGCCTTGAACTATGTGGTTCCCATGAGAGAACGTGACTGTCACTGCTGCTAAATAGCTTCCTTGGTTTGAAGACAAAATCTGGAGGGGGGGGGGGGCAATGGCGTACCGAGGGGAGGGCGGGTGGTCCGCCGGAATGTAGAAAGTACTAGATGGGTATCAAAACATAACATTACAGGTGAAGTATTTCTGTCACTAAGCTAGTTAACTTGGTTTACATTATATGTAAGTTTTCTATTGCCTTTGGTGACAATTCTTATGTTTTTTGTTACTTTTGAATGAAGTCTCAAGCAATCGGGTGTTGTGTTGTATTTTGTTGTGTTGGGATGAGGGATGGAGGGAATGTACACTGAACGCTGCTGAAGAAATCTCGCTGAGATTTGTGATTGTTCCCTGGCCATGATCCTCATTAGCTCTCTGAGTGTGTGAGAGACGCATAAAAACACTATCCAATATCCTGTCTGCTGGACGCTATCTTCGAGAGCTATGCAAGATATGGAGGGACATGAAGGGAGTCCCTTACAGGATCACAGTAAAGAGATACAAGTGTTTGTACACGAAAGAGAGAGAGAGAGAGAGAGAGAAAGAAAGAAAGAGAGAGAGAAGGTAAGGTTACATTGAGTAGACGGTGTTTCTTATAAACTGTATGTAATTATTTTCAAGTAAGTTAAAAGTTTGTTTAAAATGATACATAAAAAGTTTTGTTAACAAGCTCCATGTCTAATGTCATTACTTTTATATCGGAGGACTTTTGATAAAAGAAAGCACTTAACAAAAAAGAATCTTTATCTAAGATTCATTGAAATGTAGTTTGAAATATTCCCGTCTGTTAGTCTCTTATACCATCAGTTGCTATTTAGTGTCTTATTGGCTATCAATACCCTGTGCCAGGTGTTTCAGTGAGTAGGCCAGTGTAGTTCCATATGTGGTAGAAGAGATATATTTAAAAAAATGTTTGGTACATTACAACAAGAACTATTTTATAAAACAAAATTAATTACCGTTACAACGTTTTCAACGCAAATTATTGAAGAAATATAATTGACAGGAATTCTTTCAGTCTCTAGCTTCAGTTCTACAGAGCCAAAAAATCAAGTTATTATTTGAAGCTCTGAATGTTTCATTGAACCACAGCAACGTTTCATATTTAGCCATTCAAATGAATATTAAATGTCCATTTTGTTTCTGTTTAGATAACTTTACATTATAGAAACAACTCAATGCAACGGAGTTAGGGTGGCTAATTGGTAAAGCGCTTAGCTTCTGAAACGAGGGATTTCTGGTTCGAATTTCAGTCAATTTTGAATATCGTAAACCGCGGGCCACAGAAACAGATGCCCTTACATCATCTGCCTTTACACCATCTGCCCAAACATCATCTGTCCTAACATCATCTGCCCTAACTTCATCTGCCCTAACATCATCTGCCCCTACATCATCTGCCCCGACATCATCTGCCCTTACATCATCTGCCCTGTAGAGTTCAAGACTTAAAACAACTCCTGTATATTTACATCAGAAACACGTTGACGCCTAAATTGTATTCAAAACAAGCTTACATGGAAATGAAGTTGCTATTTAGATTTAAAGACCTTCGCTATATAGTTATGTGATAAGCTGTGTCGTTCATAACGAGCCCACCTTTAAGAAACTGAATCTTATCTTCTTTAAATCTCCATTTTTCTCCACCTTAGGCAGACCCTACTACCACTACAGACCAACTTATAACCAACACTCTGTATAGCAGTGCTGAATAACAAAAAACTAGCAAGCTATTTTTCCTTGGCACACAGTCTGCGAACGAGCCTAAAAATCTGGCTAGAAGAAGAAGAAGAGTGAGCACTATCTCAGGTTACTGTTAGGTTCTGAACCTATTTCAATTGGCCATGTTTTCCGGATATTATAGGCTGAGACTTTCACGTCAGCACTATTAGCTAGTCTCACACCCCCACTGTCTGGCCTGTCCAGCGCTATCAACATTGGCAGTAATTGTGTGTAACCTACTGTCTCTCCAAGGCCGGACATAGTGGCCTGTGAATCGCGTAACTGAGTTAGGCCACAGACCCAACTATGTCAGACAGTGGGAGGACGTTAAGATAATGGTAGTTCCTTTCGTCCAAGAGGAAATCTTTTAGAGTCGGTTATAGCGTGAGTGAGTGTATTATGGGAGTTACATAAATGAGAAGACCTTTGACAGTTAAGTGAGCTTTTAGAGCAGTGGAGTAACTGAATAGTGAAATATAAAAGTTTTCAACCTTTCTGTCATCATCGAGTATTTTGAAATCAATTCAATAGAAATTTAATACGTAATGAATTTAAGCAAGGTAAGAATATTATTACATAGCTAGCTTGATATGACCCGCGGGCCTTAATTTGGGTATTAAAGATCATCTGGATTGAATTTAGACGTATGCCAAACATTTTAAAAAATTTAGCCAAGAAAATAAAAGTAGTGTGAAAACGGGTTTACCTGTACAGCCAACATATATTCATATCTAATATGAAGTACTGTGAAAACGGGTTTACCCGACTTGTAAACACAAAGTTGTCGTTCTTTGCTTAAGATACAATGAACTTTTCATCTATTTTTTCGGATCTTCCAGTTGTGCCAAGGACATTAAACAAACACTTCGCCGTCATATAAGGCAGCGGTTCTCAACCTTTTTAGCTCCGCGACTTCCTAATACAATTCTTCACTTTGCGGCGAGCCACAACCATAAATGTTAGTTCATTTCATTTCAAGAATTTTGAATAGAAACTAATCTTTAGAATCGCTAGTCTGTATGTAGCTCAAGAAAAACTGTACTTGTGATTAATTGTGAACAATTTACTACGTCTGTGGAACTGTGGATTCATCAATATGGATGCTAAACATTGGAAATGGATAAGATATCAAATTTCCTGAATTACCTGATTGATAATAGCACAGACAAGTCAATTTTTTTCTATGTGAAAAGTGTCATTAGATAATGAAATGGCACTAAACTTAGTAAAGAATTCGGATCCAATCATAACTCGATGCAATGTCTTTTTCCTCTGGCAATATTAACTCCTTGGTAATGGCTGAGGTTTCATAACTCTGGCAATACTGAGAGCTACCAAATAAGAAGCTTAAAGGGCTGCTATGGTTTAATTATGGTACTCTCCACCTGAGTCAAGTCTGGATTTCTTAACTCTATCAGCCTTTGAAACTAAAAAAATGAATGCCTTTATCCTCATACAGTAAGAACTTCATTACAAATGACGCATTTGTTACCCCCACTTTTTATTTTATTCATGCTTGACGATCGTTTCATAATTTGTGTGATAATAATGTAATCTAGTAATGTCCCTTTCCCCATAAGTAGGCCTACACATGTAAATGCAGACTGAGCATGGTACAAATAAGCTTGTTACAACACGTGAAAAACGGAAAAAAAACTTCCGTTCAAAAATAAAAAATAATTTTAAAAATTTCAGGCCACCCTGGCAAATGGTCATTCGAACACCAAAAGGGTCACGATCGACAGGTTGAGAGTCCCTGAACTAGGGAATGCCAAGTTTTTCAAGATTGGTCAAACTGATTTCTATTCGGGACATACATACATTCCTACATACATACTCGTTACTCCCCATTTTATTTATTAAATTACTATGAATTGTTTTTTTTTTTAAATTATAAATTATTGAAGATTTTACCCCCAAAAAATGTGCAAGTCTAATCAATACCGTTGTCAACTAAAAACAACTAAAACAATTAGTTTGTTCTACCAGCAAAAGAACATAAAAATTTGATTTTACAGTGCTAAAAATGCATAAAACAATTATAATGCTTTCTAGATAACATAGTTAATATACCTTCGAAATTACATAGCTTGTAAGGTAAAGTGAAGTAAAACATAGCTTATCCTTATAAGCACTTCTTTTTTTCTGTATGCACCAAAAAGCTAGCTATTTAAAGTTTTTCGTCATAGATGAAAATCAATTATTATTGTTAAGACTGTACCAATTGGCCTACATTATGAGCTTCAACTGCCATTCAGTACAAAACAAACCAAGAAATGAACAAAGAGATTGATTGGGGTCTATACGACGTCCATAACAAAGATTTGAACCCTTCCAATCTTTTAGTTCATCTGCTACAGAGGGAGACAACATGTAGATCTAGGTCAAATAGCGAGAATAAGACGTATTTTTTTAAATTTCGAATAACAATCGCAAAATTTATGTAAACATGCAAAATTCATAAACTTCTTCAATTACGAGAATCTTAGTTTATAAAGAAAACTATTTAGCATTTCTTCTATATTTTCACACATATAGAAATTCAGAATTCACAATGAGATTGTAAAGCATTTTGTCCGTTTGATTTGCAGGATGATTTCTTGAATAGAGTCACTCTGTCTCTAATATAAGCAACACGTGTATTTCTTCGTGAAAGCTGTAGATGCTGACGATTAATGCAGATATTATTATGTATAGCTAAAACAGATTACAAACAGCTGGCAGTCATTTGTCAGCAATGTGCCAGAACCCTTTCTCTTATGCCCCTTTTACAAATGACAAATGTACATCTGCAAGCTATTTTTTATTCACCGAAACAAATTCCTCGAGTAGTGTTTGTAATAAGGTTAGCAACGTTCTGTCTGACTGCGAAGAAAGCCCCCAAATATAATATTAAAAGCTATGTCTCAACCAGATCGTGGAGTGACCTCAAGATTTCTGAATCACGCAGGCTATGATACAATATATTTAAATCTAGATGTACATGTAGGTTAACACGTAATCAACAACAGCAAAATATACTCAACTATACACAAACACACAAACACACTATCAAAGAAAAAAAAAGATTTCAAAAGAGAGTTTGTGTTATCACACAAACTCAGGGGCGTACCCCGTCAAATTCACACATGGATCAGGAATATTCTAGCTTGTTTTGATCGTTTAAAATACTAAAATTAAAAAAAAATCATTTGGCGTTATTTTTCAATTAAAAGCAAACAGGACAATACGTCATAAATAATAGGACTTTTAACTCTTCTGGAATAAGGATCTGAAATAGAGCTCCCTTCAAAGTAGAGTTGCGTTAACTGATGATCTCAAAACAGCACGAAAACATCCCAGTTATGTACTTCTCCCAAACAATCTATTGGAGTAGCCTACACCTCACCGAGAATGCATAAGAATGAAAGGTGCGCTATAGAAATGGATTTTAAGAAATATTCGATCAAGATTCAAATTAAGCCACTTTCCAATTCGATCATACAACTCACTTTATAATTATTGATTTCTTTTTCGTATTTTCACGAAGCCTAATGTTCTAACTCTCGACATTGTTTTATTCCACACAAAAGTTTAGTTTGCATGAAATGCAAAGTAATGAATTTAAAAAGCAAATATTGTCACGTGTTTATTATGTTTATATAACTTGGAGTTCTTGATGCTATAAACTTGTGACATATGTGGGTTCGGAGGTGCCTTGATTATAGTTCAAACACTTTAATAATCAATGAAGTAACAAACTGCTGATAGGTTTTCTTGAGTTTTAATTATTTAAAACTTGAACTTGAAACAATAAATGTACGTACAAAGATATATAAAACAGATACAGGATTCAGTGAGAATGTTCAATAAAATGAGTAAATATTTACTTTAAAACTTAGCGACTTCTAAGCCTAACTTTCTAGCTCTCTCCCGGTCTCAAGCTAACACTCCGCCTTTTATATCTTTCTTTAAGATAAAGAACAGTGACAATTCAATACCCATCCTTGACTATTTGACCCGTTTACATTTAATTTTCCTTTTAATTGTTTTTGTAATTTAACCTAGGTTAATTATGTTTCCCTGCTGTAGCCTTGAACTAAGCTTTAATCGGCGTCTTTCTGGCATTAACGCGTGA
This sequence comes from Biomphalaria pfeifferi, assembly GCA_030265305.1. Lineage (NCBI taxonomy): Eukaryota > Metazoa > Mollusca > Gastropoda > Planorbidae > Biomphalaria > Biomphalaria pfeifferi. The sequence continues at coordinate 1,399,920 of JASAOG010000105.1, read as the reverse complement.
GTGCGCTGACCTGATTTGAGATAGGTACAATGTCCTCATTTTGTGAACAATGAGGTGTCACTAGGAACTGTTTTTGTAATTTAAGCTATGCTAATTTTGTTTCCCTGCTGTAGTCTTGAGCTAAGTTTTAATCGGCATCTTTATGGCATTTAAGCGTGGGTACGCTGACCTGATTTGAGATAGGTACAATGTCCTCATTTTGTGGACAATGAGGTGTCACTAGGGACGTGACAAATATGATAGTTCCAATTTCAAGTTGCTATCTATCATAATTACATAGTTCTGAACAAAGACGCAAAAACAAAACAAAAATCATTTTTCGAGCAGTTTTTTAGACATTTCCTATAGACCAGTTTGATAAACATAAAGCCCTGTAACACCAATCCTATATTTCACGAAGCTCTACATAACAATATAATTTTTGTTGCTGCTAGACTAGACTAGACTAGACTAGAACAGTATGTCTTACTTTACACTTTTAATCTTAAAATTACTAGACTAATATGTTGAAGAAAACTAGGTCTAGTCAAATCTAGTGCCTAGCGGTAATAAGATACCTTCGGCTGCTCGCGTCCGATCTGATTCTTAGTGTGATACTACCCTATATTTAATAAATAAATCTGCACCCCCAAGGCTGACAGAAGCCAAGCTATTGCCTTAATAATTCATAGTTGTAAATTTTCTTCAAATTATAAATACATTTATATTTAAATCTAGATGTAGATCTATATCCGGCCTCTATTTAGTGTTATTTAGATTGTTGTCAAGAGTATAATGAGCATATTTAAAAATTGATATACATTATAGTTGTTTTTTTCCTTCTTAAACTTATAAATAAGGCGAGGAAAGCGTATCAAAATTCTTTTTCTTAAAAACGTCATGTGAATTAGTATTTTATTCAATGAGTTAATAAATGGAAAATATATTTTAAAAAGAGCCATTGATATTTTTCCACTGTGACCTCAGATGCAAATTTACATAGTACCAATGCGCAAATTTATGAACGAAGCTTGACTTACTGATGAAACTGTTTGTGACCTTTTTTTAACAAAAATATTTACCTAACCTGATTTTTTTTTCGGTTTTAACTCGTGCATTTTAATGGAAAAATCTGCTTGCATAGTTAATTAGAAAAATTAAATGGTTCAATTTTGGAAAAGAAAAAAGTAGCAGTTACATCAGAGCTTTGAAAGGTCTAAAATATGATGTCATGTTTTCGTTTTCTTTTCTAGTTTATGAGACCTAAATGGGACGGACAGACAGACCACGCAAAACTTGAAGCAGCTATTTACCATTTGGGGCCGTTAAAACCCATGCTCAACTACACATCTACTACCTCAGAACAACTATATGAAAGGCTTTGGCTACCTGTTGGTTTTAAAAATGAAAACTATACCTCTGTTTTATCTATCAATGTTATTTAATCTATAACTTTGTTTATCAACTTACTTTGACTAGTTTAGTGGAATGTTATTAACATAAAAATATTTTAGATTTCCACAAAAGAAAAGTGATACTTTGCTCTAAGGTAAACAAAAAAAGTTTAACTTTCATATAAACGTAAGATGACGACAATTACACACTGTCACTCACTCAATCACACACTGTCACTCACTTAATCACACACTGTCCCTCACTCAATCACACACTGTCACTCTCACACACACACTGTCGTTCAGTCATTTAAGAAATACAGAAAGACTTGAGATCTCGGACACTTCAGTTGCAGAGCAGGGAGTAGCACTGACTGCTGACTCCTGTCGGATCGCACAATGTCATCTAATTGGCTCCATTCTGTCACTAGGAGGCGTTATGGTGATTTTGTTCGGTCTCCCTCATGTAACCATTGAAGAAAACAAAATACTCGTTACGAACTTTGACCATAAATGACATTCATATTCTATTAATAGACAGCGAGACAACTGTTAAGGCTTACGCGCGGTGTTCATTCTTGGAAATATATCTACGTCTGAGTGGAAGTAATGCTAAACTCAAACTACTTAAGTAACACCGGCGAAAGGTCGAAACAATTAAAATATGTAGTCGACGCTGATGTTGTTTTACAAATATATTTAATAATCAAGAAGGGAATCGTCCGATGTCAGCTATGTCCGTAAATCCGTATATCTATTGTACTGCTCTATACGAAGCGTCTTCTTTTAGCGTCACTTAGAGCGTTCTTGTTTTTTAAAGATCTATCACGTCATTTGTCGCTAAGTAAAACGTTCCCCTTATTCCCGAAACAAATAACTAATTCCTAATCATGTCATAACACAACATAACTAAATAATCGTTATCAAATCAAAAGGAGGAGGGGGGGGCGGGCTAGCTGAATGGAAAATTAACAATTAAAAATCTTTTATTAAAAGTCAAAATTTAAATGAGTCATGTGTGTAATGATTCTTGCAATTAATGACCTTGATATTGTGTATGCGCATTTAATGACACCATTATAAAAATACATTTATTAGCGTTATAAAATACTTTTGAGTCGCATTGATAGAATAGGATAAAACAGATACTAATTACAGGACTCAGAGGAAGCTATGGTATCTTAATGCAATACACATGTATAATAAGCACATTTGTCTATGTTTATGCCAGATCTTTGTTCAACTATAGTCTTTGTTTTTTTAATGAAACTATTAGAACAAATCAGGAGCTACATAGGCGTCGGGTCTTGCAAGATATTTCTCTAGTTATTACTGCTAATGAGATTAAACTGTGAGGCCTAGTAATGCTGAGGAATGGACCATTATTCATGGACGACTTCTCTCTCTCTCTCTCTCTCTCTCTCTCTCCCTATATATATAAACATCCTAGTCCAAAATGGAACATCTGAATAGATTCTTGAAAACGTTGAGTTACATCCAGACCTGGCGATACAAGATTTCTTTGGAACAATACTCTGTTCGATTGATTGGTAATTGAGTTGCTGTTAGAAGATCTCTGTAAATTAAGAATCTACTCCTGCCAGACATTAAATCGATAAAAGTCGTGCATTGATTCAGCTTTTCATGAGAACTTTTTCTTTTATGTCAGAACGGAATTTCCATTTCTTCGTTAAAATTGTTAATTTGAAGTGAAATAACCGAAAACAAAAAGAGAACAACTTGAGCTTCACTTTTTCAACAATTAACTGAATATTTACTGCATTTAAAAGAAACTTATAAAATAGAAAGAAATAAACAGACACGATCAAGTAGAAACAGAACAAAAAAACAACAACAAACATTCATGAAGACGAAAACCACATTTAAAGAAAAACACGAGAGATACACGAGAGATACACGAGAGATACACGAGAGATACACGAGAGATACACGAGAGATACACGAGAGATACACGAGAGATACACGAGAGATACACGAGAGAGAGAGATACACGAGAGATACACGAGAGATACACGAGAGATACACGAGAGATACACGAGAGATACACGAGAGATACACGAGAGATACACGAGAGATACACGAGAGATACACGAGAGATACACGAGAGATACACGAGAGATACACGAGAGATACACGAGAGATACACGAGAGATACACGAGAGATACACGAGAGATACACGAGAGATACACGAGAGATACACGAGAGATACACGAGAGATACACGAGAGATACACGAGAGATACACGAGAGATACACGAGAGATACACGAGAGATACACGAGAGATACACGAGAGATACACGAGAGATACACGAGAGATACACGAGAGATACACGAGAGAGAGAGATACACGAGAGATACACGAGAGATACACGAGAGAGAGAGATACACGAGAGATACACGAGAGATACACGAGAGATACACGAGAGATACACGAGAGATACACGAGAGATACACGAGAGATACACGAGAGATACACGAGAGATACACGAGAGATACACGAGAGATACACGAGAGATACACGAGAGATACACGAGAGATACACGAGAGATACACGAGAGATACACGAGAGATACACGAGAGATACACGAGAGAGAGAGAGAGAGAGAGATACACGAGAGATACACGAGAGATACACGAGAGATACACGAGAGATACACGAGAGATACACGAGAGATACACGAGAGATACACGAGAGATACACGAGAGATACACGAGAGAAATACACGAGAGAGAGAGAGATACACGAGAGATACACGAGAGATACACGAGAGATACACGAGAGATACACGAGAGATACACGAGAGATACACGAGAGATACACGAGAGATACACGAGAGATACACGAGAGATACACGAGAGATACACGAAAGAGATACACGAGAGAGAGAGAGATACACGAGAGATACACGAGAGATACACGAGAGATACACGAGAGATACACGAGAGATACACGAGAGATACACGAGAGATACACGAGAGAGATACACGAGAGAGAGAGAGATACACGAGAGATACACGAGAGATACACGAGAGAGATACACGAGAGAGAGAGAGATACACGAGAGATACACGAGAGATACACGAGAGAGATACACGAGAGAGAGAGAGATACACGAGAGATACACAAGAGATACACGAGAGATACACGAGAGATACACGAGAGATACACGAGAGAGAGAGAGATACACGAGAGAGAGAGAGATACACGAGAGATACACGAGAGATACACGAGAGATACACGAGAGATACACGAGAGATACACGAGAGATACACGAGAGATACACGAGAGAAATACACGAGAGAGAGAGAGATACACGAGAGATACACGAGAGATACACGAGAGATACACGAGAGATACACGAGAGATACACGAGAGATACACGAGAGATACACGAGAGATACACGAGAGATACACGAAAGAGATACACGAGAGAGAGAGAGATACACGAGAGATACACGAGAGATACACGAGAGATACACGAGAGATACACGAGAGATACACGAGAGATACACGAGAGATACACGAGAGAGATACACGAGAGAGAGAGAGATACACGAGAGATACACGAGAGATACACGAGAGAGATACACGAGAGAGAGAGAGATACACGAGAGATACACGAGAGATACACGAGAGAGATACACGAGAGAGAGAGAGATACACGAGAGATACACAAGAGATACACGAGAGATACACGAGAGATACACGAGAGATACACGAGAGATACACGAGAGATACACGAGAGATACACGAGAGAGATACACGAGAGAGAGAGAGATACACGAGAGATACACGAGAGATACACGAGAGATACACGAGAGATACACGAGAGATACACGAGAGATACACGAGAGAGATACACGAGAGAGAGAGAGATACACGAGAGATACACGAGAGATACACGAGAGATACACGAGAGATACACGAGAGATACACGAGAGATACACGAGAGATACACGAGAGATACACGAGAGATACACGAGAGAGAGAGATACACGAGAGATACACGAGAGATACACGAGAGATACACGAGAGATACACGAGAGATACACGAGAGATACACGAGAGATACACGAGAGATACACGAGAGATACACGAAAGAGATACACGAGAGAGAGAGAGATACACGAGAGATACACGAGAGATACACGAGAGATACACGAGAGATACACGAGAGATACACGAGAGATACACGAGAGATACACGAGAGAGATACACGAGAGAGAGAGAGATACACGAGAGATACACGAGAGATACACGAGAGAGATACACGAGAGAGAGAGAGATACACGAGAGATACACGAGAGATACACGAGAGAGATACACGAGAGAGAGAGAGATACACGAGAGATACACAAGAGATACACGAGAGATACACGAGAGATACACGAGAGATACACGAGAGAGAGAGAGATACACGAGAGAGAGAGAGATACACGAGAGATACACGAGAGATACACGAGAGATACACGAGAGATACACGAGAGATACACGAGAGATACACGAGAGATACACGAGAGATACACGAGAGAAATACACGAGAGAGAGAGAGATACACGAGAGATACACGAGAGATACACGAGAGATACACGAGAGATACACGAGAGATACACGAGAGATACACGAGAGATACACGAGAGATACACGAGAGATACACGAGAGATACACGAGAGATACACGAAAGAGATACACGAGAGAGAGAGAGATACACGAGAGATACACGAGAGATACACGAGAGATACACGAGAGATACACGAGAGATACACGAGAGATACACGAGAGATACACGAGAGAGATACACGAGAGAGAGAGAGATACACGAGAGATACACGAGAGATACACGAGAGATACACGAGAGAGATACACGAGAGAGAGAGAGATACACGAGAGATACACGAGAGATACACGAGAGAGATACACGAGAGAGAGAGAGATACACGAGAGATACACAAGAGATACACGAGAGATACACGAGAGATACACGAGAGATACACGAGAGATACACGAGAGATACACGAGAGATACACGAGAGAGATACACGAGAGAGAGAGAGATACACGAGAGATACACGAGAGATACACGAGAGATACACGAGAGATACACGAGAGATACACGAGAGATACACGAGAGATACACGAGAGAGATACACGAGAGAGAGAGAGATACACGAGAGATACACGAGAGAGATACACGAGAGAGAGAGAGATACACGAGAGATACACGAGAGATACACGAGAGATACACGAGAGATACACGAGAGATACACGAGAGATACACGAGAGATACACGAGAGATACACGAGAGATACACGAGAGAGATACACGAGAGATACACGAGAGATACACGAGAGATACACGAGAGAGAGAGAGATACACGAGAGATACACGAGAGATACACGAGAGAGAGAGATACACGAGAGATACACGAGAGATACACGAGAGATACACGAGAGATACACGAGAGATACACGAGTGAGATACACGAGAGAGAGAGAGATACACGAGAGATACACGAGAGATACACGAGAGAGAGAGATACACGAGAGATACACGAGAGATACACGAGAGAGATACACGAGAGATACACGAAAGAGATACACGAGAGAGATACACGAGAGATACACGAGAGAGATACACGAGAGAGAGAGAGATACACGAGAGATACACGAGAGAGATACACGAGAGAGATACACGAGAGAGAGAGAGATACACGAGAGAGATACACGAGAGAGATACACGAGAGATACACGAGAGAGATACACGAGAGAGATACACGAGAGAGAGAGAGATACACGAGAGATACACGAGAGAGAGACACGAGAGAGATACACGAGAGAGATACACGAGAGAGATACACGAGAGAGATACACGAGAGAGAGAGAGATACACGAGAGAGATACACGAGAGAGATACACGAGAGATACACGAGAGAGATACACGAGAGAGATACACGAGAGAGATACACGAGAGAGATACACGAGAGAGATACACGAGAGAGATACACGAGAGAGAGAGATACACGAGAGAGATACACGAGAGAAATACCCGAGAGAGAGAGATACACGAGAGAGATACACGAGAGAGATACACGAGAGAGAGAGAGATACACGAGAGAGATACACGAGAGAGAGATACACGAGAGAGATACACGAGAGAGAGAGAGATACACGAGAGAGAGAGAGATACACGAGAGAGAGATACACGAGAGAGATACACGAGAGAGATACACGAGAGAGATACACGAGAGAGATACACGAGAGAGATACACGAGAGAGATACACGAGAGAGATACACGAGAGAGATACACGAGAGAGATACACGAGAGAGATACACGAGAGAGATACACGAGAGATACACGAGATAGATACACGAGAGAGATACACGAGAGAGAGAGAGATACACGAGAGAGATACACGAGAGAGAGAGAGATACACGAGAGAGATACTGGAGAGATACACGAGAGAGATACACGAGAAAGAGAGATACACGAGAGAGATACACGAGAGAGATACACGAGAGAAATACACGAGAGAGATACACGAGAGAGATACACGGGAGAGATACACGAGAGATACACGAGAGAGATACACGAGAGAGATACACGAGAGAGATACACGAGAGAGATACACGATAGAGATACACGAGAGAGATACACGAGAGAGAGAGATACACGAGAGAGAGAGAGATACACGAGAGAGATACACGAGAGAGATACACGAGAGAGAGAGAGATACACGAGAGAGATACACGAGAGAGAGAGATACACGAGAGAGATACACGAGAGAGAGAGAGATACACGAGAGAGATACACGAGAGAGATACACGAGAGAGATACACGAGAGATACACGAGAGAGATACACGAGAGAGAGAGAGATACACGAGAGAGATACACGAGAGAGATACACGAGAGATACACGAGAGAGATACACGAGAGAGATACACGAGAGAGATACACGAGAGAGATACACGAAAGAGATACACGAGAGAGAGAGAGAGATACACGAGAGAAATACACGAGAGAGATACACGAGAGAGATACACGAGAGAGATACACGAGAGATACACGAGAGAGATACACGAGAGAGAGAGATACACGAGAGAGATACACGAGAGAGAGAGAGAGATACACGAGAGAGATACACGAGAGATACACGAGAGAGATACACGAGAGAGATACACGAGAGAGAGAGAGATACACGAGAGAGATACACGAGAGAGATACACGAGAGAGATACACGAGAGAGATACACGAGAGAGAGAGAGATACACGAGAGAGATACACAAGAGAGAGATACACGAGAGAGATACACGAGAGATACACGAGAGAGATACACGAGAGAGAGATACACGAGAGAGATACACGAGAGAGAGATACACGAGAGAGATACACGAGAGATACACGAGAAAGATACACGAGAAAGATACACGAGAGAGATACACGAGAGAGAGAGATACACGAGAGAGATACACGAGAGAAATACACGAGAGAGATACACGAGAGAGATACACGAGAGAGATACACGAGAGAGATACACAAGAGAGATACACGAGAGAGATACACGAGAGAGATACACGAGAGATACACGAGAGAGATACACGAGAGAGATACACGAGAGAGATACACGAGAGAGATACACGAGAGATACACGAGAGATACACGAGAGAGATACACGAGAGAGATACACGAGAGATACACGAGAGAGATACACGAGAGAGATACACGAGAGAGATACACGAAAGATACACGAGAGAGATGCAACAGAGATACACGAGAGATACACGAGGGATACACGAGAGAGATGCACTAGAGAGATACAAGAGAGATACACGAGAGAGATACACGAGAGAGATACACGAGAGAGATATACGAGAGATACACGAGAGAGATACACGAGAGAAACACGAGAGATTTACGAGAGAGTTACATGAGAGCAATGTTTTGTCGAAATAAATTGTTTGTAAACAAAAATGAAATAATAGCATTCACACCAACCAAAGGTGAACTTTCAGTTGTGATGTCTTCGGGGTACATGATAGAGGCAACCATTTTAAATGGGAAGTTTATTTTTACTTCCAAATAGTAAAGCACTAGACACGTAGAAAATATGGCGACCATGAGAGTCTCGTTGTAAACCTTACTTAATCCATTTTTATTGTAAGGTTATAAACTGCCACAAAATTGTGGTAGAAATACAAGTTAACAAAATATAAGGTCGAGTACTTATGGTAAAAGTATTAAACTATTAAAGTATTGATCTAAGATTCTAAGCAATATAATCCTATTTTAAATTCTAAAACTTTATGCATATATTTATTTAGACACAGAAAATGTTTCAATTAAAATATCTCTGCAGCCATTATCTTGTTTGAAATTGTAAGATTGACAATGTTGACGAATACATGAGAAATGTGACCCGTTCTTCAAGATCAGTTTTCTTTGTACGCATGTCTAGAATGCGAGAATGGGCTGTGATTATATTCGAAATAAGATTGTGTTCATCTTCAATCACGACAAGTCTTAGGCATGTACAAAATGTCATTGTCTCTATACGGTGTATGTTTATGTAGATCTTCAAGTTTTTATATATATTATAAGCCATCCTCAATTTTTTTTTGTATGAAGCTTTTTACGGGGGAATTTGACTGTGTATTATAAAGTTTTAATAATTAATGTAGCTCGATCTTCGAAACACTGTCTATAAAAAAACAGCTACCTGAAAAGAAAAGGCTTTTCGGTTGTTGGTTGTACACTTATTTTATGACGTTGAAGAACAACATTGCCAAGTGAAATGGTAAGTTATAACCGTAGGCTAAAGAAACAGATGACCTTGACATCATCTGCACTATAGATAGCAAGGTCTGAAAGGGGGAATTTTACATAGCAAAGAAGATGTAAGCACCGTTAAATTCTACTGGTTTCAAGATAAAAGAAACACACACAAAAATGTAATTGTCTACTCACACATGGCGTTTCCTAGCAACCACTTCTCGTGACAAATAAACTCAAGCATGGCGGACGGTTGGCAGATAACTAGAACCAGAAGGTCAGCCACTGATAAGTTCATCAGACAAAGATTAGTGGCCGTCTTCATTTCGCGGACACAGATGACCACCAGGATGACCAGTAAGTTGCCCAGCGCACCAGCCAGGAAGACGAGAATATTGGCTGTCATGACCCAGACCTGGAAATAGAAATGTCATGTATCAATTTAATAAACCAAAGTATAATTTAAAACAAACTTTGTCAAGTACGGGATACCCGACTGCAGGTGTCGGATATACCCAAGACATACGTCAATCAAGTAGCTTGACTCCTCACAGGAAGTGTTTTTGATTGGTTGAACAAAATAATTTCATTGGTTAAGCCAAGTGTCAAATTGAAAGTTAGAAAAGGCGCCATCGAGAACCTTCAGTCGGAATTTAAACTTTGTACTTTAGTTTTGAGTTAGAATTTGTAGAGATTAGTCTTGTATTTTATTAAATCTAGTAGTAAATTTGAATATTTTGTTATTGAACTTTGAAACAAAGTTATTTATCTAATACAGTCTTGTTTCTGTACATATAGTGATTCCAAGTTTCGAATTAATGTTCTGTATTTGATTTAAAAAGGATCTTCATTTTATTGAATCTCTAAGATAGCATTTAGATCTAGAGATATACATCTATAGAATCCTTGGCACGTCACACTAACTTTTTGCAACATCTGACATCTGAAGAAAAGGTCTACAGCTTTAGCACTTCTCAGCACTATCAATGAATTAGCACCTACAACGATCAAGAAGAAGAACCTGTGACACTAAAGTAGGTCAGCATGTTATAAAATGGCGAACGCTGTTGAGCGCGAAACTTCTGCACAAACAACGTAATTCTAAAGTATGAGTGGGACTCTCACCAGCTAGTTGCTTTTACACTGCAGCTCAACTTTCACGTCAATAACCTCAAAACTAAAAGATTTATAGCAAGAAATTCACTTTCGTCTGTATCCTAAACTTTATTATTTAGTATATCCGCAGAGTTTCTCTTCTCTTAGCTTAAAACGAGTTCCTACTACCAGGAGTTACTGGTTTAGACGCCAGTTGTTCACATTTTTACCTTCAGTTCCGCCGGACTCGATATATGAGCAACACGTGAAGGCCAGGAGTTAGACTGGTTGCCAGAGGCTAATTGAGACCCATACCATTGGAAGCATTTTATATGTAATGGAGTGCTTATATTCATTACAACTTAAGTAATAACAATTTTACATGGGAATGCTTCGGGAGTCAACCCCGAGGGAAAAAAAAAGCAGGTGATACACATGGCAGAACCGTTTTACTGTCAAAAAGATTTGAGCCGAAGCTCTATAATGTCTATGGATGTAAGCCTGATTGAACAAAGCGCTTTGTCTGGAAGAGGTCCAAGCTAATGTCCATATTTGACACTATTATTTCCAATGGTTCGGACATTTTGGCCGAGCACACCTGGAATACCCGCCATTTTCCTATAGTTTACCAAACTAACCGTGCAGGATCTGCTATTGATAAAATGGTCCCACGAGGAACGACGCCTGGATTTTGACATTGTCGTGGAAGCTCTCTTACATCTTTGAGCTGTGCATTGGGAAGACTCTCGCACTCCCTTAGACACTCCTTGACCCTAACCGCTCCATCTAGCGATCGTTTCCAACTGAGTGCCGCGTTGAGGCTTGACAGAGTACCCGCGCCCTGGCAGAACCTGCAATGTCGCTAATCGTTAACTGTACCGGCATTTGCGTTCTTTTGGACACAGCTGATGAGTGAACTGCTGTGTGGACGACATGAGTCTGACCAAAACATAATGTCTTACGAAAGCATGCAGTTCTGTTTGTAACAGTATTAAGTACGCACATTGAATGCATGTTATGAAATGTATGTTCTTGTTTCTGATCTAACCATGAGTAAAAGTTGGGTGGATGGTTTGGTTGTGTAGGCTGAATAAATTATGATGAAATCACGAGGTGGTATGTGTCTTGCGCATCGAGAGTTGCTTCTTGTGTGATGTCTCTTTTGTGCACCATAATGGTTTGTGCGCTGTAGTTCCTAAGGTCGCGCTTTGTTGATGTCATTGCCTCTATGCCTCTGTTGTGGTTGTGCTGATGGCGGATCTTTTGTTGTAGTTTTCTTTGGTGTTTTCTTCCCCAGTATTGAGAACGCAGGCTTGGGACTCTGCCGAAGTCAAGTCTGATTTGTAGGCTTTGTTATGGTATTAGACTATCGACCATGGCATTGGGGTGTGGGCGTTGCGAGCCCTGATTGACTGTGACACTGAGATTAAGGTGTGCTATAGTTCTTTTGAATAGATTGTATGTCTTGTAATTACCTATGTAAATGCTACCAATATTTATTCGTTATTTACACCTCATCATATTATTACTCCGTTAAACCTTTGTTTTGTTATATGCAATCTCGTGATTCACTAGTAGATGTTACTATTTATAGTATTCGTTCTTTTGATACTCAGTTCATAACTTTATTGTTAGATTGTTAGGGGGTGCCCAGGCAGACGAGCCACGGCTAAATTGAAACCCCGACAGGAAGTTAATAGCCATCTTTGAGGTGGAGAACCCGGCATAATAAGTCATACCCTAGACCTGTAAAACCCACCCTGACAGTATGTCGTACTTAATAAATAGATGTGAGTTAAAGAAGTAAGAACGATTGAGAGCATTGGCGTAGCTAGGGTGGGGGGAGAAGGGGAAGAATTGGAAAATCCCCCCGAAGCCCCCACATGAGGTGGGCCCCCAAATGAGTGTTTTTTATATTAAAAATTTATTATTACGCAAAATGCAGGGGCCCCAAAGAGGTCAAGCCCCCGGGCCCCCAAACGATGGAAAATTCCTAGCTACGCCCCTGATTGAGAGACGTGAGACAATATACCTTTAGTGATTTAAATCTTGTTAAAATTTTCATTATTTCACTAGTGTTTCTACATTAAATGTTGATAGTTCGTACATTTATTAATAAAAAATTTATTAGTTTTGATGAAAAGAAGTTTTTTTTCAAGTTTATTTCTAGTTTTTAAGAATGTAATACATCTACATCGGTTTGGTATTACTTGCTGTTTTGACATGGTATCAACAATAGACAAAACATTTCTTTTTCAATAAAATGATTAAATAAATTTAATCTTTTACCCTGGTGTAGTTTTCTTTTGGATATGTTTTTATTGTGTGACTATACTGTCACAAAGGTGTCGCATTGAAATTAGTCTGTAAAGCTTAGTAATACTTAAAACAAAATTAATGTCACTATTGAAACATCTTTCACCCCGTAACTAAAATAGAGATAAACTCCAACTATCCCAGTTCAATCAGTTTAAAACCTTTCAAGCATAGTGCTTGATCTATTGTCAGTAGCCTGGTGGCAGTGTTGAAATATTTAGCACGATAATAAGACCGTGTGAGTGAACACAAACACAGATGTAGATAGCCTTGATCTCGTGAGTAATTGCGCGAGTTTCAAACACGATATATGATTGTATTTATTGATTATAAACTGTGGCCATTCATCCAATGGACTGAAATGCACCGCGTCTAAATCTAAGGATTAAAGAATGTCTTTACGTTGACATTGTGCAAGCGAAACTAATCTGGTGATAAAAATGCAGATTAACTTGTGATGGTTATGGAAGAACTCTTTTATTAATCAACAATTTCCTGATGAATTGGAAATGATTGCAGCTCCAAACGTTGACGCTCTGGAGAGTTCTTTCAGATCTTTGAAAATAACAACAGAAAATAAACACAACAAACTAGAATGGGGGAGAGATGCCACCTTATAATCACATATATCAATACCCTTCTGTGTTATTGCCTTGTTTAACATTCTGGTTTCTTGCGATGTTCACTTCCATGCTTCTTTAGTAAAGTTTAGATCTTCTTACATCAGCTCTAGTTATCCAAGAGAATTACATAAAGGTGTTCTTTACAAGAAAGGGCATGGCATGGGCCGGTACAACTAAACAACAGTTTAGATCAGAATAAAAAAAAATGCCAGGATAGTTACGGGAGAATACTCATTTAATCAAGAATAATTTACCAATTGAAAGTTAGATTTAAAGAACATATCAAAATGCGTCTATTAACATTAAAAAGAAGCTATTAAAATAATATAAGTTCTAATAATTGTTAAACTTAAAGTATTAATTTGGTTGAAGACTTTGTATCATCCTATTTGGAATATTTAAACCGTAACGCTAATAGAAACAGTGCAACCAAAGTAATTCTCTACTTCATTTACAAGAAGCGATGAGTGAAGAAATGAAGGCACTGCATTGTCCAACCTTGACCTTTTAAAAACCGAATTTTAAAGAAACGAAGTACAGTTGCACTCCCAACTATCTGTCCTTTAAGAAAACTATGTAAAAAAGTTACACCTATAGACATCTAACTAAAACTTATATGAGGTTGTCAACATGACAGCTATAAAAGGGGGAAAGATGGTCCAGCTGAATATAGTATAGTTTCTCTTGTTAAAAGAAGTGAAAAAGGTTATTGGAATTGAGTTTGATTTGGTATCTGCCTTTTTTTTCTCTGCTAGTTGATATGTAAACACTGAGAATGACTTGTCAACAAAAAATAAATGAACTAACAGACCGATTTCTCTCACTTGACATTGTAGACCTCCCCAAAACATTTGCACTTTGCAAAGATCATTATTGGGTTCTGGCTGGATTTCACCAAATAAAACTAGCAAAAACGTTTTATCAGATTTTTCGAAAATTGCCGATTGGTTATTATATGAAGGCCAGTGAGTTATTGTATTGTTATTATTGACCTTCTTAGGAAAGGGAAAATGGGAGGTGGTCTTGCAAGCATAAACTTATTCTAACTCGGAGGCACCTTTGATGGAATCAATCTTGGAGCCCAAGATGACTCACATCTAACACCTAGCTATTAGAGACATAGAAAAATGTGGTGAGAACCCCTGGACATTTACCCTCATTGGTAAGACGAAGACGATAATAACACTTAAAATTGACACTGCGCACAACGGCTTTGACTGCACAGGTCATTGTTAAATATGCAGGTCACAAGTCAGTTTACATGGTATTGTGAAATACTGCACTGATCGTCAGGGCCGGATTTAAGTAAAAGGAGGCCCCCCGATGCCGTAAATCCCCCCTAACCCTTCCTTAAATCCGACCCTCCTCATCCTTAATCTTCGGAATCGAAGAAATGACGGAGTAAAATATGTTTGGTTCCTCTAATCCTAGGATATAGAAAGTTCCAAATGTTTCTTCAATAAAACAAATATATTCATTCCTACTCATATCAATGTGTATTCAGAAGATTCAAGAAGGGGCCTAACCCAATCCTTCCATTGTTTTTTTTTTGGTTTGGGGGGGGGGGGCATTTACAGTAATTTACACACTAGCGTTAAGAATGCAACAAATTTACCTCAATAAAAATATTATGACATTTAACATGAAAAATATTTAAAATACTTTTAAAAAAGACAATTCCTCCTTTATAGAAGTTTAAAAGCGACTGTTTAATAACTAAAGAATTTTAGATTTTTAAAAAAGGGAACTTTTTTGAGATCCGTGACCAGGTTCAACCCAGATATGTTTCATGAAGGTACGAGTTGAATAAATGTATTGTAAAAATGAACAAAGTGGTTGCAAGTAAATGCTAAGCTGCTTTGAAAGTACCAAGATTTCCTACCTTTCCATTCCACTGAACAGTACTTCCTCTCCCACTAAGACGTGGTTTCGATACAGTTTGAGATCATCATTCATTCGACACACATTTTAAACATCATTTTAAACAGATCAATTTGGGCGTATCAAAATTCTTTTATTAAGAATGTCTCCCTTAACCAAACATTCAAAGCTCTCGATTTTAAAGTTACATTATAAGAATCTCTCTTTGTCTCTCCACTTTACTTTTAATACTAAAACATAAACACAAGACTACTACTAAAGCAGCTGCTAGTTCGAAGCGTTGTCTACTTGACACTCAACCACCACGTGGTATCCCGAGGTTTCCTACAACATCCTATTACATCCCAGTGTGCCCAAACGACGCCCTTCTTCATCCCACTTCCTCTAAGAATACAAAACAAATCAATCTAGAATGACATGGATGCAATTTTGGCTGCTCAACGTTCTGTCCTTGATGTTCACAACTGGGGCCCGCTGTCCTCCTCCTGTCTGCTCGTAAATTGGGGACTGTTTGAAAGTCAAGTTTTGCGATTAGAGGGCATGGGCTTCAGAAGTACACACACACACACACAGTACACACACACTCACATACACTCACATTCATACACACACACCTACATTTAAACACTCTTACAAAACACCGAGAAACTGAAGAGCTAAAATAACAATCTTATCTTATATATGGATCAGTAATAGCCGACGTCAACACCAACTCCCCAGCTGAAATCATACCGTTGCCATAGAAGATGCATATATTTAAAAACGAATGTTTCATGACTAATGATGTACAAGACGTTTTAGAAAAAAACAATAACATAACAAACAGGACAATACATCAAGTTTTTCTAACTTTCTATTGATCTATCGATGTTTTTTATTCAACATATCGCCCAACTAAATTTTTTCCTGAGAATTAATTTTACAATGGTTAAGCACCTATGTTATAAGACATACTCATACCATTGTTGCAATATTTTGATTCACTGTATTAATATATTTCATAAATCCTAGTTTAGTAATTTTGTAAGTCTATCTATGATATCTAGAAACAAGAAATAATTATCCAAACAAGAGATACGTTTTTCAATGATATCTCCAAACAAAAGATAAGTATACGATTATTCAAACGAGATAAGTTAAGTCTATCAATGTTATCTCCAAGCAAGAGATATTTTTATCAATTATATATCCAAACTAGAGATTATCTATGATATCTCAAAACAAGAAAAAGTTATCTATATCTCAAACAGATTTGTAGTTACAAGGATATGACAGAGGATTAGAAGTCATAAAGGAACAGACCCACATGTCTATGTAATATACAACAAAAATCTAGGCGAATTTATCAAAATAAATCATTAATTCTGTTTATTTACTTTTAATTTTATAACTATATCCTAATAAATCTTTTTTTTTGGGCCTACAATTCTTTTCTTAATCTGTGCATTTTTTAAAATCTTAATAAAATCAAGAGTAAAAACTATAGCACTGATTTAATTTTTTAAAAAGTTTATATGTTTAGCGATTTGAGTGGTTGAAATATTTCTCTATTAAATAATGGAATATAATTGTGTACATATCCTAGAAGTCAACGGATAACTTTGTGTTTGCTCTGAAGTCAGTGGCATAAGGCCAAAGTAAACTGTGGAAGTAGTCATCTGATTGTAGCACTAATTCTCCCAAGTATCTCAACGTCAGGCAGTCGCTATTAGGTCCAAATTAAAAGATGCCATCCGGACCTCACGGATCTCTTCTCACCTATGCCCGTGCACGTCGCGTGGACTATTGTTTGCAAAGATTACGACATCTAGCGGAGACTGTTTTAGACCAGCGTGAGCTTAGAGGATTAGAGGGACACCCATTAAAACCAACATAACTTCTCTTTCTTTTCTCTCTTTTACTTGCCATTTCTCAATGTCTATTTCTCTGCCTCTCTCTCAAGCACTCTCTTTTTCTCATTCCATCGTTCTTTTTTCTTTCTCTCTTTCGCGTTCACTTCCGCTTTCTTTCCTAGTCATGTTATCTCCCTTCCTCCTTTCTTTATCTCTAGTTTTATTCACACCAGACTTTCTCTCCTGCATTCTCGCGCTCTTCCCTACCCTCTCATCATCTGCCTGACTCTGTCGTTCTCCCTTTCTCTCTCTCTCTCTCCCCCTCCAACAACAAGGCACACACAAATCAAATGTTATCTCCACAATAACATTTTTGTTTGAATAAGAAAACGATGAGGCAGAGTTATTCCCCTTTGCTCTATGGGCTGAACATGGACGATCAAGTTGCTGAGAGGTCAATATTTGGGTTCTTCTTATTTGGTATTTCCATATTCTTATACTTTTTATGTAATAGTGCCAATAGTTTAGACATATTAGAACATAAAATGCACTTCCCCATCAGCTTTCTTTCATTGCAAGCTAAAAAAAAAAATGAATGAATAGGCTAGATACGAGAATCTTAGAATGTTCTACATCTCAAACAAGTTAGAATTATATTTTATTATAATATGGCTAAACATTGTTGTTTTTTGACATTTATCAAAAGGAAAAAAAAAAGATAATTCACGACTTTCTGTCACTCGATTTCTCCTTCAACAAGCATCCGTATTTATCTACTTGAACTACGATAGACAATCCCCTGGTTTCATCAGAATTTATTCAGCCTACGCAACCAAACCAACCGCCCATCTTTACCCATGGTTACATCAGAAAGACTCCCATACAGTCCGTGTGATTGTCAAAAGAGCTGAGCCTGCTTGAACAAACCGTTCTGTCTGGAAAAGATCCAAGTCAATGTCTATGTAAAGCATTGCTATTTCCGACATATCTGGGACTCCGAGCGCATGGACTAGAATGCATGGCCGAAGGCCGAGTACACCAGAAACCTCCGCCATTTTCCTATGATGCACCAAGCTAACCGTGCAGGACTCGCCATTAGTGTAACGGTCCCTTGAGGAACGCCCAGGCTCTCCCCCAGCAATGGAGAGGTCACTCCATCTCTTATCAAGGATTGGCCTCTTTAGTCACACAAGAAGTTGCAAAGGGAAAAGATCGTCTCTCGAGACGTAAAATGCCACAGACCCTTGAGGAACGGCGCATGAGTTATCGATAGGGACATGAAGCTCTCAACTTCGCACCATGCAATGGGAAAGCTCTCGCATTCCCTTGGACACTCCCACAGGAGTTTTGTTTTGCTATTCATTTAGTAATATCGTTTCCACCCGGTTGCCACGTTGAGGCAGAATAGCATACACTCCTGAACAGTCACTTACGCTGTAGCCTGCTAGGACGGTTCGCGTAACCAAATCCCTCAGCAGCTGTCATTAGCAGAATATTGAAAGAGTGGCCAGTTCATTCTTTCACTTTGACCAGCCATCTTTTCTTTAGACGACCTCGTGCTACCTCCACTGTATCTGAAAGAATGAATTTCGACATTGAATCTTACAATATGACCGAACCAGATGAGCTTTCGTCTTTTCGCTGCATTTTAAAATTTCCTCCTTTTTACTAGACAGAGTGATGACTTGTAAAAGTATCTGAGACCCAGCAGCTTTTTGTAGCATTTACTCTGCAATGTTTGACTTCTTCTTTCAGTGCCCAACTTTCACAGCTATATATAAGTAAGGCGACCACTAATGAAGAATACAGTTTTAATTTACAACACCAATAACAGTAAACTCAGGTGTACCTCAAGGAACAGTCTACTATTTTTAATTTACATAAATGATTTACCAAATTGCATTAGTTCAGGAACAAAAGTCAGATTATTTGCATACGATTGCATAATATATAGAACAATAAAAACAACACAAGACACATATATTTTACAAAGAGATTTAGATGAATTACAGAAATGGGAATCAAATTGGAGCATGTCTTTCCACCCAGAAAAATGTCAGTTGTTAAGAGTAACAAAAAAACTAAAACAAATTAATTCCACTTATCTTATTCATGGCAAACCAGTAACACAGACTAAAAACGCAAAATACCTAGGTGTTATAATAAATGAAAAACTGTCATGGAATCCACATATTGATGAAACTATAAAAAAATCCAACAAAGCATAAGGGTTTATTAAAAGAAATTTCTATAAATCAAATAAGTACATAAAACTAAAATGTTATTTAACCTTGGTTAGGCCAATAATAGAATATGCATCCACCGTTTGGGACCCCTCAACTCAAGAAAACATTAAGAAACTGGAACAAACACAAAATAGAGCAGTGAGATTCATAACAAACGAATATTCACATTTGACTAGAGTAACACCATTAGTAAAATCACTAAATTTAGAAAGCCTTCAGGACAGAAGTCTCAAAAGTGAAGTAGCAATTATACATAAAACACTGAACCATAATCTTCAAATTTAAAAACAAAATTTAATAAAATACTCTGAAAGACACAAAGATAAAGGCACATTCCTCGTCCCCTATGCTAGGACAAATTTGTACAAATACTCCTTCTTCCGTAGTGCTATTAGAGCATGGAATGGGTTGCCTGAGCTAGCCAGAAAAACCAGTGACTTGGCAGAATTTAAGTCATTGGTTAATATGCATGACTAAATGCATGACGCGTAGGATGTAATCATCTTTTTTGAAGTAACGTCTGTATTATATAAGATAAGATAAGATAAGATAAGGAAGCTGATGCGACTCTTAAAAATTGTCCACAATTTACTCATGGCGAGGACGCCAAGCTCAAATGAGTAAGTAAAGTAGTAAAGTTCCTCTTTCAGACCTTGCGATCTATGCAGTAGATGATGTAAAGGCCATGTGTTTCTGTGACCAACAGCTAACGAGGGTGCCATGTGGCCATCACAATGGCATTTAATTTTTTTCCCAACTAATGTCAGGTACCAATTATTACAACAAGGGGTAGGGGCGTTTGGAGAAAGAAAATCAGTACAAAGAAAATTGAAAAAATGGATTATTGATAATAATTGGTTTAAACAGTTTAGTAAAGCCTCTAATAAAATAATACTAGAACAATGTAATTAGCAATATACTAAATTAGATCTTAATCTTGAATGTGAATATATTTTTAATCTCCAATTCGAGCCGTTTATGGACACAACGATAAATTGAAGATCTCTAGAGTCCCACTTAATTCAATGTCACTAATTAGGCATGAAATGGCAATCATAATGTAAGAACGTCACAGGCAGAAAGATGTTAAAGGCGGAATTCTGTTCTCCCTCATTTACTCTCACATCACACACACGCACGCACAATACGAAGATTGGGTAATGATATAAAAATAAGGGACAATTTAATTTAGCACTAGCCAGAGACCAAGGCTGGAGGCAATAACTTTTTTTTTTGTTACATCCGCTTTTTTTTTCTCTTTGTACCAGACATCATTTCAATTTTTATGACTTTGTTTTCCTGCGGCTTACATAAAAAAAAAAAACAATTCCTAATAAAAATAAATTTTACGAAACGAGCTAATTTTTTATTCTCAGGGAATTCTAAAAGATTTATTTTCCTTAAGGTCAACTTGTGGAATCTATCTAGTTATAAAGTCATGGCAAAACAAAAAAAATCTGATTCATTGAAAGTGTAGGAAAGTTTCATTGCGGTACCTAATTTTGTCTTCATCACTGCATTTCGCATTTTTTGCTTCTGTTGAAAGCAAAAGTTTGTTGGTTGAAATTTATTCTTTAAATATTTTATAAAGTTTTTCTATAGCAGCACGCGCTCACACACACACACACACACACACACACACACATATATAAACACATATATGAGAAAGAAAAAGGAATAAAATAAAAGAAGACAAGTTATTTTTGGCTATTTCCTCCCCCCCATTCTAGGCGCTTGATGTCTGTAGCATATACATGAAGTCGAGAATAGAAAAGGAGCTACTTTTGTCAACTGTTTGACCTCATTAGGGCTAGTCAAAGAGTAATATTCTTGTTTATTGTTTTTTATCGAGCCAATTAATAAAAAGGGTTTCTAACTAGATTCAAGACTCTGCGTTCAAAAGAAAAGGTCTATTTTGGGTTCATTGACGATTCCTTTGAGAAGAAGGAAGTTTGTACGTCGTGCTATATATAAACTTTCAAACACAGAAAGAAGGAAAATGAATGCAGCAATAACTTGTCAGGCTTGACTTGTATCAAACTTGAATTGTTTTAGTTTTTTACAGACAGACGGCATGGACTCAATGCTTAGACAGCGTAGCTTTCTTCTTGATAAATGAGCCACTGGTCACTGAACTTGTCATTAGCTATGTGATAGATTGAATGTTTTGATGTACGAAGACTTGAAATTTGTGCTAGACCATTGGCAACCCTTCCCATGCCATATGTTGATATTTTATGCTAGAAAATCGTCAACGAGTTTCATGGCTAGGTTTGATATAATCGCTAAAAAAATATGCAACTGATCTCATGCAGATTTTAATACTTTACACAAGACATTTTTTTCAGGGCAAATTTAAATATTTCTAGAAACTTTTTATGTTCATGTAATTATAAATATTTCTTGCTTTTATTATTTGAAAAGAAAAACGTATTATTGGTTAGTAAATAGAATGAAATTAAACAAATTATTAGTTTATTAACTTTATTAGATAATTTCTTAGAGAAAAAAAGATTCAACATGACACAGAAACAATGTCTGTGTACTTAGTTGTCTAGAGACCAAAAAAAACTGATTTTCTTTTAAAATATTTCAAAAAAAGTGAACTATGACATCCTAATAACAAATAAATTATGAACACATATTTTTTTTTAAATTCAAGCATTAAGAGTTCCTAATTGTACAAAAGAAATTCATGGAAAAGCCGTGGATGCGATTTACTTTACACAAAATAATGAAATGCTTGTATGTTGCTTTTTGTGTGTTTACTAACAGAACTAAATGTTTATATGTATAAATACCACAAGTCTTTAAAGATGCCACAGTTGCCCATCTATACCAGCATCGTCAATGTCTTTTTAAAAGCATGTTCTGAATTCGGCCTTACTATAAACAAAACAAGGTTACAAAGACAGTTTGTGTGGAAACACAAACTCAGAATCGGCCCCGAAGTGGTCCACAAAGGCAGGTAAAAAGGCAGGTTTCAATAGTCTAAGAAAGAACATTAGAATGAAATTCTATCAAAGACAAATGATAGAGAAGAATGGAGAAAGAAGATTGACAGATCATGTGTGGTGTCCCAGCGGCCCAAAGGATAGGTGAAAATTAATGTGAATATGGATGTGAGCCTGGCCTAACTGATGTCTTATAATGAATATCTAATTGATCTAATTGTTTGTAAAGAGTCACTCTCGTATTCAAATCCTCAAGAAAGGAAAACATTCCGATAATATGAAAAACTACTTATTAATAGTTCTTTTAAATTATGTCCAACTTATATGTACACTAAATTGATTTTTTCTCTTTAAAAACAAGTAAACATTTTTTTTTGTAAATCTAGTAGTTACTAGAACTTACATAACTTTGCAATACAAATGTAATAAAAAAAAATTTTGAACTTACATAACTTTGCAATACAAATGTAATAAAAAAAAATTTTGACAAAAATTTAAAACTATTTGTATATACGGGTTACGAGTATGGTAAATGATTCTCCCCTTCTAAAGAGCCTCACTTGTTTGTTACTATTAGCTGCTTGCATAGGTGATTTAAAAAATTAGATTTTTCGCTTTCAGAAAAAAAAAAGTAGCCGTTTATCGGAACTTTGAATGGTCTAAAATATTATGGTGTCATTCCACACAAAATAGCGTCTTTTCCCCTTTCGGGGGCCGCTAAAAAAAGCAACATCTGAAGTCTACTATTTGCTTGCTGCAAGTAAAGCCGACATGGATCCAAGGATTAAGATAAATGGAGAAGAAAATAAATGCAGCCGATTGACCTCCCTTGGCAGCACACTATCCTAAAACGGAAACATCGATAGTGAAATCGACCTGCTTATTACCAAGGCCAGTGCATCCTATGGTAGACTGTCAAAATGTTTTGAATAGACGAGGTATCAACACAAACATAAAGCTAGGGATCTATCAAGCTGTCATCCTCCCTACATTGCTCTATGCCTCAGAAACGTGGTCAATATATGGAAAACATGCACAAAAAGGTGAACCACTTCCACTAATTCTGTCTCAGAAAAAAAAACTGAATAATAAATAGCAAGAAAAAATACCTGACACTGAAATATTTCGAACAGCGTCCCTGCAAAGTATCCAATACAATTTTGTTGCAGTCCCAGCTGCGATGGACAGACGTATCTACAGAATTGAAGATTCCCTCATCTCTAAACGACTCCTTTATGGTCAATAAAGGGAAGCGATCACAAGGTGAGCAAAATAAATTGCTTCAGGGACACCCTAAAAGCTTCATTGAAAGCCTCAGCATTGACGAAAGCCCATGATAAAAGAGCATCATGGCATTGCACTGTGAAAACTGGTGAACGAATTGCGGAGGACAAGAGAACAGCGCCGTCAGAAGCGTCAGAGAAAAAAAGCAAGACCAATAACACTAGTCTCAGATGGGACAGTCCAGTATGCAGCCGAAAATACCGGGCTCACATAGGTCTCACCAGCCACACGAGGAGGCACTAAACCCCAGTGCAAAGCCTTCAACTCCCTGGAGGACAAAAGTGGTTGTCATCGAACCATGATGGACGCACTAATTCTATGTATAACTGAATCTCTGTCCCAAAAGCCAAGAAAATAGTGTCTATCATGACCGGGATCGTCTTTTCTTCATTCAACCAAAAACTTATAGAATAACTATTAAATAATTATATATTATCAAAGCACTGGTTAAAAAATCAATCAATAAATTGATCAGTAAATTAATTAATCGCACTGGTTTTAAAAAAAACCCTCTAATAACGTCTTGCTTTATTTAGACGTTTTCAACACATCTACTTTGTGTACGCACAAACTCTTGCTATTTTTATTGATATTGTCCTTAAGTGTGAAGGTTAAGGATGAGTCATCTGATTACCAAGATCCCATTGCGAGACATGCAGCATGTCCGCCTGAAGGTCTCTCTCTCTCTCTTATCATTATTCTTAGTTCCCTTTTAGACCTTGCTATCTATAGGGCAGATGATGTAAAGGTCTGTTTCTTTCTGTGGTGTAATGGTCTGTTTCTTTCTGTGGTGTAATGGTCTGTTTCTTTCTGTGGTGTAAAGGTCTGTTTCTTTCTGTGGTGTAATGGTCTGTTTCTTTCTGTGGTGTAAATGTTTCTTTCTGTGATGTAAAGGTCTGTTTCTTTCTGTGGTGTAAAAGTCTGTTTCTTTCTGTGATCCACTGATAAAGAGGGTGTCATGTGGCGGGCACAATTAATTAATCGCCTTTATTTTTCCCCAAGCAAGGCGAGGTACACATTAGAGCTGGGTTAGCTCAGAGGCGCTCCAAAGGTCCCGAAATTAAAGATAACCACTAAGCCAACTCCCCCCTCCAGGCACCGAAATTTAGCATCCAAAAATCAATTCTAATTACAAATTTTACTTTAGAAATTTACTCATTCACAGTGTACTATGTAGTTGCAATGAGGAAATAAGAATTTTAAATAAATAGAAAACTGCTTGTACAAGAATGAAACTATACTTATGTGTGCACACCCAATTTGTTGCGTCTTTTTGTCAACAACCACTAAGTTGTACAACATCATTAGAGTATTAGCTCGCGATCTGCAGAATGTCTTGTCATTGAGTAACTTAATCCTTGAAGTGTTTTAACTACATACTACTGAAGGGATTTAACTACACAGTACTGAAGTGATTTAACTACATAGTATTGAAGTGATTTAACTACATAGTATTGAAGTGATTTAACTACATAGTACTGAAGTGATATAACTACATAGTATTTAAGTGATTTAACTTCTTAGTATTGATGTGATTTAACTACATAGTACTGAAGTGATTTAACTACACAGTACTGAAGTGATTTAACCACATAGTACTGAAGTGTTTTAACTACATAGTATTGAAGTGATTTAACTACATAGTATTGAAGTGATTTAACTACATAGTATTGAAGTGATTTAACTACATAGTATTGAAGTGATTTAACTACATAGTGTTGAAGTGTTTTAATTACAAAGTATTGATGTGATTAACTACATAGTATTTTATGCACATTTTTACAAAATATAAGGTTCCTTATAATTCTACTAAATAAAATATTTTATAAGATAAGTGAAAAAAATAAATCATATACAATTATGACAAAACATGAATGTCATTTGTGGAGGAGAAGACGTCAAAACCAGTCTGATGATGCACAAAGAACATTTATGATTTATTATTATTTTCTAGAATAAAGAATGGCATAATTGGAGATTTTTTTTAGACATCTAATTTTGTTTTTCTGAATTTATAATTTAATGTGGCGACATAAAAATATTCATATACAGGGTTTTAAATAATATGTAAAAATGCAAAAACTTACCATAATGTATAACGGTACTGGGTCCCCTGGTGGACCTGTAGAATTCAGACTGCTATTAGTCCCTGTACTGAGAAATACACCTGTGGCTGCGTGACCGGTCTCGCTGATAGCCATGTTCACCAAAGATGAGGTGTTACCAGCACCTCTGCTAGCTTCGTAATGGATATCAATCGAAGACACATCGACGCTGCTGAAGTCAACCATCCTTGCTCGCCACCCGTCCTCTCATCAGGAACAGTCCCCCCACTCCTGTTAAGAAGTACTCCTTTACACTCGCAGGCAGTGACGTCGCTCACGTCTGCTCTTTACTTTTCAAAGGGCAGCAATCCAGCAAATTGTCGATTGTTCCATCGCCATTCATTTGTTCGGATTTTAGTTATCACGGCAACTATTTCTGAATTTAGAGGGGAAAAAAAAGACATTCTAAGATCGAACATTGTGAATACATATGTAGAATGAGAGAACAAGAAAAATAACTTTTGTAGATAAGCAATTAAGGCCAATTAACCTTAAAAAAACATAGATATAAATAACTGCAGTATATGTAACATTCTAAAGACTACCGCATCATACGTATTTATAATTTCACATCTGTTAATAAAATATAAAACATGTACATAATGTACTGCTAAATTTTTTAAATGTCGATGTGATTTAGCTCATATACAATATGTTTTCTCGACAGCGTCCATTAACTCAGAGTAATAGCATTTACCAGTCAGTCACACCACGTGACTAAACGTCTGCAATTTTAGTGAACAGCAAAGTACTTGATCACACTGCCTGACTTGATCACGCTGCCTGACTCGATCACACTGCCTGACTCGATCACGCTGCCTGACTCGATCACACTGCCTGACTCGATCACACTGCCTGACTCGATCACACTGCCTGACTCGATCACACTGCCTGACTCGATCACACTGCCTGACTCGATCACACTGCCTGACTCGATCACACTGCCTGACTCGATCACACTACCTGACTCGATCCCACTGCTTGAATCGATCACACTACCTGACTCGATCACACTACCCGACTCGATCACACTGTTTGAATCGATCACACTACCTGACTCGATCACACTGCTTGAATCGATCACACTACCTGACTCGATCACACTACCTGACTCGATCACACTGCTTGAATCGATCACACTACCTGACTCGATCACACTACCTGACTCGATCACACTGCTTGAATCGATCACACTGTTGAATCGATCACACTACTTAAATGAAGAGCGATTAGGAGATAAATGGTGGATCAAACTGGACAAAAGATGTCTGTCAGCGTAATGGTGCTGTAGAAAGTATCCAGATTAATAGGATGAAGTGTGAGAATACAAGAGAGACAGAGATAGAGAGAAAGACGAGAAAGAGAGAGACAGATAGATTAGAGAGAGAAGAGAGAGAGATAGAGAGAGCAGGAAGAACAACTAAAAGAAGACCAACTAATATCTAAATGCACGACTTCTTTCCTTTTGCCCTTCAGTTATC
This sequence comes from Biomphalaria pfeifferi, assembly GCA_030265305.1. Taxonomy (NCBI): domain Eukaryota; kingdom Metazoa; phylum Mollusca; class Gastropoda; family Planorbidae; genus Biomphalaria; species Biomphalaria pfeifferi. The sequence continues at coordinate 1,371,940 of JASAOG010000105.1, read as the reverse complement.
TCCCTGAAGTTTCACTGAACTATAAACAAAAACTCTCTCGTGTTTGTTGAAAAACAGAACTACAAGAAACAAGGAAACGAAACAAATATTTGTATTCATTGAATCTTATTCTTAGTTTTGGTTGGTTTGGCTTTTATCTGGCTCGTTTACAAAGATCTAATGGTCGCCACGTTCTGAAACATTATCCTCTTATCTCTCATGGAGTGATGGATGGATTGATGACCCAACTAGATCATGTCACGATATGTCCGACAGCCGGTCATCAAAGATGAAACCATTCCTTTTCGCCTTCAGCCAACTATATAACATTAGTGGACTCTGAAAGCACTTGAGTTACGACTATTAATGCAACAGATCACTATAAGGGAGTTGACTTCAGTTAGTGCAGTTTAATGCTGGTCAGTTGAAAAAATTGGGGTGTTTCTTTGTTTCTATTCGGATTTACATATGTTTATATAATTTTAAAAATCTAACAAGATCTACATCTTCATAATTATAGATTTATACATCGTAAACTTTAATTATAAGAGTAATGCTTTATTATAACTATGAAATACGCAAATAAACCTTCGGTAGTTTTACTTTATCTTCAGGCTTTCTTTACCTTTAACTCAAGTGTCTTGATCATATGGTACATTGCTAGTCGTCTATTGTATTTACTTGAAACATCCCTAACAGTCAATGACAGAAATATGTGACGTCTTGTAGTTGACAGAGAAACCCAATTCATCTTGCTTTCAATGTCTTTTGACAATTTTTTGGATTGTTTCTTGTTTTCTAATCTAACAATGGGAGTTAAATGAGAAATGTGTCAACAGACTGTAAGATTCGATAGCTGGGTAGGGAAAAGTTCAAGGGTTTGAGTTCAGGGCAAAAAAAAAATTGAAAAATAACTAAACTTTGGGCGTTCATTTACATGTGTCAACTTTAGAGACAATTGTTTGAGTGCAGATGAAAGTTTGAGAGATAGTTTAATAGTATGACCGGAGAAAATCATTTTACAAAAGGAAATAAAACATTTAAATAATGATAATTTTTTTTTTTGCAAGCTGGTCAGTGCATGGGTTGACTCGTGAAAAAAACATTTTGTACAAGAGGGGATAAATACATCTGTACAAAAGATGATAAGTAAGCCTACACCTGTACAAGAGGAGATGAGTACACCTGTACAAGAGGAGATGAGTACACCAGTACAAGAGGAGATGAGTACACCAGTACAAGAGGAGATGAGTATAGCAGTACAAGAGGAGATGAGTACACCTGTACAAGAGGAGATGAGTTCACCTGTACAACAGATGTACACCTGTACAAGAAGAGATGAGTACACCTGTACAAGAGGAGATGAGTATAGCAGTACAAGAGGAGATGAGTACACCTGTACAAGAGGAGATGAGTTCACCTGTACAACAGATGTACACCTGTACAAGAAGAGATGAGTACACCTGTACAAGAGGAGATGAGTACACCTGTACAAGAGGAGATGAGTACACCTGTACAAGAGGAGATGAGTACACCTGTACAAGAGGAGATGAGTACACCTGTACAAGAGGAGATGAGTACATCTGTACAAGAAGAGATGAGTACACCTGTATAGAGGAGATGAGTACACCTGTACAAGAGGAGATGAGTACACCTGTACAAGAGGAGATGAGTATACCAGTACAAGAGGAGATGAGTATACCAGTACAAGAGGAGATGAGTACACCTGTACAAAAGGAGATGAGTACACCAGTACAAGAGGAGATGAGTATACCAGTACAAGAGGAGATGAGTACACCTGTACAAGAGGAGATGAGTATACCTGTACAAGAGGAGATGAGTACACCTGTACAAGAGGAGATGAGTACACCTGTACAAGAGGAGAAGATTTCACCCGTACAAGAGGAGATGAGTATACCTGTACAAGAGGAGATAAGTACACCTGTACAAGAGGAGATGAATACGAAAAAAAAGATGGACAAATCCACGAAATTCTCTTGTTTCCCTCAGTTGGACGTCTTGTAGACTTAATTGGAGATAAAAATAGTAACAGACAGACTGAAATGTAACTCGACGAAACAGTCCTACTTTGCTGAGTCTCTCAGTTGGTGGTGAAAGTTTGATTGGTACCTGCATCACTTCCTGACAGTCATGTTGAATCGAAGGTCTGGGCTTGCTGACTTCTTGCTCCTCTAAAGTCTTCCAATGTTTTAGTCCATGTATTTTTACTTTGAAGCAAGAATAGAATGTAACTAACACGATGAAGTGCTCGACCTGGTCTTTTTTTTTTTAGATTCTCCAACTTAAACCCCCCCTTCTCTCTATATCATTCTCCCCCCCCCCCCATCTTATTTTCTCCCTCTCGTTGTCTCTGTCCAACAGTCTCTCTTTCCTTGGTCCAATGTTTAGTTGACTTCATTTTGTATTTGTTATCAAAGAACAGACCAATTATTAGTAGTGGACTTCTTTTATACTAAAGATTCTTCATACATAGCGTGTGTTTAGTTTGAATGTTAGATCTTTTAATGTAATTCTACAGTTCTAAACAAGAAATGTTGATATGGTGCGCAAAGGTGCACTCGTTCAAGATAATAAAGTATCTTTTTCCGCCATGACACTAATGGTAGTTGTTTGCTTATTGCTGACTGTGGTACTAGATCTTAATCTACATGGTGGCATAGTTTTAAAAAATAGACAAATACTCCCTTTTATACAATGCATACACCGATTATTTTACTATTATTAACTAACAAATGTTAGATTAAAAAAAAAAAGCGAATGTAAAAGATATTCTAGACTTTACAATGTTCTAAAGATAGGTCTTTTGAGCTAGACTTAGAAGAAGGTGGCAAAATGTTTCTAGACATTAATTTATTAAACTCTTTAATGAATATAAATGTAAATGTAAATGAATTTCTTTTTATACTTTGAACATTGAGAAGATGGAGCTCCTTAGTCATGTAAGATTTTCCATCTACGGGAGAAAACCCCAAGAAAAAATGGTCTAGGAGAGGAGATGGGTGCTACCAAGACTCCTTAAACCCAATAAAATGCTATGACAAAGACGAAACCATAGAAAACTATGCCGGATTTGTCGAGGCCCGGATGAAAAACGATCTTAAAAAGAACAGCTGATGACCGAGAAAAGTGGAAGGATTTGGTTACGTGAACTGTCACAACACCCTTTGGACGTAAGTCAAGGGACAGAGGATGATGAGAGGTCAAACTTTGAGGTCAAACTAGAGATTTCCAAGTGTGGTGAACGAGATAGCAATTCTTTTCCCAACGATAGACATCAACTGTCAAACTTTTAGGCAAAGCGATAGAGCCGTTTTCGAGAACCTGTCCACTCAGGTTTCATGAATGTGTGACTTGAATAAAGGTATTGTAAAAAAAAGTATAATTAATTTATGGATACTTTCATATTTTGTTCATCGGCTACAGAAAGATTATTTATACATTTGCTTCCAATCTTTTAAAGTGACGCACTACTAAACTGATACCCATTGAAATAAAAACATTAACAAGTGCTATAATGAAAGAATCTAATTTAGTTTTCATAAGAACGATTTTGTACTCTTAATAAATGAATAAATTGAAAGAAAAAAACTGGAACTTTTTTACCTGCCCCAATTAACTCTCCACTCGAGAGGTTAAGCGAATATATAATCGTATTGATAGGTCTATTGATCTAAAATTGGAAGACGTATTGATAGGCATATTGATCTAGACTTAGAAGACGTATTGATAGACCTATTGATCTAGACTTAGAGGACGTATTGATAGGCCTATTGATCTAGACTTAGAGGACGTATTGATAGGCCTATTGATCTAGACTTAGAAGACGTATTGATAGGCCTATTGATCTAGAATTAGAAGACATATTGATAGGCATATTAATCTAGAATTAGAAGACGTATTGATAGGCCTATTGATCTAGACTTAGAAGACGTATTGATAGGCATATTGATCTAGACTTAGAAGACGTATTGATAGGCATATTGATCTAGAATTAGAAGACGTATTGATAGGCCTATTGATCTAGAATTAGAAGACGTATTGATAGGCCTATTGATCTAGACTTAGAAGACGTATTGATAGGCATATTGATCTATAATTAGAAGACGTATTGATAGGCCTATTGATCTAGAATTAGAAGACGTATTGATAGGCCTATTGATCTAGACTTAGAAGACGTATTGATAGGCATATTGATCTATAATTAGAAGACGTATTGATAGGCCTATTGATATAGACTTAGTGAAAGTATTGATAGGCCTATTGATCTAGACTTAGAAGACGTATTGATAGGCCTATTGATCCAGACTTAAGACGTATTGAAAGGCCTATTGATCTAGACTTACAAGACGTATTGAAAGGCCTATTGATCTAGACTTACAAGACGTATTGCTAGGCCTACTGATTTAGACTTAGAAGACGAAATGTTCCCTTACGTCCATTTATTACTTAGTACTATGATGACTAAGGCCTACAAATGGAAATACCCGCAATCATATGCCTGTTCAAGATAAAGATTGTGTTTGATGAAGCTTAATTTCAAAAGATAATATTTCGAAAAATTATAACGGTCAAACTTGAGTTTTCTCAGAGTCGCCAATTAGCTAGTAATTCTTTTCCCAAAGATATAAATCAACTGTCAAAATATCTAGGAAATTCGTAAGTGCCGTTTTTCGAGAACCATGTCAACACAGGTTTTACCCACGTTCGAGTTTTCATGAAGAAGTTGCAGGCTGAGAAGAGGAACTGTAAAAATGTAAACTCTTTTGTGACATTGTGAAATTAGAAAAAAACAGCTACTTCTTTATTTTGTACTATTTTTCCCTTTATGTCTTTCTGAAACCGAATCTTTGTGTTAACAAAATAAATTATGGTTGCGCATTTTAGGCTCTAGGGGGAATGCTGGGAAACTCGGGTATGTTATATGTCTGTTCAGTTGCTGGAATCGAAGGCAATAAAACTATCTAATGGATGAGATGTACTTATGAACCTTTTCAGTTGTAAACAAAATATTTGTTTAATGCGAATGATAGATTTCAAAACGAAAGAATTCCCTTTCTAAGAATTCAGCTCGTCATATGGTCAGTGAGATTTGAACCCAAAACTCAAATGTATGGGACTGAACGTTGCGGACACAGCTAGACCTCATGAGCCAAATGTGTAGCCACAATAATTGAGATCCAAACTCTCAGCCTCACCCTCTCCTTGATGACAGAAGTGGTCCTCACTTATATCGATGTCCTCACTTATATTGATGTCCTCACTTATAGCGATGTCCTCACTTATAGCGATGTCCTCACTTATATTGATGTCCTCACTTATAGCGATGTCCTCACTTATAGCGATGTCCTCACTTATATCGATGTCCTCACTTATATCGATGTCCTCACTTATATCGATGTCCTCACTTATCTCGATGAACGAACGTAAGTAACATCCTACATAATAACGCCATTTTCTTGTCAGAGCTCCATGATCCCTTGGTTACACTTGAAGAGTGAGCACGAGGCTAACACATTTTCTAGTGCTGTCTCTACGTGACCCAAGAAACTGTTCTGTTTCGTTATGACTGAGAAAGCTGATGAGATTGTCAATACATTTTGTTTTCTTCAACAGATACGATATTAAAGTGCTATCACAGTGAACACATATTCTGATTGATCAATGTAATGTGTCAGCCCCATCCTTTCCCCACCACGCGTTTGTCACATTTTAGCTTTTTTTAATCAAGTCATGTATTCGTAGCTAGAATACACTACATAGTTTATTGAGTAGATAATTGATAACGTGCTCAACAGACGCAAAGAATTCAGAACTCGATGTGCTATTGGACATAGAAGCTCAATCGTGTCTATAATTGCTTGCACCGGATCAACTCTTTTGTTCCACCAGGTGTGGTGCTTCTTTTCTGTATTACTTTAAATCATTCATGTGTCATAACATTTTTATTTTTATTTCATATATATATATATATATATATATATATATATATATATATATATATATATAATGTACATAAGTTCATAAATATTTTGACATTATTGTAATACAAATAATTCTTTATTACAAAGCACTTACATATATCGATAGTTCATTTTTAAATGACATTATATTAAGGAGGCTGGGTAGGGCACGTATCCCGTACGGGAGACGAACATATGGTTTAGATAATAGTGAACAAATAGATGCTATCTTACTAGATTTTTCCAAGGCTTTTGACAAAGTTCACCACCATAGTTTGCTTAAAAAATTAAAATATTTCGGCATTAACGGTCCACTGCATCAGTGGATTAAAGATTTTCTGATAGGGAGAGAACAAACTGTAATAATAAATGGCTCTAAATCAACACCAATAACAGTAAACTCAGGTGTACCTCAAGGAACAGTTTTGGGTCCACTACTATTTTTAATTTACATAAATGATTTACCAAATTGCATTAGTTCAGGAACAAAAGTCAGATTATTTGCAGACGATTGCATAATATATAGAACAATAAAAACAAAACAAGACACAGATATTTTACAAAGAGAATTAGATGAATTACAGAAATGGGAATCAAATTGGAGCATGTCTTTCCACCCAGAAAAATGTCAGTTGTTAAGAGTAACAAAAAAACTAAAACAAATTAATTCCACTTATCTTATTCATGGCAAACCAGTAACACAGACTAAAAACTCAAAATACCTAGGTGTTATAATAAATGAAAAACTGTCATGGAATCCACATATTGATGAAACTATAAAAAAATCCAACAAAGCATTAGGGTTTATTAAAAGAAATTTCTATAAATCAAATAAGAACATAAAACTAAAATGTTATTTAACCTTGGTTAGGCCAATAATAGAATATGCATCCACCGTGTGGGACCCCTCAACTCAAAAAAACATTAAGAAACTGGAACAAACACAAAATAGAGCAGTGAGATTCATAACAAACGAATATTCACATTTGACTAGGGTAACACCATTAGTAAAATCACTAAATTTAGAAAGCCTTCAGGACAGAAGACTCAAAAGTAAAGTAGCAATTATACATAAAACACTGAACCATAATCTTCAAATACAAAAACAAAATTTAATAAAATACTCTGAAAGACACAAAAATAAAGGCACATTCCTCGTCCCATATGCTAGGACAAATTTGTACAAATACTCCTTCTTCCCTAGTGCTATTAGAGCATGGAATGGGTTGCCTGAGCTAGCCAGAAAAACCAGTGACTTGGCAGAATTTAAGTCATTGGTTAATATGCATGACTAAATGCATGACGCGTAGGACGTAATCATCTTCTTTTTTGAAGTAACGTCTGTATTATATAAGATAAGAAGATAAGATATGCCAAAGGCAGTCTTTTTTGGTGAGCTAAAAGTATGTCGACGTAACAGAGGCGACCCACGGAAACGCTTCAAAGGTCAGCTTTAGCGTCAACTTTCCCTGGCTGACATAGAAGAGAGCACCTGGTTGCATGCGGCCTCAGAACGAGAAAGCTGGAGGTCAATGACGAAGGCTCGGGCTACACACTTAAGACCAAAAGAAAATTTGCTGCCGAGGACAAACGCAGACGGCGAAAAGAAAATCTAAATCGACCGCCTGTGGACAATGGTATGCTTACCCTGGATGTGGCAAAATATGTAGGTCACAGCTGAGACTGCGCAGCCACGGGAAATACTGCATTCCTCACCGATCTCCGGACTCGAAGACTAGCCTTATTATTATATTAAGGACAAAAAAAGATTTTTTTTATTCTTCACAGATGAATGCAGGGTCAGATTGTAGGGATGGAAGGCGTAAAACTGCTCGTGGATCCACAAGAGAGAACAAAAATATATCCAAATTTTGACGTTTAACTTTTTTTTTCTATATTTTTTTTTCGAAATTTTAATACCAACACTTAAAATCTAACCAAATTACGGCTGACAACGCTGTCGAGATGAAGAAGTGTCCGCTTGTAGCATGCTCATAATATGTAAATGTAGCTCCGGGTCTATGTCAGTGAGTCTAGCAATGGCCTAAGTAGCTTATCCTCCACAAACTCAAAACTATACACTTTTAAAAATTTAAATATTTATAAAATATGATATGCTATTACATATAAATATTATTATTATTCATAAGTGGCGCATAAGTTGAATTTTAATAAAAGCTTTCGAAATGGTGTAGGGGTCTACACTAAAATACTTCCCCGGGGCCTCCACATACATACATCCGGCCCTGGATGAATAATATGCATATGTCCCTAGTAAGAAAGTACCGTTATGTACATTGATGGAATATATAGTAGCAATGTAGTTAGCAGCAGTATATTTTGAGGTAGTGTATTTAGTAAATGTGTATTATCTACTACCGAGGACAGACGTAGATGGTACGTATATGGCAGAAAGAGAAACTAAACCGACCACCGGCTGACAACGATTATGTCTGCGGAGGATGTGACAAAATATATAGGTCACAGCTGGGACTGCGTTGTCACATGAAATACTGTACTCCTCCTTAAACTTCGCAATCGAAGCAAAGATTATTACTATTAGGTTATTATTATGTCGCCGTGTATCTTGTATTTAGAGGTAGTAAATCTAAGTGTGTTGTTTTAAGATACATAACATCCAATCTAGCTAGTGTGAAGTGTGGGAGTTGTCAATGTGGGAGCTGTCAGTGTGGGAGGAGACAAAATGGGGAACGCCTAATGGATTCAGAATGTTGTAAGATTTTATGGGACACAACATGACAAGTTCCCGGGCACTCTGTGTGTGGACTTTACCCCGCGACCTTCACCTTTGACATGTCCTGATTTCATCTTCACATAAAAGTAATGACATAAAAAAAAGCAAAGCAAAGGTCAGGACATGCGCATCCCATACAATCACGTGACTCTATCCCATATAATCCAAACATCAGAGTTCACGTGACTCTATCCCATACAATCCAAACATCAGAGTTCACGTGACTCTATACCACTCAATCCAAACATCAGAGGTCACGTGACTCTATCCCACACAATCCAAACATCAGAGTTCAAGTGACTCTATCCCACACAATCCAAACATCAGAGTTCACGTGACTCTATCCCACACAATCCAAACATCAGAGTTCACGTGACTCTATCCCACACAATCCAAACATCAGAGGTCACATGACTCTATCCCACAGACGTAATACTACTTGAAACGGAAACCACTTCAGAATGTTTGATGATTATGAAACGGGCCGCCATCCTTTGTAGAGTCATCAGTCACGAGTTTTCAATTAGCCAATGAAAGGGCAGAGTTCCACAGATATGACTGTGTCAACAAAAAAACGTAGAAACGCCAACAAAGCTTTATGGTTAAACGCGAATAAATATTTGACGTCACTTGTAGAAGAAACATAGTTTTTTAGTTTTAAAGTTAAACAAAACCCCCAGACCAAAAAGTAATTTTTAAGCAAAATGATACTTTCAAAGTAAACACAAATGTTTACCTTATAAGTTTAATTCTTTAATTACAGGAGGAAAAAACTCACAATTAGCTTAGGTAAGTCATAAACTTTGTATGGATTGAAATCTATGGTCTATATACTGTCTACAAAAACAGACATCAATAAAGTCATACCAATAATTCTTACATTTATATCTGTGTAGATTTGGACTAATATGTAAGCTTTATTTTTCTCAATTTGATTTCAAATAATGATACTAAAGAAAAGTAAAATTCCCATTTCAGACCTTGCGATCTATTGATCATCTACAGATGATGTAAAGGTCTGTTTCTGTTGTCCACGGTTAACACGGGGAATGTGGCCGGCACAATGACCACCACCTCTACTTTTCACCAAGTATTGTCAGGTACCCATTAGAGCTGGGTGGACTCAGAGGCGCCCTGAAGATCTCGAAATTAAAAATCCCAGTCTTCAACAGGATTCGATTGGTTCGGAAGCCGAGCGGTTTACAACTCAACCACCGCGCCTCCAATAATAATATAGAGAGGCTCAACAAAGAACAGAGGGATGTTATGAAGTCTATGAAAGTAAGTAACATCCCCAAAGTTGTATATATAATTTCTGTTTCTTCAATGTAACTAATTCCTATCGTACATTACACCATCATTCATCTACAAGCTAGAATTGATATTAACCAGACTAAGAAATAAATACGATTACAATTTCAATCAAGAGTGCGTGTTGAAAGTATAAGTCTATGTGTGTGGGTGTTTCAGTGCACATGTTATAAAGAGAATTTACCCCCCCCCCCCAACCAAAAAAAAAATATATATCTCTTCTGGCACTGGATTCAAATCAAAATGTATCAAGAGTCTCTAAGTTATTTCTTTTTAACTATTTATTAGACTGATCAGTATGGAGCAATATAGAGAAGCTGAGCGTTGATTATCTGAAAACTTCTTTTGAATGAGAACACAAATTGAAAAATGCATTTATAAAATATAAGTATGGACGAAATTATGTTATTATTGTTTAACAATTAAATACTTCATTAACAATGGAAGTAATTTTATAGGCAATTAATTTTAATCAGCTATCCCTCTTTTAGAATAAACATGGCATTTAAGTATGTAACTTATAATAATACCTTGGTGCTGCTATTATTCTATGTTGCAAGTGCATGTTTATTCCTAATTTGTTACAGCACTAAAAGCTTCAAACTCTAGAATCTGGAGGTGCACATCAAAATCGAATGCACCTATTCTACGTCATACAGTAAGTCAAGTGGATTGCAATTGTGAAGTTTTAGGGAGTAGCAGAATAATTACATAATGATTAAAAAAATAAAAAAAACTAACAATTCCTAAATAACTCGAAAATAACTGCTATAATATTTAATTTAAAATATATCTTTAGAAAAGGACAAATAAAAAAAGAGCACCCATTTCCATTCGACAAACTCAACGGAGAAATTTAGCGGAAAAGTAACCAATTTTCTAATCTCATTAAATGATCGAGTCCAAGCCATCAGATAACCCTAGAGCCATTAATGGAATCTATTTTTTTTACTAGCCTTTTGAACTTGACACCCCCAGGCGTACATTTCGTTCAACGAACCAAGTGACACCACAGTCATAAGCAGACGTTCAACTTCCCGCCCCCATCATAAGCCATGAGCGCCCGTTGCCTTTTAGTCTCTCTTTCCCCCCTGCTCTCCCCTATATTTCCGTACTAACTTCTCTTTTATTAAATTTCAATTTAGCAGACGACTTGATACGAGAATTTCAAGATATGAAGCAATTTGAGTTTTCGCCTTTTGCATTTCCCGCTCATAGGTTGTTACTTCCCTTTAATGATCAATACTGTTAAGAACACGTATTATTATGAAACTTACTGTAGAATTTAGGTAGACAATTATATGTTCCTCGACTGTTAGAATTTCTTTTCTCAGGGGCGTCACTTATATTTTATGTCAAGAGGCTGTCTACATTGTTCAGAGCTTTTCAATAAGAATATAAATGGAATATTTAAGAATTTTTTGTTTACTATTACGATGTGTCACGGTTGAATAATGTGAATGACTTATAGGCAGTCAAACTAGTGTACACTGATTGAACTATACAAAAACTACAATATGTTGAATTTTACAAAATCTGCCTTCTATTGAATACGAATATTTATTCGTAAAATAGTAAATGTTATCTTTCATATATAGTGTTCCTAGCATTACGCCCGTTGATTTGTTCCCAAATATATTGCTTATTATGCCTTGGGTACCCCCCTCCTACTTCTGATATATAAAATGATATCAAATGACACGCTCTCCATCAATTCCTTTGAGCAGCTAAATCTTATATTTATTAAGTTAGTCAATTTGAGCATCACTCCCCCCCCCCCCCCCAAACTCTTCTCCGTAACAAATAGGTTTATATTAGATTTCTGGTCCGGACCCTTTCCTTCCTTCAAATGCTCACACAATATTTTAGCCACACACACACACTAATTGTTATTGCGCTTTCAATAACAACCTCCCCCCCGTTTTGCCAGTGTATTCTGTTATAAGTTAAGCGTCAATGGAAAGTCCGCGTTGTCATCTCAAACACACACTCACTTCTGGCCTGTTGAACTCTATATGACGCTATTCCCTCCCTTTTTCCCGACCCTAATACACTTTTTCCAGGTCTACACTGTAACTTTGGAACATCAAGTAGACTTAATATTCGAAATCAAGTCGCCCCAAACATGTATGTTATTTTCTAGTAGCGTTTTTTTCCCTTAAACTGCGTCGGTTCTTTCCCTTAAACTGCGTCGGTTCTTTCCCTTTGTTTGTCGGCTTTTATCTTACGCTGTATCCATTTTTGTCAAGACCCTAAACTTTTGGTTAGAGTAGTGAGTAAACAACATTGAAGTGAGTAAACAACATTGAAGACATTTTCATTTCGCTTTGAAAAGAGAAAAAAAAAAGCTTGTAAACTAAACATCGGGGACAAGTTGGTGACAGGGTACAGAACTCTGTTATCACCAGATCTCCCACTGGGAAGGCCTTCACACCACAGAGTGAATGGAAACAACGAGCCACGTCTGCTCTGTCAACCTTCTTGATTCGGACAAGAATTTTATAACTAATTTTATTCATCACGTCAATATTGATTTGACTGCATAACACGCCATACAAGTTAAAAAAAAGTTCTAATTTTAATTAAATCTGTAAGTGGTATCAATAATTTCTAAAAGTATGATACAAGCATCCAACAAATGTTTCCGCTGCCTGTCCCCATAAAGACTTTTACATCTCAACTTTTCTCAATACATTGTAATTAAATTATTTTGTGTGTGTGTTTCCAGCTCTGTGGTAAACAATTCATGTTTGAGTTTTAATGATGCACAGACAAAAAATTTGAGTTTAACAATTTAGTTTGTAAGACACAAAAATGAGAATGAAATTTATTTCATGATATTTTTTTGTATTTGCTTATCATAACGTTTCGTTAAGCTGAAGATAATGGATCGATGTTTTATACAGTAGAGATTTAGATGAGAATAATTGAAAAATAATATTGTTATAATAACTCTGCCATGCGAACTGCCATTCAAGAGAGCGCAGAAGGTGCGCACTGGCAGAAACTAGACTAGGAAGGATGTTTACATGGGAAGTGAGAAGGATTTCCGCCCAGGTCTAGAGCCGAGATGAAGATGCTGTGTTCAAGGCAGATTAGAATAGTTACATGGGCAGATGTCCTATGTGTTTGTTATATGTCCGTGTAAATAAACATCTATCTCGTTGAGTTGCCACCCTTAAGTTATTACAATATTATATAGATTTGTTAATAATCTACCCGGCAGGACGCTTGACTTCGCGTGATTTAGCAAATCGTACCGACGTACAGACAGTTTGGAAACATTGAATAATTTAATAATAATGTAATTAATAAAGCACTGAACTTAATGTAACCTCAAAGTAAAATGAGAACATTAACTGATATAAAAAAGTTATATGCATGGTTTTCTCCCTTGGTTGTTATGAACTTTTCTAAATCCCAAAGAAATTGTTCCCTGTTATCTGTATACAAAGTGAAAGCAAAATAGAAATTTCTCATCTCTTTAAAAATATAGATTTTTTTTCCTTCCTTTCTATAATTATAGGTTAATGATCATTAAGTCAAACCGGGTTCAACAGATCAAGAACAACTAAAAAAAATGAAAAAAAAAGCCGCGTTCTGGCATTACTGTGTCCTTACAATGATGGGAGACAGAGCCAACAAACTAACAATGTAACAGATTGTCTTAGAATATTTGTAAAATGCATTGGACAGAGAAGTTCTCAATCACAGCAGTGTTTCGCTAGTGTGATGTAAAAATTCGAACGCCAGAGCGATAAGGTTAATACAAAACAATGTTTTGGGTTTCAGTTCTTGACTTTACATAGAGAAAAGCAAATCATTATTGGTGTGAATGTGAAAATCCTATGGCCACAATGTGATATACTCTATCTCTCCTATGGCCACAATGTGATATACTCTATCTCTCCTATGGCCACAATGTGATATACTCTATCTCTCCTATGGCCACAATGTGATATACTCTATCTCTCCTATGGCCACAATGTGATATACCTTATCTGAAATTCCTTTCGTCATTGAACTCTTTAGTTTTACATTCAGAATTGTATTCGTTGTTCATGTGAACAATAATTGCATGCTTTGAAATATCATTCTTCTGTCAACAGAGTGGTTGTGTTAACAGAGTGGTTGTGTCAACAATTTGGTTGTGTCAACAGAGTGGTTTTGTCAACAGAGTGGTTGTGTCAACAGAGTGGTTGTATCAACAGAGTGGTTGATAAGTAATCTCAAATTTGTTTAGAAGCACTTCAAAACATGACAGTTTAATAAAGTGATTGAAATGAGGAATACTTTATGATAATTGCTTTTGTAAAATAAAATTTCTTTAACTGATTGAGCTACTGTAAAAGTCTTGAAGTAATGAATGATGGAAATATATTGTATGATAGCCGTATTACAGCAAGATTCCATTGAAGAAGACCGTTAAAACAATGTTGAAGGACGATGAATATGTTTGATTGCATGACTATACCAATATAGTAAACAGAAATAAATACGTGTTGTATATTCAGTAGAGCAAACTGAATTTAAAGTCATTGAATCTCTATGAAATGGTCGTTACCTTTAAGGTGAAATTAATTTGATTCATCTCTTATGATCTATGTTCGTTTTACTATGTAATTGAATATCATTTGGCTATAAAAAGATTATTTCTATTTTCCACTTAAGTCGTAACTTATTATGGGTTATCTGTCAAGTACAATTTCTTGCTTCATTGTTCAATGTTAAACAAAATAATTAAATACTAATAATTAATTAACTAATTGGTTAACGTTTTCATATTTATTCTTGTTTTGTCAGGTACAAGAAATGATAGTGCGAAATTTCAATTAGATCCGAGATGTGGGTTTGGGAGAAAGAACGTGTTCAAATTTTTGTACCAGACAGACAGAGTGAATTTATAAAAGCTTTGTAACAACGAAGTGCAGCTAACAACAAGAGGAAGACAATGTTCTTACTTTCAGTCTATAGAAGAGAAACTTTGGTATTAACTCAGAAAACTTTCCGACGTTAACAAATCACTTAACTGTGGAATGCTTTTAAAAAAATTATTATACATTTTATAAAGCACTAAACAAAAACGATTGTTAAATAATTAATTATAAATAATTAATAAACTAATTGGTGGATTTTTTTCTGTATTGATTCATGTGTTGTCAGGTGAAAGAAATAATTGTGCGAAGCTTTAGCTTGATCCGAGATGTGGGTGTGGGAGAAATCACGTGTACAAACATTGTACCAGACAGACAGACAGAGGGAGTTGATAGAAGCTTTGTAAAAATTATCTTCTGCCAGGCACAAGAAATAATTATGCAAAATTTCAACTTGAACCGA
The DNA here is from genome assembly GCA_030265305.1 of Biomphalaria pfeifferi. Taxonomy (NCBI): domain Eukaryota; kingdom Metazoa; phylum Mollusca; class Gastropoda; family Planorbidae; genus Biomphalaria; species Biomphalaria pfeifferi. The sequence continues at coordinate 1,356,577 of JASAOG010000105.1, read as the reverse complement.
GATTGGATGTGAAAGAAATAGTGTGTATAAAAAGTGTAGCAGACAGACAGACAGAAAGACAGACAGTGTGGGTTCATATAACCTTGTTATAAAGTTTAAATATAACATTTAAAAAAAAACAGATTTAGAAAATCTAACGAGCACTTTTATGTCTTCCTGTAGCTGAAACACCAAAATGTGAGCGGCAGCAGTGACTGACCAGAAATGGTACAAGTCTTTTTTCCCAAGGTTAGTTTGAAATTATTGTAAAACAGAATCGTGTCACCAGGTCGTCAGCTTCTTTACCTACTGACCTTGACCTTCAAATGTCTTGTCAGTCCCCAAAGTATTCTAAGAACATGTCTCAATTTTTGTACGGTGCAATCATTAGCGTCTCTTTTGTCATGTTCAACTTCAATTTTAGAAGTTCATTTTCTATGACTTCTCTTCCCAGGGGCAGACCCAAGTTGGTCTGGACTTTTAATACATTGTTCTCTTTTTAACCAGTAGATGACCTTGAGTTGATTCAATTTGATAACCCTGCGTGGATTCTAAAAAAATAATATTTTAGGTGCAAGAAAGTCTTTTTGTTCAGGTGCGTAACTATTGTTGTGGAGGGCTCAGGCATCCCTTTTTACAAAGCTTATATCAACTCACTCTGTTTCTCTGTCTGGTAAAAAAAAATTTGCATGTTATTTCTCCAACACCCATTCTCGTATCAAGTTGAAATTTCGCACAATTATTTATTGGAATGACATGAATCAATAAAATTTTAAACAAGATAACAAAGAGAGTTTGTGCAGCCACACAAACTCAGAGGCGGCCCCCGTGGGAGACGGATCCCTGTCGGATCCGCATATTCGCTGGTCGACTGAGGATGGCATCGAGCAGGGTATGAAACCGAGACCGTAGAGATAATCAGTCCTGCGCGCTAACCGCACGACCAGGCATTGCTCTTAATCTATTGACAAACTGGTTAAAAACTAATTGCCTACTATTGATAATATACCTACACATTACGGAATGACAACTACCGGATATGTACAATACGTCAGAAGAGCGATTTTAGATAATCTTTTGGTATTGAGCATTTTCATTACAATGGAACTAGAATGAGGATGTAGATCTACCTAAATTAAACTACTAATTTAGCACTCTCAATATCTATATCTACTAGATCTGAAATATATATTTGAGTTAATGTAGATGTAATTTAGATAAGATTTATATAAAAAAAAAACACTGGATAATCAATTAATAGACTAATTGCAATATGAAATATTAAAATAGTAGATTAGTTTTAGTATTTTATAACATTGCACTATTGACAATCTAGACTTTAGAAAAAAAAATCTACACTTTAAGCCTAGAAATTAAAATTATAGATCTTGATCTAGTCTAAATCATGGCTGTCTGGTAGTGCGGTTTGCGCGCTGGACTGTTGTTTGGATTCATCGATGGTCCTAGGTTCAAACCCTGCCCGCTCCCCGTCGTCCTACAGGAGGTTTGGACTACAACTCTGAAGGAACATCCGAAACATGTAAAACAACAAACATTCTAAACTAGACCAAGAAATTCTAGATCTAGATTCTATAATGATTTTAATTAGAACTTAAATCTAAATCTAGTTTTAAAAATCTAGCTCTAGTGTAAGAAAAAAAAATCTAGATCTAAATCTAGCTATTATGTCTTTTTAAAATGCGAGTCACATTACGAGGTTTAATAAACATTACTATACCGAGTTGTTTTAGCATTTAAAGAATTTATTCCATATGACGTCAAAGGAAAAAATCCACTACGTCACACGGCCTAGTTAGACTAAAAAAAGGTCATCTATACAAGCAGCTTGTCGAGTGTTCATAGACATTGGTGCACCGAGTGATTTCTTTTAGTATTTCATTTGAAGAATTAACTCCATATGACGTCAAAGGAAAAAAATTCCATTACGTCACACGTTCTAGTTAGACTAAAAAATGTCTTCTATACGATCAGCTTCTCGAGGGATCATAGACATTGGTGCACCGAGTTTGTTCTTTTAGCATTTCATTTCATGGGCTAGTTAGACTTAATATATTCTTAATATATATATATAAAAGGATTAAAGACGCTTTTTTTGTTTGTCTGTCAGTCTGTCTGTCCATCATGTTAATAGCGAGAAAAAAAGACTAAAAGCTATTGAAAATCTGATCAAAATTTAATTTCCCTTCCAAAACATCGCATTAGTTTTAAGTTTCTATAATAGATTGTTCCGGATGTTTATATATTTATAGTGAGAGAATATAAGAATTCCAGATTAACCAAATGCCGTTAATTAAATTTGTGGCATGGTCTGTTATGAAAATTAGATGTACCATAGCCTTATGGAGATTTTTTTAAACCATACTTTGGTGTTAGGAAGTTGTTTTCCTTAAAAATCGGAGCATAATATTAACAACAATTAGATTTTCTAACGTTTTATCTAGAAAGTTAAATGTAGTGTAAGAGAGAAGTGCGATTTTACATAAATAGGGTTAAACTATTTTTCAGTAAAAATCCGGAACAACCAATTTTCGTAAATGAGAAAATTATGTGTTTTATTCATTAGAAGAGGGATTTCAAACATTTATTAGCGTTATTAGATTTTTAAAATAAACTATGGATCATTTTTGGCATTGATTTGTAAGAAAATTAAGGTAATGTAGGTCGATTTCTTTTTCGAAACAAAATCGGAACATTCTTTACCGATTAAACAACTTTTCTTATGTTTCGGCAAGAAAATTAACTGTAAAATAAGTCTAAAAAGTCATTTTCAATAATCGTTATTAGTAAATTACTTTCTTATTTTAAAATCCTGAATAACCTATTGTCGATATTTAAAAAAAAAAAATTATTTGACATAAATTTGTTTTAAGTTAAAAATTCGGAACAATTGATATTGATAAATAAACTATAGGGACGTAGTGTCAAAGAATATAAGTGTAATATTAGTCAATTATGCGATTTCAAACAATCATTTGACATAATTTATTTTTTATAAAACAACATCCGGAACAACTTTATAGTTAATGAAATAAAAATCAGTATAAAAATTTTTATTTAGCATTTGTATGCTATTTACATTAAAAAAACCGGAACAATATATTTTTGATCATGTGTTTCTCTCAATGTTTAAGCATGGAAATACAATCTAATATAAGTTAGAAGAGCCTCTAGTGTTATTTGTTGATTTAATCGTGACGGACAAACCGACCAACAGACAAAACGCACAAAAATAATCTTTTTTTATTCGGATGATGGCACTAAACAAAACATAAATAAAATCTGATTTTTTAAAAAAGATCAAAGAATTGGTTTAGCACCACGTGATGTTCCGACGTCGCTGCATAAAAAGTCCATTTTAAAAAATGTGCGTGATATTTACATACAAAGTGCATTCTTAGCCTTTATAAACAAACAGAAATGTTTTCTTTTTACTTTAGCAGCTAGTTGACTAGAAAAAACATCTTTAACTATTATTTATATTTGTTGTAAACATTTCCTGTACATTTTATAAATATAGTTGACTTACAAAATTAGTGTGCACCAATGTTAGCATATTGTAACATTGCCTCCCTTACATTTACGTAATTGTTTTAGAATTGGTGTATTTTTTTTGAAAAAATCGCTTGCATAATTAATTTTATAAATTAAACGGTTTGCTTTTAGAAAACCAAAAGTAGCCGTTGCACCTAAACTTTTCAAGCCGCATTTAATGATGAGATAATATTTTTCATATCTCTTCTAGTTTTCGAGATCTGAGTGTGACAGACGGACATTTTGCACAAACCTAATAGCGGCTTTTTCCCCTTACGGGGCCGCTAAAAAAGTAACTAAATAGTCAATTAATTACCGGTAATTAATTACTTTGTTTGATACGAACAAGGGAAACTATTCAGTTTTTCACATATATGGGTAAATTTGTCGGGTTTAGTCCCCTTAAATAACTATGAACTCCTATTTCTTTCACACACATTCTCCGATCAAAATGATTCTTTAAACAATATTTATTGTACCAAATAAAACACAAATCAATAAAAAAAAAACACAATTAGTCAATTAATGTAAATAATTAATTATTTACTTTGATCTCGAATAAGGCAAATAACTTCCTACAATTTTAAGGTCAAAGCTCTATCCTGTAAATAATTTTTTTTTTAAACATTTTTTTATATTTTGCTTATTGTTTTATCCAGTTGTAAACCATTGTTTAAAATGAACCGAAATTGAGAACAATTAGGCTTGCAGGAGTAGGATATATGCATATAAAATATTATCTAATATATATATATATATATATTGAGAAATTAGTATACATCGAATTACATATTGGTAAGTACAGAGGGTATCTTTCTTCAACTCATTAAGTCTAGTAACTAGCGTTGTCAACACGTGATTGCAGTCGTGTCAGACAATCTGATGACTTCTTGTGTAACAATACCAAAAACAAAAAAGAAACGTACCTGTCTTGTCCAGCAATGTGTCTCAACTAAAGACAAATAAGTCAAAGTGACACTGAAGAAATAGATGAAGTTGTAAGCATCTGATGGTAATTCTCTAGTAGCTATAAATCTATGGTATAGAAGTATGATTGTTCAAAGATCTTTGCCAGACAGAATTGTGACAATAGAAGGTATATATTCAATGTCTGAAGGTGTGACAGAATAAATCACAACTCTCTTGTCCGTGGTGCCAGACACACGCGAGGCTCGGGTAGCGAAGACAAAGAGTCTTACAAAAACGTCTTGAATTAAGTAAAATAAAATAATTAATTTCCCATGACACACAATTAGTCAACTCAGACTATCATAATGTTTTTTTTAATGATTGCTTGAAAAACAAGAAACAAACAAGCAAAATGTAAAAAAATAGATACATATAGCTAAGGCTATTTGATAGGAAAAACTCTACATTTACAGCCATATATCGCAATACTGTAAGAGCTATTTCTCTTAATCAAACGTTAACTTTAAATTACTTACCACTAATTAATTAATTAATTGGTTAAATTTTTTTGAATGATTCGTGTTTGTCTAGGAACAATGCAAAATTGTGCAAATTTTCAACTTATCCAAGAATGGGAATTGGGATTAATAACGTGTTCAAAATTTTTACCAGTCAGACATATAGACAGTCAGACAGACAGATAGTCAGACAAACAAATAGATATATGATATAAGCTTTGTAAAATGAAAGCGCGAAAAAAAAAAACCTGAAAAAAAAACCAATGCCGGCCACAGATTGTGTTGTTAGTTTCGAGGCTGATTTTATATTTCATCAAGGATAATTAAGATATTATTATTATTATTATTAATTAGTTTTAAAATTATTTTAAGTTTGATTAGATTCTAAACCTTTTAAAAGTTAAATTTTGAATCTGGGAATGTGGTTTGTTTCAACGCTTCATTAGAGTGGGGCAAGTTTTATTATTATGTGATGGATTAATACCCTTTAAAGGTTGACATAAATAATGACAACAGAAAGAGCCTTGTGTAATGAGATAGTCCCAATGTTTTAAATAGATCTTATTTGTTTGTACTAAAAACAAACAAACTCAAATCCAACGCATTATGATAAAGATGTATTTTCAGGAAGAAAAACTTAACGTAATGAAACCAACAAAGATTGACGGAGATAGCCGACCAATAACTTAGCGGCAACAGACGCTTGTGTTTTTGGTTCTTACATATAATTAGATAAAAAAAAATATTTTACATGTACTATTATAAGTCCCTAATAAAAATTCTACTCCAAGTAAACAAACTCAGTTTCCTCATAAGATGTGACCTCTAGACAGTGTCAACACGTTGACATCTGGCTTAATGTGGTCAGCTGCCTATCTGTGAACTCAATGTTATGGACTAAACAAGTCTAGTCCCCCCCCCCCCCCCCATAACAAACCTAGTTACCTCGTGTGACCTCTAGAGAGTGCTTACGTCCATCGTATCTGACCTGTCAATCAATGAACTCAATGTGATGGGCTAAACAAACAAAAGGGGGAGGGAGTTGTTCATATAGAAATATACCTGGTTACCTTAGAGGTCTGGCTCTTGTAGTCCAGCCCCCCCCCCCCCCCCCAAATAAAGATTAACTACTAAGTAAACAAACTCGGTTCCCTCGAAAGGTGTGACCACTAGAGAGTGTCTATACGCTGACATTAAACCTACGTCCATCGTATTTAACTTGTGGTTACCTTCCTATAAAAAAAATTAATGTGATGGACTAAACAAATAAAAGGGGGTGGGAGTTCATCTCTACCTCTGGAGATATACCCGCACAGCTAGACAAACGTCTGGTCAGCATGACGTAGTCAAGGAATGTAACATTTTAACATGTTAACTAACTTACTCAAAGGTCAAGACAAATTGAAAAAAGTGCCAGCCATTGCATCTCTGTATGTAAAGAGCATTTATGATGTAAAGTTTCATCTCTATTTATATTAAGTTATTAACATGCCTTGTCTTTATAAAAAACGATGTTTGGTGCATATTCATAATGGCTCTATTTTTAAGCACATTATTTTGTTTTCATATAACATTAATACATTCTATAACAGACAGTAATGGAACGAGGTCCACTTTATGCATATTAAGTAGGTGTATTTTTTACTATCCGGTTTACTATCCGGTAGTGATATCCGACCAGAGCCGAATAGCACCGGATAGTAAAAAATGCCGGATATTCGCCAGAAGCCGGAGCCGGAGGGACTATCCGGTGCACCCCTAATATATATATATATATTGGTTGTTTTAAAAGACACACGCAATACTTAGACTAACCAGGCTTTATAAGGAGGAGTGCGGGTAGTTTACGTGACTACGAAGTCCTGCTTTGATCTACATATTTTGCTTCATCCAAAGCCTGTCTGAATTTGATCTGAAATGTAAGTGTCACTAGTCATCAAGTAAACACCAGGAGATCAGAAGTTCAAATCAATCCTAGACATTTTGTCTGTCGATAGTCGATACACTATTTCAACTGGTTCATCCACTCCAAGAGATCCGTTAAAACTATGGCTGCGGTTGGGATGCGAACAGTTTCAAATGATTGATTGCAAATGGTTTGTACTTTATTATTATTTATGATTAGGTCCAGAACTGCCAAGGTCAATAAATAATCCGCCCACATCTTTGAACTTTCGTACACATTGAGTTGAAAGGGCTCGAAAAGTGCAAGTTCAGAACTGCGTCATACAAGGACCAAAATATCATCGAATTGTGAATTTTTGTTTTGAGTATTGAAGATAATATTTCTTGTTTTGGTTTGTTTTTTTTTTTTGTTGTTTTTTGGAGGGTTTGTAAAAAAAAAAATAATTCTGTAAACTGTCGAGGAACAGCGAAATATCTAAATGTTTCCTTATTTGTACACAATTATACACTTTATATTTTTCTCTCTCTATATATATATATGTATCTTTACTCTCTTTTTCTCTCTCTCTCTTCTCTCTCTCTCTTTTCTCTCGCTCTCTCTTTTCTCTCGCGCTCTCTTTTCTCTCTCTCTCATTTCTCACTCTCTTTTCTCTTGCTCTCTCTTTTCTCTCTCTCTCATTTCTCACTCTCTTTTCTCTTGCTCTCTCTTTTCTCTCTCTCTCTCCTTTCTCTCTCTCTCTTTTCTCTCGCTCTCTCTTTTCTCTCTCTCTCTTTTCTCACTCTCTTTTCTCTTGCTCTCTCTTTTCTCTCTCTCTCTCTTTTCTCTCGCTCTCTCTTTTCTCTCTCTCTCTCTTTTCTCACTCTCTTTTCTCTTGCTCTCTCTTTTCTCTCTCTCTATCCTTTCTCTATCTCTTTTCTCTCTCTCTCTCCTTTCTCTCTCTCTTTTCTCTCTCTCTCTCCTTTCTCTCTCTCTTTTTTCTCTCTCTCTCCTTTCTCTCTCTCTTTTCTCTCTCTCTCTCCTTTCTCTCTCTCTCCTTTCTCTCTCTCCTCTCTCTCTTTTCTCTCTCTCTTTTCTCTCGCTCTCTCTCTCTCGTTTCTCTCTCTCTTTTCTCTCTCTCTCTCCTTTCTCTCTCTCTTTTCTCTCGCTCTCATTTCTCACTCTCTTTTCTCTTGCTCTCTCTTTTCTCTCTCTCTCTCCTTTCTCTCTCTCTCTTTTCTCTCTCTCTCTCTTTTCTCTCTCTCTCTCTTTTCTCACTCTCTTTTCTCTTGCTCTCTCTTTTCTCTCTCTCTCTCCTTTCTCTCTCTCTCTTTTCTCTCGCTCTCTCTTTTCTCTCTCTCTCTCTTTTCTCACTCTCTTTTCTCTTGCTCTCTCTTTTCTCTCTCTCTCTCCTTTCTCTCTCTCTTTTCTCTCTCTCTCTCCTTTCTCTCTCTCTTTTCTCTCTCTCTCTCCTTTCTCTCTCTCTTTTCTCTCTTTTTTCTCTCTCTCTCCTTTCTCTCTCTCTTTTCTCTCTCTCTCCTTTCTCTCTCTCTTTTTTCTCTCTCTCTCCTTTCTCTCTCTCCTCTCTCTCTTTTCTCTCTCTCTTTTCTCTCGCTCTCTCTCTCTCGTTTCTCTTTCTCTTTTCTCTCTCTCTCTCCTTTCTCTCTCTCTTTTCTCTCGCTCTCTCCTTTCTCTCTCTCTTTTCTCTCGCTCTCTCCTTTCTCTCTCTCTCTCTCTTTTCTCTCTCTCTTTTTTTTTCTTTTGTTCTTTTTTTTCTTTTTCTCGCTCTCTTTTTTCCATTCTCTCTTCCTCTAAATCCCTGTCTTTCAAAATCTCTCTATCTCTTTCTTTTCTCCTTTCATTCTTACTACTGTTTTTTTATTTAATTGTCCTGGAAATGTCCTAATTTTTTCGTATTATACAACAACGCTACCCTTTAAGGTTCATCTTTATTTGTGATTTAGTGGTTAAGTGCTTGTGCTCCTGGGTTCGAATCTCGGTGATGACTGGGAAATTGGAATTTCCTGAGACCACCCAACTGTTATGGGTACCTGACTATAGTTGAGCTGAAAGTAAAGGTGGTTGGTCGTTGTAACATGAGGATGATGACCTTATAACATGGCACCCTGCTCGTTAACCGTTGATCAATGAAAGAGATAACCCTAACACCATCTGCCCTATAATCTTAAGGTCTGAAAGAGGAACTTTACTTGTGTGTCAAAGTATCTCATTGCACATCTTATACTTCATACCCTTAATCATCAGCACAATTATCTATCATCTCTATATAGTGTCCAGGTATCTATCATCTCAACCTACTTTCTATATAGTGTTCAGGTATCTATCATCTCAACTTACTTTCTATATAATGTCCAGGTATCTATCATCTCAACCTACTTTCTATATAGTGTCCAGGTGTCTATCATCTCTATCGTTAGATTGTCGTCTGAGCTGAGCCGAAGGCTCTTCGAGCTCAAAGTTTGAAAAGAAAAAAACCTGTTAGGTCGTCCAGCCGTAACAGTAAAAAAAGAAAAACAAACCTGTGGGAACACAGTTCTGTTTGAGAGCGACCCGAGTCAATGCCTATATAAAGCATTGCTATATCCAATGTCTTCGGCCTCCGACACATGGCCGAAGGCCTAGGAGCACTGGGAGCCTCCGTCATCTTCCTTCTTTGTACCAAGCTAACCGTGGGGGACTCGCCATTTATGGGACGGTCCTTTGAGGAACGGCGCATGGATGTGTGACAATTTTTGTGAGGACTTTTTTACAACCCCGCCCGTGCAAGGGGTGGACTCTCGTCTACCCGTGGGCATCCCCACGGGAGTTATGTTTTGCCATTCATTTTGCCTAGCTATCTCCTCAAATAGCCGTTTCCACCCGGGTGCCACGATGAGGCAGAACAGCGAACCCGGGATCATCTCTACCTACTTTCTATATAGTTTCTGGCTATCTATAGACTCTACTTGACTTATTACTGTTGTTTTACTTGCCAAGTGCTTTATCTTTCTTATTATAACTTCCGTCCCTAACACTACACTTATTTAATATACTTCTTGCCCAATTAACTTCTTTCAAGTATTCCACCAAAGAAATAATTTCTAGTGTTGATTAGACAATGTAAAAGGAGTTATATTATGTCAATTTTTATTTAATTTGCCAATAATTTGCTTTAGTTCTAGGTCACCTCAATATGAATAAAAATCTCTGAAAAAAAATCCATTTATTTTGACGGACGAAAATGAGAACAGAATTTGTTTTCGAGTCACAAATGACATTGATGGAGAGTTGTTATGAATTAGATGTCATTGTTTCTAACATTACATATCGATATGAATTTGTACGCGAAGAACAATAAAGATTTTTATATTTCTTAAAATAAGTAAAGTACTCCTTTCAGAGCTTGCGATCTATGGGAAAAGGTAATGTTAAGGTCATTTGTTTCTTTGGCCAACGATAAAAGGGCAGGGTATCGTGTATTATGAGATAGGTTGTCAATGAAGGGTCTAGACCACAAACCACACATTTTATACTATTGGACGGGTAATAAGTTTGTTTACATTGAGTTAAGTCTCAATTATGAGTCAAGACTACAAGCCAAACAGACACTGACCAAGGGTATCTTTAAAGGGAGGGCTCAAGAGACTCAACACCTCCAACTTCTTATTTGTTTAATCCATGACAATGTATTAATAGAGAATATAGACATTGACCATTCTTAAGCCAGAATGGATTAACGCAAATTGTTAAGACATATTGTCACTGTCTAGAAGTCACTAGATGATGACACTAAGTTTGTTTACTTGGAGAGAAATGTCAATTAGAGCGCTGAACTACAGGACACACCCATACAAGTATTTTGTTACACAAGCCACGGGTATAAATGTGGCTTGCAAGGGCATTTAGTAAATGGAAAAGTAATGATAATGGCTAATAAAAAGTCATCACTTGTATGGCGTTACTTTAATGTCAAAACAAGGGACAACTCTAAAGCAGTTTGCAATGCTTGTAAAATAGTTCTGTCACGTGGTAAACTAGGCAAACCTAAAGACTTCTCAACCAGCAATATGATTAATCATCTACGCTCAAAACACCCAGACTTATTCAACGAAATGACTGCATTGAAATCAGCATCTAGTAATATCACTGCCTGTGCCAGTACGTCTACGAGCTCCAGTGATTCGTCAAGCCTCACACACAAGCAGCAACCAGGGATTAAAGAGGTCTAAGGCAAAGCTAAAGTGTGGGATATTAATAGTGATAATGCTAAACGCATTCACTTGGCCATAGCAAAGATGATTGCAACTGACATGGAACCTTACCAAGTAGTTGAGAAACCTGGATTTATTGAACTTATAAAAGTACTGGAGAAAAGATACACTGTGCCTAGTCGCAAATATTTTACAGATCGCGTTATTCCAGATATCTACGACAATATTTCCTCAAAGCTTCGTGAAATGCTGTCTGAAGCTAAAAGCATCGCTTTCCCAACGGACACTTGGACAGCTAATAATACCACCGAATCATATTTTGGTTTAACTGCCCATTGGTTGAATGAGTCATTTGACCGAAGCAGCTATGTTTTGCATTGTACAAAATTTAATGGCCAGCATACGGCTGCAAATTTGCTGTCAGCATTTGAAACATCGCTCGAAAATTGGAACATATCTCGAGTAAACTGTCATTTGGTTCTACGTGACAATGCAGCAAACATCACCAAATGCTTTCGTGATGGTAAATTTGCAAGTGTTGGTTGCTTTGCACATACAATACAACTTTGTGTACACGACGGTGTTTTGAGTCAGCGATGTGTAGTGGATATGATTATGGCAGCAAGAAAAATAGTACGCCATTTTAAACATTCGTCCTCGGCATCTGACCGTTTACATAACCTACAGAGCGAACTCGACCTTCCACAACATCAGTTGATTCAAGACGTCACTACCCGCTGGAACTCGACCTTCCTTATGTTAAAGAGGCTGTTGGAGCAACGTCGAGCCATGACACTGTACTGTGCAGAAAATGAAAAAATAAGCAATTCATCTCCAAGCCAGTGGTCTGTTGGTGAGAAAGTGGCTTCAGTAAAACGAGCTGTTTGAGTCATGTAGGTATCCGGCTCCGGCCGAATATCTAATTTTACTATCCGGTTATATCCGGCTCCGGCCTGATCTCAAAAAGTACTATCTAACGGAGAGAATGCTATATTTATAACATCATATCTAAATATTGCAAAATGTATTTCCCTTTTTGATATCAAACAAAATTATTAATTAGCACTAAATATTTAACTAATTGGTTACTTTTTTATTTGTTAATATTTTGGAAAGAACAATGAAATATTTGTACAAAGTTTAAACCTGATTCGAGAACGGCAAGCGGGAGAACTAAAGTATTCAAGATTTGTAACAGAAACACAAAGTGAATTGATATAAGCTTTGTAAACAAAAGCATCAGTTTTTTGAGCGGACATATGCAACATACCCAACGTGATCACACTTAACATTGAAATAAAAACAGCTGTGTTACTAAATATCTCCCTCTCTATATATATCTATATCTGTGTCTATCCAGGTCAATATTTGTATATAAAATAAAACCCTAGCTTCTAATTAAGCTCACTCAAACTTCATCCATTCAGTACATTCTATATCACACTACATTCATTCATATTTCTACAGATATTTACCTATTTATTTTTGACCTCTCTCTGTCGTGTGTATTTGTTTGAATTCTTTTCTGAAGTTAAATAGTCTAAAAAAAAAGCTGAGTACTTTTTACAGACCTTGCAATCTATGGGGCAGATGATGTCAAGGTCATCTGTTACTGTTGCATACGGTTAACGAGAGTGCCATGTGGACAGCACATCAACCATCCGTCTTTAATTCCCCCCCCCCCCCCCCAACTAATGTCCGGTACCCATTACAGTTGGGTTTGAAATTGTGACCTGTTGTACAGTGTTCTAGGATCACTGTTTCTGAGCCTGATGTAAGGTTAATTGTGACTGCCCATTACTTTTAAAGTTGATGCCTAAGTGAAATGAGAGGGGGGACATGAAAGTCTGTTATTTAGGTTGCAGAGATGTAAATAATAGGATTTTAAGTTTCCGTGCATAGAGGTACATAGTGTAAGCGCTAGAAGCAGTGGTAAGGATATAGCATCCGTAACACACTTTTAACTCAATTGTTACTCAGAAATCATTTAAAAAAAAAAAAAAAAAAAGACCTAGACAAGATCACTATGTTCAATAGGCCTACTGACAAAACTGTTACTAAGTAAGAGCTTGACATTTTTGACAACAATTAAAAACTAATGCAATAGCCGAGTATGACAATAAATACTTGTACGCTTTCGATACAAACATAATAACACCTGATTTATTCCCTCAGAATAACATTAACTTTACTTGTTTAAATATTTTAATATATTATCTAGCATCCTTTCGATTTTCTAATTTTTCTATGAATTACAGATGCCCAGTCAGTGTCCATCGATGTAGTCATGCTGTCTCAAACGATTGTTGATTGCATGTCAGTCGTATAAACTGTGTCTGTAGCTTGGGCGTCTCGACACATTGATTCTCCATTTTAGCGTCCTGAGAAATTACTCGGGAGCTTATTTCGTCTTAAAAGTACATCTTTTTAACCGACACCAGGGAGTCTCAGCTAGACTTATGGTACCCCAGAGAGTGTTCAAGTTTTTTTCTCCCTTTCTTTAAAGACATCTCGCGTTTTTATTTTATTTCGGCTTGAAAAGCATTAACTTTTCTCAATTGAGAAAAAAAAAACATGGTGTTATTAGTACGCAGGACCATGGGATAATATTATATGCTTGCGTGGAGCCTAACTTAAACAGAAAATATCAAGATAAGAGCGTTGGTGGTTATCAAGTCTTAGATTATGAGAACTACTCCCAAGGAAATCCACCTCACCATATTTTACTATGATACATACGAAAGTGTCGGCTAGTGTCACGCAGGGCGAGGGGAGGGGATTAAGTGTAACTTTAAATAGCATGCTAAGAGCTTTAGTAGTCATTGGTATAGATAAGTGACGAGTCTTGGTTTATAAGGAATGTTTCCAGGAAATCTATATTTCGATCTATGCCGTATATCAGATCGTGAGTCAGAGATCATGCATATCTGATTGATGGGCCGACGCTGATAAAAAATTATGTATTGCTGAGCCCCCCCCCCCTCCTCTTAGCACGGTTTTCTATTCTTTTCGGTTCCTTTAGTTCGGCTCCGAAATGTAAAATATTTGTATCTCTTATAGTTGTTAAGCATTAACTATTACTAACTAAGCCAAAACATAAAATATTCCCCCTTCCCTCCGAAAATAAATCTTGGCTACGCCGATGATTTAGGAAACGAATTAGGGTTATTATATCAATACAATAATGTTTTCTTGGAGTCGAAAGATTATGGAAAAGAGTGTAGCTGGCCCTACTATTCCTACATGTTTCGCCCCGCCCTACGCAAACATTCTATATTTATGTCATAATTAAACAGTCGCTGAAACTGCCCTCATTCTGTCAAGCTTCTTCAACCGATAGAGAAAAAAAAGCGCTACGAAACCAGAAAAACCCAAAGGTTTACCCCGCGTACTAGTACAGCAAGACGTCATTCACTCTCTTGAGTGTTCACTCTGCCAATAATCGTCCTAAAGGGAGACGAGGACGTCCATTACGTCATTAGCAGGTCGTCTGAGTTTGTCTTTAATCTTTGAGAAACACCGTTTAGTGCGGCCATTAACAAGGTTTTAATGGCTGTTTCTTTCAAAATGGGTCTGGTTGTTACATATAGATAAGTGCAAATATAGACGACAATTAGCGTTACTTTATTGATAGACATTAAAGTTGTTTGAAAATGTAACTTACTCTATTACAATTATACTGAACAAAAATTGAAAAACAACAATTAATTTTACTCTGTTCCTCCGTCTGTCTGTCGATCATATTTAAATATAAAAAATTAAATCGTTATTTCTAATGTTGCACCAGACCAGTATCATTAGCCAGTATGACATATAAACACATTATATGTAGCAACATCATAAGCCATATGTTGTTACCTGTTGTTGACTTTTAGCACCAAACTGCTGGTAGACAACTAAACCGTTGTAGGCGTAAAATATCTTAACTAATAAAACTTCAAATAACTTAAACAACTTCCTTTTGTGAACAAAATTAAATAGAACTTTATTAATAATAAAGACAAAATCAAGTTGAGATCAAATAAAATAAATATAATAGATTTTAGTAATAATATTTTTTAATACACCATAACATACAAAACACAACTTTCAGTCTCAAGGTCTGGAGTTGTCTCCCCTAACAAAGACCAAGTGACCACAATGCCATCTATGTTGCATCATTCACAACCAATTGCTAGCCTCTCCACACACGTCACCACATAAATACACACACATTCCATAACACCACTTCGACCACTTAAGCCGATGTAGATGACATGTCCACTATGCATAGTTAATGCTCTTCTTAAGAAGCAATACTTTTACTTCAGTATACAGTGAAGCGAAATATTTTATAACTGTGACAGGTTAGCGAAAGTTATGTGTGTTTGGCGCGTTTAATGTCTAGGGGATGATTATTTTGAAGCTATCACACACCAACCCGTCAGCATATAAATCGGGAGCAGGCACGCAGCGAGACAAGCATTGAAAGAGAGATACAAATTAAGAATTGAAGAATATTCATTTACATAAATATTTACATAGAAGAATAAAAAGGGGGAGTGTTTGCATCTATCTCTAATCAATGCTATATTTAACCATCACGCTTGCACTTAATAAGAGAGTATGTCACTTTGTCTTCTGCACTTAGCTGTTTGTCCTGCTTGGGTCGCAGCTGGCTATGTCCTGGCTTGAGGTTCGACAACTGGAGGTGGCGCTCTAGCGGGTAGAGGGACGCCGGTGATACAGTTCTTGTGGAGTCTCAATCCAAAGTTCTGATAGCTGTAGAGGACACAGTAGGGCGGGTGGCCGGCTACCGTGGGCACAAGGGTACTGCGGGCAGAGCTGATCTGCCGTGGGCAGCGTAGTTAACAGGATAAGTCCAGTGAGTTAAGAAGTTAAGGCGGAGCTATGACGTCTCGCAGAAACTCTGGGTTTATAAGGACGTCGTGCCTAATGGATTGACAAGTGGACTATCAAATAGGCAGGCAAGTAGAGCCGATAGCACCAAGTAAGTAGTTGAGTAGATCCAGGTAGGCAGTAGATGATACTCAATAGCAAGTAGGCAGTCGTGCATTGCTGAATAGCACTAAGTGCCAAGGCAAAAGGCAATTGATCCGATAAATAGGCAGACACCTGAGGGAGGCTGCGGATAAATAAAGACAAGTTAGGACATGTCTCTCATGCATCTTATCGATGCCCTCGACTGAGGTGCATTCCTCAGATTGGTAAGATTGCTTTTAAGCACAATGGGGAGATGGTGACAAATGGCGCTTGGAAAATAGATGGCTGATAGCAGCAATATAAAAATGTACATAAAAGGGGAAATAATAATCTCAAATAAACAATACAAGTTGGAAGAGAAAAAAAAAGGGGGGGGGGGGAGAAATGGGCGGTGTTCAGCGACCATGACGGGTTGTTTACATACGACCGTCGGTCGAGAACAATGGAGTGCGTTTGAAAGGAGAGTGTCTGTTCAAGGGGCGCAACTCCTGTGAGAGTAGAATGACTACAGGGGAGATAACTCTTATTACATTTCTAAGCGCAGTATTAGTGCGATAGCAAAATTATCAAGGCGGTCAGCCGAGATAAAGGAAATAAAATAAGATGTACAAACATATACATAGTTGCATCAACGGTCAATTGAGCAACGTAGCATTAATAGATTAATGCAATACATAAATAAATAAATATATATATATATATATATATATATACATTATGTCATGTTCATGTTTTTTACTTACGACAGTGAGAAATACACAATGCAATAATTAAATATGTGAAATAATAAAATAGACATGATAATCTCCAGTGAGAAATATGCAGAAAGTAATTAAGAGGAACTGAGATTAAGTTCGGCTTACCATAAGGTATTCCTCTAAGAGTAAGAATAAATGAACTCATACAGACTCGACTGTTCAGCTAGAATGAGAAATGAGAGGGTCTGGTTTGATTTGGTTCTACTTTATAATGAGATGGGCGGAAACAGGAAATGTCCTAGGCTTAAGATTATCTCTCACGTCGGTGAATTTGACTTGAGTTGGGAGTCACACCTTGGGAGTGTCACGAGGCGTGTTGACCCGAGTAATCTCTTTGATCAAAGAGACACGTGGGAGAGGGGGGAGAAGGATTGACTTGCATTCCACCCAAGGTGGTATCAACTGCGGCCGTTAGTCATCCGGCGGGTAAGACCTAAGAGGCTGTGTGTTTTATCTTTTCCCGTTCAAGGGAGATAAGTCAAAAGACGCTGCCTAGCTATCTCCAAGGTGGTGGACAAAGCCTAGCCTGGAGAGGAAAAGGTGGGGCCCGTGAAGAAATTGGGGATAGAAAGGGGAAATAATTAAAATAAAATAAATAAATAATAATTAATGCTGTGATAAGATTGAGTGACTCTGACAGCAAGCTTTTGACTTGTCACAATAACCATTCCTTTCGATGACAAACAAACCCTCTAAAGCAACACAAGATCTACATACTCAGAACACAAGATCGATATACTCAGAACACAATATCTACATAATCAGAACACAAGATCTACATACTCACAACACAAGATCTACATACTCAGAACACAAGATCTACATACTCAGAACACAAGATCTACATACTCACTCTCTACATGATGTTGAAATTCTTTAAATTGGCGATTGCTAAGAACTTTAGCCATAATGACGCTGATCATCTTAAATACCAATGCCATGACTTTGCAAGTTTCTTCGCCTCCTATTGAACGGAATGGTAGGAAGCATCTTGTGATTAATTTTGTCTTTCAAAGTTTTCAAAGTAGCAACATAACCATTTCTTGCAAGTTTCTGACTTCTCGCTTTATCTGTAGAAATCCATGCAATATTTTTCGAATACAATTTGATTCTTTTTCAAAGCTATCAGTTTCAACATTTGATATGTATCTACTTTATGCGTTGCTATATAGCCCAAAAAAAATTGCTGTTCAGAGCCAATCATGGAGATAATATCATGCAAGAATCGGGTGCACCACCCTCCCGCCGTTGTCGACCAGTAGTAAAACAATACATTTGTTTAAAATTCTGACCCTATGTACGTATGCAGCTTTGTTTTTCGAATTGATTGAATAGTGTTTAGACGCGTAGCTATGCAACGGAAATAATGATAATTATTCTCTTAACTTTTCTTTAGTTATTTGTTTGAAACAAGCTTTTTCGTCTCTTACAAAGCAATTCACTAAATGTTTTTGCGGTAGAGCCACAGCTAAGTAGTCTAAGAGCGTAGGTTTGCTATATATTGCACCGTCTATGGAAATTAAATGTGTATGATTATAATAGGGATAATTGTGCAAAAATTCAATTCAGCTTGATCCGAGATTAGGTGTTGGAAAAATAACGTGTACACATTTTTTTACCAGATATACAGACGGAGTGAGTTGATACAAAAAAACATGAACGATTGTAACTTAAATGTAATAATCTATTACAGTAACTAACTAGGTAGACACAACGGGTCGGATGCTGAAAGCCTACTCTAAGGTTAACTCAGGCTAGAGTTGTCTACCTCTGAATGCATCACATTGATACTGAGGAACTAAACCAGACGAATCTCTTGCCATGGACCAGCAGAATGAGATGCGAGGCAATGACTGGAGAGATATGTGAATAATTCCATGCACAGTCTCCACGATAAGACACACACAACGTAGTCCCAGTGTAAGGGCTACATTTAAGATAGAGTACATCTCGCTTTATAGAAACAACGGGAAAAAATATTTAAAGTTTGTTTTTTTATAAGTCATTTAGAAAAAAAAAATTACAATAGTTTATTTTTAAATAATTTTTGAATGAAGACCTTTATTAAACCCAACAAATGTTTGTCGCGTGTTTTTTTTTTATGATCGCATTATAGTTGTACAGTGTACAGTTGTGTTGACATGGAACACATTTCCAATTCCATTATAAAAATTATTTTTTTCAATAGCTTTTATATCAATCCACTTTCATGCTTAGCACTATCAGAGCGCTATGGCACAATCTCAATCATTGACCAGTAAGGGGAGGGGGTATCTAGGAGAAGGTTTTCTGTGTTGCCGTTAGGCGCTCAATAAACGCAACTCTATTCAGGTCGGGAGTCGAACTCAAGCCCATTGGATAAGTAGTCAATCGGTTAAAACCAATCGCATTCCTCAATTAATTACATACACCCAGTAGTCAATAGATTAAAGCCTCTCGCATTCTTCAATTAATTACACCCAGTAGGTAATTGTCCATTAATATCAATAAAGTAATATCAATAAATTAAAGGTTCATGAAGCTGTAAAGAAACGGAAAGTTCTTTTAACATTGGCACACGGCAGTACTTCTGATAGTTTCACTCTCAAAATGATTTGTGACTATTCCCCATCATCCATTATACTTCTACATGCCTGGGTGTTGACCAGCTACACGTGTACAATGGAGATTTGACTTTTTTTTCACAATGTCCGTCCTATGATAGAATCAACTGTACCCGCAACTTGACGTTTGTGTCTGTCTCGTTATTCAGTCACGCTAATTAAATGTCACGTGTTTACTGTCCAAGTGTTTTACTTTAAAAAAGATGAAAGACGCCACTCCTCAAACGTATAGCAATACCTCCAGCTTATTTTGTTGTATCCTGCATGAGGAGACCCTCAATAATCTACAGCTTGGACCAAATCTTCTGAGTCTAAGTAGTGATGTAACGAGAAGAAAAAGCTACTTCCGGTCAACTGATATGACGGAATTTCAACATAACCCTTCGGCGACTCAATAAATGACAAGAGTTCTATTTAATTCTATTTCCCCTCAGCTAGAATTAGGAAAGCTATTTCACTACATTCAAAAGTGAAACGTGAGTTTTAACGTGAACTTGAAGCCTTAGTCTCCTACTCTCTCCCTTATTCCCTTCTCTTATTTGATCTGTTTTCATTTTTAACATAGACTCGTATTTCTCTCATTCTTTTCAATATATAGAGTAAAGTAAAAGTAAAGTAAGATAAAGGTAAATAAAGATAAATAAAGGTAAATTAAGGTAACCCTATTCAGACCTTGTGAAATTAGTTCTTTTGTATGAATCACGGAGTCAGACAATTAGCCGACTCCGTTAGAGTTGCGTCAGAAAAATCCCAAACCTACAAATCTCAGTCATTGGCGGGATTCGAAATCGCGTCCCAACGGCTGCTTGGCTTTACCATTCAGCCACCACTTCGCCATTCAATATTTATATATAATGGGCACGCTATTTATGTTATTCTCGTTTATCTCACCAACACAATACAAAGTAATCAGTAGCTAGTAGGTGACAATATTTACTGAATGACCAGATTCCAGATTTTACAATGAAAAAAAAAATTACATGAATAGAACAGATATTGTGTTCCACCTACTGTCTCTATTGACTCCTCTGATGGTGAGTTAAATTTGTAGATCATTTCTGTAAAGAAAAGCTCACATTTTTTTAACGTAGGCGTTTCACACACACACACACACGCACACATACACACACGCACACACACACGCACACACACACACACACACACACACACGCTCTATTCATCAGTTAAATATGTAATTCTTGAAATCTATAAACTTGGCAGTTTTATGTTCACGTCTAAGAGGGAAGTAACAATGCTAAACATTTGTTTGTCATAGAGATTACAAAGTCAATTAGTTCTTATTTCCCCTGCAGCCTTTCCCTGCCTCCATTTGACATTTGAATGACTTCTTTAATGTTGTGTGAAATGACCTTCTGAATTAAGGCGCTGGAAGCGTCTCGTCTGCCCACCTTTACATTTCCAGAGTAAAATCGCATGAATTCTCAAGTTCTTGGCCAGAGAGTCTAAAATGATAAGTTTACAGTTTAGTTGTATTGCAGTAGTCGTATGTGGCGTGAAACTCAACCTAGTAGGTGGAAGGTTAAAAAACAATTATTAGAAAGTTACCTCCACATTAGGCAACGAAAGAGCGTATAGACTGCTATTGTAAGATACAACTGGCTGAACTTTTTCTAGAGATTGTTGACAGTTCATTGACATTCTGTCACGTATATTGACAAATTGGGACAGAAGACTTTATTCGCTTAATATAGATAAACAAGGAGCTCGAATTTTTGAATTTAAGATTGTGATAAGAAACGTCACACTTATAGAATGGTAAAGCACTTGGCTTCCAAACCCACGGTGTCGGGCTCGAATCCTGGTAAAGACTGGGATTTTTAATTTCGATATATTTGGGCGTCTCATAGTCCATCCAGCTCTAATGGATACCTGACATTTGTTGGGGATAAGTAAATAAGGTTGGTCGTTGTGCTGGCCGCATGACACCCTCGTTAACCGTGGTCCACAAAAACAGATGACCTTTACATCAACTGCCCGATAGGTCTGAAAGGGGCACTTTACTTCATTAGGAGATGAAATGACTGTCAGAGAGTTCATTTATTAGCTATCTCATTACTTTTTGTGGCACAAATCAGATATATTATTTGACATAATTTCTATATATCTCCCTGGTAACATAGGCGTTAACCGACAAACGGCATATGCTGGAAAAGTGGAGTTAATGGATTTCAAAGATTTAGATAAAGGATACTATGAAATGACTGACAATGATTTTTTTTTTGAAATTCAGAACTCAATGTGATTTTCAACATTCAGAATCTCAATGTGATTTTCAACATTCAGAATCTCACTGAGATTTTCAACATTCAGAACATTGGTTTATAAACGACGTCAAGATTGGACTTGGTTTATAAAAACGACGTGATGATTGGACTTGGTTTATAAAAACGACGTGATGATTGGACTTGGTTTATAAAAACGACGTCAAGATTGGACTTGGTTTATAAAAACGACGTGATGATTGGACTTGGTTTATAAAAACGACGTGATGATTGGACTTGGTTTATAAACGACGTCAAGATTGGACTTGGTTTATAAACGACGTCAAGATTGGATTTGGTTTATATACGACGTCAAGATTGGATTTGGTTTATATACGACGTCAAGATTGGAATACGTACATTTGTCATGAGATGAAATAAAATGTTATATTTCTTACAATAGTCTCTATTATAATTAGAGTGTTGTGTCTGTATGGTTGTGAAAGTTGGGTAGTGAACGCTGAGGCTGAAAGAAGAATCCAAGACTTTGAGAGTACATGCTACAGACAAATGCTGAAAATCAGACACCAGGAAAAGAAGACAAACGAGTTTGTACTTTTACAAGTCAACACACACTCAGGCAAAAGAGAAAGATTCCAATAGTGTGATGAAACGAAAGCGGGGCTGCTGCGGGGTCATAGTGTAATACACTATCAAAAGTCTTTCTTTAGAGTGCAGTGCACAAAGAAAGGCCGTCCAAAGATAACGTAAAACACTGGTCCAATGTATACAGTACGCAATCGATAGTTCCTACACAATGAAATCGACAGTTACTATAGTGTGTAATCGACTTTCATTTTGTGTGCATGACAAACACAATAAGTACAGACTTTTTAAGTCGTGCGTTTATTAATTAATTTGACACATCGACCGCTACTGAATGACATAAGAACAAAGACTCATTTACGAAGAATGTCTCCACTGCAGCGGAAAAATGGACCAAGGCGATTGATTGGACATGAATTGTATATACTACATTGTTGTGTTTCATTAGTTATACCACACTGTTGTGTTTAATCAGTTATACCTCACTGTTGTGTTTCATTAGTTATACCACACTGTTGTGTTTCATTAGTTTTACCACACTGTTGTGTTTCATCAGTTATACCACACTGTTGTGTTTCATTAGTTTTACCACACTGTTGTGTTTCATTAGTTATACCACACTGTTGTGTTTCATTAGTTTTACCACACTGTTGTGTTTCATTAGTTTTACCACACTGTTGTGTTTCATTAGTTATACCACACTGTTGTGTTTCATTAGTTATACCACACTGTTGTGTTTCATCAGTTATACCACACTGTTGTGTTTCATCAGTTATACCACACTGTTGTGTTTCATCAGTTATACCACACTGTTGTGTTTCATCAGTTATACCACACTGTTGTGTTTCATCAGTTATACCACACTGTTGTGTTTCATCAGTTATACCACACTGTTGTGTTTCATCAGTTATACCACACTGTTGTGTTTCATCAGTTATACCACACTGTTGTGTTTCATCAGTTATACCACACTGTTGTGTTTCATCAGTTATACCACACTGTTGTGTTTCATCAGTTATACCACACTGTTGTGTTTCATCAGTTATACCACACTGTTGTGTTTCATCAGTTATACCACACTGTTGTGTTTCATCAGTTATACCTCACTGTTGTGTTTCATCAGTTATACCACACTGTTGTGTTTCATCAGTTATACCACACTGTTGTGTTTCATCAGTTATACCACACTGTTGTGTTTCATCAGTTATACCACACTGTTGTGTTTCATCAGTTATACCACACTGTTGTGTTTCATCAGTTATACCACACTGTTGTGTTTCATCAGTTATACCTCACTGTTGTGTTTCATCAGTTATACCACACTGTTGTGTTTCATCAGTTATACCACACTGTTGTGTTTCATCAGTTATACCACACTGTTGTGTTTCATCAGTTATACCACACTGTTGTGTTTCATCAGTTATACCACACTGTTGTGTTTCATCAGTTATACCACACTGTTGTGTTTCATCAGTTATACCACACTGTTGTGTTTCATCAGTTATACCACACTGTTGTGTTTCATCAGTTATACCACACTGTTGTGTTTCATCAGTTATACCACACTGTTGTGTTTCATCAGTTATACCACACTGTTGTGTTTCATCAGTTATACCACACTGTTGTGTTTCATCAGTTATACCACACTGTTGTGTTTCATCAGTTATACCACACTGTTGTGTTTCATCAGTTATACCACACTGTTGTGTTTCATCAGTTATACCACACTGTTGTGTTTCATCAGTTATACCACACTGTTGTGTTTCATCAGTTATACCACACTGTTGTGTTTCATCAGTTATACCACACTGTTGTGTTTCATCAGTTATACCACACTGTTGTGTTTCATCAGTTATACCACACTGTTGTGTTTCATCAGTTATACCACACTGTTGTGTTTCATCAGTTATACCACACTGTTGTGTTTCATCAGTTATACCACACTGTTGTGTTTCATCAGTTATACCACACTGTTGTGTTTCATCAGTTATACCACACTGTTGTGTTTTATCAGTTATACCACACTGTTGTGTTTCATCAGTTATACCACACTGTTGTGTTTCATCAGTTATACCTCACTGTTGTGTTTCATCAGTTATACCACACTGTTGTGTTTCATCAGTTATACCTCACTGTTGTGTTTCATCAGTTATACCTCACTGTTGTGTATCATCAGTTATACCTCACTGTTGTGTTTCATCAGTTATACCTCACTGTTGTGTTTCATCAGTTATACCTCACTGTTGTGTTGCATCAGTTATACCTCACTGTTGTGTTTCATCAGTTATACCTCACTGTTGTGTTTCATCAGTTATACCTCACTGTTGTGTTTCATCAGTTATACCTCACTGTTGTGTTTCATCAGTTCCCTATCGTCGTGTCTTCTATAATACTTGTAACCGTATCATCTAGAGTTATGCCCCTTAGACAAAACTGGGTGTATCCAAGAACACTTTGACCAATTAAGAAAAACTTATTCTATTTGAAGCCTGAAGAAACACTGTCTGGACGTGTAGTAATGAGCACTGTGGACTGAAACTTTGTTAGAAATCAGTTGTGAGATCAGTCTGCCTCGAGCTAGTCTCTAGAAACACCAAACGGTAATGTATCAATGACAGATTATGATCATGTCAAGAAGTCATTAGCTGAAATTAAGCGCTTTATCAGGTGTCAGAAATGATAAAGTAGGTCCAAAATAAAATTACTTAACGATGTTTTACTTCTTACAACTTAACAATGTTTAATTTCAAAACGACAAGCCGTTTCCTCTTCGCAAAAATGTTCAATAAAGTCTATATACAAATGTTCATAGTGAACTTTTTTAAATCTAGAAAACACTCAATTTCTCTTATGCATGCAAACTCGCATTGTAGACAGCTTCTAAATAGACAATGATATTATCTTCTTATTTTCTATTTTGTTTAAAGTATAAAATAAAAGGCTTTATGAGCGCGTGTGTTTGACTGTACTAAGTGTAAATGCTAAATCTGTACCAAGCCGTAGACCCGAGGAGCCAAAGAAAGTCTGAACAGTTATTCATGTTTACAAAGCTTATATAGGATAAAATAATTTGTATTGGTCCAATCCAATGTGAATTCAGTTTGACTACAATTGACCATTTCAGCACAACTACTGCACTATTGCAATATAGAAGCAAATACGAACAACATTCACGCACGAAACACATACACACGCACAACAAGCGCTTTATGAATTAGACTTCTACGTACTTCTCTACTTCTCGATGACGGCTAATGACCTTGTAACAATCTGACTCATTGCACAATTAAAAAATTAAACAATTAATTCATTAATTTTTGGTGATTAATTATTTTGTTTGATTTTGAAATAAGGGGAATAAATGCTACTTAATGAGAGATGCGCGCGTGCGCACACACACACACACGCACGCACACAAAAAAAAAAAATATATATATATATGTAGAGAGAGAGAGAGTGATATGGATGTAGTCCCCTTGCTACATTATGACACGTTATTAATCCCAGTTCTCATTCTCGTATTAAGTTGAAATTTAGGATAATTATTTATAGTCAATATCAATACATGAATAAATCCAAACATTAATCAATCGGTTAACCATTTAGTACTGATTAATTAATTTCGTTTTAATACTGATTAATTAAATTTGTTTTACAGAGCATGAAGGAAGATTATCCCCGTAATTTTCAAATAAATGGAAGTTCTTAGAGGTTTCTTCTCTTAAATAGGCTTTGTTTTTTAAATAGGTATTTGTCATTGTGTCATGACCGTCCTTACGGTAAGCAAGGGTTTTTTTGAACTTCACGGACTAAATCTCGTAACGAAGTATGGGTATCATCGTGTGAATCCTATGTTTGTAACTAACTGATATTAATATCTTAATGCTGAGCTCTTTGTTTCTCACTAACATACTGTTGAAATGCCGCCAAATCTGTGAAGAACACTAACGACAATGTACATCGAAGTTGTCTGTTTTCAGGTTTTGTCAAGATATATTTTTTTTCAGTATTATTTTCATCAGTTCTTATAGTTACATTTCCGTCAATCGACAAAGTCATCTAAGCGGTGTCGAGATAAGAAATAGTTTAAAATTGTGTTTGCCTGCTTAAAGTTGGAATTAAAGAAATAGTTCAGATGAAGAGACCAAAAAAACCTTGTTTCTTCTCTGTATGGTCAGTCTGAACCAAGCTACCAATGTTTTACTGTCAGTTCTGCTTGTTAAATACTGATTGGCTGGTCGTTAAGTAGTAAGCACGAACTGTCAAATCAATAGTCTGGGGCTCACGTCCCACAGCTGCCCTACTCTGTTACTAGAACTCAATGACCTTCAATAGAAAAAATATTTAAAGTAAAAAAAAACAACTACAACGTTACAAAGACAGTTTGTGTGGAAACACAAGCTCAAAATCGACCCCCTAAGTGGTCCACCCAGGCTGGTAAAAAGGCAGGTTTTAATATTTTTAGAAAGAATATCATTATGAAATTCTATTGAAGGCAAATGACAGAGAAGAATGGAGAAAGAAGGTTGACTGATGCTGTGTGGTGCCCGAACGGTCGAGCAAACCAAGGGATAGGTGAAGCCAAATATGGAAGTAGCCTAACTAATATCATATAATGATTATCTAATTGATCTAATTGTTTTGTAAAGCGTCAATCTCTTATTCAGAGTTTTGTATGTGTACGGTATCGCTTTGCGGTCTACTCGATATGAAAAACTACTTCATTGTTGTTCTAATTTTTTTCTTCTTATACGATATTATTCAATAGATTTTTTTTCTCTCTTTTTTAAGACAAAGTAAAAATTTTTTTGTTAATGTAATAATTAGTATGACAGAACTTATCTAACTTAGCAATACGTTTGTATAAAATATATTTGTTGATAAAAATTAAAATCCGTTTCCATAAATATGTTATAAATATGGTTAGCAGTTATCTCACTTACTAAATAGCCTAAAGTGTTTGTTACTATTAAAGTGAATAGTTGTAAAGATGATTTATTTTTATAAAAAAAAAAATGTCTAAAATATCATTATGTCGGATTTTCAATATCTTTTCTGGTTTACGAGATCTAAACTGGTCGGACGGACGGACGGGCGGACGGACAGACAAACCACACAAAACTAATAGCGTTTTTTTTTCCCTTTCGCGGGCGCTAAAAATGACTATTAGAAAAAGTTTGATAAAAATCTGAAAAAAAAACAGCTTTCTATTGGCTGAACAGATTCACTTTGAAATGCAGAAATGTAAAACGTTAACATTGACAACTGCCTGACTACTGAAATATAAAATGTGTCAAAGTGTAAAGTTAAATTTGTAGCACTCCACCAGATGGAGTCTGAAGTTTTTCAGTTTTCACATTGTGGCAAGCCACTCTTTGGTCGGTACAGTGAGCAGGCCTCTATATGTTTACCTTAGGAAATCGTTGACTAGTGACGAGTCTCTCAGTGTGACAACTTCATGAAATATGTACAGGCCACAAAGTTTGTATTTAATTACTATTAGTTGTTATAATTATGACCGTTTAGTGATTCCAAAGATATATAAAGACAGACTCAATAAGAGCTGGGAAGATTTGGTCCAATGGCGAACTGCCAGAGAGACGACCAAAATCGAAACTGGAGGAACAAGAATGTACACAATTATGGGGGTTAACAAAAGTCACTGCCCCCTCGAGAGTTGGACTGTTTGATCCAACCCTGAGTTTGTTTAACAACACTTCGGAGACGCGTCTCAGATTAAAACAGATTGATGCCTTTAGCGAAATGACAGTTTGGTGCTGTCTTCTCTTTCTAAGATGAACTGGTTTCCGCTTTTTAGTTACTTGACTTAGGCCTGAGTGGAGTTAAGAAATAGCTTTTAGGCTTTTAAGCTGATTAATGTGTACATCTTTATGGGACTCACATATGTTTCAGATAAAAATGTTTTTTTTTTGTAATGTGCTAAAAGAGACTCCCTTCTGTTATTTAAAGCATTTAGTAGCTAGTCTCAATTTAATCCTAGTACCCTTATCATCGTTCAATGTACTTTGTAATAAAACATTGTCATCGAATCTGAAGATTTGGAATTTACACTGCATTTCATTGGACTACGCAAATCTCTTTTCGACCGCCATATTTTGTGTACCTGATGCAAACAAAGCTGAGTCCCCCCTATGGTCTATTTAAATTCATTATTCTCGAATGCGCTTGTCTTAGGCAATGGCATCTCTGTGGGTCGAAAGTTTGTGACCCGCAACCATTGTTACAGTTCTCCTGCTGTTTCAGAGAGGTCATTTGCAGCCAGTTGTTTTCTTTCATGCCATCAGGACAAACTGACGCAAGAGTTCTTCTTCTCCTTCGTTCTCTTTTTACATGGCGGAGCGTTCAGATCAGTAATCCTATATCTGAGATGAACCGCGCAGTGGTTTCCAGATCAGGTAGTTCACCGTATAGTTTTTGTTCTATATGGGTGTTTCGGAGCCAGAGTCTTGATAATGAGTTGATCTTTAAAGTTTTTCCAAGTTAACAAGACATTGGTAAAATGCCTAGAGCATAAGCATTTCTCCTATCTTTATTTGATATTTATCAAATATTTTACTGATTCTAATTTTGTCTAAAATGACATCAAAAGCTATGAAAAAAAAAGTGGGAGATAGGAATGCTTAAGGTCAGGCGTACATTGGGATTTATTTCAGTTCTATTAATGTGTACTTATTCTTTGTTATTTGAATTGTGCCTTTGTATTGAAGAATTATGAATGCATGTACACTCATCAAATGAAGTGTATACTATTAAGTTATTTCATAAAATAAGATATTCTTAATTGAAACAGTGTATACTTCTCAAACGGAATCTCTTTATGCTAGAGTATTAGTGTCTTGAGATTAGTCTATATCAGAAGTTCTCAAACCTTTTTGACACATGGACTACTTTTTATAGTTAAAACGTGCATACAGACCCCCATTATTTTTATCGTCTCAAATGATCCTCCAGTCTAGAGCGTCATTACTTTTTGACCATAATAGACACATTGGCAATGGAGAAAGGATTGAAGCCTTATTTCAAACAACCACCAACACACTATATAGGGCTATCTCTAGAGTTCTTTTCGAATTGGGCCCATGTTTCACGAAGACACAATTAATATATTTAAATACGATGTTAACATTTATAAATTTAAAAATTCATACGAATATCAGGTTTGAAATTCCAATGATTAACTAAGGTACAAATCTTATGTGTATATGAGTTAATTCCATTAATAAGAAATGTAAAGACTAGGCCTGCTAAAAGAGATGCACTACCGTCATTTACATCTTGTAGACGCCCAATTCATTTTTCACCCTCGTAGACTCCTTGGAAGTCGTCGTAGACCCCTAGGGGTCTATAGTGACCACTTTGGGAATCAATGAAATAATCATTCTGGAACATTTTGCCTAAAGTCTTATGTGTACACTATTAGCTTGGACAAACTAGAATTTTCTAGACCATATCTCTAATTAGATCCGCAATCATAGACTCTACTATTTTTAAATTTGTCCTAGTGTGGATCTATATCATAAGAGGGATTTTTGTTTGAGGAAGGAGCGGGAGGGAATTAGTTCGGGGTAAAATGTTTCCTTTGTTTTAATAAAACCTTTCACCCATTAATTATTTTGAGCAAAGTAATCTATCTTACAAAATGTCATCATCCTCGTAAAGGAGGAATTTTCGTTTTCAAATGTGTTTTAACAAAGCTTCTGTTAACTCACTTCATCTGTCTGTCTGTCACTATGGCAGAATATCTGTCTGTCGCTATGACAGGACATCTGTCTGTCTGTCGCTATGACAGGACATCTGTCTGTCTGTCACTATGACATGTTTCTTTTGCACTTTTTTGTTTCTCTAACGCCCCATTCAAAGGTTAAGCTGAAACTTCCTAAAATTACTCACTGTCGATGAAAACACATAAATCAAGCAATAAAATCAACTAATTAATTAATTAATCAGTGGTAATTAATTAAATATATTAAATTTAGAAAAAAGAAAATAAATCATGCAGTATTAAGATAAATGACAGTAATGAAGCGGTTCTTTCCAGAATATTATAAATATATACATATAAAAAATAAATAATATTTTGCTTGTTTATATTTCTACTTATGTGTCAATCAATATTTCTGTCGTCACAAGTTTGTCATTATTTATTCTTAATAAAATGTTGAATGTATGTGTGTGTGAGTGCCTCTGTGTGTGTGTTTATATTGTATCTACTGCCAAAGTAAATGGAATCTTGGACTTCATCGATTAGTCATTCACTCAGTTCAGTATGGAAACCAGTACTTTACGAAAACTTTTTTTTTCTGCTATTGACTCGGTGGTCAAATATCCTTAATACCTTTCATTCTGATACCCTACGTCATAACATGTAAATCTAGCTGACATTTTAAGTTCTAATATAATAACTAACAAGACTACAGGCGCGACTCCAGATGTGGTCTACAAAGGCGGGTAAAAAGGCAGGCTTCAATCATTTTAAAAATACAATCAACAAGCATATACGTCACCACTGCAGGACCAAGTAAAACAAAAGGTTTTTTGTTTCGGGAGGGTTACATATATCCATGTTTATTGAATTTTCTATACAGTCGTTCCCTCATGTCGCAGTCAATCTTTGTTTTCAATACTTTTATCACGAATTTCAGAATCTATCAACTAGTGCAGCCCTGCGTCCAGAGAAGGGTCAGACTCGACAATCTTGCCGAAATTATTATATTGTTAGGCGGGCTGATGGCACGATTGAGAAAACCACATTGTTAATTTGTTCATATTCATGTGTATTCAATGTAATGATTGTTAGGAAGTTATGGTTCAGTCTATGTCTTGGCTAACATTAAATGATCATTTGATTATTGGCTGGTAAAGTTATCATTCAAGGCTTATGAGGGGGCTCTGACAAGTGTCTAAAGCGGTCTCTGTTGTGAAAGGTCATTGACGTATAGCACCCAACTGTTGGTAGACAATCAAACCTCTAGAGGCGTATTATAAGGTTTAATTTAGAACACTTGAAAGAACTTGAGTAACGTCTTTGTGAACAGAATAAAATAGAAACTTTATAGCCACATGGACAAATGTCAATTTGAGATGACATGAAATAAATGAAGTAGACTTTTAGTCATACTACAAAATGGTATATCTAACTCCATTATACTCACAACAAAAACACGTCTTTTCACTCTGTCCATTTGAACAAAAACGTTTAGTTTTCAGAATAGAAAAGTCGCCTTTGCATTGTACTATACATAGACAATGTGTCCACAGGAGAGTCATTTTGTTTTTAAAGCTAAAAGTATTGTTGTGAACTCCTAGCCTATGACTTATATATGGACACATAACGCAGGTGACACTTCAAGAAACACCAGGGATGCATTATAAACAGGATATATTTAATAAAGCAATAGGAATACTGATAACTGTAGATAACGCCAACAAAAGTTGAATCCCTAAATGTACATCAAACTATAAAACTGCCTTATATTGTACTCTTACTATTCTAACACAAAACTCCGGTCCCTGACAACAATAACAAATCTCAAGGGCCGTCACCCCACTTTATCTAACTAACCAATGAAATAGTAATAAATAATAATGAATAAACATAGAATTCCTTAAATCTTACAACCAAGGTTCCATCAAGTGTTGTTTACATTACTATATACAAACACAATCACCACATGTGTATACTGAGTAAATAGTAAAATATTACATTGTAAGACGATAGACAATTTCACATTTGAACTCGCGAAAAATAACTAATTATATCTTTAAAGAAAGCCAATTATAGTTTTAAAGAATCGAGAACATATTCAGATAGGTTAAATTAAATTTGATTATGACAAAGCTTATATCAACTTTGTGTTTGTCTATCTGTCTGTCTAACTAGAAATTAGATCGTGGCTTAAAAGTATGAAACTAACAATAGATAGCTAGCAAACCTTCCATTTTCATAAGCACTTCACTGGCACAGTGGTTAGTGTATTGACTTGAGCTCTCGAGTTCGAATTCAATTTGTACTTTTGTTTAAAACTAAAATCTTTAAAAAATCTTTCGCTTCTACCTTCACATAGATACTCCCTTCTTTCTCCCCTCCCCCCATTTCCCAACGGGGTCCAGACAAGTGACAGGATCCTAGCGCAGTGAGAAAACTAAAAGCATGAAATTGTGTTTAAGAAAAACAATCGGTAAAAATAGTTTTAATCGCACAGATTTAGTGTTTGTTGTTGGTCCAGATCGATAATAGTATAACTACTGCATGACTAATCTAAACTAATGGATGCAATTACACTTTAATATACGCTAAGCTTTTTTTTTAAAGTTTGTATCTTTATTTTTCTTGATGTTTATATCTAATTTAAAAAAAATGTTTCTTTCTTTGTATCTTTATTCCACCCACTGGATATCCTGCCTAAAGAGGATGACACTTATCTAAACTACGCAACAACTTTGCTAAGAAAAAGCAATGGGAGGCTTGCACTAAACTGAACTTGACTAGCTGAAGATTTACGCAAATTGAAATAATGACCCCCTGTGGCACAACGGGAAAACCAAGTCACCGCTTCTGTCACGTGATGGTTTCTCGCCCTAAAATGTCGGAGTTTGTAGTTTTACGGCTTCTGCCTCCTCAAAGAGTCTAAATCTCGATATCTCTGTGTCGTTCTAATTAGCTGACAAGGCGAGACCAGAGAGAGAAAGACATTGACTGGACCAGTTCGTGGACTCAGATACGGACAGCGCAAGCTAAAGCCAATTGCGCCAAACAATTAGGGTGTGGTACTTAATTTTTATAGAACAATTTACAAAAAAAAAAAAATACTTAAAAAAACAAAACAAATCTAACAATAAGCGTGCTTATATACATTATATTGGATCAGTCATGTAATTAAATTTGTAATAGATCTAGACTAACAATTAAAAAAAACATTCATAAAAATGAATACGAACTCATGGCTCAAGCCATCTTAGGCTTCTGAAGACAACAAGGTAACCACTCCCTAGGTCAGGGGTCGGCAACCTTTTCAGTCGGAAGAGCCAAAAAATTACAATTTACAAAGTTTCAACGTTTTTAAAGAGCCACAAGATTCTTTGCTTGCCAACAATATATAGTACTAGCATAAATACAGTGTTTCTATTTTAAAAAAAAAGGAATCTATTTATCCATAAGAAAAAATATCTATTTATTTTTATATAAATAGTGTTTTTCACAACAAATTAGTAATATATATATTTCTTAATATATATATATATATAATATATGTATTATTAGATATTACTAATTATTTAAGTATAAAATTTTAAACAACTAAACATTTACATACAACACTAACTTGTACTTCTATAACAATTGAGCAAACAAATTCATTTGGAAAGATGGCATTGCATGGTTTTAGAAAATTTGGATAAATACGGCTCATAGCTTGTTGTTAGTTTTGTTTCTAACACGAGTCTAAATTTGTTAGTTGGCTTCTTACTTTACCTGAATTTCTATTCATACAAGAGAACGCTAGCACGAATAGGCCGCGATCTGAATAGAGTCGGCCTTCCAAATGCCAAATTTTTCACCTGACTGTAGCAATCTGGAGGACTATTCCATGCTTTGTCAGTTTAAAGAATTCTTAAAGGAAATGGAGACTCAGTATTCCGACCACCTTCTGAACAATTAAGTGCGATGGCTTTCCAAATGTGAGGGAGGTAATTGAGGTTATGTAATGCAAGCGAAATGTTGGGCAGCAAGAGTGATACTGTTCTACAACGTCCAATATAATGGGATAGAAAGTGACACAACTGGCCCACATTTTTGGCAATAAATTATGTAGATATATATATTACTTTTAATCTACAAACGAGTTCAATTGCTAAAGTTTGTTGATCAAAAGGAAAGTATAACAGATGAAGAATTGGACAGTCAGCCTGCAGCTTGTCTACCTTCACAGCATAGTGAGTCTATTCTACTTGGCATAGATTGTGGAACATTTCTTATCTTATTCAATCTTATAGAATACAGACGTTACTTCAAAAAAGAAGATGATTACGTCCTACGCGTCATGCATTTAGTCATGGATATTAACCAATGACTTAAATTCTGCCAAGTCACTGGTTTTTCTGGCTAGCTCAGCTCATAATTTACAATCCAATGCTTTACCAATGCAAAAATTGTGAACCTTGACGCCATTTTATTTCAAATTTATTTATTGTTAACATGACGTATTCGCCATTATCTAATAAATGGGATGCATGGAATTGTAAATGAATCATTAATCTGCATAAATATCATGTTATGTCTTTCATAAGTATTTCATGTTTTTACTATTTGTCAAAGTTTTGTCTATGTCTGTTTTAAGCAGTCTTTGGTTTTCAATAATTCTTTTCTACATTTTTTTAAACTCACGTGTTGATGTAAAGATAATAACATCAGAAAAACAAATGGTCTGTAAGAGGTGACAAACTCACGAAAATGCTTAACAACCTAACGAGTTGAAAAAATATCATAAATGTATTCGAGATGTAATATAGAAACATATTAGCTGATAGTCACGTGATGGTTAATTAGAATAAAAAAATATAAGAACGAGACAATCGAATTAAATGTTATCAATGATAGCTTATACATTTATAGCTACATGAACTAAGCATTAAGGTAATATAAGAAGGATCAACACAGATGCACATGCAGTGTTACCTTATGTCATGTCAGTACACCGTTATTTCCAATTGACTGCTGAATGGAGCGTGAGTACAGAGTAATCCGTGGTTAATGAGAGTACTCACTTGCGTAGCAGTGTCAACACAATGCCCTTTTGTCTCCCTTACCTTGGACCCACACACACACACACGAAGATAGATGGTCCAAGTCCTTTATTTAGGTGAATCCAAACTGAACTGTTATTTCAAACAATACCGCCGCCTTGCTCTCCCCTTCTTTAGCCCCCCGACAAACTCGCCTCTGGGCCCTGCCCATGTGATCTGAGTTTTGCAGGGCAAACAGTGACGAGGGGAGATGAATGGGTGGAAATAGCAAGGGGAAAGAAATGGTGTAAAGGCCGGTAATCGAATAGTTCTTTAGCAGTGTCCTGCCTTGGAGGGGAGAGAGGCACAGAAACAGAATAAAGTCTGGGAGATCAAATAGTTCTGGACAATTTAACGCACACCAAATGTAGGTCATGTTTGTAAGTGACATATGCTAAATATAGTCAGCAGAATTTTCGCCAAGTGCATTGCATTTTGATTGGATGTATAGTTTGTTATTTTCAGTTCCTACTTAAAGATGAATGATAATGTTTTGATCTTCGACCTTCGATTAAGTGTAAACATTTGCGTTTGATCTGGACGTGTTTATTTTGTATAGGATAATGTCATTTCATTTTATCGTGTTTGAAAGATGTTATGGCGCCGCATTTTGTGTATGCAAGCGTGCGATATTAAACTACTTAGAAGCAACAAAAATAAAAATGAGGAGATTCAGATCCAATCCATGTATTTGTAATAGCTATGAGATCTCCAACTAATTATTATCAAGAGTAAAATAATTCATTGATAAAGAGAAGTGGATAATTCGTGAAAGCTACATTGTACAATTCTCATTCTGGGCTTGTTTTTAATAAACATTGTAGGGGAGGAGAGCATGAGAGTGAGGTGATATAGGAGTATCAGAGAGTGACGTGAGATAGGAGTACCAGAGAGTGAGGTGAGATAGAAGTACCAGAGAGTGAGGTGAGATAGGAGTATCAGATATGAGGTGAGAGAGGAGTACCAGAGAGTGAGGTAAGATAGGAGTATCAGAGATGAGGCGAGAGAGGAGTACCAGAGAGTGAGTTGAGATAGGAGTATCAGAGATGAGGTGAAAGAGGAGTACCAGAGAGTGAGGTGAGAGAGGAGTACCAGAGAGTGAGGTGAGATAGGAGTATTAGAGTGTGAGGTGAGATAGGAGTATCAGAGATGAGGTAAGAGAGGAGTACCAGAGAGTGAGGTGAGATATGAGTACCAGAGAGTGAAGTGAGATAGGAGTATTAGAGTGTGAGGTGAGATATGAGTATCTGAAAGTGAGGTGAGATAGGAGTACGAGAGAGTGAGGTAAGATAGGAGTATCTGAAAGTGAGGGGAGATAGGAGTACGAGAGAGTGAGGTGAGATAGGAGTATCAGAGAGTGAGATGAGATAGGAGTATCAGAGAGTGAGGTGAGAGAGGAGTATCAGAGAGTGAGGTGAGAGAGGAGTATCAGAGAGTGAGGTGAGATATGAGTACATAAGAGTGAGGTGAGATAGGAGTATCAGAGAGTGAGGTGACATAGGAATATTAGAGAGTGAGGTGAGATAGGAGTACATGAGAGTGAGGTGAGATATGAGTACATGAGAGTGAGCTGTGATAGGAGTACAAGAGAGTGTGGCTTGGAGAGGAGAGAGATGTGAATGAGAGAAATATTTTTCTTTTCTTTTTGTTATCTCAATCATTTTTTGTTTTCTTTTTCTTGGTAAAGGTTGACTAACTGGAGAAATGATATTCACTTATAGACCAAGCCCTGGTCATGCCAAATGTCATTTGTCAGGTCAATAGTAATTGAAGCTCGGAGAAAAAGTCAATGACAATCGATACAGACTGTAGCTAAGAAATAACACCATATTTGTGTACTGTACTCTTGAGTACTGTTTGGGTGTACGCATGAGATAGATCGGGTCACAATAGAAGTTCAAAGAATTTCAATATTTCTATGAAACGTTTATTTTACATTAGCAGCATTTGAGCAGTGCATTTGTAGTGCATTTGTAGTGCTTTTCTATTTCTTTGCATTGACATCAAATCATTTGTTCATAAACATACAACTCTTTGGATAAATGCAATTCGCTTCATTTTGTTTATAACTTGATATGCAGAGAAATGGAATATGTTTGTATAAAAACTCTTGTCCAAACGACCAACAAAGTAAATGAAGACAGCCACAACTCTATGAATGTATGAAACAAGTAACCATGATCCTTCAAAGTTTTGTCTCTCTAGAGGTCGACTTCCTTTTTCCGCATTTGAGCTCTTGAACCTGGTAACCTTAAAGGCAACAAGGGAAAAAAACGTTACTGACATCTGACAATGTAACAGTATAAATGATACAATCTCTCTATGACGCAGAAGAACATGTCTGAATAATGTAATTGATATCCAAGTCTGTAAAGTTATTGAGAGGAAGGATTTACGTTAACATGGTCAAGTTTTAGCTAAGAAAGAAAGGCAATAAATCCCTACCGCTCCCATCCATTGATTTGATGTTAATAACATATGACGCACTAAGTAACCCGTAGGATGACACAGTTGAGACACAGATGAGAATCATTTTCAATTATTTCTCATTTCTAATCAAACAGAGATTGGTGTTTATCATTGTCAAATGTCTAATTCAAATGGACATTTATGTATCAATCTCGCATTGACTTCAGGTAGAATTACAAAGTCGTAAAATAATTCGTTAATGGGTTTATTTAAGGTTGAAGAAAACAAGTAATAATACAAACAAATGTTTTTTTAAAATCAATTCCTCATTAATGAACCTGGGGGCGGTCTATAATTTCTCATTCTACTTTTCTTTCTGTATTGTTTCATTTTTGCCACATGTATTTCCTGGGAGTTTTTCATCATCAAGTTGTACTAGTAACACTCCAGCTCAGGATTTCTACATAAGACGGTGTGCATCAAGTTTATGTGCATCTATTTATTTACTAAACTTCTTACTTAATATTAAGAAACATTGAAGTCGTGTGTGGGAAATCCCGCTGAATCCTCGTTTAAAATAAAAAAGACTTAGGCCAAAGTTAAGTCTATGAAAATTTTATTTTGAAAAGTTGTAATGGTTAATTTTTACTGTTTGGACAACTAGCAAACATTTTTAAAAAATATACATAATCTGTCATATTTCTATACAAAAAAAAACAACGACAATTAATTCTATGAATGTCCCTCCAGTGTTTCCACCCATGAAGAGTTGACAAACTAATTGGAGACATTGTAAACTAAAAGGATACACAGAAGTCTAACAGTTGAAAGTTGAAAGAAGTGCATAGAAATAAAGTTTATTTATAAATCCTAAGTTTGAAGTAGCTTACTCATGCCATCTTTATAAGCATAGTTTTATCTACTAAGAAGAAATAAAGTAAGAGGCTATTAGTTCATTAAAATAAAATTCGAGAGAGCTAGTAGGTCAGTAAAAGAGCGAAGTAAGAGGACGATAATAATGTATTAGGTCAGTTAGGTCACATTATAGTCAATCAGGAGTGGGAGAGCTTTTACATAAATAAATTTAAAAAAAGAAAAAAGACATCTAGGTCAGTGAAATGACAGGAAGTAATACAACAATTTTGAACTGACACTCAACCACCTCAGAACAGTGGGCGCGTTCTGGGGAAAGGTTGCAGACTTTGCCAGTGACCAATCTCTCTATGGAGACAGCTTGCCACCCAATGCGCCGAACAGCTGGGGGAACATACAAGTAAGTAAGGCAATTAGGTCAGAAAATGTCAGGAACTAAAATGCTATTCGAACAAAGACTGTCAGAAATGTGGGTATCTCAAATCCATGTAAAATAGTGCTCTTTTTTTTTTTATCCTAGGAACTTACTTTTGATTTCTCTGTTGATTGCATTATGTTGTTCATTCCCTAGAGTCTTTTTAAACTATGCAATGAGAATATGATGACCAGAACTGATAGGGTTTATATTACTATTAGGGAAAAAAAATCAATCCTATCTATTCTCATAACTTTAGAAGCTGCCTCAGAGCAAACCCAGGATGACAGTGTTTAGTTCATACTGACCACAGTCTTGTACATCACTGCTATCAACACCCGGATGAAGACATGAATTATTCATTATTAGAAGATCAGGTCTTTCAAAAATTGTACTTCCTGCCATCATGACGGGCTATAGGACGATAATTGACCTATTATATGAAAGGAAAAGATTTCTATGACATGGACTCCGGAAACAAAAGTCTTACAGCCTTTAGTTGACAAAAAAAAGTTGTAGTTGAGTCTGACAGTTATTGGTCGTGCCCTTCTTGTACTGTTTGTGTTTTTTTCTAGAATAATGAGGACACACGGCTATCACGAAAAGCGACAGAAATAATAATTTAATGTTCTGTCGTTATAGCTTTGTATTTCCTCAACCACGTATATTTGAGTAAAATGTTCAATTTTTTGTGTAACTAGAGAAGTCAACGAGACACAGAGAGAGAGAGAGAGAGAGAGAAAGAGGGGGATAAAGAGAAAAAAACATAATTGAAATAACAGAGAAATATATATATATAGAGACACACACACACACATACACATAATCAAAAGGTAGAAAGAGAGAGAGAGAAATGAAGAGAGACAGAGAGTGAAAATAAAAGAGAGAAAGAGATAAGGTAGTGGTGAAACAATAAAACAAAGTTTTGAATAGATCAGACCAGGACAGACATACAAACACACAAATGAATGAAAAAAGAAATCTTATGCACACTAAAATATCAAAGAATTGCTTCCGCCAAATTCACCTTTTTTTTATAGCTCAATATATTTAGAGTTATTGGCTGATTGGAACTTGCTCGACCCCCCCCCCCCCCCCTAGCATGATAAGTTCCGATGTTTTATACTTGACACGATACGTGACTATATTAACAAGGCAAAAACCTTTTAACGAAAAAGAAAATTCTGTGAAGACTTATTTTGGGGGGAAGGGGGGGGGGGTAGAGGGAGGTAAAGCGTCTGAAAATGATAAATATAAACTAAATTAAATAAACATAAAAAAAAAACAGAATAAAAAATAAACAAAGTAATAAACACATACTAAACAGGATCTATAAATGTAATCTAGATTTGTCTTACACAGGCATGAAGCTGGTGCGAGCTAACATTATAGAAGTAGAGATTTTAACCCAAGCATATACTGAAATAACATGTAGATAGCATACAGATGTAGCTTTAGGTAACAGAAGCAAAATACAGATACACATAACAGTAAAATGAAAAATACAGAAAATAGAATAACAGTAACACACTAATAACATACTAAAGTAATATTCAATTAACTGAAATAATATTGCGATTTTCAAACTAAAAGTTAATCTAAAAATTATTCTAAGTAATCTCTATTTTGTTTATATTTTCATTTAAAAAAGCCCATCTTGTTACGTTCTTTAAACAATACAATTCAGTAAGAGAGAAAAGGAAGAAAAAAAGTGCTATAAAGAAATGTGGAGGTCATATAATGGAGCCTAAAGAAAAAACGTATAAGGGAATCAGAAGGAGAAGTATTGGGAGAGGTGTGGAGACAAAATAAATGTAGCAATCAATAAAACAATGACAAATGACGCCATATTTTGTTTTTGCCATCTATATAAAATATACATTGGAATTTTAAAAAGCTGACAAGTGCAGAAAAATGTGATACTGAATACACTCTTTGTAATCGTGTTTCTCTAAACCTCATTACTCGGATTTTACTTAAATCTATTTCTGCTTTTGGTAATATATTTCTTAGAATTCAGATTTGCAAAATATCTCAAAGCATCTTTGAAGTCTTTACTAAAAATCCCGTATTTGTATGTCCAATATTAACGTATTAAGTTTTCAATAGAAATCAATCGCTTGATTCGTTTATCTTTAGGGTGTTGTATGTCCATGTCCTTCAATGACAAGCAATAGTTCATTTGTTTAAAAAAAAAGGGGCTGCCTTGGTCAAGGGCAAATCTCATAACGCTTGGCTTATGGACTCCATACATAAATGACCTATGAACTATTGCCGCTCTGTCTCCGAGGCTTAGGGATGTCTTACACTAATGCCCTGGTTGCCCCAACTATCCTTTCCTTCACAATTTAGAAAGGAACTGAATACAGTCCGAAACAATGACTAATGACGCATAGAAACCTCTCTGGAACTTCTGGCAAAGCTAGGGACGAATACAAACAAAGAATGGCTTCTCGGCGTTTGTTGAGATTTCCATATGGCTGGAAAGAAAGAACTGTAACTCCTATTAGTGACCGCTTTAAGTAATGGGGTGTGGAGACTAATACGATTGAGTCCAGTAATCCACCCACTGGATTCAAAGAGAGGGGAAACAAAACCTAATTGTGTTTACCCGTCTGTGAGGTCTACTGGTGGTAGGTCAATAGGGTTAATCCTTCCCTTCTTCTCGGTAATCCAAGATGGTCAACTTTATTAGGACGTACTTTATCCAGCCAACTTGGACAGAAGCACAAACATACCCAAAGACACTTTTTAAAACTAAATAATAACTATAGAGTTCTAAGTTAAAAAAGAATGCTTTCATGACTTAATTACATCTTTACCAGGATATATAAAGTATTTGCTTATAGCAATAACTGTTTAGATCTAGGGATAAAAACAGGTGGCTGAGTGGTAAAGAGCTTGGCTTTCGAACAGAAAAGTCTCCAGTTGGAGAAAATATTACAAGTTAATTTTCACTATGAAAAATGTTTTGATGACACTTGTCAGTACGGAGTGAGACCTAAATTATAGCTTTTTGTTATTATTTGTGTATGAAAGAGTTACATTCCTTTGTTTATGTATCTCTAGGGTGTGAATGTATTGATTATACACATTATGTGAACTGAATGTTTGGATTTTGAAGTACATAAAGTTACGTTTTAGGAGTTTCTTTTTACAAAGCATATATCTAATCACTCTGTCTGTCTGTCTGTCAATTTAAAAAATCTATTGTTTAGGTATCTCAAACAAGGGAAAGAAATAGTAGTGAAGTGATGGTATAAACTTAATTTAGTCTTTTTCCAAGGGAAAGAAATAGTACTTGAATGAAGAGATGGTATAAGCTGAACTAGTCCCCTTTATAGATTGACGTCAGAGGCTTGTTGCAAATTTAATGACATGACTGATCCAAACTAATTGATACGCTTGTTGTTTTTTTTTAAAGTACTTTTTTGTACTTCGCTTGGACTGAAAGTGGACAAGTGCTTTTGTGCTGTCACTGTTTTTATTTTTATTTTTATTTAACTTTTTATTTTTTGGATAGCCGGAAAATATATAGATTTTTATTTAGTAGTGTCATTGTATGTTCACTAGTATACGGTCTGCAGTGATCAAAGTTCTAATGCTTCTACTAAGTGTCTAGGTACCTCTATTGAATCGTGTAAAGATAATGACAACACTGTCAGACTAGCAGGTGTCTTTGCGTCATTTAAAACAGACTCGGTTACCAAATCTATCACATTCGGAAGGTCAATAATTCTTTAAAACGTGAGATTATTTTCTCGAAAAGAGCTTAGAATCCTCCGCAAACAAATCTGTAAATTGCAGTGAAAGTTGAATAGTGATATTACAATCCTATTAAAATGCAGTGAAAGTTGAATAGTGATATTACATTCCTATTAAAATGCAGTGAAAGTTGAAAAGTGATATTACAATCCTATTAAAATGCAGTGAAAGTTAAATAGTGATATTACAACCCTATTCAAATGCAGTGAAAGATAAATAGTGATATTACAATCCTATTAAAATGCAGTGAAAGTTGAAATATATTAACCTATATTCTCTAATTAAATACTAAGTGACTAAGCAATCACCTGGAGGCGCGGTGGCTGAGCGGTAAACTGCTTGGCTTCGGCGAAGACTTGGTGAAGACTGGGATTTTTAATTTCGTGATCTTTGGACTCCTCTGAGTCCACTCAGCTCTAATGGGTACCTGACATTAGTTGAGGAAAAGTAAAGGCGGTTGGTCGTTGTGCTGGCCACATGACACCCTCGTTAACCGTAGGCCACAGAAACAGATGACCTTTACATCATCTGCCCTAGAGACCACAATGTCTAAAAGGAGAACTTTACTTTTACTTTTAAGAAACCAACTAAAAAAAATATAAACAGACCTCTGCCCCATTTCATCAAACTTTGTTGATACAATCACTTGTTGATGCATCACTTGAAATTTTCAAGCAGAGATGTCTGGCTTTGTAAGTCAATCCGTCATAATATTTCAATTTCGTGTCTCAAATAAAAAAAAAGTTTGAATACCTTTTCTCGGCTTAACCAGCCTACCCCTGTACATCACTGGGAAATAGAATGCGTCTTCATATTCCGAATCTATTTCAGTCATTCAACGCCTGTGATTTGATGAAATGTACAGTGTTGAGCACAATGATCATCACATGGTCCAGATTCTAAACCTTTTCACAAAGATTTTTATTGGTAAAGGATGCGGTGAAGCCGCAGGGGTTCAGTTCCATTTGACTCAACAACTTTTTAAATAACTCTTACTGTCAGTCCGCTGTGACATCCAACCATATTTCTAGCGCCATCAGTAGTCACTCCAACTAATTTATTCCAAGGAAGAGCAAGTTCCTCTATGATGGTTGACACTTCTTTGAACAGGTCTTCTTCT
The DNA here is from genome assembly GCA_030265305.1 of Biomphalaria pfeifferi. NCBI lineage: Eukaryota > Metazoa > Mollusca > Gastropoda > Planorbidae > Biomphalaria > Biomphalaria pfeifferi. The sequence goes on along the minus strand of JASAOG010000105.1, from coordinate 1,312,971 downwards.
CCAGGTGTAGTCCCATGAATGCTCCCCATAGCTGCAAACTCCTCTGTTATATCAAAATTGCTGTTTGTACCGCGAAGAAATACCAAGAGTTGCGCATTATCAGTTATGTCAGTGAACTCGTCAGCGCAATAGAAATTCGGAATTCTGCTGCTCTGTCTTTTAATTGTGAGTGGAGATTTTCACCCACATCTTCCACTCGCCTTGTAATTGTCATGCAAAAAAGGCTAAGAGCTTCTACTGCATTCTTTTTTCAGGACACATTTCTTCCACCACTGATAGCAAGCACTTTTTTTTACATATTTGTCATCGAAAAAATGCTTCATTGTTCTACCTAAAATGTGAGCAACTCTGTAGCTGGCCCTTATCACAGACTCATTTTCTTGTCTCCTAAATATTCTCGTCAATCCCCCAAACTCTAGACGTAGCTTGACAATCTTGTCTTCGCGGCTCAAACCAAGAATGCCACCATATATGTTAATGTGTTTGGCTTTATAATGCCTTTTCATATTATGTTCTTTTAAAACAGTCACACTTTCTTTACAAATCAAACATGTTGGCTTACTATCCTATTCCACAAAAAAGTAAAGATCTGTCCTCTTTTTCTAAAACTTTCTACATTCAGAGTCCACTTTTCGTATCTTAGGCTCTCACACTTTATTAAATCACAAACGTCAAACAATACGGTACCAATGGCTTTGATATCAAAAGAACACGACCAGAAATGATGCTCTGTGTTGCACAAGGTGTCAAGGACACGGCTAGCTCAAGACAGTAGCGGAATTGTCCAAGACTTAAAAATAGCTGTCAAGTCTTATCGCCATTGAAAAAAACCCATACTGATGTTCTTACAATAAAACAAATATTGACTTAGATGTTAGAAATAACAAACCTAAAGGAGGATATCATCCAAAGAGAAAGGGTTGGAATCCTATATATTTTTTCAACATTCTAATTTTTTTTTTTACATTTTGTTCCAATGTTTTGGCGGGCCGGATAGAAGCATGTCGCGGGCCGGATCTGGCCCGCGGGTCGTAGTTTGGGCTGGTCTAGGGCCAAAGAGTTCTACTGCAAAAGACACTTATTTGGTGAACAAAGAGTACAAATAACACGAATGACCGCAATACGTTATAAAAAGTTCGTAAATACCCAAAATGTTCGGTATCCGAAACAATTTTCGAATTATAAAAAAAAAATAAATAGCTTTCATTAAGCTGTGACTCGCTAATATACGAAAAATACAATTTTTAAAGGTGTTTTTTAAGAAAGAGGAGAAACAAGGTTTTAAAGAAAAGGTAATATTAAAATATTAAACTGCCATGCTTGGACGCAGTCTCTAACAACTAATGATACAAAGCATGGGCGTAGCCAGGATTTTTATTCGGGAAGGGGGGGGGAGGGTTTCCCCCCGCCCCCCCCCCCCCCCCCGCGAAAAAAAATGTGTAGGTATATATGTGTGTGTGTACATAATCTTTATTACATTCTGACCCTTCATTCTTTCGGAACACGTTTATTGTGCTCTTCAATAGGTTCTTCCTCTAGTTAGTGGAAAAATTGTTGACTCCCAGCTATTGCTAGCAAGGGAGTCTGGGGGAGCGCTAGGAGCTCCCCCCCCCCAGCGCAGGGCGGAGCCCAGCCGCCAAGAGCACTATTTCTGGTATTGAATGCCAACAAAATGAATATTCTTAGGTATCTACAGTGCATTTTCCTGCTATTGAAAGGCATATTTCAAAAACCTAGTGTACTATTCTTACTGACCCTAACCCTCACCCTCCCGCACCGTTCGGCGCATTTGCCATCAAGCTGTTGCCACAAAAATCTGTCACTGGTAATGTCTGAAGCCTCTTCCCACCTGCTCTGAGGACATCCATGAATGTGTGGTGCCAAGTTGTACTAGGATGTCATCGCAACTCTTATTATGCGTAATTCATTTTGTCGAAAAACATGCCTTGCAAACCTCATGCGACGCTCTTTCATAAACTTACTAAGGGGTCGACTCCCAGTTCGGCATAGGATTTCCTTGATTGAGACCCGATCGCAATAACTGACTCCTAAAATCTGTCTTAGCCATCTTTGTTGAGCCACATTTAGTTTTTCAATTTCGGCAGATGACTATTCATTGCACTTTATTAATGGAGCCCCACTGGTAGAAATGTGTAATCTCTCTTGAATACGCTCTTGGAATTAGGTGACTGTAGTTTGCTTTAGATTTTATATCGAAAAGAGAAGTTTTATCGTCAAAATCATCTGTTGGGGGTTTTAAATTAAAAAATCTCAGGGCTTACTTTGTTGTTTTTTTAAATTCAAAGCCCCATTTAGCTACGATCATAGAATTTGGTAACTAGTTTGCTTTAGAATAATATTGAAGATAGAGGTTTTCCACCTCAAAACGCTCTGTAGGGGGATTTTAAACTCAAAACCATCTGGAGGAGAGGAGTTTTAACTCCAACCCCCCCCCCCCCCCCCCAATTGGATTGGCTACGCTCAAATAATTTTAGTGTGTAATTTGCTTTTTTTTTATATTAAAGAGTTATATTTTAGCATCAAACCCTTCTGAAAGGGGATTTAAACTCATACCCTTTTGGCAACGCTCATAGCATTTTGAGTGCGTAATTAGCTTTTTTTTTTACATTGAAGATGTATTTTTTAGCTTCAGATCCCGCTGGCAGGGGGTTTAAACTCAAAATTCCTTTGGCTACGCTCATTTATTTTAGAGTGTGTAAATTGCTTTTTTTTAAAAATTAAGATGTATTTTTTAGCTTCAAACTCCACTGGAGGGAAGTTTAAACTTAAAACTGAGTGAAAACCCGTTTAGCTACGCTCATAATATTTTGAGTGCATAATCTGCTTTTTTTTCATATTGAAGAGGGGGTTTATCGTAAATTTTGGAGAGGGTTTTAAAATCAAAATCTTCCTTAACTGTGCTCTTGGAATTTGGGGATTGTCGTTTGCATTTTTTTTAAAGAGGGGGATTTAACTGCAGAAACCCCTGGTAGGGGGTTTGAAACTCAAAACCCCTTGTTAGGGGTTTTAAACTCAAAACCCCCCGGTAGGGGATTGAAACTCAAAACCCCCTGGTAGGGGTTTTAAAATCAAAACCCAATTGGCTGCGCTGCGGCAAGTGACGGTTTAGTATTAAGATCTCACCTAAAATAAACACAAATCAAAGCAAAAAATCACTCACTAACGTCCGTCCCCCCTCCCCCCCCCCCCCCGTGGCTACACCAATGATACAAAGTAATGTTAAATTATGTTTGTTTAAAAAAATGATAGGCCTACAATACCTGTGTACAATGTTTAAAGCTCTTGTCATGTATTTTGATAGAATTGGACTGTAATGTTCACATTAAATAAAACTTACTTATATTAATTTTCAGCTATAGCTCTTTATAATTTTTTTTTAAAATTAATACAAACGTTAGATTTAAAATTTGAATTGTTAAGAAATATTTTTAAAAATCGAAACTTGTCACACATTTCAAAGTGTCCTTAAATCTGGTAGAACAGACAGTGGCTTGCCATCATGGTGGACATTCTCATTGTCTGGTGCTAGAACACAGACATTGGATAAAAAGAAAAGTTTTGCATTCACTCTGTAAAACAGAGATCGTGATGGACAGAAGAATAGGTTTCCTTCTATTAAGTGTAGAGATAGACAGAAAAATGCTTTCTTGTAACAAGTAATGTTGAGTCATTGAATAGTAGAGTAAAAGATATTAAGATGAAAGATGGACAAACAAATCAAACATAAATAGAGGAAAGATGGACAAACACATCTGACATAAATAGAGGAAAGATGGACAAACAAATAAAACATAAATAGATAAAAGATGGACAAACAAATAAAACATAAATAGATGAAAGATGGACAAACAAATAAAACATAAATAGATGAAAGATGGACAAACAAATCAAAAATAAATAGAGGAAAGATGGACAAACAAATCAGACATAAATAGTGAAAAGATGGACAAATAAAACATAAAGATGGACAAAGAAATAAAACATAAAGATGGACAATCAAATCAGACGTAAATAGTGGAAAGATGGACAACCAAATCAAACATAAATGGAGGAAAGATGGACAAACAAATAAAACATAAATAGATGAAAGATGGACAAACAAATCAAACATAAATAGAGGAAAGATGGACAAACAAATGAAACATAAAGATGGACAAACAAATAAAACATAAAGTTGGACAAACAAATAAAACATAAAGTTGGAGAAACAAATAAAACATAAATGGAGGAAAGATGGACAAATAAAACATAAAGATGGACAAACAAATAAAACATAAAGATGGACAAACAAATAAAACATAAAGATGGACAAACAAATAAAACATAAAGATGGACAAACAAATAAAACATAAAGATGGACAAACAAATAAAACATAAAGATGGACAAACAAATAAAACATAAAGATAGGCAAACAAAGAAAACACAAAGATGGACAAACAAATAAAACATAAAGATGGACAAGCAAATGTGCTTCTTTCTAACACAAGGATATTGTCTAAATGTTGTATATCTGTTTAATTCATGTGAATTTTGTCGATGTTTTTGTTTGAGAAAGTGACCTTGTAATACAACAAGTTCCATAAGGAGAATAAAGCAGCCTTAGACTTAGGATAGAGATGGACTTGCAGAGACAATTTGTTAAAGAGGATCTGAAGTACCCAGTGTGCTTGGAAGTGTATGTTTTTCTTTAAAGCTACGTCATAATGTGTATGCTTTTTTTAGCTCTGAAGACTTACATTTTCTAAGCTCTTACGTTTGCAGCTTAATTTGCATTTTTATTTAGTTGGTAACAGTTGAAATAAATTTAGCGTCCTTGAAATTGTTAAGTTTATTATGAAATTGTGATTGGACACCGAATACCTTTAAACTATTATTTTGTGTGAATTTACAGTGTTGTCTTAAAAACAGTCAATGAGTGTGTTAATGTGTGTGTAAAAACAGTTTGCATAGTATATAACACTTAGAGACATTTGAGTTCACTTGGTAAGCGCACTTTGGTAAGTGCACATTTTGTATTTTCTATTTAAATCTCAATCAAATAAATGCCCTCATCAGATTTAGATCTTGTCAAACAAATAGAACGATGTTAAGTGATCATTTTAGGTATTTCAACACAATCGAAGACAAATGTTTTCTGTGTTGTTCTTCTTAAAAAGATTACTTGTTATTAAGATGTATCACTTTTTTTTTGTTTTAAAAGAGGTCATTTTTACATTTTACTCTGATACATAAAAAATGTAATCCATCCATCCATCCATCCATCCATCCATATATCCATCCCTATATCCATCCATCCATCCATCCATCCATCCATATATCCATCCATCCATCCGTCTTTAATTTATTTCACTTGGCATATTTTTTATGTTTCGAAATGACTTTCTTATTATTCATCTTATATAATTGTTTCTGTGCTTCTGTAATTAAAATTAAAACATCTCACTCTTAATTTTTTTTACTTATTATGAAGTAATACGTCACATAATCCTATTTAAATAATTTCTTTAATCGTTAAGATTTCAACATTCAAATAACTTTTTTGTGTGAACTTTTATTAACTGCCAAGATTTTTTTTATGGTGATACCGTGATACTTGATTCTATTTATCTAGAACACTTCAAATGTCTGCGTCAATGCCTGTCAATAGCGGACTGCTCGTACAATTGTATAGTCCCTAGATCTAAAAAAAAAAAAGTCCATTTTCGACTTCTTGCGATTTGAATACGTGACGCCAACACTAACAGACTTTGGTCCTGCTTGTAAATCCCTGTTGACCATTTCGAACAAACAAGAGCCCAAGTCATCTTGGCCAGACCATCAAACAGTCTATGTTAATGTAGTGGCTATAGCGGTGGAAGCAGGCAAGAAAGCTTTACAAGAGAACCACATAGAGGGCGTCCTCCCAGAAGGGAAAATCTCCTCTCCGTTGATTGGCCTCGAGGGAGGAAATGCTTAGTGGAATGTGGCTCAGATTCTAGATATTCACATAACAATTTGTAGAATCTTTTTTTCTTTATCGGGACATTAAAGTGTAGGATCCATTACATCACTGTCATTAACTTGCAGAGGACATAGAATGGATTAAGAAAACATTTTTACTTATGTCTGTCTGTCTAAGTATTGTGTGTGTTATTTGATATTTGTGTTATTTAATGTTTATGTATGTTGTTGAATGCTTGTGTGTTCGAATTTGTAAAATTGCTGGAGAAAAGAAAAAAAATAATCTTCCAACAAGTACTTACACTTTACGCCCTCTTTGTTTGTTTTTTTTTCTATTCTCGTCAGAGTAAGTGACATTCCAAAATTAACCCTAATCTTTATTTAGAACTTGATGTGAGGCCAAACTAGTTTAAAATTAGTGGATTTGATAAAGCCAGATCATGTTACCAATAATTAAAACTCTTCACTGAGTCTGTAATGTCTCTGAATATCCCCTGCTGGCTGTAATTTGTCCCACCTAAAAAGATGCAAGCCGTTGCTTTGATGGCACAACGTCGTGATATCGCTAGACATGCTAAACCATTCTATCATGGATGTCATCAATGACCTATCAGTGCGTCCTCAGACTTCTCGAATTCTTGCCAAAAACAAAAAAACGAAACAAACAAAAACCTCCTGTTACTTTATAGGCTGGTGTATGGGGAACATAGTTTGTCGGTCGTAGTTTTATAGTTCAAGTCTTCCCGCTACATCACAAGACATAATGTCAGTTCAAGTCTTCCCGCTACATCACAAGACATAATGTCAGTTCAAGTCTTCCCGCTACATCACAAGACATCATGTCAGTTCAAGTCTTCCCGCTACATCACAAGACATCATGTCTCAGTTCAAGTCTTCCCGCTACATCACAAGACATAATGTCAGTTCAAGTCTTCCCGCTACATCACAAGACATCATGTCTCAGTTCAAGTCTTCCCGCTACATCACAAGACATCATGTCTCAGTTCAAGTCTTCCCGCTACATCACAAGACATAATGTCAGTTCAAGTCTTCCCGCTACATCACAAGACATCATGTCTCAGTTCAAGTCTTCCCGCTACATCACAAGACATCATGTCAGTTCAAGTCTTCCCGCTACATCACAAGACATCATGTCTCAGTTCAAGTCTTCCCGCTACATCACAAGACATCATGTCTCAGTTCAAGTCTTCCCGCTACATCACATGTCTCAGTTCAAGTCTTCCCGCTACATCACAAGACATCATGTCTCAGTTCAAGTCTTCCCGCTACATCACAAGACATAATGTCAGTTCAAGTCTTCCCGCTACATCACAAGACATCATGTCTCAGTTCAAGTCTTCCCGCTACATCACAAGACATAATGTCAGTTCAAGTCTTCCCGCTACATCACAAGACATCATGTCTCAGTTCAAGTCTTCCCGCTACATCACAAGACATAATGTCAGTTCAAGTCTTCCCGCTACATCACAAGACATCATGTCTCAGTTCAAGTCTTCCCGCTACATCACAAGACATAATGTCAGTTCAAGTCTTCCCGCTACATCACAAGACATAATGTCAGTTCAAGTCTTCCCGCTACATCACAAGACATAATGTCAGTTCAAGTCTTCCCGCTACATCACAAGACATCATGTCAGTTCAAGTCTTCCCGCTACATCACAAGACATAATGTCAGTTCAAGTCTTCCCGCTACATCACAAGACATCATGTCTCAGTTTAAGTCTTCCCGCTACATCACAAGACATAATGTCAGTTCAATGTCTCTTGTATTCCCTTCTTTGCAAGCTCGTGTCTTACATTTTGGCGTAGTAGGAAAATGTTGGACTCGTTTTGTGTTCCCCAGGCACTAACGATGTTACTTCAAGAGCAAACAGTATTCTCTAAGCAGTCAACGTGAGAGGTAGACAGGGGAAAATACAGAGTTTTAGGTGGAAACTCTCCAAGAAATTTTTGGAGTCAAGTGCTCTATAGTTCTAGATGCGTCACTTTATAAGGAGATACATGGTCCGTGTAGAATGGATTCAGAAGAACAAAATAATGAAGGTTGTAAACCAACCTCGGCACAGCAGGTCAAAGAAAATGGGTGTGTGGGAGTGGTAGAGCTTGTTTTTGGTAGCAGCTCACATCACAAAAAACAGTTCCTACAAAAACATTGACATGAATGGTAGTTTGTCCCCCCCCCCTTACACAAAATCCAGATTTCAAAAGATTTCTTACAATTTCAAGAGTTATAACATTTACAGTCCCCCCCCCCCCTCAAGGTTTTAACAATTCGTTACCATAAAGTCACATTTTTTTCTTGTCATCTTTGTCACACACCCCCTTTTACCTTAATTAAATTCACTCCAAACACACTAAACATTTTTTTTTAATCCCAACGTCCCATTTCTTCCCATCCTGCAATCTAGTCCCATGTACTAAAGGGACATTTAGTCCTAGTACATCCCCAGTCCCATGTACTAAAGGGACATTTAGTCCTAGTACATCCCCAGTCCCATGTACTAAAGGTCCATTTAGTCCTAGTACATCCCCAGTCCCATGTACTAAAGGTCCATTTAGTCCTAGTACATCCCCAGTCCCATGTACTAAAGGTCCATTTAGTCCTAGTACATCCCCAGTCCCATGTACTAAAGGTCCATTTAGTCCTAGTACATCCCCAGTCCCAAGTACTAAAGGACCATTTAGTCCTAGTACATCCCCAGTCCCAAGTACTAAAGGACCATTTAGTCCTAGTACATCCCCAGTCCCATGTACTAAAGGTCCATTTAGTCCTAGTACATCCCCAGTCCCATGTACTAAAGGTCCATTTAGTCCTAGTACATCCCCAGTCCCAAGTACTAAAGGACCATTTAGTCCTAGTACATCCCCAGTCCCAAGTACTAAAGGACCATTTAGTCCTAGTACATCCCCAGTCCCAAGTACTAAAGGACCATTTAGTCCTAGTACATCCCCAGTCCCATGTACTAAAGGTCCATTTAGTCCTAGTACATCCCCAGTCCTATGTACTAAAGGTCCATTTAGTCCTAGTACATCCCCAGTCCTAAGTACTAAAGGACCATTTAGTCCTAGTACATCCCCAGTCCCAAGTACTAAAGGACCATTTAGTCCTAGTACATCCCCAGTCCCAAGTACTAAAGGTCCATTTAGTCCTAGTACATCCCCAGTCCCAAGTACTAAAGGTCCATTTAGTCCTAGTATATCCCCAGTCCCAAGTACTAAAGGTCCATTTAGTCCTAGTTCATCCCCAGTCCCGTGTACTAAAGGTCCATTTAGTCCCAGTAAACCCCCAGTCCCGTGTACTAAAGGTCCATTAAGTCCTAGTAAATCCCCAGTCCCATGTACTAAAGATCCATTTAGTCCTAGTAAATCCCCAGTCCCAAGTACTAAAGGTCCATTAAGTCCTAGTACATCCCCAGTCCCATGTACTAAAGGTCCATTAAGTCCTAGTACATCCCCAGTCCCATGTACTAAAGGTCCATTTAGTCCTAGTACATCCCCAGTCCCATGTACTAAAGGTCCATTTAGTCCTAGTACATCCCCAGTCCCAAGTACTAAAGGTCCATTTAGTCCTAGTACATCCCCAGTCCCAAGTACTAAAGGACCATTTAGTCCTAGTACATCCCCAGTCCCAAGTACTAAAGGACCATTTAGTCCTAGTACATCCCCAGTCCCAAGTACTAAAGGACCATTTAGTCCTAGTACATCCCCAGTCCCATGTACTAAAGGACCATTTAGTCCTAGTACATCCCCAGTCCCAAGTACTAAAGGTCCATTTAGTCCTAGTACATCCCCAGTCCCAAGTACTAAAGGACCATTTAGTCCTAGTATATCCCCTGTCCCAAGTACTAAAGGTCCATTTAGTCCTAGTACATCCCCAGTCCCGTGTTCTAAAGATCCATTTAGTCCTAGTAAATCCCCAGTCCCATGTACTAAAGGTCCATTTAGTCCCAGTAAACCCCCAGTCCCGTGTACTAAAGGTCCATTAAGTCCTAGTAAATCCCCAGTCCCATGTACTAAAGATCCATTTAGTCCTAGTAAATCCCCAGTCCCAAGTACTAAAGGTCCATTAAGTCCTAGTACATCCCCAGTCCCGTGTCCATTGAGTCTGATGGTACATTCTATTGAGGTGAGAAGACCAGCTATAGTAACGTTCTGATTCTTGTTTTGTATTGGCTGAGCTCTTGAATAATCTCTGAGGTATCGACATCCTTTTTACAAGCGTCTTATAATAAACTAATCATTTCTTCTATGTCCTATGTATTATATGTAATGTAATATCATTGGCTAGACACTTGTTTCTTTTTCTTGTCCACATTTGATTTATTTTAGGGCGTAGAGTTCAACTCTCACATTTCATTTATACAGATGTAGTACAGCCTTAAGGGCACAAACACTACGAACTCTTCATTGTTAATAACAGTTGACTGCGATCTTAATCTGATACATGCAAAAAAAAAAAAAGAATACTTTTAGAAATTATCTGACAACTGTTATTTATTTGTTTAATTTTTAGCTAAAAATATTAATTAATTTTCTTTAACTATGCTGTTTGACAATATCATAAAAAAAGTTAAGAATAAAAAAAAAATGTTTCGAAGTTCCTAAAACTTGATCAATACAAACCAAAAAAGGACTGCAATACTATTCTAAACTATTTTCTAAAAATGGACCAACATAAATCAAGTGTCAGACTGTGGCCCGAGACCAGATTTTATAGTTCGCTAGGTTAACTTGATCCTATCAGTAAAGTATGTTGATCGAACTGGCCGCCGAGTGATGGGCTAGCACCAACTAGATTGAGCAGTTCTATTAATTTAGTCAATAACATTACATTATGTTTCAAGTCACTTTGATAACGTATTAGTTTTGTCAGCCAGGTAAGCCACCCTATAATATATCAGACTTATTAACTTATAAGTCATTATGATATTTTACAATAACGTATTTCAAAATGCCAAGTTACTGAATAAAAATCATTAAAAATGGTATAATTACAATTTTGTTAGTATATATGATTGTAAGTCTCATCAGCGTAATAGTACATAACAACTTTGTTGCTTTTTGTATATGTTTCAATGGTTAGTCAATGGCTTTTGATACAGAATGGTGGCAATTTATATTTCAATGGTTAGTACATTTAAAGTGGATCATGTTGACGTTCAAAGTTTAAAGACATATAAATGAAAAGCGATATATCAAAGACTATAACATTTTTAAATTAAATAGTACTTGTTTTTATGATGTCCTGAAATAAAAAGGTGCCATAAGTTCTTAAAAATCAAGAATCAAACACAAAATGTTTATTGAGGATGATTATCTACATTAATCTAAATCTACACTAAATGTTATTAATTCAACTTTAAACATAAAAGCTCTTGAAGTTATAGGTCTACATCCGTCAGAGAAATTGTAAACAAAAGAACTCGTTGAACAAAGCAGAGCCTGTGAATGCAGGACTAAAAGATTAGCACAGACACACTGCTTCCATCTTCTTAGGGAAGTCTTCTGGGAGATTTTCCAGATCAGTGCCAGCCATCGGTGAGAAAGGTTTGTGAGTAATTCACTTATGTAAAACAGCATTGAGTTACTTTGGCTAAAGTTTCCTTTTTCTGTATTGCCATAGAGTTGAATGGCAAACATTATGTCAAGGCTACAGATTAGAAAAGGAAAATAAAATATGATAACAATGGAAGTGAATGCAGCGCACGTGATCTCTCCTTATTGATTTGAAAATGTTCTAATAAAGTTAAAAAGTTGAACCAAGAAATGCCATTAAATGAAACGGTGCCAACTAATGATGATAATCTAATCTTTAAATTCAAGAGTCACGAGTTTTCTGGGTTAAATTTTGATCAATTGATTATTTTTTGTTGTTGCAGACATCCTCTCACAAACTCATCACTATTGGAGAACAGACTTCCAAGTAAGAACTTCTACAGTTTAGATAGCAGCTAGGCATCAGTTGAGGAGAGGGGGCGAGCTTTCCAATTGCAGTCGTTAATGTGCAATAAAACAAAAAGTAGTTTCAGATTACATTTGCTTTTTATCTCAAGTGATTGTTATGGGATTTTTGCATTTCAAACACAAGACTGGAAGTCGCATTATAGCCATTCAGTCATTGCATCATACTTTTGAAAATGTTAGTTACTTTAAATAATCTATTTATATTTATACTTCAGCTTTAAGTCTATTTCATGACGACTAACTCTATGTTACATAATATGTGGGTCAGTGCTGTTCTGTAAGAGGTGTATTGATTAGTGTCACAAAATCAATGCTATGCAAGTGTTGATCATTATGTGGAAGAAGTATCATCAAGTCGAAAAAAAATCAAGTTTTTAACCAAATGCAAACAAATTTTGAGAGAAAAAAAGACTAAACAACATTGTTAATATTACGTGAGAAGATTGTTTAAACTGTTTATTTTTTTTTATTATTACTCAACATTTCCTTGACACATTAAAACGTATTCTACACATTGGCTTCTGATGTCTGAGTTTCAATGCAACTTTATTTGGTTTCATTTAATCACTTTCTAAGTGAGGCTTCCACAATGGTGTGTTACATCATCCATATGAGAAGTACATCGTACGACTGATACGAAAAATGAGGGATTTGTTTAAGAAGGGTAAATAGTTTAAAAGTTATGACGTTATAACCGATTTGACACCTTGCTACATGAGTCTTAAATGCTCACATTTTACTTTTAGATCTAAAGTGAGACCACGATTGACACACGCACACACTTGTAAATAATGTGTTATGGTGATCTGAACAACAAAAGTGTGACTAAAATTAGTCATTGTACTTTTCATCCCTCGATTATTTTAAAGTTAATAGTAGTGTTTACTTTAAAATGAAACCAAATAACACACACACACACAATCACAAACATACACTAATTCACACAAAGAAGCACAAGCAGACACACACACACACATACACACACATACACACACAGGCTCATAATATGACTAGAAAGTGCGAAAGGATTTAATTTACAAGGGAATTAACTCTAGTAACACAGGGTTTATGTGGCTGTCAGAGGAACATAAAAGAATTGAGTTATTTGTCACGACCAAGTTTTAAAAATAAAATATTTCTACACATTTAAAGTTAATTAATAAAACGTTAAACTATATAGGATGCATATAGAAGCACCAGACAGCTCAGCTTCCTTGACGCATTAAGTCAAGAATAACATAAAAAACATTCTTTGAGAGCCAGCTTTAGGTGTTCTTTATTATGACATTTGTTAAAAAGACTATCCATATGCGAAAGGTGGGACTACTTCATAAATAAGTTGTAAGGCAACAGTTTAACAAATAAATATGAATTAAGATTTCGACTAGTTAGATGGATTTAGGCTCTAGACACAAAAGTATTTTGTCCTTAGTTACTAAAAGAAGCCGTCTTACAGAGACTATATAACACCTTAGCAACAGATCACCTCAACGTTTTACAGTTCCATATCCAATATATATAGGAACGGCAATGGGGCCTCACGATGACCTGCTAAACACTATAGATAAACGCATGAAAAATCTTTCAAACTTAATGGCTGTGACGGTGACGATTACACTCGCCGGGGATTGTATTATCAAACTTGACAATTCATATGAAATGAAGAAAGAAACACATCTCTGTATTTTCTTAAACTTCTTTAATAATACTTCTTCAACTTTCACATCAAATTAACTTCTCAATTCAATGACAACTTGACTTGATACTTCATAAATAAAACTTAAATGATACATGAAACTTCACTTAATATAACTTCAACTTCAACTACTAAAACTTTACTTAATAGACCCGCTAATATCATAAAACTTATTACTAATCGAGGACTGAGCGAGGACCAACGCTCTACAAGAACTACTACAATGCAAGGACCATCGCTCTACAAGAACTACTATTATGCGAGGACCCCGTCTAACTCACTTTCCCTTAATTTATACTTTCTTTGATCGTACGTTCCAGAATCATGGAACCTTTTCAGATAATTATTTTAGTAACTTTGACCTTCTAGAAGCTGACGTGTACTATTTTTTCCCCTTAACCTCTTTCTTTGATTGGATATCTAAAATTAACGTGTTTACGCTGAACACTTGCACTAGTTTGAACTCGCTTCTAGAAACTGGTCGAAATAGGTCACAGACTCGACTCGTGACAATGGCCATATCACAAGGTCCTTAAAAATCCAAAAGAGCTTTCTCCGTGGGACATTACCAGACAAGAAGAGGGAGGCAGACAAGGAAAGCGATGGGAAGACTAAATTAAAGAATGGACGGGACTGTCACTGAAAGAGATTCTATTCAAGACAAAAGATACTGAGGAATGGAGAAAGAAGGTCAACATATCATGTATGATGCTCCAACGGTTCAGACTAAGGGATAGGTAAAGGTGAAGTGAAACATGTATTCTACAGTTGAAAAGACTCTGTATTAAAAAAAATACTGTTAAAATACAAATAACCATAATTGCAGTGGTAGTACCCTTATGAAAGTGCTTCAAATCACTAAATCAAGTAGCATAACAACTTTAAAAAAAAATAATTTCTCTTTATGGTCGTTCATTTCTCAATCCATATATCCCAGGTGTCGGTAAGAAAGCAGCGGCTCTCAACTGTCCACAACAGCTTTCACCAGAACATCGCTAGTTATAAAATTTAAAAAAAACTGTCTGGCTAAACCTTGCAGCCGTCCTGGCAGTTTTCAAATAGGAATTTCAATGTGAAGGAACAAATGGCCACCTCTGTCTAATAAAAAAATATAACGTTTTAAAGCAGTGGTTCTTCTAATCTTTCTGTATGGCTTTTAGATCGGCGAGATCAACAGAAAGCAAGCAAGGCTTCTCAAACGCTTTCACGAAAGTGTCTGCGCTCCATCAAGGTCAATCAAAACGTTTCAAGTCTATATTGAAAGATCATTAAATAATAAAACGCTTAAAAATTTAATTCAAACTAATGTATAGTGTACACAAGTAATCGCGAACCTTTTAAAATACCTGGATTACCAAACATTTTAGAACTATATTAGGTAAACACGAAACACTAACATGCCATTATTGAAGTTATGCACCATAAATGTAAATTACCGATAGAAATTAATGGGAACTATAAGGGAACCTTTTATATTTACAATTGGTTCCATAAGTTGATTTAAAAAAAAAAATTTTAGGTCGCCGTTAAAGTCAATGATGCTGCTTTACATTTTAATCAGTGAATGCACATGTCTTCTGCTTTATTACACATGCCTGCGTCTCATGCATTCAAAAGGCTTAAACCTAACATGGTGGTGATGTTGAAGGTAATCACTTAACTGTAGTACAACATTTTACAGATTCTTGTCTACCTTAGGAAATCATTGAAACTTAACATCAACAAAACAACCCATGGACGCTCGCACGCACACCCACACACACCCACACACACTGATATACACGCACACAGCCACATAAGTCGTGAGATGACTTTAAACTGTTCACGATATCTGTCGGGTCACAAGGTATGAGCTCCAAACAGTTTACAAGATGATCCCGGATTTGAACCCTGCCAGTCACCATCTCCTGCCATCCTGAATGAGGTTCGAGCTAGAACGTTGTTTTTTTTTTGTTTTTTGAAACTTGAGACAAGTAAAAAAAAACAACATTTTATAGAATTATTCAAACCTGCTGTTAACTTTACCGTTGAGCAAACATGATACAAAGTGATTTCATGCTTGTACATACAGGACGTCACAGAACTTAAAACATTTCCTGAAGTGACGTAGTATTCAAACTATTAGGTAAAATTAACGATGATTCGGCAGATGGATGTACATTCTTAAAATCAAAATATAATGGCAGTACACAACATGGATTTCTTAAAAAAGGAACTTGTGCTTCATAACGTGCACCTAAATAATATCTATGATATCATGTATAAGATTGCTAAGAAAACTAAATCATTAAGGGCTAAATCGCAGTTATAATAATTTTGTTTATTTCACAGAGAAGACACTGATAATATTAAAACAGATAAAAGAACTCTACTGATCCTCGCTTGAATATGATATTTCTATTATCATATTTTCCGATATAGATTCTAACAGTTCAGAGAGAAGTGTATTGGTCAAATTGTGGCATGAACGTATATTTCGCTTCCCAACATTTACAATGCCTCTGTTATATGTCATGTAAAATTATACGACCAATTCTCTAGGATATATAAGGCATTATGATAGCTATGGCTATAGCTATGTACGGTGAATACATTAACAAGAACAAATAACGAAATAATATCGAGTGCTCATTGTACGATTCTGTTGTGGAACTTCATAATAATTACTTCCCCTTGCATGTTCTCTAATACCCTATTTAAGTGTACAAAGTGCTACTTTCCAAATGCTAACACTTGTTGTATTGATCGAAATAGCGAACGATAATCGAGTCACTCGACATAACTTAAATGGGCTTGGTTTAATTATACTTGATCTAAATGTACCAGTTACACAACAGATGGCATTAAAGTGTGGTATTTTTTTAAAACATATAATTCATTTATAAGTAGTCTCAGTTTTTGAATGGTCCTACACTTCATGGACTTACTAAAGCTTGAGGCACTAAGAGATCTCAAGCTGAAAACTATAATCAATTGATGAGCCAAATTATAATTCAACCTAGAAACTTCATTTTTTGTTAATTAAATTAAATTTCTGTAAATTGTCTTTAATATATTGATTAAAACGAAACAAAATGTTCAAAACAATAATCGCAAAAAATAAAAAGGAATATAAACATTACATTGACTGTCTGCTGTAAGATATTTTATCATGATTGTCTATGTTGTGGACGGTCGTTGACTTGTAGCACCAAACTGCTGGTAGACTACTAAACCGCTGTAGGGGCACTATGTAAAATTTGAAATAACTTACATAACTTCTTTTTGAACAAAACTAAATAGAACTTTTATGACACTAGAGACAAATTCAACTTGAAATAAATGTAATAGACATTCTGGAGTGGTCTGTATCTCTGACTTCTGTCCTTAGCGGACGACAATGCCGTTTCTCTTGCATCATTTACACTAAATAGCCACCAACCAACTGCTAACCTCTTCACATCATCATCATGGAAAATCACACACACACAAACACATACTTGATAATATTCTACATTTTGATATTTAACATATCTAGTCTATGAAACTTACACTTCTAGTCTACTCCCTTATATTCCATACAGATGTTAAAAATGCAATGAACAAGAAAACGTAATTGACTGTATCAACCTAATGTATAGCTATTGTAGAGGAGTTCATTTCACTCTATGCATGCTTATTTGTTATTGAATAAAACTTGTTTTGTTTTTTTTAATGGCAATACTATACAATACAATGCAGGAATCGAGAACTGACCTTTAGTTATAAAATCATGCTAAAATAATTGTTTTAATTATAATCTCATGCAAATCGCAATATAACTCATTATAGTAAAAGTCATAATTATCAATTTTTTTATGTTTATGGCTTTTAGCTATTTATATAAATTTAGTCAATGTCTGAAATTTTTTAAAATTATATTGTGAACGCCAGAGAGCGAGAGAGAGAGAGAGAGAGAGGGGGCAGTGAAATGTCATTGTAAGAGATACACTAATTCACAGGCTAAAAAAGTATGTTAGGTTGATCTTTACAACAAAAAAAGGTGTTCCGGTCAAAATAAGCAATAAAAAGCCTGAAAACGAACCAACGGGCGTAGCCAGTTCGTATTTACTATAATTGTATATTTAGATTTTTTTTTTCTTCTGTTATTTCGGTTTTAAATGATGAATAATGAGAATGTAATGTCTTGAATAATGAATTTCCAGGGCAGCAGTTTCCAAAAAATGAGTTCCGTGAGATTCTGGCCCAGTTTACAACCCAATGTCTTGTCCAATATCTTGTCCAATGTCTCAATGAGTTGTATTCGTTACAGTCCAGCGATTTCTCGGGCCAGTCTCAGATCACGTGGGCTGGGATCTTATTAGGATTACGTCCTTCCTGTCTTGTCTTATTGTTATAAAGTATTGAAATATAAAAGTTAAACATGTGTTCTTATAGCCCAAAATGTAATCTTCTTGTTAATGAGTTAATCAATCACATAACTTCTCAAGTCCAGTGCAATGCAAATGAAGCAGAATGTCACAATAAAAATCTGAAATGTCTATAGATGTGACCTTTATTCTTATGTCTCTATTCCCTATCATTGTGATTGTGTCTGTCTGTAGCTACACGAAGAAATGTCTACAAGATGAACTAAAGTATTGTGACAATTCCATACTGCAAACAATTGGTGCCTCTAGTGTCTGTATTCAAATGTCTTCTATCACGAGATGGTATTGCGTGTGGTGATGACCAATAAGACAACTCTAGACGTAATTCTACAAACACAATATTCAAGCTTAGACGAGGATCCTTGAACTATTATTGAATAAGCGCAAATCCACTTGAGATAATTGACCAGTCTCTATTTATAACACTCTAAGAATACATTTTGAAAAATATGGATTCTTGTTACTAGCTCTATGGCACTGTTTCACTTGTGGAATAAAATGGGGTAAAGGAAGTCTAACAAAACAAACTTAGCTATGTTTGGCTACCTTGATACGTTTTATCTCTGTTTTTTGTATCTTAACAGTGTCGCTTATTCTTATATTCTAGCATTCTGTATTTTCTTTGTTTTAATAATATTCCATTTACAATACACTATAATGTTAAACTCTCTTCAATTCTGGTAGTAAATTTAAATTTTGTTACTGTGACAAACCGTCTTGGTTCTCAAATCTAATGATAGTCTCCTACATGTAAATACGCTAGATCCCATCCTAGCAACTGTACAGCATTTCACCCTTGTAATTATCTTCGTTTGTATAATAAACTGTACATAATTTTACATCTAAATATAGTATTTGTTGCCTGCATCATAACGCTGTGCCTGTAGATTATATGTGCAAGTGTGGGTTCTCAAAACATAAAACCCTCTAGACACCCAAAACGGCCAAATCTTAATCCACCTTGCCACAGTTACCTTATTGTAGTGATGTATCCTTGCTAAATTATAGAGAAATGATCATCAATAATGCGAAAAACAAAGCAACTAAGTTATGAGTTTCTACAAACATTTTGCCATGTTTCTGTGTATGTCAATATTTGAAGTAATATTTCGTTAGTCCTGCTGAAGTAATGTTTTTTTTTCACAGCTTCTATTAAGACAGAGAGAGAGGTTGTTACCGATGGAAGAACTCGCCAAAATGTGATCGACATTGGTAACAAAAACAGTATTGAAAGTAATACAACTTTTGACAATTTATTCTCACTATAGACAATTTATTCTCACTATAGACAATTTATTCTCACTATAGAGAACAGTTTAATTTTTTTTTTTATGCTTTCCAAATGTTTTGAAAAAGCGTTAAAGTGAAAAATTACATCATTTAGGACTTTAAAAAAAAAATCTATTGTCTAAAATCTTGAAGATTAAGCTGTCTTCTCACAATTTCTATTAGAGTGAGGCTATGAAGAGTTTTTTTTTTTTTCTTTCATCATTATCATCATTTAAAAAGTTGGATCGATATGAAAAAGTGCGCTCATTGCTCAAGAATATTGCGATGAACTGAAGTTGCATTTGTTTTCAAGTTGTCAGGAAGAGAAGCACTGACTTTATAGAAACCGTCCAACATGGTGGTACACATTGTGTGCTGTTAGAGACCATAAGATATTGGTCTACATTTCATTGATTTTTGTTGTTGGTTTTTTTTTAATATAAGGGACGTTACCTATACTTCATTTTTTAATAAAACATAGCATAACTTATAGATGATTAAAGAACATAATTGAAAAAAGCTAGACATTTTGTTTTATAGAAGATAATGTTTTATAACAGAGATTAGTTAAAGCATATAACTACGTAATCATTTTAATAAAACTTTCGAGATGTATGTGAAAGTTGAAAATATGTGTCACGTTATTATGTAATCGAATATAATACTATTTTATGTTCAATGTAGGCCATTATGTCCCGATACACACATCACGCGCCACTTACGGCATGTCACCCAGCTAAGTAGTTCATATACGTTACTGAATGGAAAGATTTGAAACTAAAAACGATAAAAATATTACAAATATTAACAGGAAAAAAAAAGCTTTTGTAGCCCAGACTACAGGAAAAGGGTTCCTTCACCTCTCTTCACTCATTAGTCTGTTGAACCTTTGGGGCACCACACAAGATCTGTTGATCGTCTATCTCCATTTCTCTTTGTATTTTTGCCTTGGATAGAATTTCTTTCAATGACAGCCCTGTCAATTCCTTAATGTTGTCTTCAAATCGCTTTCTCAGTCTTCCTCTTCTTCTTTTTCCTGGTACTGTTCCCTGAATGAAGGTCTTTGCCAGCCTTGAGGATTTTGTCATATGGTCATAGAGTTTAAGCTTGCGTTTTATGACATTATTTAACAGGTCATCGTGAGGTCCAATTGCTGTATTAAACATGTTCTCTTCATTTGCATTACGATATGTGTAAATGAGACCTAAGATCTTTTTATAGTTATCAGAACTAAAAATTATGAGAAGACTATCCTAAATCTCGATGCAATTAAAAAAAAAACCTATAACTATCTATATTTCTGGTGTGTCCTGTTTATAAAATATATGAAGGGTTGATAAGCTTTTTTTTTTTTTTTTTTTTTTTAAAGATATATTATAATTTTGTTTTGTTTTTCTTAGCACTGCAGAATCAAATTTCTCAACGTTTTTGTTCGTGGCTCATTAAACTAACTATTTAGTTGATCACATTGCAATGCAATTAGCGTCTTAGACGTTAAAATCCACAATCGACAATTGTCCAACGTGCAAACGTTTCAGTGTGAACTCTTAAGGGAACTGGAATAATTGTTTTGTTTCCCTTTAATGAATCATTAACCTGGCGGAGACGGATAATTTGAAGCATATTTTATAATAATGATTGAATCTTTGTATCCTGGGGGAAATGTGTATAACGATAATGCATCAAATATTACAAACTCCGCGATTCAAAAGAAAAATATATTTATCAACAATTTCATTCAAACATTTTATGCGAAGTTTACATCAAAAGTTGGCTCTTCTATGATAGTTTGACTCGGGAATGAAATAGTTCCTATTTCTAATTGACATTGTAATCGTAGTTTGTATCTGCTGTGAAAACGTATTTCAAAGGCTGTTTTTAATACTAAATATGTCCCAGGGCAACTTGTCTGTTGCCATTGATTAGATAGCAGCTCCTTCGAGCTTGATTAAGAAATATACGGGACATTCATTAGTGTATAAAATGAACAGTCATGGTAATGTCACAAATCTCGAAGAACTGTGTAAAATAAATATACTTTAGAGTTGAGACTGACAGTAGTTCTGCTTATTATTATTTGTTTTCATTGATTTCCTTTTCACAAATCACATTCTCAAAAATTGACCTTGATTTTTTGTTTTCAAAATGTCCCGATTGAGTGACCACCGCTCTCTTTATTTATTGGCATTCCTTTCCCAACATTCCACAATCTTTGTTTCCGGAAGTAGCACGCATCACTCTAAATTCACTTTACATCCGGTTTCCTGTCGGAAGTATTAAGCTTCCAGTGAGTGTTAAAACCATGTTAAACATTGAGCTGAAAAATCACTCCAGGAAATAACAGAGAAATTATATCTCTAGCTATTGTATTGTTACTATTGAGTGGGTGTACTTGCCAGAGTGGATTCAATGGCTTTTAATTTTTCAAAAACAAAAGTAAATTTCTAATAACAAAACAAATGAACATTTTTTGTATAGAAAAGAATGAGACACACATCCTAACTTAAAAGATAGTCAATTAGTCTCAAAGGTTAGGTATGTTTAGTCATTACTAGCTTGTAGGAATTCCCTTTGACATTACCATCCAGCTGATCTAGGAATGCACAAACCCCTTTAACAGTTTGATAAATAGGGAGAATAAAGTGTGTCTGATCGAAAACCCAAAGTCTGGCACAGATCGATCACAAAACAACAGGATTCCAAATGCACATTAAGGAGCTCATCAGTATTACAATGTTAAGTTTTGTAGAACGACCAAAAGAGAACCTCTGTGAATCTGAAGTTGTATATATAGTTCGTCCATCGTGGTTCGATGATGACCACTTTGTCATCCAGGGGGCTGAGGGCTTTGCACTAGGATTTTATGCATGCTCATGTGGCTGGTGAGACCTATGTGAGCCCGGAATGTTCGGCCGCACACTGGGCAGGTTATTCCAGCTGGAGCTAGTGTCGTTTGCCTTGCTTTTCTTTTCTGGCGTTTTTCTTCTGCCAGCGTTGTTCTTTTTTCCTCAGCTACCTGTGCGCCAGTTTACACAGCGCGACGCCATGATGCTCTGTCATGTGCCTCTGTCTCCCAGATGCCTGGGTCTATGCTGAACGCATTCAGAGAAGCCTTTGAGGGTGTCCCTGAAGCGCTTTCTTTGACCACCATGCGAGCGCTTTCCTTCGCTTAGTTGGCCATACAATAGTCGTTTAGAGATGCGGTGGTCTTCCATTCTGTAGACGTGACCTGCCCATCGCAGCTGGGACTGCATCAGGATTGTGTGGATGCTTTGCAGACACGCTCTTTGAAGAACTTCTGTATCTGGTATTTTGTCTTGCCATTTGCCATTTAGTATTTTTCTCAGACATGTCATGTGGAAGTGGTTCAGTTTCTTTGCATGTTTACTGTACACAGTCCATGTTTCTGAGGCATAGAGCAATGTAGGGAGGATGACGGCTCCATAGACCCCTAGCTTTGTGGTGATGCCACGTCTGTTCCAGACAGTTTTAGACAGTCTGCCATAGAATGCACTGGCCTTGGCGATACGCAGGTCGATTTCACTATCGATTTTTCCATTTCTGGAGAGTGTACTGCCAAGATATGTGAATTTGTCCACTGCGTTTATATCCTGTCCATTTATAGTGATGCTTGGATCCGAGTAGGCTTTCCCAGGAGCAGGTAAATATAAGACTTCAGTCTTGTTCGTATTGATGGTAAGGCCAAAGTCTGAGCATGCTCTTGAGAAGTCACTGACAATGCTCTGCAGATCGTTTTCAGAGCAGGCATTTAGGGCACAGTCGTCAGCAAATAGCAAGTCTCTGATTACTGCTGCATTTGTTTTTGATTTTTCTTTAAGCCGCCTCGGGTTGAATAGGCCACCATCAAATCTGTATGATATATTTATTCCGTTGTTTCTCTATTTGTGAATGCATCTGTCAGCATAGCGAGGACCTGATACTGAACAGTGTAGGTGCTAGGATACAGCCTTGTTTTACCCCGTTTGATACTTCGAAGGGCTCTGATGGTTCTTCACTTTCTTGGACACGAGCCTTCATGCCATCATGAAATAGTCTCACCATGGTTATGAATTTTTGTGGACAGCCATACTTTGAAATGATCTTCCAGAGTCCTTCTCTGCTAACAGTGTCGAATGCCTTTGTTAAGTCGACATATATTGAGAACAGGCCAGCATTTTGTTCTTGGCATTTTTCCTGGAGCTACCTTGCTGCAAAGATCATGTCAATGGTTCCACGCTCTTTTCTGAAGCTGCACTGGCTTTCTGGTAGTAGACCATATTCTATGTGTTGCATGAGATGATTTAGTAGGATGCGTGCAAGGACTTTCCCAGCAATAGAGAGAAGAGATATTCCTCTGTGGTTGTCACAGATCTGGCGGTTTCCTTTTCGCTTGTATAAATGAACAATTGTGGCATCTTTAAAGTCTTGTGGTATTGACTCTTTTTCCCACATAATTAAGAAGAGCTTATGAAAGGGCTAATACACCTTTTTTGTAGACCTCTGCGGGAATGGAGTCAGCTCCTGGGGCTTTTCCATTTTCGAGCTGTTGAATGGCAAGATCGGTTTCCTTTAGCGTAGGGGGGTCATCCATTTTTTCATTTATTGGTACTTGCTGTAACGTCTATGGCCGCTTCATTTATGATGGAAGGTGTATTGAGAACCTTTTCGAAGTGCTCTGCCCAGCGTTTTAGGATTTCTTCCTTATCTGTCAATAGGATTGTCCCATCAGCATTTAATAGAGGGGATGAGCCTGACTTTGTGGGTCCATAGATATCGTTTATGACATGGTAGTAGTTCTTCATATCGTGCTTGTCAGCAAATTCCTGTATTGTTTCCACTTTCTTGCTAAGACAGGTATCTTGCATTTGGCGTAACTGTTTTTGCACATTTTTGCGGATGTTAGTGAATGCATCTTTAGTGGACTGGGAGTTTGGGTTGTTCAGATACAATTTGTGGAGCTTGTGCTTTTCATCCAATAGTTTTCTGATCTCAGTATTGTTTTCATCAAACCAGTCCTGATGCTTTTTCTCTATAGGACCGAGTATGTTTAATGCTGTGCTATAGATAGCTTCTTTGAAGTATGGTATATGGGGTATCTAGGAGAGGTAGCACCTCTAGTGGACAGGCAGTCGTACCTTCTTTTTGAAGGTAGCCTGGTTCACTCTTGGTCCCCACTCGGTATCCAACTCTCACCTGTGGCTCCCAGAAGCTGTAGCATGCGCAGCGGCCACACCCCGGAAACGGTTTTGACTGGCCGGCTAAACCAGGTAGAGGGTATCTGACGTGTCCATTGCCCTCAGTACACTGAGGTTATGTCAAACCTAGCATGTGAAGTCTGGACTTGGCGGCCTGTGCGTAACGTCACTAAACTTGACTGATCGGACAGAAAGGAGAAAGGCAAGTACCAGCACAGTGCTGTGGAGCACTCAAGAGCAGGACAAGACACACAGAAAGTCTCTGGTCATCCACTGCACCCAAACTTGTCCCCGGACGTCTTGACCAAATCTTGCTTCCGGAAAAGGATGGGCTTTAGGGCGAGAGAGTGAGGTCGACGTGTTGCGCAAATCACTTGTCATCCCCCCCCCCCCAAACACAACCAAACCAAAGTCCTGTGGCGACAGGCAAGCAGTGAAGCGGTAGGTGTGGGCACACTGGAAGCCGTAGCTGAAACCCTGCACACAGGCCATATGGTCGTTCACCACTGACACAGAGCAGCAGTGGAGTCCGGCAGCCCCCTGAGTGGCTGAGCAGCCCTATTTAGGAGTGCACGGCTCACCTCCATAGCATGAGGACAGGGCTAGAAAAGGTGCCCCAAAAATTGCCTGCTCAAAACTACCGTAGCTAGCCTACCGCAGTTGGCGGGAACCCTACTCAAGCGGTCGAAATTCAAAGAAAAAGACGAGAATAGTTCCTCTTACCATTGGCGCATGGAATGTGCGCACACTACTTGACAACGACACATCTGATAGACCACAAAGACGAACTGCACTAGTAGCCAGGGAGCTCCACAGATACAACATAGACATAGCAAGCACTGAGTGAGACTCGGCTTGCAGATGAAGGGGAACTCTGCGAAAGAGAAGCTGGATATACTTTCTTCTGGAGCGGTAGAAGCACTGAAGTACGACGTGAATCTGGAGTCGGCTTTGCCATTAAAACAGCAATAGTATCTAAACTAGTCGGGCCTCCCAAAGGAATTAGTGATAGGTTCATGACCCTAAAGCTGCCTTTACAAAACGGAAAGAAACATATTTCCATTGCTAGCTGTTACGACACCCACCATGGCCAACCAAGATGATGTCATAGCAAAGTTCTACGAAGAACTAAACTCCACCTTACTTGATATTCCAAAAACAGAAAAGCTGCTCATTCTCGGTGACTTCAATGCAAGAGTCGGCTCTGACCATCACATCTGGAAAGGAGTCTTAGGCAAATTCGGGATAGGTCAATGCAACAGCAACGGATTATTACTACTCCAGACCTGTGCTGAACACAAGCTGCTCATATCGAACACAATATTCAGTCTTCCAATGAGAAAGCAAACTTCCTGGATGCATCCCGCTCAAGACACTGGCACCTCATAAATTACGTCATCACCAGACAATCTGACCGTCAGGACATGCGTGTCACCTAATCTTGCTGTGGTGCAGAATGTGGAACAGACCACCGCCTCATCATCACAAAACTAAACATCCATATTCAACCTAAGAGACGTCCGCAAAAATCTAAACCCCTAAAAAGGCTAAACACGGCCAGCTTAGCAGATGACAAAACTGAAAAGTCGCTTGCAGATGCGATAGAGAACTGCCTCAAGTCCACCCTTCCAACTGAATCAAATCTGAGGTTGTATTGCTTCTGTCAAAGTCTTGCACTAAGATTTCTGGAGAAATTTTGCAATCTAGTATTTAATGTACTAACATTTCTCGGGTCAGTAAGATTTTACTCTATTTACTCGGTATTTGAGTGGTAAAGCGCTCAGCTTCCGAACCGAGGGTTTCGGGTTCCATGCTGGTGAAGACTGGGATTTTAAATTTCGGGATTAAAGGGCGCCTCTGAGTACACCCAGCTCTAATAGGTACCTGAAATTAGTTGGGGAAAAGTTAATATGATTTGTCTTTGTGCTGGCCACATGACACCTTAGTTTACCGTGGGATACAGAAACAGATGGCCTTTAAATTATCTGCCTGATATATCGAAGTCTGCCCCATATATCGCAAGTCTGCAAGGTAACTTTTTTCCTTTTACTTAATTAGTGTTTTGCTGTCACTATATACATTATTTGTGCAATGTATCTATTGTTATGATTTTTGTTACATTATATGCTGACCCATTAATTAGAAACGGTTTATAGTATGAGCCTTTACTTTCAAAACGAAAATATACTTTCAGATACACTAAAGTTAGCCAAATCAACTTATTTAAAGACCGAATATTATAATTATATGTACATTTTTATTTTCAGCATATAACAATGTTATGATTGTAAAACTGTCTGTAACATGATATTCTATTTGTATGCTGGATTCCTCTTAGCATCCTCAATGTTCTCTTGTCCCATTTGTTACGTGTAAGTATGGATGGGGTGGGGGGAATGTGGGGAAAAGGATTCCGTGCGAAAGGTGGTCACTAAGTAGACACAACTGAGTTACATTGACGTCTGGAATTAAAAACTCATATCCTTGTCATTAGAACTCGTTGAATTGAATTAATATAGTCGACCGGCGGCGTAGCATACTATTTTGCAGGGTCAACCTTTGGCCACTGCAACCTATGCGACCTCAGTGGGCCCAGCACTTTTATAGGACCCGCGCTAATTTTAGGTGCATAAATTATTAAATTAAACCATTTTATAACTTATTACAGATTTCCCGCGGCCTCCTGTCGTTTTAATTTCAAAATATACGAAAACGTCCTGGAAATATCCGGAAAATAATTAAAATGTTTTGAAAACTCCTACCAATCTCCTGAAATAAACAGACGAAAATTATCTTTTTTTTCGGTCTTAAATTTCCTAGGTTAACTCCCTCCGTCCGAGTTGCAAAAATAAAAGAGTGATCTTTCCATTGTGTCCAAACTTTTGAGCGTGTTCTGTCTCTGTCGCCTCGATAGTTACTACAGAGTAGATTACTCCCCCCCCAACCTTTTTTTAACGTGAGGTAGAAATAATAAAAAAAGAGTGATATTGCAACGGTCCTGCCCTGCTTTGTTGTGACTACGTGTTCTCCCACCCCTCTTGTTTTCTCGTCGACTATCCGAAGAGTGACAAAACTCTTCAGGGAAGAAGAGAATTATATATATAGATGCTATGGATGGTTCTCTAGACACGCATGCCAATATCTAAATAAATTTTGTTAAATGTAACAATCAGGAGGTCAATATTTGACAAATTAAGAATTCATTAAGAATTCATGGCAACTCCAGTGTTCGAACCTTATACTAGATAATAGCCACAAATTTTACATAATTATTGCTGGTATCGTGTACATAAAGGCGTATCTCTTGAAATGTCAACAAATGATTTAAAAATGTATTAGACACGATGACAGAATGTTGTATTGTGTGTTCTATGAATCCTGTACCAGTTTAGGTCAGTCAGTCTTTGTTGACACAAGCTGCTAGGGAGAAACAACATAGAAAATGAAACTCGGAAATGAATGAAACGAGATGACAGGAAATCGTTTACATTCTCTTGTAGTCGGTGTTCGAAATACATTTTAAACATTCTATGCATAATAAAAGAATATGAAACACATTTTGGTTTATCTGTGTGGACCTGGGGGTCTGGTTAGATAAATATCAGAGGAGAGAAAAGGTTGAGAATATTAGCAAAAAAGGGGTAGTGAAAATATGAATATTTTAGTGTGAACTGTCTTTCTTTGCTTCTTACTCTGCCCAGTTTTTCTTTTCTTCTTTCTGTCTCTCCCACTCACTCTCTCTCTCTCTCTCTCTGTCAATCTCTTTTTCTCTCTGTCAACCTCTTTATCTCTGTGCATCTCTTTGTTTTTATGTCTCCCATTTATGTTATTCTTTCTTTCTCCCTTCTCTCTCTCTCTCTCTCTCTCTCTCTTCTCTTTCTGTCTCTTCTTTCTCTTGTTCACTTACTCCTACTATCGATCCACGAAAGTGTACAAGTTAAATGGGTTAGTGCTATTCTAAGAAATACCTTTACAAATTCAAGCGCTATACTACATTCAAATACATCACATAACTGTGTGGCACAATTCAAGCGCTACACTCAATTCAAATACATCACATAACTTCCATTCAAATACATCACATAACTGTGTGGCACAATTCAAGCGCTACACTACATTCAAATACATCACATAACTGTATGGCATAATATAGGCGCTACACTACATTCAAATACATCACATAACTGTATGGCACAATTCAAGCGCTACACTACATTCAAATATATCACATAACTGTATGGCACAATTCAAGCGCTACACTACATTCAAATATATCACATAACTGTATGGCACAATTCAAGCGCTACACTCCATTCAAATGCATCACATAACTGTATGGCACAATTTGTGATATATACAAACGAAGACGCCTTTATCATTGTTGAAACTCGCTCCTTGGTTTGCAGCTCCAAACAACAAGTACAACTAAACCGATGTAGATGTATTCTTCTTAAACAAATCCACGACAGACGCATCTCTTCAGTCTACACAACCAAAGCCATCCTTCCACAGTTTCTCATGATTACATCAGAACCACGCACAGAAAGTTCAATACAATTATTTATATTAGAAGTTAAATCTAGCTGCCTAAACTAGTGTCAAATGTTTTCATCAATTATTCTCTCAATGGTTCAGATAAACCCTTACTGGACTATTATCGTTATTATTTGTATAATATTTTTATTTTCCTACTTTGTTTTTAAAACACAATGGCACAATTTTTATTTTGCAGCTATGTGTGAATAAATTAGACGCAATATAACATCATGGCCAATTTCATTGCAGATATAGCCTGGCACCACAGTTAAAACATAAATTCGAGTTGACTAGAACTGAACAAGACAACAAATTGATAGAACATTTGCATTAAATGATGAAAAAGAGACAATGTTCACAAATTTGGTTTTGGTTGTCAAGTTATTGTACTATTGAAAGCAACTTTTCTACTTTGTCTGTTAGCTCCTCCTCTGTTGAAGCCTTGTATAGCTTTTATTTCCTTTTTCTTTGGCTTATTTCTCCGAGCCCCCCCCCCCCCCTCTCCTTAGAACATTAAGTGTTGCCATTGTGTAATCAAGAATATAAAAAAAAACTAGTCGACCGGCGGCGTAGCATACGCGCTATTTTGCAGGGCCGGCCATAGGGCACCGCAACCTATGTGACCGTAGTGGGCCCCGCACTGTCATAGGACCCACGCTAATCCTAGGTGTAAATCATTAAATTAAACCATTTTATAACGTATAACAGATTTTCCGCGGCCTCCTGATTTACCAGGAGCTCCTAGAAATCTCCTGAAATTACATAATATACGAAAAAGTCCTCCGGAAATCATTAACTCTTTTGAAAACTCATACAAATCTCCTGAATATATCGATAAAAATTGTCATTTTGGGGTGTCATTCAATATGGAATAAAATGCTAAGACGTATTTATTTTCTAATACAAACAAAGATTTCACTTATTATCCGTATCCCTACCCAAACTTGGCCCCGCAAAATCCGTTTCGCATAGGGCTCTACAACGGTTTACTCCGGCCCCGCTATTTAGTGACGGATGAATACAGAGTAGCTTACTTGTTCCCACTCCCCTCTTTTTTTCGCCGCTAAATATACGTGTGTTAGAAATTAAAAAGAGTGATCTTTCCATGACTTCTAGGTCACAACGGTTAAGTCCGGCCCAGCTATTTTGTGACGGTGAATACTACTTGTTCTCCCCCTTCTTTTTTTTCATAGGGTAACTCTAGTCCTTCCGACTTGCAGAAATAAACGAGTGGTCTTTCTTTTACTACTTGTCCAAACTCTTGAGCCATGAAGAGAATTATATATATATATGGAAGATAGACAAAAATGTGTTTCTTTTAGAATAAGTAGTCAATGTTTACATTAAAATAATACTCAATAGTAAAAGAAAACAAGTAGTCTCCAAAATTTACTGAAATTTGTTTTGCTTGTCTGACATATGTCTTCAGAATTGAAGATTATTACATGTTCACCCAAATCTCCCACAGGACTGAGGGCAAAGCACAAGCCCAGGTTTGACCAAGATTTTACTTTTTATGTCTATGCATTAGAATATTATCGACCCTATGCTTTTACCTATATGAGTTCAAGGTCGTCCAAATAGTTTATTGAAATGATTTCATTTCTTGTTTGATACAATAGGCAAAAGATAAGAATGATAAGAAATGACTCCATGTACTTTCTTATATTACATCAGTCCTTTGTGCACTGACGTCTCAACATTTCACAGTGAACAATCTTATCTGAGTTGACAACCATTTATGTAACGAAGTATGATCAATGACACGAGATCAATGATTCTATTTTATCTTTTTACACCAGCTCACATTGGTCGTCTGAATGGCACTAGTGATGCGTGGCCAATATTAAAACTGATTTCGATCATCAGTCAAACAATTATTTAGAAAGTTGCATCAGGTCAAGGTCAGTGAAAACTATGGGACAATAAATAAACTATTTGAAAACGAGACACTTTGTTAATATTGTAAATTCTGTTTTAACTATAGACTGAAACAGATCGATAAATACAGATTCCTTGCTCAACCAACTGAAGAAATTATTGAGAAACCTTTTTTTTATGTACAGCTGTTGAGATTGGAATTAGGTGGATCCTCCCCCCCCCCCCTCCAACTGTCAAAATAATTGTTGTATACACACAGAATGTTATATTATTCGCTGTTAATCATTCAAACCTTTCACTTCATTTATGGCTAATTAAAATTAGAAATTCAAGATATGTGAGTTTTAAGTTATTAAAATGCTTTAAAACAAAAAATAATGCATATATACAAATAAAAAGAAGTAGAATAAATATTTTGGATTGGTTAATATTGCTTATATCTTGTGTACTGAAGCTATTGCCAAAATTATTTTCTCCGTTCGACATATCTCACATAACTTGTCTGTACAAATACTATGTCATGTCTCCGGTATTCAAAACAAAGAACTAGATCTACATAGAATACATAAATTATCCACAAAAGATCAATAATTACCTTCGAAGAACAAAAACCTTGGGCATGTAATAACTTGCCAATGTATTGAATCTGAAGTCCACAAAATATCGAGAAT
The DNA here is from genome assembly GCA_030265305.1 of Biomphalaria pfeifferi. NCBI lineage: Eukaryota > Metazoa > Mollusca > Gastropoda > Planorbidae > Biomphalaria > Biomphalaria pfeifferi. The sequence continues at coordinate 1,281,367 of JASAOG010000105.1, read as the reverse complement.
CTAATCAAAGAGAAAAACAAAACAAAACTGCAGACCACGGACCGTGACCGAGACAATAAAGACCAATAAATCAGGCAGATTTGACTTGGAAGAGTTACATCCCCTTGAGTAATCATTAGCTCCAGTGGAACCAAAGCTCTGCGCCGGTCAGTAATAGGAAACTACAAACCTTGCGCTCTGATCGCACACAATCACTCATTTCACGACAGGAGGTGGCGGCTAAAACAAGAGCGAAGGTACCAGTGTTTTGGTTGCTAGAAATGGAAAAATCTAGTGGTGGTGACTTGGTGTGAGTGACTTATTGTGAGTGACTTGGTGTGAGTGACTTAGTGTATGTGACTTAGTGTGAGTGTTACTTTACCCTTACATCGTCAGGTTTCTCTAAAGTTTAAAAAGGTCAACCCCACCTCCCCCCCCCCCCCCCCCAACTTTTATTTTCTGCTTTCTAAGGCTTCGCCACTAAGGGTTGTTGTAGGGTATACTGTGTTATTTAGAAAACTGTCAACGACACAGAGAGTTTACAGACTAGTGTTCCTTAACCTGCTTTTGCGTCAAGACATAAAATTATAGAACCAAGCTATTAACCTAAATACAATCTAGGTGATTGGAACATTCTAATTAAATGGACTCTTGCATTAGGGACTGTGTAAGTTTGAACCACCGAATCAATACAAGTTGGGAGGGAGTACTAGTCTGTGTACTAGCCTGCGAACTAGCCTGGGTACGGGTACTAGCCTGTGTACTAGCCTGGGTACTAGCCTTACTAGTCTGTGTACTAGTCTGCGTACTAGTCTGTGTACTAGCCTGTGTATTTGTCTTTGTACTCGTCTGGGTACTAGTCTCTATGGTTGGAGGATGCAAAAAGTTTTTTTTTTCACTGTCAAATTTTAAGTGTCTGTAGTTTCTTGCTTATGTTTTACTTTTATTCAAATAGAATGCATTTCAAAGATTAAAATAAATGAATTACTTAATTTTAAAATGTATTTTTACATTCAGTTAATGTCTATATAGAGTAAAACATTGGGGCAGAAAACGCAAGACAAAGAAAATGTTAAGGTCCTAAAAGAGAGCTAGTTGAACATTTATTCACTAATCGTTTATTATTCCTGTAATTTAAATTGTCCATCGGTTCCAAATATAGACACTTTTAACGAGGACATTAGTCAGTAAATCCCTACGGGCTCCTTCAACTCAAAAGCAACAGTTCCTCATCAGTGCGCAAAAACCGTAGTTCCCAAACTATTGATCTTTTGAAGAATCCAAGTCCCAAGTTAGCCAAAATATTTCTCACGGCTCTGTCTGACACCAAACGTTGGTTTATGTTTTCTGTAATTGTTATAATACTTGAAAGCACCAGCAAACAACAGTTATATCATAACATAATCTGTTTACCTCTAAGACACCGTTATTTATTCTTTATACTTATTTTTACAATTTAGTCACAATTTAGTATAGCTAATTAGCAGAGGTAATATCACAAGGGAATTGAGTCTATAGACTTTATCAAAGCTAACAAACTTGAAAATGCCAAAATTATGACTGCGACCCAATGAAAAGAATTTGAAAAAATGGAATTTATGATTATTACATAACTGATTAGCATATGAATATACGAATATACGAGCATATAAAGTATGTTTGGTTCAACCGCACTTCAAATATTAAAATTTTTGCTTATGGACATGATCTTTGAATATCTCACTATTGTATTATTATTTGTTGTTGTAAAAAATATATCTGGATAGTACTGGTTAGTACCAGACAATGTCGTACATTTGAAGCCTTTTTTTTTACTATGTTGTTATAATTTGTTAGTTAGTAAAAAAAAAGCATTAAAATATACTTTTTTTGCATTAAAATGCTTAATTTGTGTGTTTTTCAATGTTATAACTAATCTGTTTTCACTTAAACATTGAAGAAAAAAAAATAAATTTTTATATATTTTTCCTCGCGGGCCACTTACTGCTACATACACTGCCGGTGTACCTTTCACAGAATCGTTACTACATGGAATTTAAAAAAAATTCTTTTTGCAGTGTCTTAGTTTGACCAATAGAAATTGATATTTAATGTAAAATTTATATTTAATGCAGTAATAAATTTTTGGGGGTTAATGGGTTAATACTAAATCATCGTTTGCCTCAGCGCAGCCAAGGGGGTTTTGAGTATAAAACCCCCTACTGTGACATGTTAGGGAAAATGACGTGTGTTTGGCGCGTTTAATGTCTAGGGGATGATTATTTTTAAAATTATCACACACCAACCCGTCAGCATATAAATCGGGAGCAGGCACGCAACGAGACAAGCAATGAAAGATAGATACAAAGTTAAAAATCGAAGAATATTTATTTACATAAATATTTACATAGAAGAATAAAAAGGGGGAGGGTTTGCACCTATCTCTAGTCGATACTATATTTATCATCACTCTTGCACTTAATAAGAGAGTATATCACTTTGTCTTCTGAACTTAGCTGGTTGTCCTGTTGATGTCGCAGCTGGCTGTGTCCTGGCTTAAGTCTCTGCAGCTGGAGGTGGCGCTCTAGCTGGTAGAGGGACGCCGGTGATACAGTTCTTGTGGAGTCTCAATCAAAAGTTCTGATATCTGTAGTCTGCACAGTAGGGCGGTGGCCGGCTACCGTGGGCACAAGTGTACTGCGGGCAGAGCTGATCTGCCATGGGCAGCGTAGTTAACAAGATAAGTCCAGTGAGTTGCGGAGGGTTTGGCGTAGCTATGACGTCTCGCACAGACTCTGGATCTATAGGGACGTCGTGCCTAATGGGTTGACGAGCGGACTATCAAATAGCCGATAGCGCCAAGTAAATAGTTGAGTATATCCAAGTAGGCAATAGATGATACTCAATAGCAAGTAGGCAGTAGTGCAGTGCTGAATAGCAATAAGTACAAAGGCAATAGGCGATTGATCCGATAAATAGGCAGTTGACTAGGCAGTCAATGCCAAATAAATAGGCATGTGAGTGATCCGATAAATAGGCAACAGGCAGATGATCCAAACAAATAGGCAGACACCTGAGGATAAATAAAGACAAGTTAGGACATGTCCCTCATGCATCTTATCGATGCCCTCGACTGAGGTGCATTCGTCAGATTGGAAAATTACTTTTGAGCACAAAGGGGAGATGATGACGAATGGGATTTGAAAAACAGAGGGCTGATAGTAACAATATAAAAATGTACATACAAGGGAAAATAATAATCTCAATGAAACAACAAAAGTTGGAAAGATAAAAAAAAAGGGAGGGGGCGGAATGGGCGGTGGTCAGCGACCATGACGGTTTGTTTACACATGGCCGTTGGAAGAGAACGATGGAGTGCGCTTGAAATGAGAGTGTCCGTTCAAGGGGCACATATCTCGTCAAAGTAGAATGGCTAAAGGGGAGATAATTCATATATCTTTTCTAAGCGCAGTATTAGTGCACTTGTAAAATTATCAAGGCAGTCAGCCGAGATAAAGGGAACAAAATAAGATGTACAAATATATACATGGTGGCATCAACGATCGATTGAGCAACGTAGCATTAATAGATCAATGCAATACATAAATATACACATATGCCAGGTTTATGTTTTCTACTTACGACAGTGAGAAATACACAATGCACTAATGAAATAAGCGAAGTACACATGAAACAGGAAATGTCCTAGGCTTAAGATTATCTCTCACGTGGATGAATCCGACAAGAGTAATTGGGGACAAGAGAAATTGGGGATAGAAAGGGGAAAAAGTTAAAATAAAATAAATAAATAAATAAATAATAAATAAATAATAAATAAATAATAAATAAATAATAAATAATAATTACTAATGCTGTGATAAAGTTGAGTGACTCTGACTGCAAGCTTTTGAGACACCTACCATGTTTTTTTTTCTCTGTCAAACCCCCTCTTCTATGCTAACGACAATACCAGAATTTTAAGAGCATAGCTATGAAGGATTTTGATGTTAAACCCCCCCTCCGAAATTTACGATAAAACTCCCTCTTCAATATAAGACTATCCATAGATCAGTCACCATATTCTATGAGCGTAGCCAAAAGAAGTTTTGTGCTTTGAAACCCCCTCCGGCGGAGTTTAGACTTAAAAACCACCTCTTCAATAAAAAAAAAGCAAATTACACATTCAAAATGGTATGATCGTAGCCATAGAGGGTTTTGAGTTTACCCCCCCCCCCCCTTTTCAACTTGGTTTGAAGCTAAACAAATACCTCTTGAAAATAAAAAAATCAAATTACTCACTCACACTTCTATGAGCGTAGCCAAGCCAAGGGGGTTTTGAGTTTAAATCCTCCTCTTCAGAGGGCTTTTTTAAAACCCCTCCTGATGGTTTTGAGTTTAAATACCCCCATACAGAGAGTTTAAAGATTGAATTTTATTCTAAAGCAAATTACAGTTCCACAGATTTTTTGTTTACCCCCCCCCCCCCCCAATGATTTTAATGATACAACTTCCCTTTTAGATATAAAATCTAAAGCCAACTACAGTCACCTAATTCCAAGAGCGTAGCCAAGAGAGGTTACATATTTCTACCAGTGGTTGGGCTCCATTAATAAAGTTCAGTGAATAGTCAGTCATCTGCCGAAATTGAAAAACATTAAATGTGGCTCAACAAAGATGGCTAAGACGGATTTTAGGAGTCAGTTATAGAGATCGGGCCTAAATCAAGGAAATCCTTTGCCGAACTGGGAGTCGACCCCTTAGTAAGGTTGTGACAGAGCGTCGCATGAGGTTTTCGGGACATGTTCTCCGAGAAAATGAATTACGCATAATGAGTTGCCATGACATAAAGGCCAATACGAGGAAAGCGCAAACAAGGACATCCTAGTACAACTTGGCGCCACATTTTCATGGAGGTCCTCACAGCAGGTAGGAAGAGGCTTCAGACATTGCCAGTGACAGATTTTTGTGTAAGCAGATTGCGGCCCAATGTGCTGAACGACGCGGGAATATCTACGTCAGTAAGAAAAGCAAATAAGATTTTTGAAATAAAACTTTTTAATAGCAGGAGAATGCACTCTAGATACCACAGAGTATGCATTTTGTTGGCTTTCAATACCGTAAAATGTGCTTGGCGGCGGGGCTCCGCCCTGCGCTGGGGGAGCGCTGCGACCCCTTTCTGGTAATGGCGGGGAGTCTACAATTTTCACGCTAACTCCAGGAAGAAACAATTCTAGAGTACAATTAACGTCTTCCGAAGAAAATGAGAATGAAGGGTCAGAATGTAATAAAGATTAATTATGTATACAAAACACACATACATACTTTTTTTAGCGGGGGGGAGGGGGGAGAAAAAAATTCCCTTACCCGAAAAAAATCCTGGCTACGCCCTTAGATGTAACACTATCTTTCATATCAACATCTGCAGTTTCATTTAAACCGTATAGTGTGTATGCTGTTACTCAGATACATCTCTACAGGTGCGGACTGACATTTAGCTGCTAGATGGATTGGATGTGGCGCAAAACAAGAATTACATCTCAGATTTCTCTGATTTCTGGTAAGTATAGCCATTTAGACTAGGGTTAATTCGGGTACATCAGAAACGTTTTAATGTTTTACATGTTATTTAAATGATCCCGATATAGATTTTTTTGGATGAGCTGGGTTTTACATCGAAACAAATCTTGATAAATTTTATGGGGGACATTCAGTTTAAATATCGAACAGATCTCTATCCACCTGTTCCCCCCAGTCTAAGAACTTTCTCAACAACTAGTGGTATATTTGTATAAACCTAAACGAAAATGTTTGCTTCAAGTTATCTTTAAATTCCAGACGTTTCTAGCCTAAGATCACGACTTCCTACACGGATCTAGATGTCCATCTAGTCCACTACTAGATCAATCAGGCCATTACAAGGAAGGTCTAGATCTATACAGGCCACTATCCTGGAGGTCTACTTCTAGAACTATGCAGGAGGTTTACTAAAGAGCAACTATCCTGGAAATCTAATAAAATCATTAAGGGTCACAATCCTGGAAATCTAATAAATTAATTAAGGGTCACTATCCTGGAAATCTAATAAATTAATTAAGGGTCACTATCCTGGTGTTAAAAGCAACATTTTCACTATATAGTACAACTATAACAAAGTAATAAGGTTTAATACACATACATGGGCATTATTGTAAATAGACAACAATGTGAACAGTGACCTAAACGTAATCTCCATAAAACTTTTATTATTATTACTAGCAGATTTCATGGAAAGAAAATAAATCTATAACTTGTGCAGCTATTTTCTCATTGTTGTGAAAGCTAAAACTTCAGAAAAACAAATGCAAACTTTGTATATTGCACATTGAATAAAGAATTGGAATTTTCAATATTACGTTTGTTATTCTAGATTTAGATAAGACTGCCTATTTAGACACGATATTGGAACAGACAGCAAAAAGAATGTCGGCTTACCCCCCCCCCCCTCCCCGGCAACAAAGTCCACTAAAATTCCACATTTTGAGATTCATTGAACCTACTCTCTTGGCGGCATGCAAAATATCGTTTGAGCATTCTGAGCCTCGTGCATCATAATCTAGTGTGAAATGTGTAATGATGTATGTGGGTGTGTTAGTTCAAGGGCCATGACTCCATGTTATACTTTACCTCAACCATGTACTATAGTGGGTCTAGAAAGCTGTCTGGACAACATAATAGAATGCACCGGCCCATCTCTTGATAGCCTGATAAAAACAACCGCAGGGAGAGATTTGGTAATGGCACGGTTATACGAACAGTCACAGCACCGCAACGACATCAATTAAATGATAGATGAGATGATGACAGAGAAATATTAAACTCCCAAAGATAAAATTATGAAATGAAGATACAATTATTAAACACAGACAACATTTGGAAACAAAAAAACATATCTATGAAACATATATACCGAGTCGTACAATGCACAAGACATTAAATAACTATTTATTTAGAAACCATTGACATGATGCTACTCTATTCATCAAGACAGATCATTGAGAAACAAACAAAAAAAAAAGAAATCTTTGATGAACCAATTTAAAAAACAAATAACATGACACCTTTTTTAAAAAACAGAAAAAAACTACAATGACAAATCTCGGGCTGTACAAAGTGAAATAGTCAAAGAGGTACTATAAATATAAAAAATAATGATACAAATAAAAAGTATATTTTGCTGTTTTATACCCGGTTAGTTATAGTTGTAAAGTATGTTCTACACAGTTTCAGACGTGTGTATAACGCTTTAAGAACTAAGTTGATAGAAAATGTAGTAATGTAATAGAGAGAGAGAGTTTGTCAATACTCACAATCTCATTTTAGTTTCCTAATGACTTATAAATAGGGTAAACAAATATTAATAGATTAATAACAAACTTCAACAATTCTAGGGTACGTGAGATTATTTAGAACTATATAGCTAGTGCGTGAGATACACACTTCATTTTTTCCCCACTTAGTTCTTCATGTACACTATGGGATGAAGAGGTCATAGCTTTTTATATTAGAAAATACATTTAACATTTAGTAAACTAAAAAAATTGGATCAGATCGACATAAATACAACAACTGAAGTTATTAGCGCAACGCATTACCAACTGACAGTTTCGAAAGTTTCTAGACCTTAACCTTTGACCAACTCTTTTACTTGCACATACCAATTACATGAAGCTTGGATTAATATTTGAAAAATGCACACTCTTAATAGTTATGCAAATTAGAGATACTTTAACATTCCTAAGCTAGATAAAGTACACTTGACACGGTATTATCCGTGTTAGTATCTGTGTTGCTGTAAACCTGTTCCCCTTTCTTTATTTTTCTCGTGCGAACTAGCGTGCTTAGTTGATTATGCTGTACCTCAGTGAGTGTGTTACGAAATATTAAGTTTTCATTTCTGGATTGCCAGATTGTTTATTGTTTTCCTTTTCGTGTTTTTAGATCATTGTATGTGAATTCTATTTGAAATATTGTAAAAGTATTTCTTTTGCCGGGATTATTGACACATTGCAACTGGATCGACGAGAAGTCTTCAGAGTGATAGCGGCGACCTGAGACTCGGTGAGTTTTTATTTGGTTTGGTTCAATCCCACAGTGACGTAGCTAGGGCAGGGGGGAAGGTGGGGAAGAATTTCAAAATCTTCCTCCGGCCCTCACTTAAGGGGGGGGGGGGCTCAAATGATGTTCGAATTTTTTAAAATTAAATATTAAATATGATGCAAAATGCAGAGGCCCCAAAAGAGGTCAAGCCCCTCCCCCGGACTCCAAATGATGCCAAATTCCTAGCTAAGCCAATGCCACGTTTTGACAGCATATTAAGTAACATGATTAAAACAAAACTTCTACTCTAAAGAGTTACTTTAAACAATTACCGGATAAAATGAAATAAAGAAACCTGTTTACGACTTGGATATGTTTAGTGTAATCCTACATCAGGTCTACATGTGTTGTAAGCGATACTTGTATTGGTATTCATTTAAGAAATCTTTTGCCAAGGAAAGTAGTAGATGTACAAATGAGAATTTCATCCGACAAATGGCAGACAACGGTTTTGTCTGCACAGAATGTGACAAAATATGTAGATCACAGCTAGGACTCCGTAGCCACATGAAATACTGCATTCCTCCTTCAGTCGTGAAGAAACACTGTATTAATCATTGGAAATAACATGTTCAAGTTACATTCGAGTCTTTTATTTCAAACAACAACAAACTATTTATCAGAAGAACAAAACCTAAAAACCTAAATTGCATTCGCTTATATGAATTGAATCCACGAAAAAGAGAAAAGTGTGAGAATCTTATGAGCTAAACACTGGACATTGAAACATGCGTATGGCACAACACACAACACACAGGTATTTGTTCTGGCCAGATAGTCTATTCCATGTGACTGGTCATTGTGTAGTTTAAGTTACTGGACTGTGGTGACCTTGTTCACGAGCTAAAGGGTTTGGGTACAACTGGTTGAGACTGAGAGTCTCTATTTGGGATTTTCCGATTATTATCCTGCCAGACCTCTTTTCTAAAATACTTGACGGTAAGAGTATTGAGAAAAAAGAACTAACTAGGCTGAACATTTTTTCTTGAAAATCATTTTTGTCTGTTAGATTGTTTTTTAATGGAAAAAGATCATCATTCATTTTTAAAGAATCCATTTATTAACATGACATCTATTGACATCTAACCTATTGACATTACATATATTAATATCATACCTTTTAACATCATATCTTTTGACATCACATCTATTAACATCACACCTATTAACATCACACCTATTAACATCACACCTATTAAAAACAAAGCTATTGTCATCACATTTATTGACATCACACCTTTTGACATAGTAACTATTGACATCACACCTATTAACATCACACCTATTGACATCATACATATTGATATCAACTACAGGAGCTTGTTTTTGTACATGTCACTGATGCTGATATTGCTGCGCCAGTTGGGGTGAGGCAGCAGTTCATAAACGTTTGCACTTTTCTAAGTGCAGTTTTAGGTGTCTTGACGTCTTTACTCCATTTATCGAAACGGCTTAAACATTTGAATTAATGAAACACATATTTTTAGGCTAGGAAATTGTTTTGATGTTCAGTTTTTATTGAGTCTGTCGCGTTAATAGCATATGTGACACCATACTGTGGCCATGATATTCTTGTACGCTTATTAATGTGTTTCATGAAAGAAAAAGGATAGTCTTTAACTTGCCTAATGAAATACTCAGAAAGACACAAAGATAGAGGCACATTTCTTATTCCATACTCTAGAACAATTTCGCACGAGTGCTCCTTATTCCCTAAGGCTATTATAGAATGGAATGGGTAACCTGAATCAACCTGAATAACCAACGACTTAGCAGAGTTTAAGTCATTGATAAACAAATATGAATATCCTTCGACGCGTAAAGTGCGTAGGACGTAATTATCTTCTTTTTCCAGTAACGTCTGTAACCTGTAAGATAAGACAAGACAAAATGTAAAGTGTAATAGGCCTACCTAACATTCAACTTCATATAGTATGATATCCTGAAAATAATGAAGCCTATGTCAAATATTGTTTAGGTATATGGCACTTTGGTACTAAAACAGAAAAGGTAATTTTAATTATTTTATATTCTGGTTACTGGCTGCTCTTCCATAATAAGTTATCTGTCCTTGATTTAGAAGCTCTTAAAAAAAAAGAATTATGGCTTCATAAAATGTAATTCACAAAAAATAAAAAGGGACATGTGCTGGGTATATTGAGGCGAAATGAATGCCGGGAAACAGAAAAATCAATACGCCATTTAAAACTTCCTGCTCACGTCATGTTTCAGGCAATCGTTTCAATGAAAAGTAAACTTGAGGATCACATAATCATATTTGTGGAGTTGTCTATCAAAAGTCATCCAATTCATTCAAAGTTTGCCAACTGACCAAAACGAAAAGCGTAGCTACGCTTTACAGTTAGTAGTGGAGTTTTTTGATTCAAAACAATTAGAAGGAATTCTATTTATATTTATTATTATTATAATACATATTGTAATTCCACTTTAAAATAATATAGTTCTTAGTGCCTATTTCTTTATATCGTCCTGGGTCCATTAGAATAAGCAGAAGAAACAAATGGAAGTTAAAAAGTATTTCTCGATAGATCCCTGATGTCTGTTAACTATTGGAACATTGAAGTCATCAATGTTACTGAATGGTCAAGTGTTACTGAATGGTCAAGTGTTTCTGAATGGTCAAGTGCTACTGAATGGTCAAGTGTTACTGAATGGTCAAGTGTTACTGAATGGTCAAGTATTACTGAATGGTCAAGTGTTACTGAATGGTCAAGTGTTACTGTATGGTCAAGTGTTACTGAATGGTCAAGTGTTACTGAATGGTCAAGTGTTACTGTATGGTCAAGTGTTACTGTATGGTCAAGTGTTACTGAATGGTCAAGTGTATGTTACTGAATGGTCAAGTTTATGACATGGGCGCATTGAAATAGAAAACAAAATACAAACAACATTTCACGAGATGTAGTACAGGCTTGAAAAATGAAACCTGTTGAAAATGACATTAATAGAAAATACAATACTGCTGCTTGAAAATCACACTGTTTGTAAATGACATTAACGCTTGAAAAATGACAAAACTTCTTGAAAATGACTCATCTGCTTGAAAATGATACTACTGTTGTTGTAACACTCAGTTTTAATTTCTAACAGGGAAAGTGAATAAGAAATTTTAAAAATTATCTTCCTTTTTGTTTAAATTTTGAATAGTGTATGAATATTACGACGGCTTTTCCTAGGGCCTCTACAATTTGAGTGACAAAGTCAACAGAACGCATAGATTCTACTTATACATGGAAGTCAATGCTAGTAATTCAAAAGCCCCGATTAGCATCAGAATGTGGTTGATAAGGTAGTTCTATTCAACTATACTGGAGATCTTTTACACAATTCGTAAAAGGGAGACGAGAAACTTTGCTACGTATTAAACTACTTCTCCATCGCCTGGCGAGAGTAGTTAGAAGTAAGTTGAACGAAAATGCTCAAACTTTTGACATCTTTTTGCTGCTGTTTGGATTTTGCATAAATCTCTACATTGAAATTTAAAGCTGTATGTAGTTGCCAACTAAGTAACAGCAACTTTGTATGGAAAAGAATTTTTTTAGATTTTTTAAAGAATTATGCAAAAATTATAGGCCTACGTGGACTTGGACTAGCTGTCAGGAGCTACAGAACAACATGCACCCCAATTCGCAGAAGCACTCTATCTACGACAACAACAACAAATTAATAACCTTTTATAAACTCAGTGATTCTATTCTCTTGCTTGGAATCTTGAGATCCGATGAACATTATTTTTTTGGCATTTGCAAAAAATTTGATAGAACATTATAAGACATAGGTTATTTCATCTTTTGTCACTTCATACCTGGTCATTTCATTCCCGGTATTCTCATAAACGGTCATTTCATCTTTGGTCACTTCATCGCCGGTCTTCTCATCCCTTTTCTTACAATTTTGACATTGGTAGTTAAATATTAGGATTAGCTTGTACAAAAACCCACCGTTAAACTCAACGAATCTCTTCGTATGGGCGACATCCAGGCATTTGTATCTCCTATTTACATTTGTCTCTCTGTCTGTTTCTTTCTTTTTCTCTCTCAGATGCTCACCAGTCAATCTTGATCGTAATGCTGTTTTATTGATCATTTTGGTAAAAAAAAAAGTTCTCAAACGTACGTACTCCCAAACATCGCTAGAATTCTAGCAGCTGCGCAGAATAAGCTTGGAAACTTCTCTCTAGGAAGAAACTGGTAGAAATCTGGAACATCAACATCAGCGTATTTTTGCTCCAGAACAGTGTCACACTGCAGGTCCAGTAGTTTCATCTGGACTTCCTCTGGAACGTTTTTCACTTCAACTGCGAACGGAGAGGCAACAAGGAAAAACTGTGGTTCGAGACCAGTGAATTGCTGAAAGCGGTGTTCAAAATCTTCCAGTAGTCTGGAGAGGATGTCTACGTAGTCTTTCAGGCGCTGTGGTTCAACCGTAATGCTCTGTAAAAAAGACAAATGAGTCAGGTTTACATCTGCCAGCTCAGTGACCCACAAAGTCAGCTTGCATCTGAATGATTTGATGCTGTCAAACATCACGGTAATCCGCTGCTTTGTGCCATGTAGTTGTGAATTGAGTGCATTAAGATGTTGCGTGATGTCAGTAAGAAAAGCAAGATTCGACAAAACATTGGGTCACTGAGCTGAGGTATGTCTCCGTCTTTCATTGCCATGAACAATTCTATTTCCCGTCTCAGTTCAAAAAATCTCTGCAGCACTTTTCCACGACTCAACCATCTGACTTTCGTATAATAAAGCAACTCTCCGTATTCCGTTTCTAAATCAGCTAGATAAGGACACAAACTGTCTGTGGTTGAGACCCCGTGCACGTATGAGGTTCACCGTCTTCATGACAACATCCATCACGTTCTTCATTTGTAGACTTTTGCTACAGAGTGCTTCTTGGTGTAGGACGCAGTGTATGGCTGCAAAATGTCCCGCCAAGCTGAGCTGATACCGTTTCTCTACCATTAATCCAACAACACCAACCTTCTCTGAACACATTGCTGGTGCACTATCCGTAGCCACTGAAACTAGTTATTTTCGCACGGTAGCCCACACACCTGTCAATACAAGCTTCCAGTTCTTGAAACACGTCGCGTCCAGTCGTTGTAGTAAGCCCAATGGCTTTTCAACAATGTTCAAGTTTTCGTCGACCCCACGAATGAATACGACACAGTATGCGGTGTCTGTTACACCAGTAGACTCGTAGAGTGCAATGGAATATGCTACAAAGTCTTTTGCAGCGGCAATCAGTTGCTGTTGAACATTTGTCGCTGACTCGGTGATCCTGCTTGCAACTGTGTTCGCAGGCAGACTTATGCCGTCAAAGAGTTTCTTTTTCTTGGGGCAGATAATTTCACACGCATGCAGCATACACTTTTACAAACTGCCTTTCAGTGAACGGTCGTAATGTCTTTGCTATCATCTTGCTAACAACAAAGCTTGCCTTCACAGAATCTTCGCTTACAGTCGGCGGACATCTCATTTAATAATTTGTGCAGTAGTAAATCATTTCACGGCTTATATATGGTCATTGTAAATTTTTTTTTTTTTTTTGAATTCGCGGACGTGGCCGCGGGCTACACAAACTAGTTTCGCGGGCCACATAAGGCCGCAGGCCACGTGTTTGAGACCCCTGCTCTAGTCCGACTAAAATTGTATGTTTTTAAGCGTTTCGTTCATTTTTTATGAATAGCTTAAACAAATAGTGAAATTAAGTTTTGCAAGATCACGTGATTGATACAGTTTAGAAAGGTAAAGAATAGAAAGAGGGTGGACTCTATTCTCAAAGTAAGGAGATAATTTCTAGTTGTCAGTAGCTGGAGTCCATTTTGTGATGTCCCCTTTTGTTCATATGTCCCATCTTTTATAAAGAAAATCTATTTTGAATAGAAAAGTTTCTAAACACTGAATTTAAGGTCAAAAAGTTATTTAGACTCTGAAATCAAAATTTTAAAATAAAATGCTTGTGTCACTATAGCGAGATACAAACTTTAAACGTACTTAGGGACAGCGTTCATTGTGTAACTGATCAGTACGGTAGGTCTAAAGGCCAAAATCAATACTGGATTCCTTTTACTTAATGTACAGGTCAAGGTGTCAAGAAACTCTTGTTTTTCACTGGGAAAGCAGATCAAGTTTAATATATTATTTGCTTTAGGCTAAACGTAGGTCTACATGTCAACTTCCACTTGGAATTTTTTTTCTCGAGAAAACAGGTAAAGGTCAATGCATGATTCGTATCGATCTGAGATTAAAAGTCTTTGTAATTGGATGATTTGCTTCAGACTGAAGTTCCAGGGCAAGGTCAATACATGACGCAGCAACTTAGTACCCCCTCACATTAGACTTACATTTTTTATTATGTCGTGTGCATGTTTGTAAGATATCACGAAATTTCCCATATTAATGAACAATCATTGAGTAAACATAAATACAATACAAATTAAAATTGTCTCTTCTGTCTCGGGAGTCGATGACTGCGCCAAGAAATGTTATCAGATATTTCTTCCCCTAGAACGTATTCCTGTTCGTTTCATAAAGGGACTTTGTTTTGTGCAAAAATAACAAAGATGTTTACTTGAGATTATTCATTCGAGTGACTGCCAAAATTATGTTGGCTGATGAATGATGTCTATAACATTGTAGGGTGATGATATCACACACGATATCTTTCCCAAAGAATATTTTTAAGATTGTCGCTATTACGTTTACAATCTTCCAACAAACATCGCTTTCATTATCTGTTGCTCTATCAGTTTTGTCGTCACGTATATATTAGGTAAATTACATTATAAATAAAAGTCTGTGTTCTTGAATATGGATCTATTATTACAATTTGATAACTTTTTGGTTTCTGTGGGCACATGACTGATTGTTGGAATTTAATGATCTTATTGAAAGTAATTGTTTTTTCAACATATCCGGAGGGATTATCTTTGTGTGTTATAAATAGCGTATGTGTTTGCTTAGAAGTTGTAATAAGAACTTTACCAGACGTAAATCTAACATGTATAATTTACTGTGACATTTTTAGAACCCATAAAGAAACCAGCGTGTGTATTTGGAATGGACCAAGTCTGATCTAGTTCGAGGGAAAGGACCAGTGGCAGAGCTATGCCAGTAGTGACAATTGCAATTATCGCTGACCTTAAAGGCAATCGGAAGGTAGAATGGCAGTGTTTCCAAATTTTCGACATATGCATTCCCCCTTGAAAAATTTGCGTAACTCCAGGTAACTCTGAATACCCCTCTCCCCCCAAAAATGGATTAACATATCAAAATAATAAACGAAAAATAACATTGTTCATACAAAATAATTATAAATAAAATTTATTTAGATCAGTGAGAGGAAGTATTGTTAATGAGTTGCAATCACTTCAAACTCTCCCCGTACCTCTAGTGGTAAGCATACCTTACTTTGAGAAACACTGGCTTAGAAGTATTGTGTTGTATTTGGCATACTAAGATCACATGCACGTAGTTTTTAATGTGAATATTATCTTGCAGAGGACACTAGCACACGAAGGTCTGGTCCTGGACTCTCTTGGACACTAGCACACGAAGGTCTGGTCCTGGACTCTCTTGAACAATAACACACTAATGTCTGGTCCTGGACTTATTGGATTCTTTTTATTTAATGTTGATGTTGATTGTGTTTAAACTTATTCCTGACAGTGCTACTGACTACAAAACGCCAGCTTTTAGTTTACAGCTAGTCATCAACCAAAATTAAAATGCTTTAGATTGTAGTGAATTTGTTTGGAAATTTAATAGCAAAAATGCTAGTTCATCTTAAAAGCGTGATACATTACCTTCGAACAGAGAAATTATTTTACAAAAAATATGATTTTATGATTCCCATAACTATAACTAAGTTATAGTGTTTTACGAACGAAATTAATTTTTTTAGCGGCCCCCGAAAGGGGAAAAGACGCTATTAGTTTTGTGTGAAATGTCTGTCCGTCTGTCCGTCCGTCCCGTTTAGATCTCGTAAACTAGAAAAGATATTAAAAATCGGACATCACAATATTTTAGACCATTCAAAGTTCTGATGCAACGGCTTCTGAGAGCGAAAAATCTAATTTTTAAAATCAGTTATGCAAATATTTTTTTTAAAAGAAAAAGCTAATTATATGCATTATAAGCTAGACCTAATTTAAAATAAATAGTAATCTTTAAAATTTCTGTTTCCTTAACTTTTTTATTGCGGATATTTTTTTTTTTTTTTTTTTTTTTTTTTTTGAGGAAACGAATAAGAGATTGATCCTTTTCAATACAATTACATCAATTATAACACATAAGTTAGGCCAGGGGAGGCGCGGTGATTGAGCGGTAAAGCTCTTGGCTTCCGAAACGGGGGTCCCGGGTTCGAATCATGGTGAAGACTGGGATTTTTAACTTTGGAATCTCTGGGCGCCTCTGAGTCCACTCAGCTCTAATGGGTACCTGACATTAGTTGGGGAAAAGTAAAGGCGGTTGGTCGTGGTGCTGGCTACATGGCACCCTCGTTAACCGTAGGCCACAAAAACAGATGAACTTTACATCATCTGCGCTATAGACCACAAGGTCTGAAAGGGGAACTAGTTAGGCCAGGTTCACATTTAACTTTACATTTACTTTCACCTATTGTTATAAACATAAAGATAAGAGAGTCGAGAACCATGTCTGTATAGTATGGCTTTAATACACTGAATGACTACACAACACACATTTCGTGAACACATTCTCACGGACGAGTTACAAGCACATGTAAACATAAGAACGACAACCGATACAGAGTATAATTTTCATAACACCTAACCTTTGATCTGCTGGACCGTTGGGGCACTACACAAGATCTGTTAACCTTCTTTCTCCATTCTTATCTCTTATTTGTCTTTGATATAATTTTATTAGGATGTTCTTTCTGAAAATATTGAAGCCTGCCTGGGTGGACCACTTCGTGAGCCGATTTTGAGTTTGTATTTCCACACAAACTGTCTTTTGTAACCTTGTTTTTTATTACATCTGCCCAGCAGTTACATTCTCGTCAATAAGACTTGGCACAATACCTTAACATGTATTTATAGGCAGAAAGAACACTCCATAGTCTAGTTTCCAAAAGGCCTTCCTACACTTCGCCAAGCAGACTTGCTTAGTACTGGCTGACTGGTTTAAGTGGATGGAAGTTTTGGAATGCTGGGTAGGTCAGAGAACTCAGAGGGATAGGAAATTGATTGAATGTTATCGCAAATGTGAAAGGCTGTTCATTATAAATTAGACAATAATCACATTTATCTTCTTATCTTAAGTTTATAAATTACAGACGTTTTTGTATATCAGAAGATAATCACGCCGTTCATGTTAAAAAGAGAAAAAAATTCAACTTAGTTACTGGTTTTCTAGGCTGATTCAAGCAACTGTTGTTTTTAAAAATATCTAGAGTAATGTGCTTTAGTCTTAAAATTTATTATAATGATTTTCATTATTTGCAGATCATTCAAGATAAAAGAGAATGTAATTTATCATTGTTCATTATTATCTCCATTTAACAGATAACACACACAATGTTAAACATTACAGTATCACATACAAAGGAACTCATTTTACAAGTTTATTCTAAACAAATTTATTTATGCAACCGATTCATTTAGTTCATTTGAATCGAGACTTCAACGAAAGAACACAATCACACTTTAAATAAGAAGTACTGCCTGGTTTTGTACAAAACATACGGATAAAAGTCTTTTTAAACTTGGGACTACTGGTGACATAAATAATAAAATTAAATGAAGAGTTGATTTGAAATAGAACATTGACAATGAAATACATCAAAATATGTAAATTTATAGGCAATTTATAGTAAAAAGCTACATAAACGAAGTGGTACACACACAATGGAATCAAATCAACCACTAAGACTAGAATACATAAAACTAAAACAGTTCGGACTGAGCCCAATTCTTTCTTTCTTTTAATGGCGGCATTTTTTGAGGAGAGGGAGACTTTAGTTTTTGAAGTCATGAAAAGTTTATAAAGCGTTGCCGTTGTACTTAATGAAATCAATACGATTGGTATACATATAACAAAAATCATATTACCAAGTATGTTATAGTCATAAAGCCTTTGACCATTTTGCTCATAGTAGAGTGTTTCAGCATGAACAACAACGCTTTGGCCTTGATATTGAACAGTTATAAATTCGTAATTATAAAAAAATGGAGACTGAGTAATCACATTAAACAGAACTAATCCAAAAATACATATAATGATGCGAAACTTTGTAATAATATTTGAAGCTTGAAATGGAAAACACACAGCTATCATTCTTTCCAGAGACACTAAAGTTAATAAATGTATACTAGTTGAAACTGAGATACCATTCAATTTATCAAGTACCACGTTGTACAAGGCACTTAGAAATGCTCTTACTATGACAGCCAACCCTTCTGTAGCTGGGTTGTAACTCAAAAGAAAAATTACTTGTGTCAGTGAATAAATTAAATCACATATGGACAGAGCCAATAGAACTATATTTGTTGTTTCTCTCAGTTCGTGTCTTGAGAGAATAATAAGATTTAGAGTACTTCCGATGACACCGAATACACAAAGAATATTCCCAATACCGGTATTTAAAACTATGATTGCTTTAAGAAATTCTTCTTTGTTGATATCAAAAGGCGTTTCAAAAGTGTCTTGGTTCTGAGGGAAGTCGGAATGATTCATTATAACTGCAAGAGAAACAAGAGAAAGCTTAATACGTTAGCTCAATAAAGCAAACATATTTGATTGTAGAAACAAAGATTGAAACATTCTCTGTAACATACTTTACAAAGAATGAACAAGTAAGTTGTTGATTATTACAGTGTGCTGGCAATTAATAAGTGGTATGTAACTAAAAATGTTCGAAAAATCCTTTAAAAAAAAGCCAAAATCAACATTTTAGAGGGTTTATATCAACTGTATGTGTGCAACACTTGTGATAAGTGAAAGTGATTTCTATTGTATTTCATACTAACAATGGCGATGTCTGGATTCCGAAGAGCAAGGAAGAGTGTGATCTACATATTTATTTGTCCACATCTTATTAAACGACGAATTTAGAAAGAGAAGTTGAGTAACACTTTATATTTAGAAATTATGTGATTGGCTGGAAATGACGTGTTCTTATAACTTGTAGCTTTGACTTGTATTTTAAAGTGTGTCGTTAAAGGACACGGCTGATAAAGATAAGAAGCGTTCAGCTGGTTATTGACTGCTGTACTGCTAGACAACTGTATTATTACTGTCTTTGGTCTGTTTTTGGTTATCTGTTTTGTCCCAGAGTAGAAAATAAATAGTTCTAAGATATTTGGATTGTATCTTCTGGTTGTTGTGTATTTATTAGTTCAGGTCTAGATGTTAGGGCTTTGTTCTATTTTTTATATTTTCTGACGACTTTGCCCTAAATGCATGCTCCAAAAACTATCTGTAGAGAATTGTCAGTAACTTCAGCCGCACCAAGAACACCAAAAAGAATGGCATTAATAATGCATTACCTTATCAACGCACTCTTTGAAAACAAGCTGTCAACCTCCCTACATTGTTTTAGGCCTAGGAAATAAATGTGAACTGTTTATAGAAGACATAAAAAAATAAGTACTTTCCCTTGATCTGTCAAAGAAACAATCTGAAGGTTAAATGGCTAAAAACAATATCTGATACTGAAGTCCACATCTTTAGAATGGAAGATTCCCGCATTCCTATTAGTATCCTTTCAAGTCAATTAAAAAAGGAAATTGATCATAAAATGGACAAAGAAAGCACTTCGGGAACACTCAGAACTTATCTGAAAGCCTTTAAAATTGACTCTGTCAACTAGGAGACGCAAAAACATGACATTATTATTGCGTGTCGCGTTTTGAAAACTGGCGCACAAATTTGTCATTTGTTATGGTGGCAATGCTTTGTTGATGAAAAGTGCTCGTGCATCAATGACGCCATTGAACAATCGATTTGCCTGTATTTCATCAAACAAGAAAAAGCAACAGTTTTTCATCATCAGTGTGTCATCATCCATAGACTCCAAGAGGTGAAAGAAGAAACCCAAAGGTGACCACATGTTTTTCCAGCCTTTGCAATCTGTCCTTCATCTCCATATGAAGTCTGTCCAGCACTTCTGGCGCAAGACGTTAACATTGCAGTGCTATTGACAGTCCTACATCAGAAATCAACTCCCCATCAAGTCTTTTCTTTCTCCTGGCTATTTTGATTACAGGACTTCCATAGCATTTACGATCTTCTTTTTGTTTCTTCGAAGGATTCGGTGATTAGTTTCGTCCGTTTCTCATTATTTTGCAGAAAGCATGAAAGGTTTCTTATTTCTTTAGCAGCGCCCCTATGTGCAGTCCAGACGTTTATATTTCTTCTTAACTATATTACTTGGGCGCTTGTTCTCTTGCGGAACATCTTGTATTACTCTCCTTTTTAAAACTCCAGGCTCCAGCATATATGGTGTGAATGGGAAAAAAAGTTGAACAATTCATCTACAGTTCCAAAAAAAAAAAAAAAGATAACAATAGCTGGATCTATCTCAGCAGAATGAAGAGCTGCCAGGTTCAGAGAGTGATTATCACAGTTCAGAAATGTTGCCTTTAGATTTATGTCTAAAAGACGTCGTTTCTGCAGGCCGGACAGACGGCCACTTATTGTGGCTGTGTTATCATAGGTTTGACCTCTGCACAAGTCCAGTCCACTGTCTTTAAGAGTTTTTAGAACAAGTTCTTCAAAATGTTGTCTATCAGGTTTCAAAATTTCAAAGTAACCAATGAATGTCTCTGTTATTTCGAAATTATAAACATCCAAGTAACAAATTAATAAGGATATTTGTTCTTGATGAGAAACATCTTGGGTGGAATCAAGTATAAGAGAAAAGTAACAAACTTGCTTGACTGTCCCAGCAATTGAGTCCCTAACTTTATTGCCCATCAAGTTAATAAACTCATTTTGAATTTCTGGTGACAAATAATGTGTTTTCCCATATTCAATTCTATGTAAGTTATGTTTCGTAACTTCTTCAAATACTGCAAGAAATTTCAAAGACGGTAGGAAGTTTCCAGAATTAGGTGAATTCAGTTTTTCATTCTGACCACATAAGCTTGATTTTATTTTTACTAAGTACTTAATAGCTGCTGCTACACGATTCAGAATATCTCTCAAATAATGCTGATTTTTTAAACTTTGCTCATGAAAAATATGTGACAGTTCATCTGGTTCTGCCTTAAGCTTTTCTTCTTCTAACTTCCACTTCAAAAGAGCTTGTCTGTGGTGGACTCCTTCTTCATGTTTTTTCAGTCTCCCAGGTTTGTTCCATTTGGTGAAACCAACTCCAGGTTTGCTCAATGCACTAGAGGATTTTTCTAATGCCTCAGAAAACAGTACACATGTAAAACGAAACAGACATCCCAAGTGTGGAGAGTAGAGGAGCCAAGATCGATTGTACATTTCTCCTGTTGGAAGCTTTCTAGTGACCCATGATGTCAAACTTCGTGATTTATTTCGGGTCAACTCTACTGGAAACAAATACCGTTCATCTTTGTTTTGGAAAAATAAGCTACCATTTAACACAATCTTTGCTCGCAGTTCCTCAAATAAAATTCAAGGCTGGATCTATCCGAAGTCTTTGTACTTAATTACAGCTTCTTCTATTTCTGGAGAAAGTGATTTTGGAAGACCATCACTTGATCATCTGTATAACTTACTTTTGATATTTTCTCTGATTGTGGTAAAAGGTATTCCCCTGGAGTCTCTTCAGCACTACTTCTCTCATCAAAAGACATTTTCACTTCTTTGACTGCTGTATCTTTGTATGAATAATCGGAATAGTGATACTTTTCTTCGACACTTTCATGGTCTCTTTTTTTTCAGTGCTTTTATCAGGTTTCTTCTTAAATAATAAGGATGCTGAAATAATCTACCCTAGATACCAAGTTACTTCCTGAGAGTAACACTGCTCTAGTCAGAGCTATGGAAATTACTCCTTGAAATTGAGCGTAACCCCGCACGGAAAGTGTTAATAATCTGTGTGGAATACGCACAACAGAGTCATATAACATCGTGAGAAGATAGATTACATGACAGTAACGTAATAGTCAATTTATTTAAAAACATATTTCGCACACTCATTTGGGGCCCCCCCTAAAGTGGGGGCTCGGGGATCTTCAAATTCTCCCTCCTCCTGCCCCACCCTAGCTACGCCACTATTAAGACTATCATCGTAAAATAGAGACAGTTGTTCTAGTGTTTAGTCTAATGTTCTAGTATTAAGGCTTAAGACTTGTGCTGAGGCTAATGACTAGTTTTGAGGCTGATGACTTGTGTTGAGGCTAATGACTAGTGTTGAGGCTAACGAGTAGTGTTGAGGCTGATGACTAGTGTTGAGGCTGATGTTATAGAAGCTGACTTAGTTGTGGTGTTGAAACCGTAATTGTGATGCACTGGCTAGGATGATGTTTAATGATAATTATATCTCTTTATTAATTAATATCTCTCAGTAGCCGTATTCACATAGCATTCTGTTCTTCCATATTTCATATGAAAATATTTTTATAGTCTCAATAACTGACTCAAAACATTAAAAAAAGTGTTACATAGCAAAAACAACAACAACTCGACACAATTGATCATACACTAGCAATGTATACTTTGCCTGAAACACTTCATGTCATTCTATAGACTGGGACTAGGTATTCCGTAGACTAGGACTAGGTATTCTGTAGATAAGGACTAGGTATTATGTAAGCTTGGACTAAGTATTCTATAGACTGGGACTAGACATTCTATTGACTTGGACTAAGTATTCTATATACTGGGACTAGACATTCTATTGACTTGGACTATGTATTCTATAGACTGGGACTATGTATTCTATAGACTGGGACTAGACATTCTATTGACTTGGACTATGTATTCTATAGACTGGGACTATGTATTCTATAGACTGGGACTAAGTATTCTATAGACTAAGTTTATGTTTTTTATAGACTGGGACTAAGTATTATATAGACTGGGACTAGGTATTCTATAGACTTGGACTAAGTATTTTATAGACTGGGTTTAGGTATTCTATAGAATGCCTGGTGCTTTTTTAAAAAATATGTTTTAATATCAGTGATTTTCTAAATTAATGCATTCTTATAAACAATAGAGTCTTATAACAATGTTATAATTAGTCATTTATTATGTTTTACTTCATTTAGCTCACCGACACTCAAAAATAATATATTCACTTTAAATATTCTATGTTAGGAAAACTCTAAGACTGTATCAATTCTTGGGGAGATGACAAAGCAGATACAAACGAAGTTCACAAACCTATTCAGCCCCTGGTTTTTGGTTGATTTGCTTGACAAAATCTGCCCCTGGTTTGGTTGATTTGCTTGACAAAATCTGCCCCTGGTTTGGTTGATTTGCTTGACAAAATCTGCCCCTGGTTTGGTTGATTTGCTTGACAAAATCTGTCCCTGGTTTGGTTGATTTGCTTGACAAAATCTGCCCCTGGTTTAGTCGATTTGCTTAGCTATACAATAAGAAAAAATAAAGTGAATCATAGAATTTCCACCGCTTTATACATCTATATTTAAAGTTCCTGCTATGTAATGTCGCTTTGTGTCTTTCTTAAGCTTGGGCAGCTAAACATTTAAACAATCTTTCTTCTTTAATGTAAAAGGTCGTCGAGTGTTTAAACTACTAAATTTATACCTTGTCGGTGCCTATCAATTGTGTGTCTAATCTTGTCTAATTATTGTCTACGGTTCTGGATGTCTCTCTGGGTATTGATCTCCCGCTAAGAAAGAGTGTTAATTTACTAGCCCAGATCTCAACTCAAAATCAGGCAAACATTTAACTAAGTATAGAGAAGCACAAATAATCATCAAGTCATTTGTAAGCAAGAAAAATAGTATTAGCAGAAATTATTTTCTATCAATTATACATCTGTGTTGAGATAATTGCTTTAAATGTTGTGTTCAAGGACAAACTATCCACAGAGACAAGGTTTACAATTCAATAATATCTATGTTATAGAAAAAATATATAATTATATGGATACATTATCCTTATGATAAAGTTTGTTACTAACATTTTTTTTAACTTTGAATAAGTGAAAAGTTAAATTGTAAATACGATTAAACTGTGAATAAGATCAATTCATTAATAACATAATTTAAAAAATTAAACTTTTCCAGTCTATACTCTGTTAGTTCATTGAAGCCCAAAGTCACTACTGCAGAACATAAAATAAATTTGCGCTCTTTTTTACTAGGTGGTGGTCAGCGCTCCTGATGGAATTTTGTTTATTAGTGATATTAACAGTGAATAGATGGAACAGATGTACAGGGAGACAGACAGACAGACATTTAAACAAAAAGATAGATAGATAGAGATAGATAGATAGATAGATAGATAGATAGATTATAGATAGATAGATAGATAGATAGATAGATAGATAGATAGATAGATAGATAGATAGATAGATAGATAGATAGATAGATAGATAGATAGAGATATATAAACGTGCTAATGCATTTGAAAATTGTATTTTACAACTAGTGCTCCTAACAAATGAATGCAGTATTCCAGTGCAGTAATTTAAGAAAACTACTTGAACAGCAGAACTTTCGTTTAATACAACATATGTCCACTGAATCGTTTTCTTTAGTCTGTTTGAAATCTTTTGAATCAAGCGTACGAATGACCCTGCTAACCAGATATATTTCCTCCATAGGGCATATGCCATACCTTACCCCGAAACATTTAACGTATATAAACTTATGTTATTATCTAAAGATGGTTTTCTTTTTCATGCATAAAAACAAAGACATTTTGGTTATTTTTATTGTCGTTTGGAGACGTCTGCGTGTCTGGATAGTGTTCATTGTGCGAAGTGTAATTCTCAACGAGTATTTCCAAGGATAACAGAATTGAAATAACATTTAAGTTTGGCAAACAGTCTTTTGATTCTCATTATAAAAGAATCGTGGTTATTTTATGAAGACATAATTCAAGATGATATGCTCAGTCACTTAATCACATTTATTTCGCTAATAAAACAGGTTTTCATTTTAACTTTATCCAGGTCCTACCATCATATACAGTTTGCCCTTAGGGTGAGCTCTGTTCCAGTCTGTACCGAGCAACGGAGGCTATAGTCCAACTGGATTCTTGATATCAAATATTTTTTGATGCCATTGGTGCTTGCTTTGAATGTTGGCATACATTTTTTGAACAACAAATTTACTATCTTTATGTCGGTATTAGCTTTTTTATTCTTTATGACTTCAATTGAACTATTGACAAAACGAATTTACATTCTTAGTGGCAACCCATAAAGAGCAGCAATATATGTACTGCCAGTTCTAGGTGGTACGTCTTACTATGTGATGAGACTATTTATAAACACCAACACCAAAACAACATCATAGTTTATACATCATTTAATGTTAGTTAAAACTGTAAACACTATATCATACATGTCACTCCCATTTTAGTTCTCCTCACGTTTTAACACGCATTCGCAACATTTCACATTTAAACTACGTTGCGTACGTAAACCCCCCCCCCTCCTTGTTTAACAAGTTCGATGTACATCGAACGTCAACAATACATATCACTGAATATATTATCAGATTATTTCAAGTTTTTTAAAATTCTAAATTCTCTTTAATATAGAGAACCATACTGTAATAAAAAACAACAACAATCAAAAGACTACACACTGACATGTTAATACCAATACAATTTTAACGTTAAATAATATTTATATTCATCTATTGTGTTAGTAACCACCACAATAGTAATTGTTATTATGAACAATTGAAACAACTGTTAGAATATATATATAAGTAATCCTATTTCTATCAATGGTGTGCTAAATAGAACTATATCACATTTCATTGGTGACCAGATGAAATAGTGCGGACAAAATAGCGCGAAATTTCCCTAGAAAATACCGCAAGACAAAATAGTGCGGGTATATATGGTGTGTATAAAAGCACCGGATTATTAGGCATTTATGTCATGGGCATCATATTTGTTGATGTCTCGATCTTTTTCAATATTAATAGATCTGAAAGTATGCCATATTTGTAGAAAACGAGAGTATTTTGCATTTTATATCATTCTTCTTTTTCACCAATATTTAAAATGTAAACTAGCTAAAAATAGGATTTTGAAATGTGGTGTTCCCGTTCAAGCAGTGATGGAATTTCTACGTGAATTTCCCTAGAATTTAACTTTGTGAAAGTTTGTGTGTGTATGTGTGTATATATAAATCTGACAAGTATCTTTGCCTGTTTTCAAAGTACACTTTTGTAATGTAAATAAATGATATATTTTCAAATTATTCATGTTGGCTTATTATAATTTTTGCTTACTGTTTCCATATTAATGTTTTAAGATATCTAAAATGTTTCCTGCAAAATAACTGAAAAATAACGATAAAATCAACACAAAAACTATTGGCTCTATTCATATTTTACGATATCTAAAGTATTTCTTTCAAAATGAATGAAATATATTTTTTTCTGCTCTATTTAATCGGCGCTATTTATTCCCTTGCTATTTTGTCGGGGTACCCATTTCAGTAATACCACTCCCCACCCATAATTTAATTAAAATCCATACCTTCTCCCTTATTATTGTTGTGTACACTCCCAATTTGACAATTCTCTGTGGAATATTTACTACACTACGTGCCAGAATTTTTCTCACAAATGTGAAGCCAACAAAATAGTTTTGTTCTAAACAGAGTGTAAGTAGTCACCTTTTTTATTTCTCCCCAACCAAAGTACAACGTGCGAATGTAATTGCTACAACATTTTCTTTTCCTCGTATTGTCTTAACCTCAAATTTATAGTCCATCAGTTGTAATGCCCACCTAGCAATTCTTTTATTACCACATTTATTTAAATTAATGAATGCTCACGGGGCATGATGAGTCCATAATAGGAATATAGCCCCCATATGATAAAAACTTTGCTTTCCTATGTACCAAAAAATTGCAAGTACCTCCTTTTCAATAGTTGCATAATTTAACTTTGCAATGGTTAGTTCTCTGCTTTCTATTACTTTCTGTAACGCTTATCTATGATGTTATGGTACAGCATATTGTGGCAGTTTATTTGGGGCTGTGCCTGTCAATTTGATATCATGTTCTATGATATTCGATTTTTCTAGTAGATTTGTAAAATGTTCTAAAAATCTTACAATTATGTTGTAACTTCCTTAGCTCTGTCTGACGAGATTCCAGTCACTTTCACATCTTTCCGTGTTTCACTAACGTCTGTTAAAATTGTTTGTATAGGACCACTTGTCACGTCTTGTTATGTGATGAGACACTTTAGCGATACACCAACACCAAAACAACACAATCATCTCTATTTTAAAGTAGAATGTGAGGTGCATGTATGCATGTATGCATGTATGTATGTATGTATGTATGTGACTTATAGACATCAAAACCGCTTGATCAATCTTGATAAAACTTAGCAGGAATGTTTCATGGGTACCAACTTAGACCGTAGTGTATGTATTGTAGTCCTAAAACAAACTTAAGACCCTAAAAAAAAAAAAAGTTGTCCGACTCTATTACAGGAACGTCTGAAACATGTAAAACATTTTTTAATTTAATTATCTTCTTCTTCTTATATAATACAGACGTTACTTCAAAAAAGAAGATGATTACGTCCTACGCGTCATGCATTTAGTCATGCATATTAACCAATGACTTAAATTCTGCCAAGTCACTGGTTTTTCTGGCTAGCTCAGGCAACCCATTCCATGCTCTAATAGCACTAGGGAAGAAGGAGTATTTGTACAAATTTGTCCTAGCATATGGGACAAGGAATGTGCCTTTATTTTTGTGTCTTTCAGAGTATTTTATTAAATTTTGTTTTTGTATTTGAAGATTATGGTTCAGTGTTTTATGTATAATTGCTACTTTACTTTTGAGTCTTCTGTCCTGAAGGCTTTCTAAATTTAGTGATTTTACTAATGGTGTTACCCTAGTCAAATGTGAATATTCGTTTGTTATGAATCTCACTGCTCTATTTTGTGTTTGTTCCAGTTTCTTAATGTTTTCTTGAGTTGAGGGGTCCCACACGGTGGATGCATATTCTATTATTGGCCTAACCAAGGTTAAATAACATTTTAGTTTTATGTTCTTATTTGATTTATAGAAATTTCTTTTAATAAACCCTAATGCTTTGTTGGATTTTTTTATAGTTTCATCAATATGTGGATTCCATGACAGTTTTTCATTTATTATAACACCTAGGTATTTTGAGTTTTTAGTCTGTGTTACTGGTTTGCCATGAATAAGATAAGTGGAATTAATTTGTTTTAGTTTTTTTGTTACTCTTAACAACTGACATTTTTCTGGGTGGAAAGACATGCTCCAATTTGATTCCCATTTCTGTAATTCATCTAATTCTCTTTGTAAAATATCTGTGTCTTGTTTTGTTTTTATTGTTCTATATATTATGCAATCGTCTGCAAATAATCTGACTTTTGTTCCTGAACTAATGCAATTTGGTAAATCATTTATGTAAATTAAAAATAGTAGTGGACCCAAAACTGTTCCTTGAGGTACACCTGAGTTTACTGTTATTGGTGTTGATTTAGAGCCATTTATTATTACAGTTTGTTCTCTCCCTATCAGAAAATCTTTAATCCGCTGATGCAGTGGACCGTTAATGCCGAAATATTTTAATTTTTTAAGCAAACTATGGTGGTGAACTTTGTCAAAAGCCTTGGAAAAATCTAGTAATTCTGATATTCTTCTGAAAATATTGAAACCTACCTTTTTACCTTTCTGAGTGGACCACTGTCTTTGTAACCTTGTTAAAAATATATTCGACTTAGTGATACTGAAAATACACAAATAATAATCTTTCTTTGTTAACATATTGTAACATTATCTCCCTTACATTTATGTATTGTTTTAGAATTGGTGTATTATTATGAAAAAAAAAAACGCATTGCATAATTATTATTTTTAAACTAAACGGTTTACTTTTAGAAAACAAAAGTAGCCGTTGCATTTAAACTTTGCAAGCCTCGTCGAATGGTGAAATAATATTTTTCATTTCTTTTTTTAGTATTCGAGATCTGAGTGTGACAGACGGACAGATGGAAATTTCGCTGGCTAACGGGGGCCGCTAATAAAAAAAATAATTAAAAAAATAGTTACAAACATTCAAACCGGGTATCGAACATCTGACACTGACATTTAGTTGCTTGAACGGGCAATACATACTTTTGTGATTATTTATTGGTATGTACATTAGTCTTAAACTACTAGACCTAAAGTTCTGATTTAGAACTCTTAAGCTGTATTGTAAATCCAGATCTACTTCCAGATCTAGAATCTAGATGCAATCTATATTAGATTTACTAAAGATGCCTGGAGTGCTAAATTATTTTTTTTTTATTTTTGCTTTAACTTAATAACTTTTGTTATATTATATCATATGACAACTCAATAAAAAAAATATATATTGAATGTTGTCTAATGTTTGCGGGTTGCCATGGCAATGGCGGCCATCTTGAATATAAACAAAAATTAGATCATACAGGAAAATTCTAAAATTTTTCAAAATTGATAAATTTCAAAGTTAAAAATACTTACACCTGGAAGGAGTTAGCTAGATTTTATACATTTTCCCTTACTATTGTGCATTTTTTTTTTTAAAGGGTGATTTTTTTACCTGCAAAATCCATCCACATTTTTTTTTCAAAAATCATATATTAAAAACTTCTTCAGATAAAGTCATTAAAACTAGCTGATTCTCTGTACCATTTATCTCTGAATATATGTACCAAATATGACACATTTATCTCTATTAGTTCCAGAGATTTTAGAAATATGTTCTGTGGGGGGGGGGGGGGGGGGGTCACAAAAAATGCATTCACTCAAAAAAACAGTGAATTTGTATTAACATGGAAAATAGTGTTGACCATGCATCATTAAAATGTTTTTTTAAACAATGTTTGGTGCCGGTTTATAAAATACATGTCCAACTACTTAATTACACCAAATTGAAAAATCTATTTTTTGTACCCCAAATCGACTTTTTCACACTCCAGTAACCCCTTAATTAGGATCTATTCTCTTAAATGTTAACATCCAAAATAAGAGAATATTTATCAAATCTTTATATCTACTAGAAAAATAAGTTTTGATCTTAGGGTTATTGTTGTTGTTTTTAAAGTAAAGTGAAGTAAAGATTAGGAACTTTAATGAAATTGAAGTAACTTTAAATGCACTCAGTCATCGCATAATATCAGTACAGCTGACTACCCATGTTTATTTTATTGAATATTTCCAATGATAGATCCAATGATATATAGTGAAATCTAGTCTTAGAAGACGATACCCAAAAATTTACTGAACATTAATTTATAATAATAATAATAATAATAATCTTTATTGTCCGTATGGAAAGTTGTCTTACAATTTGTGCATTACACCAAACAAAAAACATTATAACTATAAGAAACCAAAGTGTACATTCACACCAGACTCACTCATAATTTACATGTGACAAAGTTTATACCAGATTGTTCCTATTTAATGATTTGATTGCTAGGGGAACAAAAGAGTGTTTGTGTCTGTTTGTCTTTGCTATCGGTGTCTTGTATCTTTTTTGTCATGGTAAAATCACAAAATCCTGACACAAAGGGTGATTCTTTATTTCGAGGATCTTGTTAGCTTTTTATATTTTTTTTCTCAAACAACTGCCCAAATGGGGTTTGTTTTTTGCCAATGATTTTACCAGCAGCATTTAGGATTCTATAAAGTTTAATCTTATTTTTTATGCTCAGATTGCCATACCAGGCAGTGATATTGAAACTTAAAATATTGCAGATATGAGCGTGATAAAACATAGCCAAGGCATTTTCGCTAACATTAAACGAGGACAGTTTTCTTAGTAATCGTAATCTTTGTTGCCCTTTTTTGCTGATATAATCAGTATTTGCAGTAAAATTTAGTTTATTGTCTAGGATAGTACCAAGTTATTTAAAGGTTTGCACAATTTCAATAGTCTCTCCAGCTACAGAAACAAGATTCATGTTCCTTTCAATAGTCTCTCCAGCTACAGAAACAAGATTCATGTTCCTTTCAATAGTCTCTCCAGCTACAGAAACAAGATTCATGTTCCTTTCAATAGTCTCTCCAGCTACAGAAACAAGATTCATGTTCCTTTCAATAGTCTCTCCAGCTACAGAAACAAGATTCATGTTCCTTTCAATAGTCTCTCCAGCTACAGAAACAAGATTCATGTTCCTTTCAATAGTCTCTCCAGCTACAGAAACAAGATTCATGTTCCTTTCAATAGTCTCTCCAGCTACAGAAACAAGATTCATGTTCCTTTCAATAGTCTCTCCAGCTACAGAAACAAGATTCATGTTCCTTTCAATAGTCTCTCCAGCTACAGAAACAAGATTCATGTTCCTTTCAATAGTCTCTCCAGCTACAGAAACAAGATTCATGTTCCTTTCAATAGTCTCTCCAGCTACAGAAACAAGATTCATGTTCCTTTCAATAGTCTCTCCAGCTACAGAAACAAGATTCATGTTCCTTTCAATAGTCTCTCCAGCTACAGAAACAAGATTCATGTTCCTTTCAATAGTCTCTCCAGCTACAGAAACAAGATTCATGTTCCTTTCAATAGTCTCTCCAGCTACAGAAACAAGATTCATGTTCCTTTCAATAGTCTCTCCAGCTACAGAAACAAGATTCATGTTCCTTTCAATAGTCTCTCCAGCTACAGGAACAAGATTCATGTTCCTTCTGTTCCCTACGGAAATCGATTTTTTTTTTTTACATTTAATAACAAAAATTTATCTTGACAGTATTGTTCAATGTGTTCTATTTCTTTGAAATACTCATTTACGTCTGAGCTCTCTGAGAGTAGGGCAAGAAGAGCCGCATCATCTGCGAATTTTGTGAAAGAGCAAAAACAACTATCGGATTGAAAATCATTGGTGTACAAAATGAACCACAATGGCGATGTCATAGCCCCCTGTGGCGCCCCTGTGTTAACTATGCGTTCATTTGATATAACATTGTTTACCCTAACCCTCTGAGATCTCTGGGTCAAAAATTCATTAGCCCATAGTATTATGTATATTCAACGCTTTCATCTTTTCAATAAATAAATGAAGTTGTATAGTGTTAAAGGCTGATGAGAAATCAATAAAGAACAATCTTACATAAGTGTTCGGTAAGTCCAGATGTTTGTAGACACAATTTAAAATATTTAGGATGGCATCGTCTACACCTTTACACTTTTGGTAAGCAAATTGTAAAGGGTCTAACTTATTATTAACTTATAATTCAGAAGACACATTTTAACCAATTTTTCTAAACATTTAGACACAATGGAAGTAAGTGAAACAAGGTCTATAGTCATTCATTTCCTTCGGTTTGGAAACCTTTGGCACAGGTACAATTATAGATGACTTCCACACAGGTGGTATCTCATGGTTTAGTACTGAAGGACTAAATATCTTGGAAAGGTTCAGCTAGTTGTTCAGCACATTCTTTTAAGATTCGCTCTTTTATTCCATCAGGCCCACCAGCTTTCATTGGGTTGACGTTTTTGAAAATGTTACAAACTTGCTCTTTAGTAATCGCTAATTCTAAACAATCGTTAATATTGACATCCTCAAGGGTTTTGAGTCTTAGATAATTAAAATCTTTCGTGTCGAAGCGACAATAGAAATCATTTAACTCGTTGGCTAATGTTTTTTCGTCTCTTGTAGCAAGATTATTTTTAATTTTGACTTGTGATCCTGCCATTTTGTTCATGATGCCCCACGCCTGTCTCATGTCACTTGTCTTAATTGAGTCTTCCAGCTTGGTGCGATAGTTTCTCCTCCCTTCCTCAAGAACGACGTTGAGATTTCGTTGAGCTATTTTCCTTGTCTGTCCATCGCCACTCATATATGCTCTTTTCTTTTGATTATTTCCCGTTTTATTTTTGCAGTGACCCATGGTATATTGTTGGGGTATATCTTGATGCTCTTTGTACTGACACACACGTTTTCTCAGAATTTGATGTAATTTGTCACTGCGTCGATTCATTCTTCCAGATTTGAAGTGGTCTCTTTAAACAAATTCCAGTCAGTGCAGTCTAGACAACCCTGTAGTTTAAGAATATTGTCTTGAGTCCATTCTTGTACGCTTTTTTTAATGATTTTTCCTTCTTTAAGTTTTGTGCGGTAAGTAGGCAGCAGTTGTATTGTCTTGTGGTCCGATGATCCTAGTGGTGGCTTTTCACGAGATGTCAATGCTCCTTTGATGTTACAGTAACATAAGTCCAGAGTTCTGTTCTCACTTGTCGGACATGAGATGTGTTGATAGAAGGTGGGTAGGTCAACCCTTAAGGTGCATTTATTAAAATCACCCAGTATAACTACTAGTGCGTCCGGTGACCTTGTCTGAAACTCATGCACTACTTCAGCGATGATTGCAGCTGCAACTTCCGTCTTGGCTGTAGGCGAAACATAAATCAGGAATATGTAAATAACACCGAAGTCTCGTGGCAAATAAAAAGGTCTCAATGAGAGCGCCAGTAGTTCTAGATCCGGACAGCACATTCTCTTTTTAACTGTGTAGTCGGTACAGTATTTGAGGTTGATGTATACACACAACCCCCCACCGTTCTTCTTCTTAGACTCAGCCGTTCTGTCAGATCTCACGCAAGAGAAACCATCAATAGCAATCAGGTTGTCGTTGTCATCCTCCTCTAACCATGTCTCAGTAAAAGCCAATAAACAACTTTCCCTAAAAACTTGGTCGTAACGTACATGGGCACATATCTCATCCACTTTGTTTCTAATTGAGCGGACGTTATACTTTTAAATCAATAATGTCTTACATTTGGAAATTTCCAGAACGATAAAGCCCTTTAAAAAACCGATGTTGGCTCTGCACCTAAGTCTAGTACTCAAGCCTAATTTGCTTTTAATCGTTTTTTTTTACTTTAAAAATTGTTCCAGTCCAACAATAGTTTCTGCTATCGAGTCAAAGAGCAAGGAATTCTTTCCTCAACGATATATATCAACTGTTAAATTTATTAGGAAAATATTTAGAGTGGTTTTTGAGATAGGCGTCCAGGCTGGTTCCTGAAGATTTCATGAGGTTCTGATTTGAATAATGGTATTGTAACAATTCAATGTAAAATATATTTTATTGTCAGCAATTTTACCAAACGCGATAGTTTACAAAGAATGTTTGTAAAGATATTTATCAGAGGTACCCAACTTTCTTCGACCATGCGAACACTGGAAAAAAACAAACATCTATCTAGTCCTATAATCTTTCTGATAAACAAATCAATAATTGTTGAAGTGAACTTTTACTTATAGCAGCATTTCTCCTCTCCCTTTTTAAATTTTTATATTTTATAATATTGTGTAAAATGGCAACACATTTTCGAAATATTTTTGGATTTTTTTTAAAAGAACTTTTATTATTACACACATTAACATATGTATTGTTATCATTTATTGCCAATAGGACGCTATTGATACTAAGGGAAACAATCTGTGTTATGCTATCATTGTAATTTAAGAAGAAAAATAGTTTCCCTTGTTTTAAGACAATCTTTTGAAAGATTGACTGTGTGTCGGAAATGACTCCTGACCAAAATAAATAAAAATGATTAAACTATTAAACAAATGTAAGATGTAAATGAGACACACTCACAATTAGCGCTTTATGACACTCAGACAATTATGTACTTCTTGATGAAGACAGATGACCTTATAACACTGACCGAAAGTGGGATAAAGACATTGTTGAATCTTTCTATTTTAGTCCTAAATGAAAGGAGACGATCACTTCGTTCAGATCTGATGTAACAGTGGTTTAATGGGTGCAGGTTGTCCTTAAGAATCGTGTGTGTTTTTCATGAAAAAGTTCTTCAAGAGATGGTAACTGTGTTCGATGGATAAAAAGTCTTTATCAGTATGCCATTAAAGTATTACCATACTAGCATGTGATGGCTAAGTTAATTAGATTGCTGATGGTTGCAGAGAAAAGTTTAATTATTGTTTTGTCGATTTTAAATTTTCTCACATTTTTAATTAGAAGTGTTGTTAGTGAATTTGGGTGTAAATTTTTTGAGTGTTCACTCCTTCTCAGTTTGTTTTTGATGGTTGCACTTGGTCTACGGTTTGGTTGTTTATCTGAATTTCTGCAAAAATGGCCTTTATGTTTACTAAAAGCTATTACTTTAGTTTTCTGAACATTTAAA
The DNA here is from genome assembly GCA_030265305.1 of Biomphalaria pfeifferi. NCBI lineage: Eukaryota > Metazoa > Mollusca > Gastropoda > Planorbidae > Biomphalaria > Biomphalaria pfeifferi. The sequence goes on along the minus strand of JASAOG010000105.1, from coordinate 1,245,975 downwards.
ATAAGAAAGTTAACTACAAACCATTGGTAAAAAGTGTTGATTGTTAAATGGTACAGATACTTATTACCTGCAATAAGGCCGATGATTGCTGTGTCGTCAGCAAAGGTTATGATGGAAGTATCAGCTGATTGGCTCCAAATGTCTTTGGTGTTAATGGTATACAATACTGGTGACAGAACGCGCCCCTGCGGCGCTCCAGTACTCAGCTCTTTCCTGCCTGGCACTTGCCCGTTCACTTTTACACATTGTGGGCGTTTTATAAGAAAGAAGCTTAGAACCCAATCTTGCATGTGTTTGCTAACGTTCAAGTCAGATAGTTTGTGTATCATCGCGATGTGGTTGGGTTGGGTTGAATGCGGACGAAAAGTCAACGAATAATACTCTTGCGTAGTGCTTCTGAGTATCAATATGATGGTATACACCAGGGGTGGGCAACCTTTTTCTGCCGAGGGCCGCATTAACAAAATTTGGGGACTAGTGGGCCGCACAAATATATATATATATATATATATATATATATATATATATATTAGGGGTGCACCGGATAGTACTTTTTGATATCCGGCCGGGGCCGGATACCTAAGTGTCTTGTTTATAGCTTGTGTTGCTGAACATTTTACGAAACTGATAAATTACATACCTATATTGGTTGGTTTTATTTTCTTTTCCATTTATATACCTTATTGTTTTAAACTCTGTTACTGATTGATTTATTCAAGCTTAACAGTATTTCTAAAAATCTGTATAGCATAAGTGTGTGTGTATGTACGATGCCACCAACTGTAAAGGATGTGTAGGAAGGTCAATGTAAATAATGTTAGTTTATATTTAACTAGTTACTAGCGTAAATCTCTCATAAGTAAAGTGCAATCTGCCTTGTATAGTGGTCGGATGTATGTACCAACAACGTGGTCGGATATACCTAATGAGCCTGCACATGTAGTTCTAGTGTAGTGTGTATAGTTGTTTGTGCTAACCATCAAGCATTGTTTTTTCCTTGAGCATACGCACGCAATAGAGTTGGGTGTCAGTCATAAAGATAACACATTGGCATGGTCAGTCAAGCATATAGATAAATTATACCCGTCCACTAGTTAGAGGTCAAGGGTTGTTTTTTTTTTTTTACACTCCAGCATATTGTTTCTTTGTTTGCTAGATCTAACTGCGGTACTATTATTCAATTTATTTTATGCGATTTTAAAATTTACTGTCAGGTTTTCCGTTATTTATTAAGTCAAAAGAATTAAACAATGAAATTAGCTTTCTTTCTAAAGGTTTTAATACAAGACAAAAAAATACACACACGCAAACATGCACATCTTTGTTTTATTTTATTGTGCAGAGAACGTACGTAAGAAACATTAAATGCAAAGAACGTATGTTAGAAACATCTTCCTTAATTATTTCTGATTTTATTCGTGGTTTCAGTATTTATTACAAAAGGGAACGATAGTAAGCTTATGGATGTCAGAAAGTCGTCCTAGCCTGATACACAGTGGCTAAGCAGGACCTACGCATCTTAAGTAGAAAAAAAAAGTTATAACAAGGAGTTAATTGACTGTCACAAATTATTAAGAATATTGTTATCAAATCAAGACACTTAACTGCAGGAGTAATAGTCAAGTTAACACGTTAGAAAAATTATGTCACCGTAATATTTATGGACAGTGTAATATCCTTTGTAAGCACGTTGTGTTTTTTCATTCTGGATTATAAATGGTCAATGTCTAACAATAAATTGGGTGTCAAGGACCAAAGAAATAAAGAGTAGGGGGTGTTTAGCTCTCCATTTAAAGTTAGCCTTGGTCGTGTCTTCTACAAAATAATTAGTTACTGACTTACTGGGCTATATAATCTCGCGGTTTGTGTTCTGTGTAGCTAAAGGTCACTCGTTTAGGTGTGTGTGATCTTTAGTCCAGCTTACTAATTGAGTTTTACGTTCAAGTAACTCAGCACACTTGAAAAGGTGTGGCCTCTAGCCCAACCACGTGATTAAGATTTTTCTCCAAATAAGCAAACTCTTTGTCCGGATACCCGTGTAGATGTTTGGCTTGAAGTCCAGTTCCCCCCCCCCCCCCCCCCCCAATTAAGATTAACTACTGTTAAGGCTTCCGCGCGGTGTTCATTCTTTGAAATATAACTAGTGTAGTATAACGTCTGACTGGAAGTAATACTGAACTCAAACTACTTCAGTAACACCGGCGAAAGGCCGAAACAATCAAAATATGTAGTCGACGCTGATGTTGTTCTACAAGTATATTTAATAATCAAAAAGGGTGTTGTGACACGGTTACTGTGTGGTCAACCGTGACACACGGTCAAGTGTTGGGTATCGAGAGTTAGAGGACTTGGGGGAAGTGACGAGTGTGTAAACAAGAGAGAGAGAGAGAGAAGTCAGCAAGTGAAGTAGGAGATCTGTATATAACGTTGCCGTGTATATTAGGGTGTCCCAAAAAATTGAAAGTCGTATTTCCAAACGGGACACCACCTAAAAAGTGTCTTCTATGCAAAATAACAATGTATACAAAATTTCAAGAAAATTGAAGATGATTTAGAGGTGCCTCAGATGAGTGAAAAAATCCTCCATATCAACAATTATAGTAACTGATAACACATTTTGAAACCGTCGTGTTTTAATCATTATTAATATAGAACATATATAAAGAATGATACAATGATACCAGTTCAGAAAGTCCTGTCTATATTTTCAACATTCATAAGAATTTAAATCTTAATTAGCAATTAAAAAGTCTTAATCCATGTTAATCCAAAGTCTTAATCACGAAATCACTCATTATATTTGCTCCAAATCTTCACGATTACAACTCGCAAAGTCTTGCCTATGTTTTTCAACAACTTGAAGCAAAAATTGCTTTTGCTCCTCATCTACTGCAGCTGCACTGAATTTCTGTATCAATGCCACACCCCTTTCAGCACTGTCATTAACACATTTCAAGTTCTGAGTCAAACGTCAGGCATCATTGCAGTCGTTATTATGGGGCCAATCTTGGAGGAAGCTGCAGTTGATTCTAGTCGTGGTGAAACATTCACGAGAGCTCTGTCCATCGGTGCTACTGTCTGGCAATGGTGTTAGTAGATGAGGACCCCTTTCTGAGATCATGGCTGTGACGAGAGCTGCTTTGTTTTTTTCAAAGATACAAGATCTGAAAAGAGACACAATGTTGCCATTTCGTTGCTAAGGTACCAGGAATGGCGTTTTATCATCATTAGCCCAATTTTGCAGAGATGAACTTCTTCATAGTCATGTAGTCTGTTTATCAAGGAAATGTCATTAACAGCTGCATCAACAGCTGAACAGCAAGTGAACCACGATTGAATGTAAACTTTGAGAACAAAATGATTGAAGCGTTGAATTCCTTGTAATTGTTGATCTGTTAGCTGCAAGACGTTTTCATTACCATCCAACAGTAGTTGCATTTTAAGAGAATAAATGGCTTTAGCCATCCACCTTGCTCTATGAATAGCACCAGGTCTACGAATCGGTTCAGAGACATCAAGTCCAACAGCACGTGCAGCAAGAGCAATAAGTTCTCGGTAATCTTCCCGAAGCTGTTTTTGCTGAAGTTCTTTAGAGATAAACGCTTTTACTGTGTCTGAGACCACTATCAGTGGAAAAATGTGTTTCGACTCATGATGTATCTTTGACCAATTGTCTCTAAGCAGTTTAAATATGGCAATCTCTGGCCCAGTGGAAGGTCCCAGACATGCAGTAAACACGTCAGCTAGCAATACTTCAAACATATAATGACGACATGCCAACCAAAGAAGATTGCGTCCAAGTGCCACCTCAAGAAGTTTGCAGGCACCTTTTACTTTGCCCGTATTTGCTGCAGTTGTGTCGAAGCACATATCGATAATTTGTGATTCACAAGACCAAGACTTTAAATTATTCACCACGGCATTCGCTGCTGCTTGACCTGAACCACTCTGTAATTTCGGCACACCGAGAAGTTTTACGTTGCCGTCATTGAGGGAAGACAATAAAATTGCTAATCTATCAGATATGGATGTAGTTGTGTGACAGAGATCAGGAATAAGTTTGCCGTCCCAGTGAACAACACATATTGAAGGGACATATGTTGTTTTAATCTCAAGTGCGGCTACTTTTCTATGTTGTTGGCGTTGTCGGTGAACTGTACTCTTGGAAAGCACCACAGTAGACGTAGAACTACCAGCTTCGTTGAAAGCCGATGCCAGTATCATAGTTGCCGCCCTTGTGCTGGTGTTCGTGCGATCCAGGACAGCTGAAACTTTAAAAGAAATCACACGACGCCGTTTACACTGTTTCTTGCCAGCCCTACTGGATTGTTTTATAATAAATTCATTGTCATCGTCAAGATCTTCTACATCGGTATCATCGTCATTATTACTGCTAGTTGCAAGACAAAAACCACCTTCTTTTGTCGTTTGTTTCTTTACAGAAATAGCCCACTCATTATATCGCTTACGACGCTCAAGAGAGCGCTTTTCCTTTGCAGCCAATTTCTTATCCACCGTTCCAATACAGCCTGCTCTCGACTGCTGTTGTAATTTCAGAAACTGGCGATCCTCTTCGTTATTTATCATTTGTGCTGCACTTGAATGACTTATGTCCAACAGCTGATCAAGTTTTATACTGTACTGTTTTTGCTTTAACCCATCTGAATCGCTATTTCTTTTACGATTCTTCACCAGCTGCCTGTGTTCATTGTAAAGATCTTTGATCTTCTCGATACAATGTTGTTGCTTTCTTATGGGTAATCTCGACTTTAACCAGAATGACTGCACGGCTTCAAATGTAAACCTGGCACTTTCACCAACTGTCATTTTACTTGATTTATGATAGAAGAAGAAAGTTCTCATAGCATCACGGCCGGAAGGAAGACGTGCACCAAGTATAGCTTCCTTAGGATATCCTATTAACCAAACATAACTGTTTTTTCTTGATACAGAACTTTTATTTGCCATCTTTAATATCTAAAAATCAAAAAACAGAATAGTTTCAGTTATTATATATTAAGGGTATAGTAATTAAATGGTGAAAATACTAAGAAGAAACAATAATAAGCAATAATTCAATGCTGAAAATGGGCCCATCCAAACCAAATTTTTGGATGCTCTGAGGCACAATGTAAATATTGTTCAAATTTCCTAATAATTTCAGTGGATGATATTGGTAACTATAAGAAACTTTTGGGAGGGTGTCCCACCAAAAATAAAAAAAAAATTTTTTTCATCAATATTTTGGGACACCCTAGTGTATATATATTTTGTTAAAATGATCGACAATTAAAAGACACTTTAAACGTAAAAGGACTTGTTTCTTCACAAAGGGAATCGTCTGATGTCAGCTATGTCCGTAAATCCGTATATCTATTCTACTGCTCTCCACGAAGCGTCTTCTTTGTAGCGTCACTTAGAGCGTTCTTGTTTTTTAACCCACTTTACGTCATAGTCGCCAAGTAAAACTTTACCCTATTCCCGAAACAAATAACTAATTCCTAATCATGTCATAACAACTCCTCCACCTCACGCTAAAAAAAATTCCCTGTCAATTTTTTAATCTACTGTCTTGGTCTTATCTTATATAATACAGACGTTACTTCAAAAAAGAAGATGATTACGTCCTACGCGTCATGCATTTAGTCATGCATATTAACCGATGACTTAAATTCTGCCAAGTCACTGTTTTTTCTGGCTAGCTCAGGCAACCCATTCTATGCTCTAATAGCACTAGGGAAGAAGGAGTATTTGTACAAATTTGTCCTAGCATATGGCATATATGCCTTTATTTTTGTGTCTTTCAGAATATTTTATTAAATTTTGTTTTTGTATTTGAAGATTATGGTTCAGTGTTTTATGTGTAATTGCTACTTTACTATTGAGTCTTCTGTCCTGAAGGTTTTCTAAATTTAGTGATTTTACTAATGGTGTTAATCTAGTCAAATGTGAATGTTCGTTTGTTATGAATCTCACTGCTCTATTTTGTGTTTGTTCCAGTTTCTTAATGTTTTCTTGAGTTGAGGGGTCCCAAACGGTGGATGCATATTCTATTATTGGCCTAACCAAAGTTAAATAACATTTTAGTTTTATGTTCTTATTTGGTTTATAGAAATTTCTTTTAATAAACCCTAATGCTTTGTTGGATTTTTTTATAGTTTCATCAATATGTGGATTCCATGACAGTTTTTCATTTATATTATAACACCTAGGTATTTTGCGTTTTTAGTCTGCGTTACTGGTTTGCCATGAATAAGATAAGTGGAATTAATTTGTTTTAGTTTTTTGTTACTCTTAACAACTGACATTTTTCTGGGTGGAAAGACATACTCCAATTTGATTCCCATTTCTGTAATTCATCTAATTCTCTTTGTAAAATATCTGTGTCTTGTCTTGTTTTTATTGTTCTATATATTATGCAATTGTCTGAAAATAATCTGACTTTTGTTCCTGAACTAATGCAATTTGGTAAATCATTTATGTAAATTAAAAATAGTAGTGGACCCAAGACTGTTCCTTGAGGTACACCTGAGTTTACTGTCATTGGTGTTGATTTAGAGCCATTTATTATTACAGTTCGTTCTCTCCCTATCAGAAAATCTTTAATCCACTGATGCAGTGACCATTAATGCCGAAATATTTTAATTTTTTAAGCAAACTATGGTGATGAACTTTGTCAAAAGCCTTGGAAAAATCTAGTAAGATAGCATCTATTTGTTCACTATTATCTAAACCTTTTGAAAAATCACCAATTAGTCCTATTAGTTGTGTTTCACATGATCTATATTTCCTAAAGCCATGTTGGTATGGGGTGAGGACATTATGTTTGTCTAAGTGGTTTATGATGTTGCTACATATTATGTGTTCTAGGATTTTACATGTGATGCTGGTAAGTGATACTGGTCTGTAGTTTCCTGGATCAGATTTTTCTCCTTTTTTAAATAGGGGGGGGGGGGTACATTAGCTTCTTTCCAGTCATTTGGTACTCTGCCCTGGTTAAGCGATGCCTGAAAGAGTATTTTGTACACTGGGGCTAGCTCATTGCTTAGTTCTTTGAGTAATCTAGCTGGAATACCATCAGGTCCAGACGCTTTAGTTGGTTTGGTGTTGGCTAATAGTTTTTTAATTCCATTTTTTTGTACTACTAAATCTTCTATGTTGTCTAATTGGTTCAAATTAAGAAATATGTCTTTGTCTCCTGGGGCTGAGAATGCTGATGCAAAGTATTTGTTTAGGATGTTTGCTTTAGTTTCATTATCATTATGTATTATGTTATGTTCATCTTTTAATGGCGCTATGCCTGTTGTTTCCATTTTCTTAGACTTAATGTATGACCATAGGTTTTTGTTGTTATCTTTAGATATTACATTGTTTATGTATTCACTCTGCAGCTGTCTGCTTACTTTTTGGGTTAGGTGTTTAATTTTTATATACTTTTTGTAAAATCTTTCTTCCTTGGTTTCTTTAAATTTTCTATATAGGTTTTCCTTCTGTTTACAGAGCTTCTTTAGTCTATTACTAAACCAGCATTTATTTATTTTGTTTGATGTGTATTTAGTTGGTATATGATTTTCTATAATGCTTTAAAGATGGTTGTTAATGAAATTCCAGAGGTCATCGACTGGTTGGTTAATGTCTTTTTCTAATAAGAATGTTTGTTGAAAGTTTAATGCAGCTTGGTGTAGTTGTGTTAGGTTACATTTATTCCAGAGAACGATTTTTCTTTTGGGTTTTGTATTGGCTACTGCTTTTATCTGACTGTGTATTTTTATGATCTTATGGTCTGATAGACCAGGGATAATATTATAATCAACTACTAATCCAGGTCTGTTGGTTAAGAAGAGATCTAATGTGTTGTTTAATCTAGTTGGCTTTTTAATGATTTGATCTAAACTTAGGTTGCGTAAAGTTTCTATGAAAAGCTCATTTATGTCCTTAAGGTTTTGGTGTTTATCTATGGTTAGTGTTTTCCAATTTATATCAGGTAGGTTGAAATCACCCATAATCCAAAAAACTGCATTTTTATTAGTCTCTTTAAGTGTAGTAATCTGATTACATAGTTCCTGCATGTATTCTAAACTAGAATTTGGTGGTCTGTAAATGCTGCTTATTATTAGGGATGTTGAGGTGGTATTAATTTTACAAAATTTAGATTCTATATTTTTTGAGTTAGGTAAGGTAATTTCTTCTGCTATAATAGTGCTTTTTTTATTGCTAAAAGAACTCCATGATTATCAGCCCTATCTTTCCTAAAATTTCATAATTACTATTGAAAATTTCTGCATTATAAATTTCAGGATGTAGCCAAGTTTCTGTTCCTGCAATTATGTCTGGTTTCTCACATTCTAATAAAATTTCTAAATCTGCTGTTTTTTTCCTAATGCTTTGAAAATTTATTACTAAGGTTTTAAGGTATTTTGGTATTACTTCTTTAGTAGGTTTGTTTAGTGAGGCTGTTGTATTAATTTAAGCAGATTTAGGTTTAACAGGAGTGGATCTGGCTAGTGGTTGGTGAGTTTGTTTTGGGATGGTGTTAAGGATGTTGTATGGGTTAGAAGTGTCCGCATCAAAGGAATCAAACAGTCCTGATGTAAACTGAGGTAACCCACACGGTACACAGTGCCATGATGCATCTTTGTTGCCAAAGTCATAATACACAGGTGTATTCATATGGAGACATGATGCATGGTACCATTCATCGTAGGTGTCACATTGAATGGCTTTCTGTTTCATGGTGCATACTTTTTTGCAGATGTTGCATCTATCTAGATCTAGGATTTGACTCTACATCTCCTGCTATTAATATTAACAGTGATAGGTATTTATTTCTACTGTGTTTGATTGAGAACTTCCATTTGTGATGGGTAATCTTCTTTAATGTTATGTATGTGTATGTTAGGTTATTTTTGAAGTTGCATTGATCTAAAGTGTGATGATTGATTATGACTGTTTTTTCCTTTTTAAGTTTAGTGTTGACTGAGGTAGATCTAGTTCTGTGTTCAGCTAGTGTGTATTTAGTAATTATTAGGATAAATAGCCAGAGCAATTTCATGATGACTGTTGTTGATTTTAGTTTTTAAAGGTCTAGTCTAAATCTAGTTTAAGGTTAAAAATGCCTAAGACGGCCTAAGTTAAGTCTAATTCTAAAGTGAAAGCTAATTTACAATGACAATCAAATGGTTTATTCAAAATATAGACCTAGACTAGATCCAGATCTAATTCTAGATCAATATATTTATGTGTTCAACTAACTATATAGAATATTACTATTAGTTATTATTAGTAGTATTAGTAGATGATTAGTAGATCTAAAGCCTTAATTAAAGTCTAAGACTGACTAGATCTAAAATCTAAGGATATAATAATACATATAGACTAAATAATATTAAATATAATTATAAGGATTAGATCATTAGTGAGACAAATAGTCCTAAACTAAAAGTTGTTAATTTGAATTAATTAGTGGAAATAATGCTGAATTAAGTTAAATCTATAATTTAAAGATATTAGTTGAATAGCTTTTTAAAGGAATTTTGTTTGGTTTTAATACGACAAAACGAAAATTTAACTCATCTATGATAACTGTAAACAGGGAGCAGCCATCTTGTCAAGAGAGCGTAACTCTAATGTGCAAGGGCCAAAATGTAGGGAAACACAAAAGACAACACAACTTGAGTCTTGACTGTGATTTCAACTTCTCTTCCTGTGTCCACAATCAAGTTCCTCTGAATATATATTTCCCTCAAGTGTCACTAAGTGATATTGTCCAATGTGATGTGACCGCAGACATAGTTCGTTTGCGCTGACACTATAGGTGTGTCTATCTATACTTCCTCACATCACATTCCAGAGGCAACACCGCTTTCCCTCACACGTTAGGACAGACATTTTACCTAATATGACAAATTGACATTTATCACTACACGTTCTCCCACTATACACCTAACGTTCGTTCGGGCATTTACAAGTGTATTTTATTTCCTCTCTCCACTTACTTGTCCCCACACGACCTAACTCTTTACTGATGTATGATCATGATCAACAACAAAGAATAAATTATAAAACTTACTTTTCCTTGATATCAATACATCGTCGCCTTATAAATGCCCTATCTATTCATACATCCATACATACAATTCATACATACTACCCTAAATAAATAACCAACATGAGTTAATCTAATAATAACCCAATTGCATGTATATTATAACATAAATATCCTAGACGGAATGGTAGAGCGGTTTAATCGTACCTTAGAACAATACTTGTCGAAGGTCACCGATGATCGACAAGACAACTGGGATGCATACATTCCAGTGTTCCTGATGTCCTACAGGAGTTCCATCCATTGCTCTACTTCATATACCCCTGCAAAGATGTTGTTCGGCCGGGAACTTCGGTTGCCAAGTGATCTGCTATTTGGACTTCCGAGAGACACATCAGTCACTGCTACTGAGTATGTCAACGATCTTAGACGGCGTCTGGAGGAAACACATTCTCTGGCTCGTGTGACAATGAAGAATAACTGCGATCTAATGAAGACGTCCAAATGCCTCGGGGTTTCAGGAAGACGATCTGGTATGGCTGTATAGCCCCAGAGACGAAAAGGTAGATCCCCAAAACTCCAAAGAGACTGGGAAGGTCCATATCGTGTCGTTAATAGGATCAACTATGTGGTCTACCGAATTCAGAAGACTCCACGGTCTAGCTTCAAGGTTGTTCACGTGGATCGGCTTCATCTTTATCATGGCGGGGCAAACTTTGTTCGAGACGAACAGTTTTAACGAGGGGGCAGTGTTATGACTCTACATTGCACGTTGTCATTAGGTGTGAGACTGCGCACCAGGAGACACGGGACAGAGACAGGAAATAAGTGGGGAAGTCAAAAGATGGCTGATGTAAACAAATGTTGTTATTATTCGAATGTGTAATTGTTATCCAACTAGTAGTCTATTATTAAATTGCTGTTTTTATCTATCACTTTCGTTGAGGTTCTTTGGGCTCGCTGTAGGCAGAGTTACAGCAATTGGTAACGGTCGATCTTGGCCTTGCAGAGGTGACCTTCACGTTCGTTCTCAAGATGCCGGGCAGGCGATATCTCTTCAGTACGGCTTCGTCAGGACGGTTTTCTTCCCTTCAACAAAACTGTAGCCTTCTCGATACCGAACTACAGGCTTCAATACGATGCCCCAACGTTTGGGCGTTTACAAATAACAAATGTCTCGTTACCTAGGTCTACGAGTCCAGGACCTTACTGGCTTTCCTACGTCGACGTGGTTGTATAATCAGGGTCTAGCTGCAGATTAGGCCGATGACGTTAACTTCTGCCTCCTCCTAACAGAGGGCTTCTTTTCTTCTGGGTGTTGCTGCCAGTAAGTTCCGAGTCGGGGGTCGCCACGTTGTTAAGGCTTCCGCGCGGTGTTGATTCTTTGAAATATAACTAGTGTAGATCTACGTCTGACTGGAAGTAATACTGAACTCAAACTACTTCAGTAACACCGGCGAAAGGCCGAAACAATCAAAATATGTAGTCGACGCTGATGTTGTTTTACAAATATATTTAATCATCAAGAAGGGTATCGTCCGATGTCAGCTATGTCCGTAAATCCGTATATTTATTGTACTGCGCTATACGAAGCGTCTTCTTTGTAGCGTCACTTAGAGCGTTCTTGTTTTTTAACCAACTTTACGTCATAGTCGCTAAGTAAAACTTTACCCTATCCCCGAAACAAATATCTACTTCCTAATCATGTCATAACACTACTAAGTAAACAAACCTAGTTCCCTCGTGTGACTTCTAGAGAGAGCTTATGTCCATCGTATCTGACTTGGGGTCACCTGTCAATCAATGAACCCAACGTGATGGACTAAACAAATAAAAAGGAAAGGGAGTTGTTCATCTGGAAATATACCTAGTTACCTTAGAGGTGTGGCTCTTGTAGTCCAGCCCCCATAATAAAGATTAACTACTAAATAAACAAACTCAGTTCGTTCGAAAGGTGTGACCTCTAGAGAGTGTCAATACGCTGACATTAAACCTACGTCCATTGCATTTAACTTGTGGTCGCCTGCCTATAAAAAAAAATCAATATGATGGACTAAACAAATAAAAGGGTGAGAGTTGTTCATCTCTACCTCTGGAAATATACCCGCACAGCTAGACAAACGTCTGGTCAGCTTGACATAGTCAAGGAATGTAGCGTTTTAACATGTTAACTAACCTACTCAAAGATCAAGATAAAATTGAAAAAGTGCCAGCCATTGCTGCTCTGTATGTAAAGGGCATTTATGATGTAAAGTTTCATTTCTATTAATATTAAGTTATTAACACACCGTGTCCTTATAATAATAGTAAAAATTGACGGATATTCGGCAGAAGCCGGAGCGACTATCCGGTGCACCCCTAATATATATATATATATATATATATATAAATATATATATATATATATATATGCATTCCCCATTGAGGAATTAATATATATACATATATGCACTCCCCATTGAGGAATTATACTAAGAGTTATCAATTTCTTGAACTAAAATTTTACGAATGATTTTTTTTTTAAATTTCGTCTGTTTCCATCACATTTCACCACAAATGTATATTTGTACTTAATGTGATGTATATAATTGTTTACTTTCGTACATAATGTTACGGGACCATGGAACTAGCTTACTAGTTGTTATCATTGTGACTGCTGTCAAATTTCAGTCAATAAGTGGTATTTGATATTTTGGGTTTTTGGCATCGACCAGTTCACTTGATAATTTTTTAACAAAAAAAAAAGCATATTCACAGATGTATGTGGTTCCAAATAATGTGAAAGTTTAGCAGCAAAATATTTGAAGTGCGGTTATACAGCTTCTGGCACCCATGATCTCAAACAAAAGAACTGACTGGAACTTCTCCTTTAGGTCATAATTTGTTGGGAGGTATGTCACCTGGAGCTGAGTCAGCTTCTGCATTAAATGGTGAGATGAGGGCATTTAAAAATGGTTCCAAGTTGCTGACGTCTTAATATTCGCTTTCAAACTCCACAATCAATGAAGTCTTGTACTTTTCAACCGTTTCACTAGAAATAAATTCACCTTTGAGCTAAGGAAAATGATAAAGCCTAATTTCACTTGCTGGCCTCAAGAAATGCACATACATTTCGTATGCAAACAACTAATTGCAATGCTTCCGATAATAAACATGAAGTCTGTCTTCAACTCTTCATAAGAAATATTATTAACAAGGTCCTTCAAGGAACCTAACATTTTTTTCTTTAGATTCCATAGTCTTTTAATGCTAGAACAGCGTATATTACTGTTACCGAACATCGGAATGTTTTGTTTCCAAATCTTAAAGTACTTTTCGGAGCTACCTGTCAGGGCCGGCCTTAGATAATAGGAGACTCTAGGCGAAGTGAATTTGGTAGTCCCAAATTAAATAGAAAAATATTAATTAACATTTAAAAAAATAATTATGCAGATGATTAAAAACCCAGCGTCCTTCAACAATAATAGGTTTCGCTATTTTTTCTCTAAAACAGTAATAAATTTCAACAATTCGGGGATCTCAACAATCGTGGGCCTTAATCAGTTTAGCTATGCTTAAGGTTGGACCTATGCCTTTTATGGTGAAAATTTGTCTGTTTGTCGCCTCAGAAAAAATGGTATTCAATGCAGGTTTGTGTAAACTTTCCCGTAATGAGTTTATGGTTGGGATATTGCACTTTATTTTATTACATAGTCTTGTTTTTTTCTCAGTCAAAGCACGGTCTCCATCAGTTGTAACTCTTGCCTTTTTTGTACAAGCCAATCCAACACTTTCAATTTTCAACACAGTTCTTCATAGCATTGAATAAATACTGGCCTGGGCTTATGTCTTTGACTGAATTTTTCGAAATATTGCCATTTAAAATAATCTTCGTTTACTTTGAACTTTTTAGAATGCCGTTTAGAGACATTGTTTCTTTAACTCCTTCATTATAAGTGATAAGAATCAAAAGTTTCAATAATGTCTACAGATATTTACAATTATTTCTCTTTAATAAATTTGCATTTTTATATGTGTAATGTGATTTCTTTAGCTGTCCGCGGGCCGCATGTGTGACGCATTTTGCCCACACCTGGTATAGACGATTCAGCATGAATAGTATTGCGTCTTCTGTATTTCTTGACGGTTTGAAAGTCAACTCGTACGGGTCAAGACATGTTTCGACTACTTGTTGCAGATGTTTTAGAATTATTTTCTCCAAGCACTCTATTGGCATCGATATAAATGTTGCGGGGCATTGTTAGAAGCAATGATCTTGTTTCACTAATGAAACTTTTAAATTACATATTCTGAAAACATATTTCCCATGCATCCAAAAAGGTTTCAATGTATTCATTGCAATCTTTTTAATGCATCTTACATACTCTAGCAACTGATACATGTCTTAACGTTTTGTTAGTGATAAAAATATTGTATAACATATTGGACATTTGGTTAGGGTTTCAACTAAAATTAATGGAAACAGAAATAAATAATAGTTTGCAAAGCTTTACACTAGTAGTTCATGACCTCATGTTCATACACATGTTTGCTATTGCAAACGTATATTATTTTCCTCTAGGGTGTCACCTTCTTCACAGCCTTCTTGTGGCCAATTAGTGAGTTCACTTTCGGCCCACACCCCCCATCGTGACGCAAATGATTTATTGCTATAAGCGTGAATCTAAATACATAGTAACCTTTTTAATTAAGAATTTTATGTTCGTATATTCAAAACCACCCATTTGAAACCCTTGTCCCAATTACTTTTTATTTTTTGCTTTGTCAAAAATAATCGTGCACACGCTACTACTGTGTTTGTGTTGACACTCTACATGCTACTACTGTGTTTGTGTTGACACTCTACATGCTACTACTGTGTTTGTGTTGACACTCTACATGCTACTACTGTGTTTGTGTTGACACTCTCTCCATGTGTACAGATATAAGTGGATGTTGAGTAAGTCAGTAAGTACATTTTTGATTCAACTTAATCCAAAAGAAAGACTTATAATTAAATTGAATGTGTAGTTGCGAAATGTTTAAAAAATTCTTTTGAAATTGAATTATATTTTACTGTTTAAGTAATGAAATACATGCTAAATAATACGCCATTAATAATATGTTTTTCTTTGTAGCCTTTTATCCTTTTTGATTTGTAATGTAATGTAAACTGAGCATTATATAACAGTAGAAGATAATAAAGACTATATCTAGATGGTTATTCTCTCTCTCTCTTTCTCTCTCTCTCTCTCTCTTTATATATATAAAACATCGGGTAGCAGTTTTTTGATATTCGTCGGAGCCTGTAAACATGATCAAAGCCTTTAATAACATATTTTTGTTTGTGACTGTTATGCCGGATGGTGAAATAAGATATTCCACCTGAGCCAGATATCTAAATGTCTAGTAAATATCTATAGATTGAGTTCTTAGCAAAACCTCTTAATAGATTTCCCATATGATACTTTTTATTTTACTTATTTTTTGACCTTTTTGTTTTAGACTCTACCACTCATTGACGAAGTCAAGTTGATCAACATTTATTAAGATACTAAAAACTTACATGTGTAACGTTTTTGTCAATGTACAATATAGACATGTATATTGATCTTTGAATTTGTGCCATTATATAGTGGGTATTTCATGTAGATGTTAGCGTTTATGTATATCAGACCATCAGCTGGTCATCAGGATCAGCCTAGTACATAGTGGCTAAGTACATATTATAAGCATTTATAGTATGTCAGTATGTTGTTTTAGAATGTTGCGTTTATCCTCTTTCTGGCTTAAAAATGGTCATTGTTTATCAATAAATTCAGATTTAAGACTAAACAAATAAGGAGTAGGAGGTGTTTATGCACTCCCTATAAATAGCCTTGGTGAGTGTCTTTTACGCTAATAGAAACGAATACGAGCCCTGTAATTTTATCTATATCAAAATATTTGTTACAGGCTTACTCTACTAGGAAATCTCGCGGTTTTTGTAACAAAAGGTGTCTAGTCTAGACCAATTACAATTGCATACCAAACATGCGAAAGGTGTCAATGTTGTTATATTATACATTTTACATTCTATTTATAAACACCTCGACTCACACAACATTTATGCACGAATGATGTTCATGGATTTCTCATCCGATTTCCACACAATCAAAATCCTTATTCTTATTTGAAAAATGAAAGCAATCATCCAATGATCTTCAAGCAGGTAGTCTTTTTGTACCATAACAAAATTTGCAGAGGACGTGCGGCTCTTCTTGCCCTGCTCTTAAAGTACGTGGACGCAATCACGCAAATAAGTATTTATGAGAAATAAACAATATTAAAAATACTGTACTGACAACAATAACAAAAAAAAAAATGATTATCGATTTCTGAAAGGAAATTTAAAAAAAAAGTATATTGTTTAGCTGGGAAGAGCATAGAGATCGTTCAATGTGGGAAGAGCGTAGAGAGATATCGTTCAATGTGGGAAGAGCATAGAGAGAGATCGTTCAATGTGGGAAGAGCATAGAGATCGTTCAATGTGGGAAGTGCATAGAGATCGTTCAATGTGGGAAGTGCATAGAGATCGTACAATGTGGGAAGAGCATAGAGATCGTTCAATGTGGGAAGAGCATAGAGATCGTTCAATGTGGGAAGTGCATAGAGATCGTTCAATGTGGGAAGAGCATAGAGATCGTTCAATGTGGGAAGAGCATAGAGATCGTTCAATGTGGTTAGAGCATAGAGATCGTTCAATGTGGGAAGAGCATAGAGATCGTGCAATGTGGGAAGAGCATAGAGATCATTCAATGTGGGAAGAGCATAGAGATCGTTCAATGTGGGAAGTGAATAGAGATCGTTCAATGTGGAAAGAGCATAGAAATCGTTCAATGTGGGAAGAGCATAGAGATCGTTCAATGAGGGAAGTGCATAGAGAGAGATCGTACGATGTGGGAAGAGCATAGTGATCGTTCAATGTGGGAAGAGCATAGAGATCATTCAATGTGGGAAGAGCATAGAGATCGTACAATGTGAGAAGAGTATAGAGATCGTTCAATGTGGGAAGAGCATAGAGATCGTTCAATGTGGGAAGAGCATAGAGATCGTTCTATGTGGGAAGTGCATAGAGATCGTACAATGTGGGAAGAGCATAGAGATCGTTCAATGTGAGAAGAGCACAGAGATCGTTCAATGTGAGAAGAGCATAGAGATCGTTCAATGTGGGAAGAGCATAGAGAGAGATCGTACAATGTAGGAAGAGAATAGAGATCATTCAATGTAGGAAGAGCATAGAGATCGTACAATGTGGGAAGAGCATAGATATCGTTCAATGTGGGAAGTGCATAGAGAGAGATCGTATAATGTGGGAAGAGCATAGAGATCGTACAATGTGGGAAGAGCATAGAGATCGTACAATATAAGAAGAGCATAGAGATCGTACAATGTGGGAAGAGCATAGAGAGAGATCGTTCAATGTGGGAAGAGCATAGAGAGAGATCGTTCAATGTGGGAAGAGCATAGAGATCGTTCAATGTGGGAAGTGCATAGAGATCGTTCAATGTGGGAAGAGCATAGAGATCGTTCAATGTGGGAAGTGCATAGAGATCGTACAATGTGGGAAGAGCATAGAGAGAGATCGTACAATGTAGGAAGAGCATAGAGATCGTACAATGTGAGAAGAGCATAGAGATCATTCAATGTAGGAAGAGCATAGAGATCGTACAATGTGGGAAGAGCATAGAGATCGTTCAATGTGGGAAGTGCATAGAGAGAGATCGTATAATGTGGGAAGAGCATAGAGATCGTACAATGTGAGAAGAGCATAGAGATCGTGCAATATGAGAAGAGCATAGAGATCGTACAATGTGGGAAGAGCATAGAGAGAGATCGTTCAATGTGTGAAGAGCATAGAGAGAGATCGTTCAATGTGGGAAGAGCATAGAGATCGTTCAATGTGGGAAGAGCATAGAGATCGTACAATGTCGGAAGAGCATAGAGATCGTTCAATGTGGGAAGAGCATAGAGATCGTTCAATGTGGGAAAAGCATAGAGATCGTACAATGTGAGAAGAGCATAGAGATCGTTCAATGTGGGAAGAGCATAGAGATCGTTCAATGTGGGAAGTGCATAGAGAGAGATCGTACAATGTGGGAAAAGCATAGAGATCGTTCAATGTGGGAAGAGCATAGAGATCGTTCAATGTGGGAAGAGCATAGAGATCGTTCAATGTGGGAAGTGCATAGAGAGAGATCGTACAATGTGGAAAGAGCATAGAGATCATTCAATGTGGGAAGAGCGTAGAGATCGTTCAATGTGGGAAGAGCATAGAGATCGTTCAATGTGGGAAGAGCATAGAGATCGTTCAATGTGGGAAGAGCATAGAGATCGTTCAATGTGGGAAGAGCATAGAGATCGTTCAATGTGGGAAGAGCATAGAGATCGTTCAATGTGGGAAGAGCATAGAGATCGTACAATGTGAGAAGAGCATAGAGATCGTTCAATGTGGGAAGAGCATAGAGATCGTTCAATGTGGGAAGAGCATAGAGATCGTTCTATGTGGGAAGTGCATAGAGATCGTACAATGTGGGAAGAGTATAGAGATCGTTCAATGTGAGAAGAGCACAGAGATCGTTCAATGTGGGAAGTGCATAGAGAGAGATCGTATAATGTGGGAAGAGCATAGAGATCGTACAATATGAGAAGAGCATAGAGATCGTACAAATTGGGGAAGAGCATAGAGAGAGATCGTTCAATGTGGGAAGTGCATAGAGATCGTACAATGTGGGAAGAGCATAGAGATCGTTCAATGTGGGAAGAGCATAGAGATCGTTCAATGTGGGAAGAGCATAGAGATCGTTCAATTTGGGAAGTGCATAGAGATCGTTCAATGTGGGAAGAGCACAGAGATCGTTCAATGTGGGAAGTGCATAGAGAGAGATCGTACAATGTGGAAAGAGCATAGAGATCGTTCAATGTGGGAAGAGCATAGAGATCGTTCAATGTGGGAAGAGCATAGAGATCGTTCAATGTGGGAAGTGCATAGAGATCGTTCAATGTGGGAAGAGCACGGAGATCGTTCAATGTGGGAAGTGCATAGAGAGAGATCGTACAATGTGGAAAGAGCATAGAGATCGTTCAATGTGGGAAGAGCATAGAGATCGTTCAATGTGGGAAGAGCATAGAGATCGTTCAATGTGGGAAGAGCATAGAGATCGTTCAATGTGGGAAGAGCATAGAGATCGTTCAATGTGGGAAGAGCATAGAGATCGTTCAATGTGGGAAGAGCATAGAGATCGTACAATGTGAGAAGAGCATAGAGATCGTTCAATGTGGGAAGAGCATAGAGATCGTTCAATGTGGGAAGAGCATAGAGATCGTTCTATGTGGGAAGTGCATAGAGATCGTACAATGTGGGAAGAGTATAGAGATCGTTCAATGTGAGAAGAGCACAGAGATCGTTCAATGTGGGAAGTGCATAGAGAGAGATCGTATAATGTGGGAAGAGCATAGAGATCGTACAATATGAGAAGAGCATAGAGATCGTACAAATTGGGGAAGAGCATAGAGAGAGATCGTTCAATGTGGGAAGTGCATAGAGATCGTACAATGTGGGAAGAGCATAGAGATCGTTCAATGTGGGAAGTGCATAGAGATTGTACAATGTGAGAAGAGCATAGAGATCGTTCAATGTGGGAAGAGCATAGAGATCGTTCAATGTGGGAAGAGCATAGAGATCGTTCAATTTGGGAAGTGCATAGAGATCGTTCAATGTGGGAAGAGCATAGAGAGAGATCGTACAATGTAGGAAGAGCATAGAGATCATACAATGTAAGAAGAGGATAGAGATCATTCAATGTAGAAAGAGCATACAGATCGTACAATGTGGGAAGAGCATAGATATCTTTCAATGTGGGAAGTGCATAGAGAAAGATCGTATAATGTGGGAAGAGCATAGAGATCGTACAATGTGGGAAGAGCATAGAGATCGTACAATATGAGAAGAGAATAGAGATCGTACAATGTGGGAAGAGCATAAAGAGAGATCGTTCAATGTGGGAAGAGCATAGAGAGAGATCGTTCAATGTGGGAAGAGCATAGAGATCGTTCAATGTGGGAAGTGCATAGAGATCGTTCAATGTGGGAAGAGCATAGAGATCGTTCAATGTGGGAAGTGCATAGAGATCGTTCAATGTGGGAAGAGCATAGAAATCGTTTAATGTGGGAAGAGCATAGAGATCGTTCAATGTGGGAAGAGCATAGAGATCGTTCAATGTGGGAAGAGCATAGAAATCGTTTAATGTGGTTAGAGCATAGAGATCGTTCAATGTGGGAAGAGCATAGAGATCGTGCAATGTGGGAAGAGCATAGAGATCGTTCAATGTGGGAAGAGCATAGAGATCGTTCAATGTGGGAAGTGAATAGAGATCGTTCAATGTGGGAAGTGCATAGAGAGAGATCGTACAATGTGGGAAAAGCATAGAGATCGTTCAATGTGGGAAGAGCATAGAGATCGTTCAATGTGGGAAGAGCATAGAGATCGTTCAATGTGGGAAGTGCATAGAGAGAGATCGTACAATGTGGAAAGAGCATAGAGATCGTTCAATGTGGGAAGAGCATAGAGATCGTTCAATGTGGGAAGAGCATAGAGATCGTTCAATGTGGGAAGAGCATAGAGATCGTTCAATGTGGGAAGAGCATAGAGATCGTTCAATGTGGGAAGAGCATAGAGATCGTACAATGTGAGAAGAGCATAGAGATCGTTCAATGTGGGAAGAGCAAAGAGATCGTTCAATGTGGGAAGAGCATAGAGATCGTTCAATGTGGGAAGAGCATAGAGATCGTTCTATGTGGGAATTGCATAGAGATCGTACAATGTGGGAAGAGCATAGAGAGAGATCGTACAATGTAGGAAGAGCATAGAGATCGTACAATGTGAGAAGAGCATAGAGATCATTCAATGTAGGAAGAGCATAGAGATCGTACAATGTGGGAAGAGCATAGAGATCGTTCAATGTGGGAAGTGCATAGAGAGAGATCGTATAATGTGGGAAGAGCATAGAGATCGTACAATGTGAGAAGAGCATAGAGATCGTTCAATGTAGGAAGAGCATAGAGATCGTACAATGTGGGAAGAGCATAGAGATCGTTCAATGTGGGAAGTGCATAGAGAGAGATCGTATAATGTGGGAAGAGCATAGAGATCGTACAATGTGAGAAGAGCATAGAGATCATTCAATGTAGGAAGAGCATAGAGATCGTACAATGTGGGAAGAGCATAGAGATCGTTCAATGTGGGAAGTGCATAGAGAGAGATCGTATAATGTGAGAAGAGCATAGAGATCGTACAATGTGAGAAGAGCATAGAGATCGTGCAATATGAGAAGAGCATAGAGATCGTACAATGTGGGAAGAGCATAGAGAGAGATCGTTCAATGTGTGAAGAGCATAGAGAGAGATCGTTCAATGTGGGAAGAGCATAGAGATCGTTCAATGTGGGAAGAGCATAGAGATCGTACAATGTCGGAAGAGCATAGAGATCGTTCAATGTGGGAAGAGCATAGAGATCGTTCAATGTGGGAAAAGCATAGAGATCGTACAATGTGAGAAGAGCATAGAGATCGTTCAATGTGGGAAGAGCATAGAGATCGTTCAATGTGGGAAGTGCATAGAGAGAGATCGTACAATGTGGGAAAAGCATAGAGATCGTTCAATGTGGGAAGAGCATAGAGATCGTTCAATGTGGGAAGAGCATAGAGATCGTTCAATGTGGGAAGTGCATAGAGAGAGATCGTACAATGTGGAAAGAGCATAGAGATCATTCAATGTGGGAAGAGCATAGAGATCGTTCAATGTGGGAAGAGCATAGAGATCGTTCAATGTGGGAAGAGCATAGAGATCGTTCAATGTGGGAAGAGCATAGAGATCGTTCAATGTGGGAAGAGCATAGAGATCGTTCAATGTGGGAAGAGCATAGAGATCGTTCAATGTGGGAAGAGCATAGAGATCGTTCAATGTGGGAAGAGCATAGAGATCGTTCAATGTGGGAAGAGCATAGAGATCGTTCTATGTGGGAAGTGCATAGAGATCGTACAATGTGGGAAGAGTATAGAGATCGTTCAATGTGAGAAGAGCACAGAGATCGTTCAATGTGGGAAGTGCATAGAGAGAGATCGTATAATGTGGGAAGAGCATAGAGATCGTACAATATGAGAAGAGCATAGAGATCGTACAAATTGGGGAAGAGCATAGAGAGAGATCGTTCAATGTGGGAAGTGCATAGAGATCGTACAATGTGGGAAGAGCATAGAGATCGTTCAATGTGGGAAGTGCATAGAGATTGTACAATGTGAGAAGAGCATAGAGATCGTTCAATGTGGGAAGAGCATAGAGATCGTTCAATGTGGGAAGAGCATAGAGATCGTTCAATGTGGGAAGAGCATAGAGATCATTCAATGTGGGAAGTGAATAGAGATCGTACAATGTGGGAAGAGCATAGAGATCGTTCATTGTGGGAAGAGCATAGAGATCGTTCAATGTGGGAAGAGCATAGAGATCGTTCAATTTGGGAAGTGCATAGAGATCGTTCAATGTGGGAAGAGCACAGAGATCGTTCAATGTGGGAAGTGCATAGAGAGAGATCGTACAATGTGGAAAGAGCATAGAGATCGTTCAATGTGGGAAGAGCATAGAGATCGTTCAATGTGGGAAGAGCATAGAGATCGTTCAATGTGGGAAGTGCATAGAGATCGTTCAATGTGGGAAGAGCACAGAGATCGTTCAATGTGGGAAGTGCATAGAGAGAGATCGTACAATGTGGAAAGAGCATAGAGATCGTTCAATGTGGGAAGAGCATAGAGATCGTTCAATGTGGGAAGAGCATAGAGATCGTTCAATGTGGGAAGAGCATAGAGATCGTTCAATGTGGGAAGAGCATAGAGATCGTTCAATGTGGGAAGAGCATAGAGATCGTTCAATGTGGGAAGAGCATAGAGATCGTACAATGTGAGAAGAGCATAGAGATCGTTCAATGTGGGAAGAGCATAGAGATCGTTCAATGTGGGAAGAGCATAGAGATCGTTCTATGTGGGAAGTGCATAGAGATCGTACAATGTGGGAAGAGTATAGAGATCGTTCAATGTGAGAAGAGCACAGAGATCGTTCAATGTGGGAAGAGCATAGAGATCGTACAATGTGAGAAGAGCATAGAGATCGTTCAATGTGGGAAGAGCATAGAGATCGTTCAATGTGGGAAGAGCATAGAGATCGTTCTATGTGGGAAGAGCATAGAGATCGTACAATGTGAGAAGAGCATAGAGATCGTTCAATGTGGGAAGAGCATAGAGATCGTTCAATGTGGGAAGAGCATAGAGATCGTTCTATGTGGGAAGTGCATAGAGATCGTACAATGTGGGAAGAGTATAGAGATCGTTCAATGTGAGAAGAGCACAGAGATCGTTCAATGTGGGAAGTGCATAGAGAGAGATCTTATAATGTGGGAAGAGCATAGAGATCGTACAATATGAGAAGAGCATAGAGATCGTACAAATTGGGGAAGAGCATAGAGAGAGATCGTTCAATGTGGGAAGTGCATAGAGATTGTACAATGTGAGAAGAGCATAGAGATCGTTCAATGTGGGAAGAGCATAGAGATCGTTCAATGTGGGAAGAGCATAGAGATCGTTCAATTTGGGAAGTGCATAGAGATCGTTCAATGTGGGAAGAGCATAGAGATCGTTCAATGTGAGAAGAGCATAGAGATCGTTCAATGTGGGAAGTGCATAGAGATCGTTCAATGTGGGAAGAGCATAGAGAACGTACAATGTGGGAAGAGCATACAGATCGTTTAATGTGAGAAGAGCACAGAGATCGTTCAATGTGGGAAGAGCACAGAGATCGTTCAATGTGGGAAGAGCATAGAGATAGATCGTACAATGTAGGAAGAGCATAGAGATCATTCAATGTGGGAAGAGCATAGAGATCGTTCAATATGAGAAGAGCACAGAGATCGTTCAATGTGGGAAGAGCATAGAGATCGTTCAATGTGGGAAGAGCATAGAGATCGTTCAATGTGGGAAGTGCATAGAGAGAGATCGTACAATGTGGGAAGAGCATAGAGATCGTTCATTGTGGGAAGAGCATAGAGATCGTTCAATGTGGGAAGAGCATAGAGATCGTTCAATGTGGGAAGAGCATAGAGATCGTTCAATGTGGGAAGAGCATAGAGATCGTTCGATGTGGTAGGGGAATAGAGATCGTTCAATGAGGGAAGAGCATAGAGATCGTTCAATGTGGGAAGAGCATAGAGATCGTTCAATGTGGGAAGAGCATAGAGATCGTTCAATGTGGGAAGAGCATAGAGATTATTCAATGTGGGAAGTGCATAGAGATCGTACAATGTGGGAAGAGCATAGAGATCGTTCATTGTGGGAAGAGCATAGATATCGTTCAATGTGGGAAGAGCATAGAGATCGTTCAATGTGGGAAGTGCATAGAGATCGTTCAATGTGGGAAGAGCATAGAGATCGTTCAATGTGAGAAGAGCATAGAGATCGTTCAATGTGGGAAGTGCATAGAGATCGTTCAATGTGGGAAGTGCATAGAGGCCGTTCAATGAGGGAAGAGCATAGAGATCGTTCAATGTGGGAAGAGCATAGAGATCGTTCAATGTGGGAAGTGCATAGAGAGAGATCGTACAATGTGGGAAGAGCATAGAGATCGTTCAATGTGGGAAGAGCATAGAGATCGTTCAATGTGGGAAGAGCATAGAGATCGTTCAATGTGGGAAGAGCATAGAGATCGTTAAATGTGGGAAGAGCATAGAGATCGTTCGATGTGGGAAGAGCATAGAGATCGTTCAATGTGGGAAGAGCATAGAGATCGTTCAATGTGGGAAGAGCATAGAGATCGTTCAATGTGGGAAGAGCATAGAGATCGTACAATGTGGGAAGAGCATAGAGATCGTTCAATGTGGGAAGAGCATAGAGATCGTTCAATGTGGGAAGTGCATAGAGAGAGATCGTACAATGTGGGAAAAGCATAGAGATCGTTCAATGTGGGAAGAGCATAGAGATCGTTCAATGTGGGAAGAGCATAGAGATCGTTCAATGTGGGAAGTGCATAGAGAGAGATCGTACAATGTGGAAAGAGCATAGAGATCATTCAATGTGGGAAGAGCATAGAGATCGTTCAATGTGGGAAGAGCATAGAGATCGTTCAATGTGGGAAGAGCATAGAGATCGTTCAATGTGGGAAGAGCATAGAGATCGTTCAATGTGGGAAGAGCATAGAGATCGTTCAATGTGGGAAGAGCATAGAGATCGTTCAATGTGGGAAGAGCATAGAGATCGTTCAATGTGGGAAGAGCATAGAGATCGTTCAATGTGGGAAGAGCATAGAGATCGTTCTATGTGGGAAGTGCATAGAGATCGTACAATGTGGGAAGAGTATAGAGATCGTTCAATGTGAGAAGAGCACAGAGATCGTTCAATGTGGGAAGTGCATAGAGAGAGATCGTATAATGTGGGAAGAGCATAGAGATCGTACAATATGAGAAGAGCATAGAGATCGTACAAATTGGGGAAGAGCATAGAGAGAGATCGTTCAATGTGGGAAGTGCATAGAGATCGTACAATGTGGGAAGAGCATAGAGATCGTTCAATGTGGGAAGTGCATAGAGATTGTACAATGTGAGAAGAGCATAGAGATCGTTCAATGTGGGAAGAGCATAGAGATCGTTCAATGTGGGAAGAGCATAGAGATCGTTCAATGTGGGAAGAGCATAGAGATCATTCAATGTGGGAAGTGCATAGAGATCGTACAATGTGGGAAGAGCATAGAGATCGTTCATTGTGGGAAGAGCATAGAGATCGTTCAATGTGGGAAGAGCATAGAGATCGTTCAATTTGGGAAGTGCATAGAGATCGTTCAATGTGGGAAGAGCACAGAGATCGTTCAATGTGGGAAGTGCATAGAGAGAGATCGTACAATGTGGAAAGAGCATAGAGATCGTTCAATGTGGGAAGAGCATAGAGATCGTTCAATGTGGGAAGAGCATAGAGATCGTTCAATGTGGGAAGTGCATAGAGATCGTTCAATGTGGGAAGAGCACAGAGATCGTTCAATGTGGGAAGTGCATAGAGAGAGATCGTACAATGTGGAAAGAGCATAGAGATCGTTCAATGTGGGAAGAGCATAGAGATCGTTCAATGTGGGAAGAGCATAGAGATCGTTCAATGTGGGAAGAGCATAGAGATCGTTCAATGTGGGAAGAGCATAGAGATCGTTCAATGTGGGAAGAGCATAGAGATCGTTCAATGTGGGAAGAGCATAGAGATCGTACAATGTGAGAAGAGCATAGAGATCGTTCAATGTGGGAAGAGCATAGAGATCGTTCAATGTGGGAAGAGCATAGAGATCGTTCTATGTGGGAAGTGCATAGAGATCGTACAATGTGGGAAGAGTATAGAGATCGTTCAATGTGAGAAGAGCACAGAGATCGTTCAATGTGGGAAGAGCATAGAGATCGTACAATGTGAGAAGAGCATAGAGATCGTTCAATGTGGGAAGAGCATAGAGATCGTTCAATGTGGGAAGAGCATAGAGATCGTTCTATGTGGGAAGAGCATAGAGATCGTACAATGTGAGAAGAGCATAGAGATCGTTCAATGTGGGAAGAGCATAGAGATCGTTCAATGTGGGAAGAGCATAGAGATCGTTCTATGTGGGAAGTGCATAGAGATCGTACAATGTGGGAAGAGTATAGAGATCGTTCAATGTGAGAAGAGCACAGAGATCGTTCAATGTGGGAAGTGCATAGAGAGAGATCTTATAATGTGGGAAGAGCATAGAGATCGTACAATATGAGAAGAGCATAGAGATCGTACAAATTGGGGAAGAGCATAGAGAGAGATCGTTCAATGTGGGAAGTGCATAGAGATCGTACAATGTGGGAAGAGCATAGAGATCGTTCAATGTGGGAAGTGCATAGAGATTGTACAATGTGAGAAGAGCATAGAGATCGTTCAATGTGGGAAGAGCATAGAGATCGTTCAATGTGGGAAGAGCATAGAGATCGTTCAATTTGGGAAGTGCATAGAGATCGTTCAATGTGGGAAGAGCATAGAGATCGTTCAATGTGAGTAGAGCATAGAGATCGTTCAATGTGGGAAGTGCATAGAGATCGTTCAATGTGGGAAGAGCATAGAGAACGTACAATGTGGGAAGAGCATACAGATCGTTTAATGTGAGAAGAGCACAGAGATCGTTCAATGTGGGAAGAGCACAGAGATCGTTCAATGTGGGAAGAGCATAGAGATAGATCGTACAATGTAGGAAGAGCATAGAGATCATTCAATGTGGGAAGAGCATAGAGATCGTTCAATATGAGAAGAGCACAGAGATCGTTCAATGTGGGAAGAGCATAGAGATCGTTCAATGTGGGAAGAGCATAGAGATCGTTCAATGTGGGAAGTGCATAGAGAGAGATCGTACAATGTGGGAAGAGCATAGAGATCGTTCATTGTGGGAAGAGCATAGAGATCGTTCAATGTGGGAAGAGCATAGAGATCGTTCAATGTGGGAAGAGCATAGAGATCGTTCAATGTGGGAAGAGCATAGAGATCGTTCGATGTGGTAGGGGAATAGAGATCGTTCAATGAGGGAAGAGCATAGAGATCGTTCAATGTGGGAAGAGCATAGAGATCGTTCAATGTGGGAAGAGCATAGAGATCGTTCAATGTGGGAAGAGCATAGAGATTATTCAATGTGGGAAGTGCATAGAGATCGTACAATGTGGGAAGAGCATAGAGATCGTTCATTGTGGGAAGAGCATAGATATCGTTCAATGTGGGAAGAGCATAGAGATCGTTCAATGTGGGAAGTGCATAGAGATCGTTCAATGTGGGAAGAGCATAGAGATCGTTCAATGTGAGAAGAGCATAGAGATCGTTCAATGTGGGAAGTGCATAGAGATCGTTCAATGTGGGAAGTGCATAGAGGCCGTTCAATGAGGGAAGAGCATAGAGATCGTTCAATGTGGGAAGAGCATAGAGATCGTTCAATGTGGGAAGTGCATAGAGAGAGATCGTACAATGTGGGAAGAGCATAGAGATCGTTCAATGTGGGAAGAGCATAGAGATCGTTCAATGTGGGAAGAGCATAGAGATCGTTCAATGTGGGAAGAGCATAGAGATCGTTAAATGTGGGAAGAGCATAGAGATCGTTCGATGTGGGAAGAGCATAGAGATCGTTCAATGTGGGAAGAGCATAGAGATCGTTCAATGTGGGAAGAGCATAGAGATCGTTCAATGTGGGAAGAGCATAGAGATCGTACAATGTGGGAAGAGCATAGAGATCGTTCAATGTGGGAAGTGCATAGAGATCGGCCCCCTTCGAAGTCACCAAAGGACCAATGGACCATGAATATAAAAGCCATAATCTTGTTTTCATCTTTTATTTTAATAAAATTGTAAAACTTCATTTGGCTTTTTTTTTCACATAAAAGAAAACAGGACAACACTTCGTCTTTTATGCGACACTTCTAACTCTTCTGGAGTAAGTAGCGAAGAGATCCAACTGATCACCTAAATAGTAGAATAGAGATCTAACTGACCACCTAAAAAGTAGAATAGAGATCTAACTGATCACCTAAATAGTAGAGTAAAGATTCAACTGATCACCTAAAAAGTAGAATAGAGATCTAACTGATCACCTAAAAAGTAGAATAGAGATCTTACTGATCACCTAAAAGGTAGAATAGAGATCTAACTGATCACCTAAAAAGTAGAATAGAGATCTAACTGATCACCTAAAAACAGACAGTGTCGGTGGCACCTGGTGCTGTACCTCAGGGTGTCATCCCTTCCCATCAACTTACTTCAAATATGTTCCAATAAACACTGTTGCTAGTTAGTTCTTTTTGTTGAAAAAATACAGTGAGCTGATTACCTACTATTATTGATTTTTACTCAAATGTAAAATGAGTGTCAATTCTATTATAATATCTCACTGTTTATGACATTTATTCAAATGTTATTGCAAATTCTACAATGATATTTAATTAAAATTAGAAACAGACTTAACATCACCTGAACAGGTTTCTATTGTTAGACTTTAAGACAGAAGTGGTATAACGTTGTGCTTTGACATTTAAAATTAAACTACCTTCTAGGCGTGTCTAGGCGTGTTTGGGCATATATCTAGAGATTTTAATATAATTATCTTTTCCGATGTGTCTGCTTTTGCCAAGATATATTTTTTTCAACTTGGTTGTCATCCCCAAAATGGTTTCACCCTGTGGGACCGCACCCTTCGCAACCCCTAGTGACGCTACTGCTCCCAGATACGTACCTCTCCCCAACAATGTCGATTAATATATTGGTGTAGACGGGCTAGGAAATTTAAAAACAGTCCCGTTGGTCATAGGCACCTTGTGTCGGACGTTCACGGTCGACACCACCTAGGCTGGAATATACTTCATTTTTTCCTCCATCCCTACCCATGTCTCTCTTTGAACAAGGAGATAATCTGTGTCAACACGCCGCTTGGCATTTCTAGGTGCGACTCCATTCTCGAGTCAGATTCACCCACGTGGGAGATAATCTTTAGTCTCTCGCCCCTCTCGTTTTCGCCCATCTCTTCGGACCTTTATAAGCTGGACTGAGTCGGGAAAGACACACTTCGTCATTTCTCCATCTCGCTGACAGTCGAATCCTGACTATAGCATTCTTTCTTATTTCTAGAGGAATACCTGTTGGTAAGCCGAACTAAATCACGGTTCCATTTTAATTAGCTTGTGTGTATTTCTTGCTGGATGAAATCATGTGGATTTTTCTTATTTCATTTATGTTTAATGTGTGCATTATATATTTCTCACTGTCGTTAGTAAGAAACATAATCACTGCATATGTACATATTTATGTGTTGCATTAACCCTTGTCCACAATATTAATGTGACGTTACCCTAACCATGTATATATTCGTACTTATTGTATTTACTTCGGCTGATCGCTTAGAAAAAAGTAATGTACCACTCATTTACGCCATACACGAGGGCCGTCACAACAGCATAGTGCACTACTAGTATGCCTGCTAATCCTGATCATAATCGCTCTATCTACTTTATAGGTCTAGAGTATAGCTCTAAAATATGGAATATATAAATAATCTAGAGCTAGATTAGATCTAGATTTCTAGACTAGTTCTAGATGTTATCTAGATAAACTAAGTCTAGATACTTGGGCTAGACCTAGATATCTAGACTAAGTCTAGATCTCGAATCTACACTAGGTCTAGATCAAGATCTAGAATAAATCTAGAATCCAGGCTATAGTTAGAATCTAGACTAGACCTAGAATCTAGATATATAATCTATATCTAGAATAAAATTAGTATGACTTTAAATCATAAAATTACTAGACCTTGAGTTAGGCTAATATTATGATCAAGATTAAATAAAATATTAGTCTTTAACAATCTCCGCAAGACACACACAAAAATAAGTATCACAGTTAAAAAAAAAAAGACCTAATTTCCACAATTTATTCTTCACATATTTATTCAGGAAACAATTTTTAAAAAATCAAATAAGCCATGGAAAGTTTATAAAGTGTTACCAATGTATATAATGCAATCTATACTATTGGTATACAAGTAAAAAAAATAATATTACCAAGTACGGTTTAATCATAAATCCATTGACTATTTTGTTTCTAGTAGAGTGTATCAGCAAACGAAATAACGTAAGAATGAACAGAAGGTAAATACGTTCGACGCGTGCTTATCTGTAGCTTTAGTCATTCATGTTAAAAAGAGATTAAATTTCTGATTATTTAGTTGTTTCCTTGTCTGATTCAAGCAACATTCATTTATGATGATGGAAGAAAAGTTTTTTTTTTAAACAACTATATTTATAGTCTCTTATCTTATCTTACATGATTCAGACGTTACTTCAAAAAAGATGATTTCGCGTCATTTGTATCGACAGTTATACTTAAGATTCTCATTCCTTGTAAATCATTCTAACAAAATAATTAGATATGAAGGAAGTTTTACATTTCTAATAAATGAATAGACATGCAAAGGCGGTGCGTAATGAGGCAACTACAAGGAGGGCGGCACATTCAAGTAGGTGAAGTAAAAAACAAACAAAGGAAGAAAAAGATACGAAACGATCTATCTATTGAAAACTAAAATAATAAATGAATAAAAGAAATTTAAAAAAATGTCACTTAAGATTGAACATTATTTTAAATAATTGAAAGTCTACATTTTTTTTCTACTTCCGAGACTTCAAAGAAAGAACACAATCAAATTTTAAATAAGAAGAACTGCCTGGTTTTGTACAACACATACAGATACAAGTCTTTTTAAACTTGGGGCTACTAAATAATAAAATTGAATGAAGACTTGATTTGAAATAGAACATTGACAATGCAATACATCAGAATGTGCAAACGAGCAGGTATTTCATAGTTAAATGCTAAATAAACAAAGTTGTGCACAAACATTGGAATCAAATCAACCACTAAGAGTAGAATACATATAATTAAAACAGTTCGAACTGAGCCATATTCTTTCTTTCTTTTATTTGCGAGGTTTTCTATTTAATGTCAAATGTGTTACAAGCAACAGTTGTACTTGAAATTATATTTTAGCTCTATTGTATTTTATCCTAACAATGTCAATGTCTGTGCTTCCAAAGATTAAAGGTGAGTGCAGTGTTTCACATTTGTACTGAAACCTAGTTGCGACGTGCATATTTTTCCACACCCTCGTAAATGACGAATTTGTGAAAAATAGAGTTATATTTATCATTTCTGTGGAAATGACTTTCTTATCTGTTGCCGCTTTGACTTATATGTAAAAGTGTTCTGTCAAAGTACAATCTATGACAGTGTAACTATTTTTTCAATGTCTTTCTTAGGTTACTTTATACTGTGTCTATTCTTTAAAAGTGTTGGTGTTATCCTTGTGTGGAGAAGATTTTGTCTTGTACACATTTTGAACTCGTTATTTTTCCCACTTGTTTAAATTGCGCACAGTTATTTATTGACCCTTACAAACCATGAATAATGAATCTATTCAAAAGCTAACCAAATTATTCATTGATTAGTAACATTAATTAATTTTGTTTGATACAGAAAACAATGAAAAATCTCACAGTGTTGAGAGATGTTGATGACAATGTCAAGATGTTTCTTTTATATATAAGCTTTTTTTTTTTTAAAGTATTATTGATGTCTCTTTCGAGTCGATTATTATTTATTACCTGAGGTCTAGAGGTTTGGTTTTGTTGTCTTTTTATATGTGTTAGTACAGAGACTGATGAGCTAATTCTGATATTACTATTGCAATAGAGAACCTGATGTTCTAGTATGCAGGCGAATGTTATAGAAGGTGTCGACCTTGTGTTGAAGCCGTTGTGCTACCAAAGACAGTTTCGAGTCTACTTTTACAATATAGAAATTACATCTACTCATTCGAAGGTGAAGTGAACAAAGCATTGAGACAATCTACAAAATATAACAGAAACATTATTTATATGACACCATCAAAAACTATAAAAACGTCTTATAATATATCAGATCTAAGATATTAAAATTTAAAAAAAAACTTTGAATCTAAATTGTGTATAAAGCACATACCTTTATTTAAAAAAAAAAAAAAAGCTGTGAGACCTACTTAATCTTATCAGACGCCAGTACACTGTCTTTATATAAAGTACTGAAAATCAAAACAACGTAAAATTTTATTACTGACAAACAAATATTTTAATGTGAAATGTAAGTAAACAAGTGAAATAGAAAAGATTAATCTAGATGCGAAAGGGAATAGAGGAATTAAACAGAAACACCGGAAAACTAAGCCTGCGATTATATGGGGTGCAATAGTGTAAATTAACTACAATCACCTAATAAAATTTGTAATAGATCTAGACTTACAATAAATCTTGGCCATTAGAAATATTTTTACAAATTGTTTTTGTTTACTAAAATGTCATGCTTTTATATTTCTTAGTAACTGTATTCCATGGGCGCAGCCAGGATTTTTTTTCGGGGGAGGAATTTTGTTTTACTTCCATCCATGTGCGTGTATATGTGAGTGTGTGTGTGTGTACGTAATTAATTATAACATTCAGTCCCTTTTTTTCGGATATCTTTTTGGAACAACAATAGACTTCCTCCCTTGGCTAGGAGTTTTTGGTGCTGGGGAGTGCTGTGAACTCCTCCAGTCAGGTTCGGGGCAGAGCCCAGGGGCCAAGCATAGGTTGTATTTTCTTTTAGTTTTAAGAAAAAGAGTCATGTTGTGAAGTGTCTACATTGCATTATGATGCTACTCTTCTGTTCACAAATCTTAGGTCAGATATCAAATCTGATATTCATAGCACTTTATTAATGAAATTCAGCAACTGGTAGAAATCGGTGACTATAGTTTTACTTTAGATTTTGATTGTAGAAGGGCGTTTAACTACAAATCCCTTTTCGCTACGCTCATGGAATTAACTTATTGTGTATTTGCTTTTTTTTTTAATTGGAAAGGGGCTTCAACCACAAATGCCCCCCCTCTTACCTCTTAGCTATACTCATAGAATTTGAAGTTTTCCTTTAGTTGTTTTTTTATTTAGACCCCCCCCCCCCCCTTTTTGGCTATATTATAGAATTAAGTGACTAGTTATTCTTCAATTTTTATTTGAAAAAAAAAGAGTGCGGGGTTAAACTGAAAACTCTTTTGTAGCTAATCTTATGCAATTTAATTGCTTAAGATTTTTTTTTTTATTGAAAGGGTTTGTTCTCAAAACCTCTTTGGCTACATTTATGGAAATTAGAGACTATAGTTTTCCTTCAGGTTTATCTTAGCATTTTTAAAAATAACATCCTCACCATATGCCTACGCTAAGGAAATTTTGTGAGTTTAGTTTGTTACAGATTTGTTTTGAAGAGAGTGGTTTTAACGTCTAAACCCCCTCTTTAAAGGGTTTTAAACTCAAAATCCCCATTCCCTATGCTCTTGAAGACTGTCGATCGCTTTTTTTCTTATTGAAGAAGGGAGATATAGAACCAAAACACTTTGGATGAGAATTTTAAGCTTAAAAGCCTCTGGAGGGTAGTTTTAAACTTGCATAATATAAGGATTTGCGATTTGTTGACTGTAGTTTGCTTGATGGAAAGAATTGTAATGTCAAAACAACCTATATAGTAGTTTTAAACTCAAAACGCTCTGGAAGGGAGTCTAAGCTAACCCCATCCCCGCTTATTGAATTCGGTTACTGTAAGTTACTTAAGTTTTTTATTAGTCGATAAGGTGATTTTTTAAATCTTCAACCCCTTTTGGCAACGTTGAGTTATGTGATGGCTTAACATTATAATCTCCCCTCCAATAAAAAAAAAATAAAATTAAACAAAAGACCTGTCACAAAAATTTCCTCCGGCTACGCTTATGGTGTATTCTAAATGATCACTTTTCATTCTGTTTGTCCATACAAGCTATTAAAATCTTCTGTCTTAATTATTTACTCGTCACAAAAATAAAATGGTACACCAGAAATACGGCAGAATATATGTCATTGCTTAACATGCATGACTAAATGCATGAAGCGTAGGATGTAATCATCTTCGTTTTTGAAGAAACGTCTGTATTATATAAGATATCTAAAATAATACATTCACATACATTTTTCTAAGTAATCATTTAGTATATGCTTATCTTTTGTCGTAATACAGAGTTTTTAACACCTAGACATTCTCACTCATAATAGTATATCAATAATAACCTTACACATTCCATTATATAGAAAACTTCTGTCATTCTTGGGGAGATGACAAAGTGTACAACGTTGGACACCAGGCGAACTAGCAAAAGGCACTAACTTATTTAGCTGAAAGGGTGAGAAAAAAATGCCCCTGGTATGTTTGAATTGCTTAGCTATACAAGAATAAGTACGTTAAGACATTGACTTTTGACTTCTTGATACATCTATAGATATTTTTCTTATGTGGCCCCGCTATATACTGTAGCTAGTTTTATTTCTTATGCTTTGACAGCTAAACATTTAAACAATCTTTCTCCTGATATATCAGATGCTGTCAATCTTATCTGTATTGTATTTACGAATATATTTGTGATAAATGTCAGTGCTTATCAATTTTTGGAACTATCATCATCTTATGTAATTATTGGTGACCTTCTGTGTGGGGTTGTCGGTATTGATCGCAGATTGCTCGCAATCATTTTCCTAAGTGTCTAGAAACAATCCCATACATCTTGCTATCTGGTACTGAGAGAAACGATTATACCCCTAATGAGATGATTGTCTATAAATGTCTACAAATGTTTTCTTTCAGAGACTATACAGACAAGGTTAAGAATTGCATTTTAATTAAATGTATTTTACAGTAAAAAAGAAAGGGGGGGGGGGGGTTGATGATTCATTGTCACGTGATTATGTTTAATTTGACTAAAAACAACAACAAAAAAAACGAATAGAAAATAAAAAACTCCTCCTCCTCCTCCTCCTCCACCTCCTCCTCCTCCTTGGAGGCGTCCCACGCCCAAGTACCTCGGGGTCATCCTCGAACAGAAATTGACCTTGTGCGACCATATCCAGCATTTACGCGAAACAGCCTCCGAGAGGTTGAACATAGTAAAAAAGCTAGCTGGAACGAAATGGGAAGAGAAGGCGCGTGTGCTGAGATCACTGTACATGGGTGCAGTTCGGTCTCATATGGATTACAGTCTAGCGAGCTAGACGCTGTTCAGAATCAAGCCATCTCATCTGTGGTACGTTTCGCACGACACCAATTGCCGCCGGCGAAATTATGTCAAACGTGCCGCCTGTGAAGTCGCGCAGAGAGCGAGCAGTCCTGCTAGCTCACGAGTGATACAGACGGCTCAGAACTCTGGTTGACAACTTGGAGGGCAAGAGACGTCTCAAAAAACCAGCCCTGCTTCATGCACGTGGCGCGTGGACTGGTTAGAGAGATGAATCTACCAGTGGAGCGCGCTGCTCTTTCCCCATCCGGTTCCTCCCACCCTTAGCTAAAGCTTTCGGAATGTCGACGGTACGAAAGAGCCTACTTGACCCGTAGGTGACAAAACGGTGCGATCCTACACGGCTACTACATGCAGCCAGAGAAACTATTGCTTCGCACCTGGTTGGAGTGTCTACGATCTACACGGACAGATCTAGCTGGGGCTTGTGACCTTTGACCACTGGCGTGGTAATTTGCTTAAGGGCGAAATGACTCTGGATCAGAAGAATGTTTTTTTGTTTGGACATTCCGATGGTCTAGAGGTTAGTTTCGCTTGATGCGTTATCGCTAGGCGGTGGTGTCGAATACAGAGTCACAGGTTCGAGCCTCGTTGTTTGTTGTTGTTCGTTGCATTTTAATTCACTACTTTCACTCTTAAAAACTTGGTCCCTGGTGCTGTTATTCATTTATGTTTAATATATATGTATGTAACGTTAGAAATAAAACATACAACTGCAAAATGAAATGATTGTAGGGTGTAAATGTGACATTTGATAGAAACTCGTAGATTATTGTCTCTCTCTTCCCATTCCTTTCTCATGTTCTTGAACAATCTTGTCTTTCGATTAGTAATGTTTCTCTGTTTCATTTCGCTTTTGTTAAGTAGATGCATTAACAATAATTTCCAGCTTTGTGTTTGTAAAATTGTTATTCTGAAATATTTGTATACAAAACAAAATCATATTTTCTAAATGGTCAATAAACGTCTCAGAGATATTGTTTTATGTGTTTCTCAAAATCTGATACGGCAATATTTTTTTTCGCTGACAAAGACATTTGAGTTTTGAATGTACTGCGATTAACGACTAACGACCACTAGAAAATGTACAGTAAGGTAATGGGCATCACATATTTCTTGAGTTTATGTTTGAAATGAAATACAACCTAATAATACAATTCAATAAGATTCGGGTTGTTGTTGTTCTTATTTCTGATAACGTTCCCCTTCAGAAAGAGTCAAGAAGATCACTGAGTTGTGGTTCTTGTCACGAGAGGGGCTACAGCAAAAGTAGTTCCTTGCCGACTTAATCACGATCAAACAAACAACAAAATGCAGCTTTTTCTTGAACAGTTCAAGTTAATTGCGAAATCATGTCTTTTAACATACGCGAAAAGTCTTCGTGTGACCGAGAGACAAAAACTGCTTGGAAACTGAAAGGATTCGAATGCGACAAATTATTTTAAAGTTCGAGAATGCACTCATGAATTTTGTTGATAGACTCAATGGAACACTGAAATATCCTTTTAGATTTTTTTCCCTCACATGTCTACAAAAGAAATTGAACAAGCCAGTAAAACAGAATGAGGACACTTTAGACAAAAGTAATGATAATCACATCTAAATGAACATATTATAAAGCACTTATAAAGCTTATGCACATTATAAGAGTTACGCGTATTTAAAATCGAAATCACACAAGTCGTAACAGTAAGTAGCTGTGTGGCCATCGGTTTACCCGTCACTATTGGAGCCCATAAATAAAAAGCGATAAAAAAATAAAAGCACAGAGACCAAAATAAAAGTACTTAAAAATATGACGAAAAAAAAACGTTTATGTATCAGTTTAGAAGTCAGGTCATGAAATTCCCGGGTTCGCTGTTCTGCCTCATCGTGGCATCCGGGTGGAAACGGCTATTTGAGGAGATAGCTAGGCAAAACGAATGGCAAAACATAACTCCCGTGGGGATGCCCATGGGTAGACGAGAGTCCACCCCTTGCACGGGCGGGGTTGTAAAAAAGTCCTCACAAAAACTGTCACACATCCATGCGCCGTTCCTCAAAGGACCGTTCCATAAATGGCGGTTCCCCCACGGTTAGCTTGGTACAAAGAAGGAAGATGACGGAGGCTCCCAGTGCTCCTAGGCCTTCGGCCATGTGTCGGAGGCTGAAGACATTGGATACAGCAATGCTTTATATAGGCATTGACTAGGGTCGCTCTCAAACAGAACTGTGTTCCACAGGTTTGTTTTTCTTTTTTTACTGTTACGGCTGGACGACCTAACAGGTTTTTTTCTTTTCAAACTTTGAGCTCGAAGAGCCTTCGGCTCAGCTCAGAAGACAATCAAACGGTCATGAAATTTGTTATAAATCTGGACTAAAAATAATATATCTGTGCGATTGCAAATAATTTTACCAATCGTTTATGTTTAGGGCAATTTCATGTTATTAGCTTTTTTTCAATACGCTAAAATCCTATCACTCGCCTAGATTAGTTAGAGAGTGATGGGGAGAGAAAGAATGGAGTGTGTGATCGCTGTTTAAAGTGCATGTATACAAAAAAAAAAAAAAAAAAAGAACTACTGGCCTTAGTTTGGATATAACTGTTTACTAGTGGATTGAATTTAGATCTATTTCAAACATGGCGAGTGTTTCCTTATTAAGTTTTTTTTTTTTTATTTTGCCATGAAAATGAAAGTATTGTGTGAAAATGGGTTTACTAATTGGCGGATATATTGGTATAAAATATAAAATACAGTGAAAACGGGTTTACCTTCAATAAAGTTCAGTAGGGAATCGGCGCCAATGGCTCAGTTATCCCATTGATCGTTAGAATGGCTTTTGTCCAACGAACAGGCCTGGACATGAAGTTCTTCACCCCTGTCCTGTCTGAGGGCTCCCAGCAGTAGCGGTCACAATGACTGGGACAGAAAAAAGACCGTACCACGTACACAACCCACCGCCCCTGGTCCTAAGTCCACTCGCTATGTGGCCTATGCGGAGCTTGTCTCATATTCCTATACTGTAACCGCCCACAATTCCGTGCGAGGGCCGCCACTTCAATGCTCTCTTATGACGTCTCCCTTTGTGGAACAGCATGGCGTTTTTTTTTGGACTGGAGTGCTGGCAATTTGTTCCATCCCCACCCCGATCGAGATTTAAAAAAAAAGCTCACCCAGCGACTCCTACTGAAAGCTACTCGTACTTAGCCTATCTAGTTCCACTACTAGACATTCAATCCATTGTCTTGTACTGATTTTTTAAAAAGGTAATACAATTGTAAAAAACATTTTCCGTTATTTTTTACATAAAAGTAAACAGTGCAACACGTTGTCTTTAATAAGACTCTTCTAACTCTTCTGGTATAAGTAGCGTAGCGTTAACTTATTACTTAAGATCAGCATGGAAACCTCCCGATACAGTGTCGGTGGCAGTAGCTCAAGGTGTCACTCCTCCTCATCAACTTTCTTTAAATATGTTCCAATAAACTATTGCTAGTTAGTTCCTTTTGTTGAACCAATACAGTCAGCTGATTGCCTACTTTTATTGATTTCTAGTCAATTGTAAAATCCCACTGTTTATGACTTTTATTCAAATGTTATTGCAAATTTTACAATGATATTTCATTAAAATTAGAAACAGACTAAACACCATCTCAACAGGTTATACTTTAAGAAAGAAATGGTATAACGTTGTGCTGTGTCATTTACACTTACACTACCGTACAGGCATATTTGGGCATATATTTAGAGATTTTCCGATGTGTCTGTTTTTGCCAAGATATAGTTTTCCAAACTTGGTTATCGTCCCCAAAATGGTGTCAACCGGTGCGGACCGCACCCATCGCACCCCCCCCTAGTGACGCCACTGCTCTACGATATATCTTGAGATTTTAAAATTATCTTTTCCTATGTGTCTGCTTTTTGCCAAGATATAATTTTTTTATAAATAGATCTAGACTAGATCTAGAACCTAGAACTAGAATCTAGACTAGATTTAGAATTGGAATCTAGACTAGAACTAGATTTCTAGACTAGCTCTAGATCTAGATTTCGTGACTAGTTCTAGATCTAGTTATAGTCTATCTAAATCTGGAACTAGATCTAGACTAGATGTTGATCTAGAAACTAGACTACTTAGTTGCTTTCACCCAAGTTGCTTTCGCTCCATCATGGACATACGATGGCAAGAACGCACTTCAAACAGTTACGCTAGGCAGGGCACGTAACCCGTATCGGAGATGAACAGATTATTGTAATCAGATTAATATGATAATTGAATAGACTTATTGTTACTGCCAAGCTTGACATTGATTAACAATTATGACCAGAGTATTGTTATGTCAGTTAATTACACAGTCAGAGCGAGTGAATGAGACTTTATTGTTAACGAAAAATTGATTTTTTTAAAGTAGTGATAAATGAATTGCACAGTCTACAGCAGCACCTGAAAAACTCAAAACAATCTGGACAGACAAAGGCATAGCCCTCGACACAAAAATCAGGATGATGCACTCCCTGGCCACAGCCACATTCCTATATGCATCCAAATCCTGAACTCTGACAAAAGAATCACAGCAATGGAATTCAAATGCTACAAAAAGAT
Source organism: Biomphalaria pfeifferi (assembly GCA_030265305.1). Lineage (NCBI taxonomy): Eukaryota > Metazoa > Mollusca > Gastropoda > Planorbidae > Biomphalaria > Biomphalaria pfeifferi. The sequence continues at coordinate 1,205,612 of JASAOG010000105.1, read as the reverse complement.
CCTCTAGGTGTTACTTACGAAGACCGTATAACGAATGAAGAGATTTGAAACAGGATTAATAAAGCAATAGGACACCACTATAACCTGCTGATCACTGTCAAAAACCGTGAACTCAAACTCTATGGCCAAATCACAAGCTCCTCGGAGGGGACGATGGGAAGACAACATCAAAGAGATGGGCAGGTCTGGGATGGAAGAAATTCTAACAAAGGTAAAGGACAGAGAGGAATGGAGAAAGATGGTAGGCAGTCACAGGGTTGGTCCTACAGATTGCGGGACCCTATGCGAAACGGATTGCGCGGGGCCCAATTAGGTTAGGCATAAGGATAATACATGAAAATTAAGAGTTCTAATAGGAAATAAATTCGTCTTTGCATTTTATTCATACTTCACTAAGTACAAAATCATCCCGAAATGACATTTTTGTCTGTTTTTAAGGAGATTTGCATGAGTTTTCCGAAGATTTTTATAATTTAGGAGATTTTCTTGACTTATTCGTTTATTTGAAATTTCGTGAGAATTCCAGGTACCATTTAATAATAAGTTAAAATGGTTTAACTTAATAATTTACACATAGAATTCTCGCGTGACATATGAAATTGCGGGGCCCACTGCGGCCGGATAGGTTGCCGGGACCTGAGACCGGCCCTGTTAGCTTATTCTGCAACGCTGCAGCAGACTAAGTTATAGATGAGGTGAGGTATTAAATATCGATCTGTTTGGTCAAGGCATGAGAACTACTAAAAGTGACTGCCACCGGATCCTCTCGAAATGCCAGAATGTCTTAAGGGTTCTTAATTAGGAGCGTTAAAATGTGAAAGTTGACTTGAAGCTACTATAGTGTTATGTAGATTAGACAATGCTCTTTTAGTACTTGTTTTATTGAAGACTTTTATTTCAGATCTTTATTAAACACTCAAAGAACATATTGTGATGCCGGTTCTCTAGATATTTTAAGAAATTCAAATAATGAAGATTCTTGAATTCAAAATACCGAGTATGTAAATGCAGTCAAAATTGTCTTTCAGTTCAAAGTTTGTAAATATAAAATTCAACTTAAAATTATTGTTGTAAATTTTAGTTATGTAATAGCTATTTACTTAATCTTAAATGAAAACAAAATAATGCTTTGACTTAAAACACGTGACTTAACGCCTTCACTTAGGAGGCGATGTTTTTTGTTTAACAGATTTGTTGGTGGGGACATTACCTCACAGATAAATAACTAAATGCATAAAAACAAACAAACAAAAGCGAAAAATAAAACAAAAAAAAACTTTCAGAGAGCTAAAAAAAAAAACAAGATTTTTATTTGGTTACAAAAATTCTTGAGGGGTAACAGAAAATAATAAAAAAAAATAACCTTCGTCTTCTACTTTGAGATGAGCGTCCTGAAGTGGATTCAGTCATTTATAGTTTAAGATGTATTTAATAAAAACATCAATATATCGCTATTTTGACATATACAATAGATAGATGCTGCTTATATCTCAGAAATACAATTTTATTTAGATTTCCTTTTTTGTTTCAATAAAAGCCTTACTAGTGTGTGTTTAAATTTGGGACTCCCCGTGACGTAAATAAGGAAATTAAATGAAGAGTTGATTTGAACCAGTAGATTGACAAACCAGAAAGTGATACTTGACAACTTTTGAGGTATTGTGAGTACTATAATGTGAAAAAGCATCTGTTGTACAATCATTGGAATCAGAACGAGAAACACAATTAACACACAAATAATTAAAACTATTTTAACTGATCTCATTTCTTTGTGACGTTTAGCGATAGCTTCCACAGAAGACAACGTTGCTTTAGTTTTAGAGGTCAAAGTGCTTTGGGAAATAGTGACACAGGTACAAAAACAAATAATGCAAAAAGGTACTATTGCAAATAGCACCGTTGTTTTGACTTTGAGATACTTATCAAGACTGTACCTGTTTTCCCAAAACAAATCTGTATACTTTAGCTTTGGCAATGTGACGTTATTGTATTCAAAGTAAAACATTTCTAATTGCAGAAAAGAAGGAGAATTAAATGCGAAGTTACTAAATGCTATAAAAATAATAACAAGTTTCATTCGATAGACTGTAAAAATTCTGGAAACCTGAAAAGGAAAAGTTACAGCAACCATTCTTTCAATAGAAACTAGAGTCAATAAGTGGATACTAATTAGAAGTGCAAAATAATTTATTATATCAATGAACGCCGTGTAAATAATTGCAGCCCACTGATAAACATAGATGCTAATTAAAGAGGCCGATATGGAAAAATTAAATGATATTTCTGTCAATGAATAAATCAAGTCACAAACAGAAATGGCCAACAAAACCACATTAGTTGTATCCTGCATTTTATGATGAGTTAAAATTATTATATTAAGTATACTTCCCATGATTCCTAGTAAAGAAAGAATATTTGCTATAACAACATTGGTGACAAACATGAGTATAAAATAGATGTCATCACTAACATCTGAAGTATCAATGGAAACACTTCGAGATAGATTCAACAAGTCATCGATCTTTCTAGAAGTATTCATTGTGCAGCTCTGTATCGTTCGTTTTCTTACAATCTGAGGGAGTTGACTTTGTATATAATACCTTTTGTTTGACTGAAGAGAACACACATATATATATATTATAGTTTTAACAGCTTAAATGTCAAAGTCTTCAATACCTAAGATTAAGGATGAGCGCAGTGACCACATGACTACACAAACAAAGCTGTGACCTGCATATTTTTTCCGCATCTTATGAAGACAAATCCAGTGTCTGCAGTCCTCAATAAGGGCTTTTCTTTGGGTCTCAAATTCATGTCCTGCGGCCTTTGTGAAAATTTTCAGAGGCCACTACCTTTCTATATGCCAGTGAAGACGAAATGGAGCCTTAGTTGATCTACATAGTGCTTAAAGAAAAATATAAAAACACTAAATTACAATTAAACCCTAACAAACATGCATTATATTTTTTTTTCTAATTACTAAGGGGAGTTAGGCCTTGTGTGGAGAATCTAACAATAGATATCTATAATACCTTAGGGTTAGGGTTAGAATTTGTCTAGATCAGTTATAACTACTCTTCATATCTGTTAGCACTTGTCTAGGTCAGTTATAACTACACTTCATATCTGTCAAGAAAGCTAGAGCTCTCGAGTTCGAAACATTTTTTCTAATTGCTTTTGAAAAGCCAGACACCTCCGCCCCCCCCACCCACTTCCCAAACTGGTCCAGATAGAAAATTGGACCATAACGCCTAGATCATGCCAACATTGCGCTAAACGAAAAACATTGGTCAATATACTTCCAATAGCACAGATTTATCATTTTCAATTTAGATCTACTACAATTTAATTACATGATTCATTCAATAAAGTTAATATAAATACATTTAATATAAGCTTTTTACCGTCAGATCGCGACATTATTGGGGGTCGAATGACGATGTTGCAGGGGTCGCCTAAGACTATCAGAATGGTGACATTCTATGGTGACATTCTATGGTGACATTCTATGGTGACATTCTATGGTGACATTCTATGGTGACATTCTATGGTGACATTCTATGGTGACATTCTATGGTGACATTCTATGGTGACATTCTATGGTGACATTCATGCACATGGTATTTCAAAAGCATTTTCGATTATATTTACTTGTTCTGTGTTCTAGTCCCAATGTTATTGAATGCAATATTTTTATTATGGAACAACTCCTCATGGCAATGGAGCTCGAACAAAGAACGTTAAGAACACAAAATATATCATTTGTATACGGATTGTCATATTTTAACAGTTAAAGCAGATATTGAAATACCCAGTACGTCTATTGTTACGAAGCAGAATCTATGAAGCTGAAATATCAGTAACTTCATTAAGACAGGGGCATCCAAGCTTTACCGAAAATGAATCCTTGTATTTTAGGCAATCTTAAAGATGCGTTTCTCTTTTGGAAACACTTTTCAAACGACTACTACAATATGCGATGTAAGAGACTTTGATAGAGTTTTGGAAAAAATATGTTATCTCTTGTCAAATTTTTGTGATTTAATGGCGTTGATAAGGAGGCGCGGTGGCTAATCGGTAAAGAGTTTGGTTTCGGAACCGAGGGCGCCGGGTTCGAATTCTGGTGAAGACTGGGATTTTTAATTTCGGGATTTTTGGGCGCCTCTCAGTCCACCCAGCTCTAATGGGTACCTGAGATCAGTTGGGGAAAAGTAAATGGCGGTTGGTTGTTGTGATGGCCCCATGCCACACTAGTTAACCGTAGACCACAGAAATAGATGACCTTTACATCCTCTGTCATATAGACCACAAGGTCTGAAAGGGGAACTTTACTTTTTTACTTTTAATTGCGATGATATTAGTATCAATTTCCTTTTTAAGAATTCCTTCACACTCAAAGTCGAAGATGCAGTGAAAAATGATTTGTCTTCAATGTCAGGTCCACAATTCTTCATCTTTTAGCCATAACCAGTTTTGCCAGTCTTGTGCCTCTTTTGTCCATTTTCGAGAACATATTTTGTGCGAGAAAAAATTTTCCAGCCTGTTAGTTTTCAAATTTACATACAGAATTAGAGGATGAAATTGACGGCATTTGTTGTGATTTTGCAAAGACTGAAAGGCGCGGTGGCTGAACGATTAAGCTAGGGGGGCCCGGTTCGAATCCTGGTGAAGATTGAAATTTTTTATTTCGGGATCTTTCGGCGCCCTTGTTATTAGTTGGGGAAAAGTAAAGGCGGCTGGTCGTTGTGCTGGCCGCATTATATCCTCGTTAACTGTGGTCCACAGAATGAGATAACCTTCATATCATGCCCTATAGATGGCAAGGTCTTAACGGGTAACTTTTTTTTACTTTCAAAGACTGCTAAGGGAATTCCTAACCTTATGAATCGGAAACAAGCTCAACCTTCACATCGACGTTGTCTTGTATACATTGGACTATCATGAATTATTATCGTCATGCTTTTCAAATAGTCACAAAAGTATACAGTGTGAATATGGGGAAAACACAATGGAAAATACAATAAAAGGGAGCCATCAAAATATTAATTTTTTTATTTAATTAATAATAATCAGAAATATATTTTAGACAAAACTTCATATTATATCATAATTCAACATAATGCTTGGGCAATGTTTATCAGATTTCTTCATTATCATTACGATTTTTATAACATTATCAAAAGCGCAGTTATTTAAGAATATTATTTTAAGTTTACTGGTCGCCGCTTGGAGAGCAATAGTAAAAGAAAGTTCGTCGAGCTTAAATGGTTGAGAACCGCTGCCCTAGCCCCTAGACCAATTCCTACGCAAGATAGCGGAGAATAGTGATAAGCAAGTTTCTAACCAGGGACTAGCGAGACAACAGTCAATGGCACAAACCACACACCTCACACCTCATACCACACACCTCACACCTCTAGGCAGTCATTCATTAAATATCATCTGACAGAAGTGATACAATGTCCACAGCAAGGTTTACACTTATAAGACTTTTGTATTCGAAATCTACAGATGAGCGGCTACGTGAGTGCGTGGATGAAGACTCGAATTCTAAACATTGGGACTTTTAAGAATAGAATATCTTTCATTCACAGACCTGTCTATTGTTTAATATTATCTTCCAATAGCTTTCTCAGTCTGTCGCCTCTTCTGTTCACAAAGCTCACTTTTTATCAACTCAATCTGTCTGGTATAGCTAGTGTTCATGTTTTCTTTTCCACTTCTCATTTTCAATGAAGTTGAAACTGCATAATTATTAACTATTTCTAATAATATATGAATTTATTTATTTATTAATGGTATTAAATAAATTACCTAGTGGTAAATAATTAATTTAAGTTGACATAGAAGAAATAAAATATATCTTACACTATTGATAAATATAGCTATAAATGTACAGATCTTCCCCTGAGATATTAGTTTTTGTAAGCATGTTTTATATTTTAATTGTAAATCAACCTCAACCAATGATCACTACAGATATAACTCCATCAGTGAAGTAGATCTACAGCCTTCACATCTAAAAACACAATGTAATGAAATAATAAGCAAGACAAAAGTAAGAGCGCATTTCTTATTCCAAATGATAGGATTTCGAAAAAAAAAATACCCTTGAGAATGAACTAAGTTGCTTTAATAAAAAAAAACATAATTTCGTAGAGATTTATTTACTTCAGTACTAGATTAAAACATGAATATGCGTAGGGCCAAATGACCTATTTCTAATAAACGTCAGTAATGAAATAAGACGATACGATAAGTTATCGTTCTTGTTGAATAAAACATCTAACTAGCGAAATGACAGAAATTTAGTTCAAATAAAATGACTGTCCTTTGCATAAACTAGAGGGTTAGTCGAGAATAAGTGTAGTGATTGATGGTAATTTTATATCCTTACGTTCAGTAAAACTAATGCTGACTTTCAAGTTTAAACGATTTTTTTAAAATCACGTAGTCTGTAATATAGCATTTAAAGAGAATATAAAATCTTAAAGCATTTAACTGGCATTCATGCGGTCTTTTCGGTGGCCTTACCAGCCCAATAGGGTACCGACCCATCGGGCATTCGCATGAATGCCCTTATAGTCATTCCCCCCCCCTGGTTGACCAACGTTTGTATTATTCATCAATGAACACCTGCTACCAATGCTGTATAGACAACTTTTCTAATTTTCAATATTTTACATTTTAGGAAGCATAAAAAACATCTTGCAGAGATTCAGATCAACAATCAAACCGTAGACCAAGTGTAAGAATATATATACTTTGGTACAACCATCAACAGCAAGCTACATTGGAGTACACTATCAAAATCTGTACTCATAAATACATCAACGACTACTCTATTTCAAGAAGCTGGGATAATTTCAATTGATAAAACAATATTTTGTATACAGCAACCATCAATAGTCTGACTCCTATTGGTACTGCTTCTCTGGCACAAAGACATAATTAAATGTTCTAAGCGTCTTTTATCACAGCTATCATCTCTCCAAGAACTATTTCACGAAGGAAGCCTTTCCACAAAACAAAAATCTGAAAATCAATCTTAGCCCATCAGCCTACAGTTTTAGACGAAGTGCTTGGCACCGCTTCATTAAGAAATATTTTAAAGCTCATTTCATTTTCAGTCATGGTGTTTCAATGTTACTTGTCAATGTCACACTGTCATAGAGAAGAACACAGAAGTCTTATACATAAAGCACTGTCTGTGTGTGAGTGAATGCTGTTTTTGTTATAGTAATAATGCTGAGGTGAAAAGTTTTAGTCAAATGATTTTTCATGTGTTTAGGCACTACAATTACCTTATCTTACCCTACTTTATTTTACTTTACCTTACTTTACCGTACTGTGCCTTACCTTAATTATCATCTCTAATCAGACCTTACAGATCAAAGTCGTTAACATTCCTAAGAACATTATCGTTGCCTGTCAGAAAGTGGTACTGCTGCAGACCTGCCACATCACTGAAAATTCCTCATTTGACACTGCTAAAGAGACTTTTGTTTCTATTTAGTGAACCTCGAGCCCCCTTCTAGGTAGCCAAGCCAAGCCAAGTTCAAGCGCACTTGGCCTCTCGACCACGTTTCCCACCATAGTGCTGTTTATGATTATCAAGGGATAACCTCAAACGAGGGTGTCAGGTCGCCAGCACAAAGACCACAACAACCAACCGCCTTTAAGTGTCAGGTACTTTTGATGTCAGGTACTCCTTAGAGTACTTATTTACTTACGTACTTATTACACATTACAAGAATAACAAACAAATTAGACGTGTACACCGCAGTCTCAAACTTAACACTAATCATTGATTAAGAATACCAAAAGTAGCAAACTTTTGATACCATCTTTTCCTCCTTTAAGTAAACAGCACCCCTCAGACATCTATTTGATTTGGGTACTTATAGACCTATAATATTTCATTACAAATATTCAATAAAAAAATGCATTCTTATTTTATAACATTCGATCTCAAAACATGAAAAGCTATGAATAAAATGACTTGTTTGTCTACAATTATAAAAGAATTCACTTTCAGTTTGTGTGTACATAATATGAACATCTGGGTAATGATAACCAAGGACAGGTGATTAATATACACAGACACAACCTCTTCATCTGTTTAGATAATTATACAATTTTTATTAAAGTTGTTAAGCAATAATGATTCTTGTATCTCAATGATTCATCTAACTGCTGCTATCTAGTCATAGAGGTTTCAAAGAAAGAAAATAAAACAAGACATTCTTTTCAAAGAGTAATTTGTTGACATTCTTATTCACTGAACATGTGCGTGTCAGAGCACAATGGTGTTATTGTTTTGAAGCCTATAATAATTCTATTCTAAACACTAATATAATTACATGGAATAATACATTATTTTAGAAGTCAAGAGAATTCAGCTGATGAATGTACCAGTGTTTTGTTTTGTTAGTTTCGTCACGATGACTTTGATATAGAACGTAAAATCACAGAGCTCCATGTACCACATAACTTTTAAAGAAAACTAAATAAATAAAACTTAGCTCTCAACAGTTACTTTTAGTAAAGTGAAAGTACAGAGATTAGAATGTTTTCAAATTAAAATGTCCTTGGCTTGGTAAGAGGAATCTTAAAGATTACAATCTTTTGATAGATTTTATATAAACGCGACTAAATAAATGATTATTTATAATATCTCGTTATATTCTAACTATAACAGTATACGGTATCTCTTAAACACAATGTAAATTGCAATATACATATATATATATACATATATATTTAATTATCAAAGGTATATTTACAATGGAGCCCTTGAACAATAACTTCCGAGCGATACTACGCTCGTTAATTAAAAATTAATTTAATAGAGGCCATCCCTGTATTGAGACGAGCCTAGTACCATTGGGGTTCACCTCTAAGTTTGTGTGAAAAACCTACCCTCTTTGTAATGTTATTTATGAAATGTGATTTTAAGAACGTAAATGTCAACACAAGTACCACTACCACGGCCTTCTTCAGTCACAAAGCACCTAGGATAATATAATAGAAATAAGATGAACGCTTGGGTATCATTAGCAATGTCGCACACGCAGCTGTTTTCCCATCTCTTCACGCATCTGTTTCCGCATATCTTCACGCAGCTGTTTCCGTATCTCTTCACGCAGCTGTTTCCGCATCTCGTCACGCATCTGATGTAGCCTGATGAATGGAAAGTGCTAATACAGTTTGGGGTCAGCGGCATCGGAACCTCTGCCAGGGTGTAGCACTGTATCCTGCAAGCTACCTAAGGGTTGTCGGGGTCTGTTTTCTGCTTAGGGATAACTCTTGAAGCTTTTCCAATGTTTGAGTATAACTGCGAACAGCGGTGGTTTTAATTACGATTCAGGGCGGCCTTAGGCATAGTCAAACTAGGCAGCCGCCTACAGAGTCACAAAGGACTAAACAATTTAAAAAAAAAAAATTGCGTAATTTGTATAAAATTTCAAATATGCAGAACTCTAAGACTCGTCTACTAGCCTAGCTCTACTGTGATTCCAGATGTCATACTAAACGCTACGGAAATTACGCTATATGAGTTTATGTTATTTGTTAATTTAGATCTAGATGAAGAAGGTTTTAATTCATGCTATAATCATGAAGTTTGGGGCTACACAATAGTGTTTGTAAAAAAAAAGCACAAAATGTATTGTTGTTGGACTAGATTTCATAGAATAGGAGAGATTCATTTTTAAAAGTTTATTGCACAGTGCATCGTGCAGTGGCGTGTCTTCCGTGTACACATAGGGCAATGGTAGTTCCGCCAAAAACAAATTAAATAATAATCTGTATTTTTTTAGCTGCTTTATGCCCTAGGAAGACTAAAAGCCGCTGTTAGTTTTGTGTCGTCTACCTGTCGGTCTGTCAGTCATTAGATAAAAAAAACTGGATAGTCACATGAAAAGCTGATAAGCATATGAAAGCTGATTACATCTTTTGGTTAAAAACTAAACGTAATGAAAGTCAGATATTTCAGATGATAGGTCTCAAGTAAAAAAAAATGTCAAATATTTTTTTTGTAATTCATTCTTCTAACTTGTATTAATATAATTTCTAGCTCAGTTCAAGAAGGCTAATATTATAATCAGTTGTAATAAAGTACGAAAAATGATTTTTTGAAATTTGCTTACTTTAGACATAAAAAAACGTGGCTTGAAAATTCATTGTTAATGTCGACTAGCGAAATACAATTAATATATCAACATGTGTTAGATCACCTTATACATTACACATTGTAGACATTAATTAGTAAAATCATCTGTCTATTAACAGTTTACAATGAAACTGTGAGCTGTACAAACTAATTTTTGTTTACGGATACAGGAGTTCCACAACGTCTTCAACCATTTCAATTTCTAGATGGATCAAATGTCTAATTTCAGTGGAACAGATTTGATATTAAATGTGACTCAATGTGTTTCACAAGAATCTTTGGATGTCAGCAACGAAGAAGTGTTTTTTGTACTTTTTGTCACCAATGTTGTTATAGCCAATATTCTTTCTTTGTTAGGAATCATGGGAAGTATACTAAATATAATCATTTTATCTCATCATAAAATGCAGGATACAACGAATGTGGTTTTGTTGGCACTTTCTATTTGTGATCTAATTTATTCAATGACCCAAATATCATTTAATTTATCAATAACTTCTCAGTTGCTTCACTTCTCTGTTTTCCGATGGGCTATGGTACTTTATATCGTAGGCTTTGACCAAATAAATGTCATTGCTCAACTTATCAGTATTCATTTGTTGACTTTAGTTTCTATTGAAAGAATGATTGCTGTTTGTTTACCATTGCATGTCTCTAGAATTGTGACTTCATCTCGTATGAAATGTCTCATCATCTCTATAGTCTTGTATAACGTTTTGTTTCAAGTCCCTGCCCCGGTGATGAGATACGATATGGAATGGATTGAGTTGGACAATTATAACAATGTCACCTGGCCGTATATCACTTTTACTGACTTTTATCATCTCAATTATTACGTCATTCTAAGATTTGATCTTGTCACAAACCTTTTGTTCTTTTCTATTTGTCCATTTGTTGTTATAAGTCTATGTACATCTATCACTATTTTTCATATCACAATAACATCTAAGACTAAAGCAGCGTTGTCTTCAAAAGAAGCTGTTGCTAAACGCCAGAAAGAAATGAAATCTGTGAAAATTGTTTTAATTTATTGTGTCTTAGTTATGTTTCTAGTTCTAATTCCTATTTTCATTCACGAAGTGGTTTATTTACTTCTTAATCTTCCAATACCTCAAAATATTTCCAATATAATTTTCTGGGTTGTCAATATACTTGTTCAAATTAATTCATCGTTTAATTTTCTCATATTTCTCGCCGTCAGTCCCAAATTTAAGTCAACAGTTATGAAACTTTTTTCAATAAAGAAAGCAAAACACAAAATCTAAAACATTAACATTTGATAAAATTAAATTAGATTAGATATATCGTATGCATTTTTTAATTAGAACTATTGACAGCATCTTGTTTTACATTTTTTATTAATTAACACAATCTAATCAATAGCTCCATGTCAGGGTGAAATTATTACTTTCGACTTAAATTACATGTGTTGTATTTATTCATATATCTGTGTCATTTTAAGTCTGGAGAGATGCCCTTTTCCCTTTGCTACTTCTTGTGAGACGAAAGAGGCCAATCCTTGATACACAGCTGCGGTCACGGGGATATGTAATCACCGGGCGCCGTAGCATTTTCACCCTTCTTTCTGCTTATTCTGCTGCTGTGTACGGCATCTGTAAATGGAACCCTTCCTTTATGCTCGCTCTCCATGTGGATCTATCAAGTGCCACTTTTTCCCAGCTGCTTGTGTCGATTTTGAAGAGCTTCATAACGCGTTTGCATACATCCGTATACAGTAAAAGTGGTCGACCAGCGGCTCTCCTGCCTTCTGTTAGATCGTCATACATAATGTCTCGTGGAAGTCGACCTACTAGCATTCTTCGAACGTGACCAAGCCAGCCAAGGCGTCTGCTGCTGATAACACAGCGGATGTCCTGGCTTCCTGGTCTTTGTAGCACTTCCGCATTATTTTATCTTGCCACCTAATTTTAAAGACCAGCCTTAGGCATCGGAGGTAGAAGACATTCAGCTTTTTTTCCTGCCTTGAGTATGTTGACAATGTTTCACTTCCGTATAGCTAAGTGCTCATCACACAGGTCCGGTAGAATACGGCTTTAGTATTGTTAGTCAGCAATATGTTGTCCCACAGTCTTTTCTGCAACCGTGACATGGTGCCCATTGCTTTGGCTATCCTGTTGTTAATGTCTTTATCCAGTACAGCATTGTTGCATATGATGTTGCCAAGATAAAAATCGTCAAAAATGTTTAACAATTCCTAGTGGTTGGCTATTAACAGTTACGTCAGGTGCATTATTGGTGTTATGGACAAGTATCTTAGTCTTTCTTTGACTAATATTTTAGCCGAACTTCTGGCAAGCAGCAGATAGTTTGTCAAGAAGGGACTAAAGCTGAACATCAGAATTAGCAACAATAGCTGCATCATCAGCACAAAGAAGTTATATATATTGGGATGTTATTTTCTAAACACAATATATTTGATATAAACTTGTATATATTGTAATGGGTCAGTAGTGTTGCGAGAAGTGCAACTCAAACATCAGGCTTCAATGTTTCAGAACGAATATCAGAGGATACGAACCAAAGACTATTATCCATGTATCCATATCCACCTCCCTCCATTTATAGAGGCGGCTCTGGCAGTGCACGGGGCCCTTTGGGGTCGAGTGTTATAACTGGGCCATAGATATTTGACGTTTCTCTTTACTATATTGAAAATCTTATAAATTGTTAGACTTTGCAAGTACAAAGATGTGTGGCAAGAGCAGGGGTGTGTAAGATTTGAGATTGTGTGTGTGTGTTTGTTTATTTTAGTAGTTGTGAGCTGTGAACTGTTTTATCACGAGGTTTTCAAGGGGGTTAATAAGGTATCCAGTGGTCAGTCTAATCAGTTGGAGAAAGCTGACCTGGTCTGAGTAGGGTGTTAGTGGTTGTTTTTTTTTTTTTGGTTATTCTGTTTAGAGTAAGCAGATATTGTTCATTCTACATGTGGTACTGTAATGTTTGGGCAATTCTATGGTGTTGCATGATACCCTTAAGATAATACGTTATTGAATCTAGTTTAAGCGCCCTTGAATATTTAACTCTCTCTCCGTAATTATTTACCACATTCTGGTGAAATCAACGTTGGTATCGTCAGTTAGGAGAGAAAGAGTTGATTTGGGCACATGTAATACTTTTAGGTAGTCATGATTGTGTATTTTGTATTATATGTGCAGCCCATGTATGCTGTAAATAAATACTAAGTTTCTACTCTTTTGTTGAGCGTGATCTATAATAACAAATAAGTAATATAGGAGAATTGACAACAGTGACATCTCCTTCGTGTTGAATTTAAATAGTGAATCATACCCTTAGCCATGGGTTTTAAACACAAACCCACCTGCACTTGGTAACTTAAAATTATCAGTACTCATTCAGTGTCGCTCTATACATTTAGTATCGTATTTATAATACTTGTACACTATCAACGATCTACAGTTGATGCATCAAATGACACCCCAATAAGAACTAACCCAAGTTCTGTACAATGTCCATCTATAACAATTTACTGATGTGCACAACTAATATATCTTCAGTTAACAATGGACAACACGTAAATCTGTTCTGAAACAACAACAACAACAGATTAGTTAAATCAGATTTCTGTGTGAAATGCATGTTTTAAATAGCTCATGCTTTGGAAAAATTGCCAATTTCTCATTTATAACTCCTGGAAAAAGTCACTTAGTATGTATTTTTTACCAAGGCCTAAACAAGCCATTATAGCACTTGCAGGATGGGCCACTGTCCCGTATGGTCATATTTTGCATGTTTCAGACCAAACTTTGACTCACGCTGCACCCACTTCGGGGAGGAAGAGAAACCGTATCTGATATTCTTTTTGATTGTGACAGACTTGATGATTCTTTCTTTGAGAACTCACTAATTCTTGAACTGTATGGTGACCTAGATGCACTACGAATAACAGCAGCGTTTCTGTCCAGAGCGTCTACAAGAGATTTTTTAACCTCTCAAGCCCTCACTCAAATGGATTTCGATGTTGATAATATAAGGGCAGTGGAAACACTCAAAAATGATGGCTTTGGGACAAAAATCGATTTTTTAAATTTTTACATGTTTCAGATAGTTCAACATGTTTTGCACGCATTTTACATAATGACACCATTAAAATATTATTTTTTAAGTAAAACATGTATTTGATAATAGTCACCTTGTCATAATAAGAGCTGAAAATGACAAAAATACTCATTTTTAGCGGCCCCCGAAAGGGGAAAAGACGCTATTAATTTTGTGCAAAATGTTTGTCCGTCCGTCCCGTAAACTAGAAAAGATATTGAAAATCCGACATCACAATATTTTAGACCATTCAAAGTTCTGATGCAATGGCTACTCTTTTTTTCTGAAAGCGAAACAATTTAATTTTTAAAATCAGTTATGCAAGCAGTTTTTTAAAGAGAAAAAGCTAATTAGTATGCATTAAAAGCTAGACCTAAATTAATTCAAATAGTAATCTTGTAAAAGTCATTTTTTTTTTTTTGAGCGTACGAAAGGAGGAATAATATTTTTCAAAACAATTACATCTATTATAAGACTTCAGTTAGGTCAGGAGAGGCGCGGTAGCTGAGCGGTAAAGCGCTTAGCTTCCGAACCGGGGGTCTCGGGTTCGAATCCTGGTGAAGACTGGGATTTTCAACTTCGGAATCCTTAGGCGCCTCTGAATCCACCCAGCTCCAACAGGTACCTGATATTAGTTGGGGAAAGTAAAGGCGGTTGCTGGCTACATGACATCCTCGTTAACCGTAGGCCACAAAAAAGATGAACTTTACATCATCTGCCCTATAGACCACAAGGTCTGAAAGGGCAACTAGTTAGGCCAGGTTCACATCTAACTTTGCATTCACTTGCACCTATCCTTCATCTGCTGTACCTATGGGGCACTACACAAGATCTGTCAACCTTCTTTCTCCATTCTTATCTTGATATAGTTTCATTTGGATGTTCTTTCTGAAAATATTGAAGTCTGCCTGGGTGGACCACTTCGGGGGCCGATTTTGAGTTTGTGTTTCCACACAAACTGTCTTTGTAATCTTGTTTAAACTTGATTTTCATTAAAAATGAATAATGTCCATAAAGATTGTGACAAGTTGGATTAAAATATTGGCCGTTTGGGTTTCTAGGGGATTTTATAGTATGAGAACCCACAGTTGCACGTATGATCTATAAGCACAGCATTATAATGCAGGCAACAAATACTATGATGTAAAATTAAGTACAGTTTATTATACAGAATAAGATAATTAAAAAGGTAAAAGGCTGTACAAGTGCTTGGATGGGATCTGGCGTATTTACATATCTAGGTCTATCATCACTAGATTTGAGAACCAAGTGGTCTGAGTGTCATTAGGCTGGTTGCTTAGCTTTTGGTACGGTGCTGCACTGATGAGACGGGTGTGGCTGGTACTGATGCTGTCTGCTGGTGGGCTGTCGTAGTGGATCCAGGCTCCGGTTGCAGTCCAACGTTGTATTGTTGCAGAGCTAAGCTGCGTCTACCATTCAGTCAAGCCAGTGACGAATCTGTGGCTAGCGTTGTTACTTGGACTCTTGAAGGATGAGTAGGGCTGATGTCGTCAGGTCTGGTGCCAACAAATCTGGTTTCAGCTTTAGGTTGCTAAGATTTCAGGCGGGTGTAGCCTATAGACAAAAGCTGCAACGATATTATGTATATGTCGGTTTAGCCATAATGATAACATTAGGAGGTAGATGCCTTTCCGTGAAGGACATCTTCAGACTGATGTAGAGAAACTATAAGCTAGTTTCATTAATATCAAAGGGAACTAACAAATGAATATAAAGTCCCATCAAGGGAGACAACAATAATAATGGGGACTCGCATAAAGAGAAATAACAAACAGTAATATATGATATATGATAAGTAATACAAGTGATGTTCACCAGTTACGGTGAATAGCAAGTACATACATCGCTTAGATAAATGAGATGAAAGGGGAAGGGGAGATACTCGTCTGATACTCGCCCATGTTCTCGCATAAGTAAACAGAGAGCGTAAGTAAATACATACTCAGTAATAAGACATGTTTACAGAAATGTTTTGATAATTCCCTGCCAAGCAATTAATCAATGATAATATATTGAAGGCTCGTGCTGAGCGCTAATATATCAGCGATAAGATTATAATGGTTAAAGAGCTAAATACATCTGGTAAGAATTGTTAATAAACTCTAGTCCAGATGGCTTGAACATTTAGCCATGATATCAAATATAATATACAGTAATCTACTTACATTATCCATGATAAGTGTGCACAAATATGTACACAAATAATGTAGTAATAAATGACAAATATATATATACATTACTAAGTAAAATGGTTCTCAAGCATTTTACTAAGTTACATACCACCAATTCACAGTGAAATAAGGGAATGAAAATAGTCCAGAGCTCAAGCAAGAGATAGATATGCTCCCTGTCAGCACTCCAGCGAAAATGAGATCGGACGATGAAGATTCGTCCATATACAAGTGGAGAGGGAGGTGAGTGGCCGGGGGGGGGGGGAGAATAAGTGCAAAGGTGGTCTAGACTATCTGGCGTCTTTGACAGAGAAATCCTCGCTTGACCGTGACGGCGTTTCCGGGAGATAGACACCGCGCGACGGCGCGAGTTGAAAGTCAAGGGAGTTCTCCCAGGTGGTCAGAGGATATAATAAGGGGGGGATTATCAGAGCTAGGCCGGATCAAGGGATTTTACACCTTGATAATGGCTAGTGCTAGACGAACAGCGTTGCCCGAGGCGCTGAGTTGAATGGGCTCTTTGAAGTGACCAGCCGCTCTAGGAGAGGGGGAGGGGGTCACCGGATGTTTGCCGAGATAGATAGAGGGAGTGTACTCTTGTCAAGAGTCTAGTGTGGCACGTGTCAAGGTGGGGATAGTAAAAGATACCATCATTGCAATTGTATGTTGTAATATTTATTAATTGTTCCGAGTTTTGTAAAATATGTTTTATATTGCATCGAGTACCTTAATTCAACATTGCCAGTATTCATATTTGGAATTTTATATTTGCATTACGGGCTAATTTTCTAGCAATATAACTTAATATCGGAAACCTTGATTTTACTATCTTTCCCGTTTCTTATTAATAGTGTATGTAAAACTTATAGCTTTTATTTTATTTTATTTATTAGCCTTTCGACAACGTTTCCCAAAATGTATCAGTGTAACTCAATTCCATAATTCTTCTATTAAATTCAAATTACTTTCAAGAGAAGCCATCGCTAAGCGTAAAAAAAATGAAATGAAATCTGTTAAAATTGTATTACTTGGGCTTTAATTTTGTTTCTTGTATTAATGCCACTGGCGGTGCTCCAAACTCTACTTATAATAACGCGAAACATACAAAAAACAGCTAACTATAATGTTCTGGTTTGTCAATCTTTTTTTTTAAAATAAACTCATGATGAACTTTTCATATTTACACGTGACAGTGAGTCCCAAGTTTAAAGTGACCTTTAGAAGAATTTGTATACGCAAATTGAAGTAAGCATAGATTATCTCTGTTTACGTTTTATTTACTTTGCAAATATCCTTTTAGTGTTAGATAGATATACGTAAAGTAGCGAGCCTCTACATAGACAACTTCCTGCCTTTTAAAAGGGAAACGATTTTGAAAGAGAGATTGGCCCTTTATAAAAAAATTAGATCTAGATCCATTAGATAATAATTGAATTACATCAGTTAGGCCAGGCTAACATTTCACTTCACCTTCACCTATCCTTTAGTCTGGGGCACCACATAAGATCTGTCAACCGTCTTTTTCCATTGTTCTCTGTCAATTGCCCTTGATACAATTTCATTCACTGACAGGCCTGTCTATTCTTTGATAAAATAATATTTTTATTGGTCCAAACAAACAGAAATTCAGTTTGGCTACTTTCTCTGTAATCTTTACCTGGTACTGTTCCCTGAAGGAAGGTCTTAGCAAGCCATGAGGATCGTGTCATGTTGCCATAGAGTTTGAGTTTACATTTTATAACAGTGGTTTGCAGGTCATCGTGGGGTCCCCTATTGTACTAATCTTGTTTCTAGTCTCTTCCTTCGTAATGCTGCCTTTCAAAGTGATACCAAGGATTTAAATATATATCTTCATAACTTTCAGTTCATTGAAAAAATATGAATATTTACAATGTTATAACAATGATCAATGTATTTGTTTAAGTGATTGTTTTCATTTAAATTCACTGAATAAAACGAATATAAAGAAGAAAATGGAAGAAATTCCTGCTATGTTGGTTGTTTTAACTATTTTATCTTATTGCATTAGTCTGAATTGTATTTATAAACTAAAAACATAAAAAGTAATTTAAAAACAAAATTTAATTAAGCGTAGTTATATCAATTAGTTTGATAAGTCATAGAATTAAATTTTGAATAGATCTAACCCAGTGATGCCCCAAATAAGGCCCGCGGGCCAGATCCGGCCCACAACGGGGTTTCATCCTACCCCCCGAAACGTCAGCACAAAGTGTAGAAAATTTCTACCACGCTTTTCCAAAAAAAAAAAAAAAGTGGAATAATGTATCTTACTTAATTTAGATCCCGTAAATTTTCTCTGATCGATTGATACCATGAAATTTAATATTTGAGCGTTTACTAATATGGAGATCCGAATAAAGTGGACACTGAATTTAGAATCTACCAGGAAAAGTGAACGGATCTTTAGTTGTTTGTGGAACATGATAATAAGCCAAGATATTTGTTTTATAAAGAAATAAAGGATGTTTAAAAAAATAATACTAAATAATAAACGGCATTATAAACCAATATGGCTTCATTCTTGGTTTGAGCCGCGAATAAAAAAAATTTAAACTACGCATAGAGATTTAATGATCGATGGGAATATTTATCAAAAAGAGACAAGCAAATAAATCGTTGGTAAAACTAACTACAAATGTTGCTCACAATTTCCTGAGACACATGAAGCGATTTTCCGAACGTAAAAAAAAAAAACAAAAACAATATCCCATTCATTCATGTACAAACTAGATCCACAAGTTTTGGGCCCGCGACACGAGTGTCGGAAATTAAAATGACCCGCAGGTCGAGTTAGGCTGGGCATCGCTGATCAAGACTAACAATAACAAATTTGTGCGACCTGATTTCCAACTTGAGGGCTTAAGCCTCCTTAAGGTTACGTACTAACCACTGTGCCGGAGAAGTGCTTATTGAAATAGAACGTTTTATATATATCTATTGTTTGTCTTAAACTTTAAAGCGGTTAGCTATTTCTCTCTTCAAGAGGGCTAATTCAATTTATACCACCACATCAGTCAGTACAATTTCTTTCCTTTGTTCTATAGCAAACAAAATAATTAATTACCTATAGGTAATAAACTAATTACTTTTTAAAATTGATTCTTGTTTCGTCAGGTAATTAAAACTATTGGGCAACATTACATCTTGATCCGAGATTGGGTGTGGGAAAACCATTTTAAGACGCCAATGAGTCAACCAATTTTAATGTGTACCTGACATGGTTGGCTGGTCATTTAGCTTGCCGCATGGCATCGTCTTAACCGTTGGTTAAAGATGACCTTTACATCATCTGCCCTGTAAATTACAAAATTTGAAAATGGTACTTTTGTCTACTTTTACTGCTGGATACTGATATCCTGTAATCAGTTTTATCTCTATTTTGCTGTTTATTTAAAACTCTAAAACTTTACAATTGTCTGTGTATGTTACTGGACATCCATTAGAAGAGGTTGCAATATAAACATGAAAGACCCAGCATGTATTATAATTGTCATTCCGTTCAATGTTTTGTTTTGAATCTCAAATTGAATGTTTTAAAAAGCTAATCGTGGAGACTGATTCCTTTTTAAAAAAAATATTTTGTTGACTACTAATAAAGAAATTTGAAGGTTTTTCTTATAAGACTTCTAGAACACTTCCAACAAATAATTCAATATTTTCCCCAATACTCTTCTTCCACTGACGAAATTCGCAAAATAAAAAATAAAAACTGTTCTTTAAAGTAAAAAATCTTCCTTCATAAAAATGATTATAAATTAATTGTATTATATTTTTGTTGTTTTGTGTAATGAGTTCATCAATTATTTGTCATGCCAAAGCTCAAAACTTTTTACTTTCAATCTGTTTTCAAATAAATTTTTTTGCCGGAACACAAACGTTTATGGTGAGCACCAGCGCTCCATTTAGGACCAGGTCAAGACAGCATTGGTTGAGAACGAGATGTATGAACGAATGAATACATTGCCGGATATGATGAACGAATAGGACGAACTGATAGGTACCCGCGAATGACAGATACACACAAAAGAGAACAAAAAAACCGTGCCCAACTAAGGCTGCGGCTGTACATGCAAACAGCACGGCGGAGCTACTAATGGGAGTAGCGACTGTGACTGCAAGCCGAACAAGAGTAGCTTTCAAGACAACATACGTGACAACGATTTCTGCGACTATGCCTATGAAAGAACAGACCTGGCGATTTTGACGTGATTCCCACCCGCTATAAAGAACATATCGTGCACTGCTCTTGTTTTTCTAGTAAACTACATTGCATTTATCGCGGTTAAAATAGGTTGAAAGCTACAAACAGTTTTCCGAAAGTGAACTGATTCTTTTTCTATTGCAATAGACATATATATATATATATATATATATATATATATATATATATATTATATATATATATATATATATATATATATATATAGTTCGTCCATCGTGGTTCGATGATGACCACTTTGTCATCCAGGGGGCTGAGGGCTTTGCACTGGGGTTTTATGCCTCCTCATGTGGCTGGTGAGACCTATGTGAGCCAGGAATGTTCGGCAGCACACTGGGCAGGTTATTCCAGCTGGATCTAGTGTCGTTTGCCTTGCTTTTCTTCTCTGGCGTTTTTCTTCTGCCATCGTTGTTCTTTTTTCCTCAGCAACCTGTGCGCCAGTTTTCACTGCGCGACACAATGATGCTCTGTCATGTGCCTGTCTCCCAGGTGCCTGGATCTATGCTGAACGCCTCCAGAGAAGCTTTGAGGCAATAAACATAATGCATACATTGGCGTATATATCATATTTAAAATAGTAACAATATTTATGTTGTCGTTTTTTTTTTCTTTTTCAATATCTGTATTATACGCAGACCCAGATGTGACCTCACTAGGTCACTAGGCTTGCGTAACATCTATCTGGAGTCTCACATGTATGAGTTGAGTTCTTTATAAGAATATTTCCGTTGTCCCTGTCGGAAGCCAGAGGCAGTAGAACAAGGAAAGTAATTGAAACTTAAGTCACGGTTTATGTTTTTATGTCTGTCTGGAAACGAATAAAAAAATGAGAATGTAATAATAGAAAATAATAATGAGCTTGAATTAGTTAATTGAAGCAGGTAAAAGCCATAATGATCAGCTAGACAGTAGATCATTCACGGTTGAATATAAAGTAGTGCCACATCATTTGAAGTATTGCGAATAAACACACTATCTGGATCACTTCACGGTTTTTATTAACATTTTTGAGATTTTCACCACTTTCTCACACTGCTATGATAAATGTCTACGTAGCTTTCAATAATTGTATCTATTAGGGTACTTGACAACGAATCAATTATCTCTCTACTCTGCATTGAAAATATATGCTTAATCAATGTTAAGAATGTGCTATTGATTGTAAATGACATTACAAAACGTAACTAATAAAACAGTGGCTTTGTTGTTGTCGAATTATTTATTAAATTTGGTCTATTTATTCATTTTAGTGTCGTGAGAAAGACAGTACACTTTCTTGTGAGAGTCAATTCTCTTTAAAACAATAGAGTAGTGTCACAACGTCTGTGTGTGTGTGTGAGTGCCTTTGTGTACTTGTGACCAAAAGTGTAGTTCTTGTGCATCTTGTATTGCAACAGCCCAACATAACCAACACCCTGTAAGGCAGTGCTGAACGACTGAAGAAAACTGCACACTATTTTTCCTTGGCACAGTCTGCAAAAGAGCTGACAGATCAGCAGCAAAAAGCTGACTAGAAGAAGAAGTATTTAAACTAATCAAACCCGTTAGACGAGGGTTTAAGTTTGAACAAGCAAAATATAAAAATACTTTTTTTTTTCAACCAAAGCTTTTATAAAATAAAGGAACTGCAAACTAACATCTATATATCTCAATACTGTAAGTTTATTTCCCTATATCTACTTTATCCGAGATTGGGCAGTGGGAGAAATAACAATTGGTACCCGGACAGACAGACAGACAGACAGACGTAGTGATATCATATCAGACTTGTGCTAACAAGAAAACATTCTTTGAAAACTACGTTATAAAAACGTATACCAAGTGTAGATGTATCCATTCATTGAAATCAGTCATGGGATTAAATACGTTATAGATCTAGACCAACATCAACAAATCTGTTGGATTCTAAGTATTTTTATCAATTGTTTTTGATTTCATGATTTAAGCTTCCTATCACTTAGCTGAAACAGTTGGTGGGATGGTTGGGGTGAAAAAAAAGGGATATCACGGTGAATTTTAAAGTAATCGGGTTTTAAATTCGAGCTAATGTCTCACACCTCTTCCAGCCGACATACTACCCATTCTGCTAGAGAGGTGGTTATGATTAGAAAAGATCGAAAGATTAGCTAGGTATTATTTGTTTCAAGCATACCTTAAAGCGGCCTCCTATAAAGGGGAGTAATTCAGCTTATACAACTACTTCAGTCCTGTACAATTTCTTATCCCGTGTAAGAGATCCCAAACCAAATAATTCCAAATAGTTTCATTAACGAATCGTTTTGTTTGTTTTCCTATTGATCCTTTTGTTGTATCAGGTCAAAGAAATAATTGTGCACAATTTAAGCTTGATCGGAGAAATAACGTGTCCACTATTTTTACCAGACAGACAGAGGGAGTTGCAATAAGCTTTGTAAAAAGAAGAACACATTGGAAATAAGAATCCATCACTATCAAGTATTTTCTGAATTGTTCTATTTAGTGTTGTTTTTTTCTCAGCACTGCTTTCCAAGCCCCTCTCGACCAAGACATACACAAACAGCGCAAACATTTCGTACATACATATTGAAATGCGTGCTGTACTAAATAGTTTTGCTCAATACGTAGTAGGCCAACCAGGTGACCGAGCTGAATTCGTTATGAAAGGATATATACCAGAAGTCATTTTGGGAATATTTTTGTAATTACGAAAATGAAAGATCGGGTAAAGACTATTAATCTGAAGAGTTGCTTTTTCGTTCTGTCAGTTCTCAATGTAATTGTACATGGCGATTAGAACAGAAAGTTTCTTAAGTCCCCTCTCAACAGCTTAGAAAACCACAGTTCACGTCGTAACGTTTGACATTGCATCTTTTGCGCAAAAACTATTGGGCTATTATTGGCTTGGAAGAAAGTCTTTGCAGTGTAACTTATAAATGTTTGCGTTCTGACATTTAATATTGCAATTAATATATTTAGTATGGCTTTATTACTAAGCATCAAGTGATGTAAAATCTCTACGTTATAGGGTAAAGGATGCACCTTGTAACTAAGTAAAATAGCGTATTTTTTCCTAAGAGACTTAAAAACATCGCGTTAGTATATTAAATAGGCGTTATTGTGGGCATCTCTGTTACGCCGACCACCTTTCAGTTCACTAAAAAAAGAATGCCTTTGGCATATGTTCGTACCCCATACGGGATAAGTGCCCTAACCTAAGTAACTGTCGGACTTTAAGAAGTTCATACCATTTTGCAAGAATATCGCCGTTTGTAGTGCGGTCTTGCCACCGTATGTCCAAGATGGTGTACAAATATCTTTGGTGAAGGCGTTCAAGAAGTCGTAAGAATCTTAGTACGTAACTTTATTTCTCAGACTAATTCGCAAATGTTTCCAGCTTTTTTTTTATTTGCAGATTTTTAATACATTCTGACTGAGAAGACGAATCAAGCAGGTAAATAAAATCTCTGGTGTTGGTATTATTTATTTATCTGAAAAAATTATCATTTACATTTTTTTTTACATTTATAATCCTTGTATATAAAAAAGTCTATAATCTAGAAAAAAAAATCTTATTTTTCAGATACGCCAAGTTATTAAGAAATTATTTATTTATTCCCAATAGCTGAGAGCAACAAGTAATAAATGAATATTTCCAGCACATGCGGTGTATACAATGGCACACATAGTTTATCAGCTGATAGTTATGATGTTAGCAATGAAGTTTATTTTACAATTCTTTTCGTCGCCAATGTTATTATAGCAAATATGCTTTCTTTATTAGGAATTATGGGCAGTATACTTAATATAATAATTTTATCTTATCATAAGATGCCAGATAAACCTTTATACATGGTTTATAGTAATACACATACTTACGTTTGATCGAATTAATTTTATAGCTCTTCTTTCAAGTGTCAATTTAGTGGCTTTAGTGTCTGTGGAGAGAATGATTGCTGTTTGTTTTTCTTTTCATGCCTCCAGATTGTTGACATTGCCACGAATGAAAGTAATTATCTTTATTATAGTTTGCTGTTGCATTATTTTTAGTACCCCTGATTTTTTAAAATATCAGATGTACTATATTGAATACAATAACGTGACACTACCTGCACTGAAATATGGAGATTTGTTTGTTCAAAATAACTACATTTTAAATATGTATTCAGCAATAACTGCTCTTTCACTTTTAGTCATTTATCCATTTTCAGTTATTTGTATATGTACCTGTGCCACTATATTTCATATCTCTATGTCATCCAGAACTAAGGCAACATTGTCTTCTAAAGAAGCTCTCGCTAAACGTAAAAAAGAAATGAAATCTGTTAAAATTTGTTTTAATTATTTGTGTTTTCATTTTGTTTCTTGTGTTGATTCCACTTTTTATACATCAGATACTTCTTTTATTTATAAAAGTTGAAATGTCGCAAAAACAATCAAATATAATGTACTGGACTGTCAATATACTGGTTCAAATAAACGCTTCGTTTAATTTTGTCATTTACGTCACAGGGAGTCCCAAATTCAAAGCAACATTTACAAGACTTTTATTTCGTAAAAAGTTGGACAAAAAAATATGATATAATTATCGCTCTGTCTTAATATTGTTATGTATCTAGGCATTGTTACCTAGATACTATTTTTTTTTCTTGACCTGTAGGTTGTCTGCCCCTTGTGTAATAAGTTTTTTTTTATTTTATTTTTCACGGTGAGTCAAGCCACACAGACAGTGACCGGTCCTTGACCTATGTGTGTACCTCTGGTTGAAAGGAGGGTGGTTTTTTTTTTTTCTTTTCTTCCGTCTCTTTGAAGAGCGTTCTAGATCTGGGTGTTGATGACTTTCTGTTCTAGAAATTACTAGATATCGACGCGCGGTAGATTATATAAAGACCGCTCGCGTAACGTTGACAGACAGACATACGGAGACAGCCGTGAGACATTGCGTGACCCGTGCGTGGTATACCAATTGATCGTGTAAGTTAAGATTTTTCTTTTTTTCAAGGCCTTGCTTGTATTTGTAATTATATTTTCAAACTCTTGTATTGTAATATTTTTACATGCCATTTTTGTAAAAGGGTTTTGGTCAACCCTTCCATTTTGTATTGAGTTATATTATGATTAAACATTAAGTTGATATTTTACCTTCCGATTTCTTGTGTCATTTTTTTTTTGTTATTCATTGTAAGTCTCTGATTAAATTCAGACTTAAGATAAGTGACACAACTACCTTTTTCTATTGTCACTTTCCCCTAGGCAAGCCATTTAAAAGTAGAATTCAATTTGTAATACGTGACAAAAGAAGTTTGGGGGCTCGTCCGGGATATTTTTCTGAACCTATTTTCGTCTTACTTGAGTAATTTTGTAAAGGCGAAGTTGACTTTAACAAAATTTTTTTTGTGTCAGGGAGTCGGAAGTAAAGTATCAATAGTATTGACCAAACTCTCTTAAGGTTTTTTTTTGTTGTACTGATTTTGTACTGTATATTTACATTGTATACATTTTTTGCTTGTAATAGTTGTTAGTTAGTCATGGATATTCAGGTTTTTCTTGCAAATCCCTCTGTGAAAGAGCTTGATGCTTTTACTAGGAAGGAACTGGTCCTTATTTCTAAACATTTAGGGTTAAAAATAAAATCAAATGCCCTTAAACAAGAAATCAGAGATAACATTGTAATCCATTATGTAGACGAGGAAGTGTTTTCTGAAGACCTTTTAGAAACCCTTAGACCCGATGAGGGTAAATCAGATTTAGAACTTCAGATAAAATTAAAACAAATGGAAATAGAAGCCCAGTTAGCTTTAAAAGAGAAGGAAATTAAACAAAAAGAATTAGAGCTTGCAGCGGCTAGAGAGCAGAAAGAAATAGAAATAGAGTTAAAAAAATTAGAGTTAGCTGCTAATGTAAGACCAGATTCTTCCCCTGCCAGTCATACTGCTGAAGCAATAAAATTTTTGAAAATAATTGCACGCTTTAATGAAGCCACAATTGACAATTATTTTCCACAATTTGAACTTGCTGTGAAAAATTTTAATGTACCTGAAACTTTGTGGCCCACTTTGCTGCAAACAGTTTTGACTGGTAGAGCTGCAGAGGTATTTTGTTCTTTGACCATTGAACAACAAAAAGATTATAATGTTGTTAAGGCCTTAATTCTTAAGGCATATGAACTTGTTCCGGAAGCTTACCGAAAGCAGTTCAGGGATTGTCGCAAATCGGATGGCCAAACCCATGTAGAATTCCTGCGGGAAAAGGAGCGACGCTTTGAGAAATGGCTCACTTCCAGGGAAATCGGCACCGACTTTGCAAAATTCAAGAACCTAATGCTGATGGAAGAGTTCAAGAGTTGTGTGCGGCTGGACGTCCGTACGCATATAGCTGATCGTGGCGAGGAAGATGTGCACAAGGCTGCAGTGTTGGCAGACGATTATATAATATCACATCAATTTGCCAAGTATACGACGGATGTCAAGCCAAAACAAGTCAAACAGCCTGAGTCCACTGCTAGCAACTCCATCAAGAACAGCAGTACAAATGACAGAAAACCTACTACTACAAGTAAAGCTACTTGTTCCTACTGCAAACGAGAAGGCCATAAAATTGACGATTGCTGGAAATTGAGGAAGAGAAACGAAAAAGCTCCTTCAAAAGTCAGCGCTTGCACAGTACAGTGGTCGGCGAGGTTTACTCCCTCATCATCAAGTCATATCAAGAATACCTCGACACCACCTGTTTCAAATGTATTGACTGTACAAGACTCTCCGAAAATGTCTCCACGATGTTCCAATGACTCAACAGTGAGTTCTTCAAATTCATCTTTACGATGTTCTAATGACTCAAACAAGAGTTTTTCAAATACATCAAGCCGATGTTCCAATGACTCAAACAAGAGTTTTTCAAATACATCAAGCCGATGTTCCAATGACTCAAACAAGAGTTTTTCAAATACATCAAGTCGATGTTCCAATGACTCAAACAAGAGTTTACCTAGTACATCACAGCGATGTTCCAATGACTCTATCCAGAGTTCCCATAATACATCACCCCGATGTTCCAATGACTCTATCCAGAGTTCCCATAATACATCATCCCGATGTTCCCATGACTCTATCAAGAGTTCCCATAAGACATCACCCCGATGTTCCAATGACTCCATCAAGAGTTCTCCAAATACATCCAAAAGATGTTCTACTGACTCAAGAAAGAGTTTCTCCACTGCGTCTCCTAGAGATGTCAATGACTCCAGCGAGAGTTCGACCCAAGTCCAGTCTGCATCAACCAAAATTGATGTTTTATTAGAGGATTTTAAGCCTTTCATTTCGGAAGGATTCGTATCACTACCCGGTGATTCTACAAGTCTACGACCTATCACCATTTTGAGAGACACAGGTGCCTCACAATCGCTACTTTTAGAGGGTATCTTGCCCTTGTCAAAATCATCATCGACTGGGAAGAGCATCCTGTTACGAGGCGTAGAGCTTGGATGTATAGATGTGCCTCTACATCTAATCGACATAAAGTCAAATCTCATTACTGGACCGGTTGTTGTAGGTGTCCGACCAACATTACCATTGGAAGGCATCTCGTTGCTGTTAGGCAATGACTTAGCAGGTGGAAAGGTGATAGCCGAACCCATCGTCACTCAAAAACCCGACTTATCTGCTACACCCGAGGAAGACCTAGAGTTATATCCAGCGTGTGCAGTAACAAGGGCAATGAGGTTGAAAGCATCTCAAGAAGAGAACGTCATCAAGGCCAACAGTAACCACGATGATGTGGACTTGAGCACCACATTCTTTGTTTCTCTTGAAGAAGAACCAACGCCAAATTCTGAAAAGCCGGCATCAACTCGAAAACAGTTGATTGAGGACCAAAAGAAGGATCCAGAGCTCGCCAAACTCCGAGAAACCGCAATGACATAACAAGAGGCAGAGCTAGCATCAACGTGCTACTACATCCAAGATGATATGCTCTTCAGGAAATGGAAACCTCCAGACGCATCCAACGAAGAAGAATGGAGAATATGCCATCAAATCGTGTTACCAGAAAGATACCGAGCGTACATCATGAATCTGGCTCATGACACACCAATGTCAGGTCATCTCGGCATCCACAAGACATACCACAAGATTATGTCACACTTCTTCTGGCCACGTTTGAAGAAAGATGTCATCCAGTACTGCCGATCCTGTCATGCCTGTCAGATGGTTGGCAAGCCAAATCAAAAGATCCCTGTTGCTCCTCTGAAGCCGATTCCAGCCTTTGAAGAACCTTTCAGCAGAGTACTTATTGACTGTGTTGGTCCTCTCCCAAGGACAAAAGCTGGCAACCAATACCTGTTGACCATTATGTGTGCTTCAACTCGTTTTCCTGAGGCTATTCCTCTAAGGAACATAAAAGCATCGAACATTGTAAAGGCCTTAATCAAGTTCTTTACTCTATTTGGTCTACCAAAGTCCATCCAATCGGACCAAGGAACGAATTTCACGGCCAATCTTTTCAAGCAAGTCATGACTCAGTTGGGCATCAAACACTGCATGTCAAGTGCGTATCATGCCGAGTCGCAAGGCGCTCTTGAGCGATTCCATCAGACTCTCAAGAACATGATCCGAACCTATTGCTTTGAGCACGAAAAAGACTGGGACGAAGGAATCCACATGCTGCTGTTTGCAACCCGTGAATCCGTCCAGGAATCGTTGGGATTCAGCCCTTTTGACTTAGTCTTTGGCCATTCGGTGCGCGGTCCCTTGAAATGTATAAAAGAGACTTTGTTGTCACCAACAGCCACTGAAGGACTTTTAGACTATGTAAGTAAGTTTAAAACTAGACTTTATGATGCTTGTGTTCTGGCCAAAAATAACTTACAAAACACCCAATCCGGCATGAAACGCTGGTATGATAGAGAGGCCCGTGTTAGAGAATTTTCTCCCGGGGATAAGGTGCTTGTATTTTTGCCCATACCAGGTCAACCTTTGCAAGCCAGATATTTTGGTCCCTATGAAATTGAGACCAAAATTAGTGACCTCAATTACACAATCAAAACCCCTGACCGTAGGAAAAAGACTCAGCTATGTCACATAAACATGCTGAAGCATTATGTATCTCGGCCAGATCACTCAGAGAAGAGTAATTGTGCTTTAAATACAGTCAAAAGTTGTTCAAATAGCCATGTTTCTCCTATTGATGATGATATTGTAAAGGAGAAATTTGGACAATACAAAATACCTAATTCTTTTGTATTACAGAATTTGGATGTAAAACTGTCTCATCTGTCTTCGACAGAAAGGCCAGTTATCATGAAACTCATTAATGAATTTAATGACATTTTTTCTTATGTACCAAAACAGACTAATGTTATAATGCATAATGTAGATGTTGGCGAGGCTACCCCAGTCAAGCAGCATCCTTACAGGGTCAACCCTGAAAAACTTGCCATACTTAGGTCAGAAATCAAGTATATGCTTGAAAATGACCTCATTGAACCAAGTTCCAGTAGCTGGAGCTCCCCATGTGTCTTGATACCTAAACAGGACAAGACTTATCGTTTTTGTACAGACTACCGTAAGGTAAATGCTGTAACAAAGACCGATTCGTTTCCTATCCCTAGGATAGACGATCTCATAGATCGTATTGGTGACGCTAAGTACATCACCAAAATAGACCTACTTTCAGGTTATTGGCAGGTTCCCCTGACTGATAGGGCAAAGGAAATCTCCGCCTTTGTCACCCCTGATGGTCTGTACCAATACAAAGTGATGCCATTTGGCATGAAGAATGCTCCTGCCACTTTCCAGAGAATGATAAATGCCCTGCTTGCTGACATGGAGAATTGCCACGCATACATAGACGATGTAGTAATTTTTAGCCAAGATTTTTCTAGCCATTGTAAACAACTGCATTGTCTTTTTACTAAACTTTTACATGCAAAAATTACTGTAAACCTGAGTAAGAGTGATTTTTGCCAGGCTTCCATCCAATACTTAGGCCATATTGTAGGACAAGGCCAGGTGAAACCTGTAATGGCCAAAGTAGAAGCTATCCAAGCTTTCCCTATCCCTGCTGATCGGAAACAACTCCGAAGATTTTTGGGAATGTCTGGATATTATAGAAAATTTTGCGAAAATTTTTCTGTCATTGCCAGTCCTTTAACAAACCTCCTGAGAAAGAACGTCCGATTTACTTGGACGGATGAATGTCAGAAAGCCTTTAACCAAATTAAGCAGATATTATCTAGCTTCCCCATTTTGATGGCTCCTGACTTCGGAAAACCTTTTAGGTTAGCTATTGACGCCAGTGACACAGGTGTTGGGTCAGTCCTTTACCAAGAAGATAATTTCCAAGTAGAGCACCCTATTTGTTTCTTTTCCAAGAAATTTAATAGACATCAAAGAAATTATTCTACTGTGGAAAAAGAATGTCTTGGGTTGATTCTTTCTATACAACACTTTGATTTTTATATCAGTGGGTCCAGATGGCCACTGGTTGTATTTACTGACCACAATCCCCTTACATTTATCCACAAAATGTCTGGCAAGAACCAACGACTTCTCAGGTGGAGTTTATTTTTACAAGAGTACAACCTAGATCTTAAACAAATAAAAGGCAGCGAAAATGTTATCGCCGATGCCTTATCTAGATTGTAAAAAGTATTTTGATGTATATTTTTTTTTATATATATCATGATAAATACATTCTGTAATGTAAATATCATTTTTGTAATTGTTCTAAAAAGATTTCCATTTCGTGGAAATGTAAACTTTTTATTTTTAGGAGGGAGGTGTTACGTATCTAGGCATTGTTACCTAGATACTATTTTTTTTTCTTGACCTGTAGGTTGTCTGCCCCTTGTGTAATAAGTTTTTTTTTATTTTATTTTTCACGGTGAGTCAAGCCACACAGACAGTGACCGGTCCTTGACCTATGTGTGTACCTCTGGTTGAAAGGAGGGTGGTTTTTTTTTTTTCTTTTCTTCTGTCTCTTTGAAGAGCGTTCTAGATCTGGGTGTTGATGACTTTCTGTTCTAGAAATTACTAGATATTGACGCGCGGTAGATTATATAAAGACCGCTCGCGTAACGTTGACAGACAGACATACGGAGACAGCCGTGAGACAGAATAGCGGAGACATTGCGTGACCCGTGCGTGGTATACCAATTGATCGTGTAAGTTAAGATTTTTCTTTTTTTCAAGGCCTTGCTTGTATTTGTAATTATATTTTCAAACTCTTGTATTGTAATATTTTTACATGCCATTTTTGTAAAAGGGTTTTGGTCAACCCTTCCATTTTGTATTGAGTTATATTATGATTAAACATTAAGTTGATATTTTACCTTCCGATTTCTTGTGTCATTTTTTTTTTTGTTATTCATTGTAAGTCTCTGATTAAATTCAGACTTAAGATAAGTGACACAACTACCTTTTTCTATTGTCACGTTCCCCTAGGCAAGCCATTTAAAAGTAGAATTCAATTTGTAATACGTGACAATATGATCACTAATTTTCCTTAAAAAATGAAAATGAATAAATCATTAAATTTATTCTTACATTATGACAATCGCGTGTAGATGAAATTTGTTACGTTTGTTGTGGGGAATTGATCACAACAGACTCTCTACTTTGTTTGATAAGCAATGAGCTGTATCAACATTTGTGGCTAACATTATAAAGCTTTCAATTGAGCGTTGATTATTTCATTTATGATAAGCACCACTGTTTCTTGTTTTAGTTTTATATGTAATAATGTTAATGCCGCACATTTTGCTTGGGGGGAAAAAGGAGTTCACATTTGTACATTTTTCACTCTAGAATGTAGATAAAATATTTTTGTTTCCGGTGAAGCAGATATTGAGGAACATTCAATTATAACATCATATTGTTATCTTATCGTATCATATATAATATAGACGTTAGTTAAAACAGTTAAAAGATGATTACGTTATGTTGTCCTTTGTGTTGTGTTTAAGAAATCGATGTAGCAACAGTAGTACTTAATTAATCTTCTTGTAATCCGCTCCCGCGCCACACTGCGCATCAGAGCACCATTAAAACACGAGCAGGAGATTCTACAGGATGAAGAACTGGAGAAGAAGTAAGAAGTTCGCGACTGAAGCTGTGGCTGTACCAGCTATGAGTACCACATGGCATTTTCAGATCAAGGCAATTTTGGGCCAGCGTGCAAGCCTGTCGATTTGGACCTTAAAGACCTCTGTCTATCGTCCAGTGTCCACAAAGAGACATCAAAGCTTGATAACTGCTGCCAAGAGTTAAACAAGAACTGTACATGCGGTGCTTCACGAAGGGAATGCTAATGTCAAGAAACCCACCAACAGGGTCTGAAACCAGTGGACTTCGATACTTTTTGTTTTCATCAGCGAGAGTAACATAAACGATGGTGAACCATCTCAGCTGGACCCGGTTCAGCACTTAATGAGCTTTTAAACATTAAACATTACAATGATGCCTCATGGGCATACTTTAGTGACACGGCTGACAATGACAATGTGCTTGCAACCATAGCTACGTGTGGGTCTATAGCTATGTCATGGGACTGGTATCACTTAAGATAAGACACTCTGGGACTTAATAGCTAAAGTCCAACCCTTTTAGTACTGTAAATAAATACCTCGGCTATTATTACCTCCTGCCTTTCGTTGAGTGCTTGCCTTAGATTTACAACAATATATATATAATTATATGTATTAATTCAGTACTACAATGATAATTAACTATATTACATATCGATAAAATTGCCACAGTCCAAGAAATACGTATTCGTAAAAAAAATTTAAAATGCGTTGCTTAGTGAATAAACCCAATGACCATTTTCAGTTACATGTACACTGCTAATACTTCTCCTAATAGTTGTGTGTGTTTGCTTTTGACTTGATTCGAGTTAAACTATGACCATTTCATCTTTAATAAACATTTTCTTCATTTCCGTATCAGAAAACGTTAGTAGCAGACGCACTGAGACTTCCTCCATTAAGGCACGTACAAGAAATCCGGCAGTGAGACTGACTGTTGCTTTTCATCTTTACAAGGCCTGTCTGTCCGTCCGCCCGTTTAGATCTCAGAAACTAGAAGAAAAAATGAAAATCGGACATCGTGATATTTTAGACCATTCAAAGTTCTGATGCAATGGCTTTTTTCTTTTCTGAAAGCCAAAAAGCTAATTTTTTAAATAAATTGTGCACATTTTTTAAAAATAAAAATACAACATTTTTACAACTATTCACTATTAATAGTAACAAACACTGGAGGCTTTTAGTAAGGGAGGTATGTTTTTACCATTTTTTAACAGATGCAAACGGTTTTAGTTTTTTCGTCAAAAAATTTTTTTTTTACATTTGTATTGCTAAGTTATGTAAGTTCTGTCATACGACATTTACAAATTTTTTAAAATTATTTTTCTAAAGAGAAAAAATCTATTTACTATTCAAATAAGCTGGACATAATTTAAAACAACAATTAATAAGTAGTTTTTGTTATATTATCGCGTAACTATAAATCCATAATAGAGCATAAAGCTAAAAGAACTTTTTTACGGAAATGTTTTTTTCGTGAGGCTTTGACTAAGAAAGAGACTGACCGTTTATAAAACAATTAGATCAATCAGATACTTATTATAAGACATCAGTTAGGCCAGGTTCACATCTAATTTCACATTTACTTTCACCTAAGCCTTGGTCTGCTGGACCTTTGGGGCACCACACAGGATCTGTCAACATTCTTTCTCCATTCTTCTCTGTCATTTGCCTTTGATAGAATTTCATTATTATATTCTTTCTGAAAATATTGATACCTGCTTTTTTACCTGCCTGGGTGGACCACTTCTGTTAGAATTTAATACCGATATTCTTCTGAAAATATGGAAACCTGCCTTTTTTCCTGCCTGGATGGATCACTTCGTGGGCCGATTTTGAGTTTGTGTTTCCACACAAACTGTCTTTGTAACGTTGTTAAAATATAGTTTATATATGT
The DNA here is from genome assembly GCA_030265305.1 of Biomphalaria pfeifferi. Classification (NCBI taxonomy): domain Eukaryota; kingdom Metazoa; phylum Mollusca; class Gastropoda; family Planorbidae; genus Biomphalaria; species Biomphalaria pfeifferi. The sequence goes on along the minus strand of JASAOG010000105.1, from coordinate 1,170,977 downwards.
GTTTGTTCATTTTTTTATCTGGGTGACGTCATCTCACCCCTAGAATTATGGGAACGCATGTTTGCTGTCCAAAGTTCTACCAAAGTTCTGAATCTAGCTGGTGGAGACAAAAATATATTGCCGCCCGATAGCCGTGGATGTCAGGAATTTGTATTGGCCGAAAATGTCATTTGGATGACCAAGACGGGTAAGGTAAGTGGCCATTGGTCGAACTTAGACTAAGAGAGCCAAGATTGGCCGGAGAGTCTCGTCTTGCCAAATATCTTATATAATACAGACGTTACTTCAAAAAAGAATATTGATACGTCGGTCGCGGCTGTTAGCTCGTTAGACCCGGCACCCGCCTGCTTCACCCCTTCCCTTTTGCATCAACACCCTCTGGAGGGAGTAGGAGGCGAGGGGGGGGGGAAAGCTAACCCCCTCCCTCAATCTCCTTCTTATTCAAGTCTCGTGCTGGAGTTTTCACTGACTTCAAATTTTTGGAAGAGCCCGTAAAGAAGAAAAATGTGAATACGGTTTCTGGAAAGTTCTCTGAGGGAACGCGATAGAAAATATAAAAAGCTGCAGTAAGATAGTAAAAGGGGGAAAGAATACAGATGACATGATACATACGCTCACAGAGACACAGAGACACACACACAGACGTGTACACACAAATACATACACACAGAGTCTGACTAAATCAACCCTAAAATCTTGTCTAAAGGAAGATACACCTTGGTGCCGCTCAGAGAATGTTAAGTGTTACAGTAACTAGACACGAGATTAGTCTTTATGTAGAACTAGTGACATCGTTCTGTGTGACACTTTTTGTCTCTTTATGACAATCTTTTCTTTTTCTCTTTTATCCTCCTGGGCAATCATTTTGTTTTCTTTTTTTTTCCACCAGGTCAGTCTTTTCATTTTCTCTTTATACAAAGCTTAATATATCAACTCACTCTGTATGTCTGTTCAAAAGTTTGTACACACAATCCAGATCAAGTTGAAATTCTGCACAGTTATTTTTTTTACCTGACAACATTTAAAATTAACCAATTACTTATTTAACTATTGGTAATTAATTATTTCCTTTGGTATATCGAACAAAGGAATACTTATAGGTCGACACTCTAAATTGAAACAAACAATATATCACTAATACAATTCTCTAGTAAATAGGTGCTGAAACAAATGTGATACATACATATATTAGACATAAATGGCAGCACCAGGGACCAAGTTTTAAGAGAGAAAGTAGTGAATTGAAATGCTACGAAAATAAGGGATTGCGCCGACCGAGGTTCGTACCTGTGACTCTGGACTCGACACCACTGCCTAGCGAAAAAGCACCAAGCGAACTTAACCTCTTTACCATCGGAATGTCAAAAAAAAAATCGTTCTTCTGACCCAGAGTCATTTCTCCCGTATGCAAATAACCACCCCAGTGGTCAAAGGTCACAAGCCCCAGCTAGCACCACCGCCTAGCGATAACGCACTAAGCGAGTCCAGAGTCACAGGTTCGAACCTCGGTCGGCGCATTCCTTTATTTTCATAGCATTTTAATTCACTACTTTCTCTCTTAAAAAAACTTGGTCCCTGGTGTTGCCGTTGATGTCTAATATATGCGTGTATTACAATTCTCTGGTAAGCACCTCTCTAGCAGATGGTTAGCACGACAGAACAAGAAGGGGGGATGTGAGCCATGAGCTGGTGGAATATATCGTCACATGTTCCCTTTTTAGTTCTTGTTTGTTTTGTTAATACGTTTACAAACCATGAAGTTCAAATCCACCCAGATATCTCTCCCTCCCCCCCCCCCCCGCCATTTTCCCGATAAGTCCAGGTAAATGATAAGGTCAGCGCGTGTTGAGAATGCTTATAGCATGTATAGCGCTAAATGTAAACAATTAGTGAAAATATTATTAATTGCACAAATTTATTATTGTTTGGTCTAGATCTATTACAAATTTAATGACAAGACTGATCCAAATGAATTGATACAATAAAACTTCGAATAATCTTTTTTTTTAAAAATGTTTTTCTTATTCTTTTTTTATTATTAGCATGCAGGCAGCTGATAGACAAGGGAAAACTGTTAATATCTAAATATTAGCATTGAAAGACATTGGGTTCTTGTCAAACTCACTAGAAGTGCGACATTATAAAGCGCTGTTATGATGCGGGTTCTTTTTTAATTTCTATACAAGAACAAGTTAAGTTCAAGTAGTTTCAATAGATATTTATTTAAAAAAAAAACACTTTACAATGCAATTCCAACTCTATAGCTCCTCCTTCGTGATCGAAGATGAGCACATTTCTAATATCCTATGGACTCGAAGATGACTGTTAAGTCCAATCCTCGCTTTAATAAAGCCGGCCGCATATGTTGCATGGGTGGGTTTGGTCAGTTACAGATAGGCCTGCTTCTTCTCTCAGCTTTTTGTTGGTTCGGCGCTCTTCTTGCTTCAAATCTCGAGACTCCAAGACTCACCGCTTCACTCTATGAGGAGCTATCAAGAGCTAGTGCTTTCTAGCCGTGAATTCGATATCGCAATCCTTAAAGGAGCTCTTGAGAGTGTCTTTGTAGCGCTTGTGTTGTCCTTTCTATGAGCGCTTTCCTGCACCCAAATAGCCGTACAGAAGTCGTTTAGGAATACGATTGTCTGGCATGCGGACTACATGTCCCGCCAATCGAAATTGAGATCAACGCACCTCATGGATACTCCTTAGGATAGGTGGAAGGAGTTTAACTTTTTGATTTAACTTTTACAAATAATATTGTTGTCTTTATTTCAGATTTACATTTATTTTTTTATGTTGTTTTTCTTTTGTTTGTTTTTTATTTTATTACTGACCCTTGAAAGTGACTAACATATTTCAATGTATTATGAGGTAGGACTAAACATCCCGGGTGCGCTATTCTGCCTCAACGTGGCACTCGGGTGGAAACGACCATTAGAGGAAGTGGTTAGGCTAAATGAATGGCCAAACAATACTCCTGTGGAAACGCAAGAGTGGTCCCATTGCACGGAGCGGAGTTGAAAGAGAGCTCCCACGGCCCTGTCGATAATCCATGCGCCGTTCCTCAAGGGACCGCTACACTAATGGCGAGTCCTGCACGGCTAGCTTGGTACAACATAGGAAAATGGCGGAGGTTCCCGGTGTACTCGGCCTTCGGCCTTGCATTCTAGCCCATGCGCCGATATTGCCAGATATACTGGAAATAGCAATGCTTTTTATAGGCATTGACTTGGATCTCTTCCAGACAGAACGTTTGTTGAAAAGATTTTTTTTTTTACTGTTGTTCAAACAGTTTTTTTTTCAAACCTAGAACTCGAAGAGCCTTCGGCTCAATTCTTTGACTATCAAATGGACTAAAAATTAACTTACTTAAATCCTGTGAGCCCGTGTCATTGATCTAAAAAAACTTGGTTAAATGTTTATATACACGAGACATTTTTAAGAAATCAAAACAAGAAATGTCCAAAAGGGAACAATATTTAATTATCGTCATTGTTAATATGATTACTAATTTTATTTTAGGGATAAAAATGTAGTAGATATTTTACAACCTTTTATTGTATGAGTGCACATGAAATTCGTTTTAAACAGATTTTAATAAAAAGTAAAATGAACGATTATTAATAATAATTGATATTTTACTTTGAAAACATAGCCATAAACACTATGTTTTCGCTCTATTTATTGTCAATCTGAATATGTTCACTTGTATGTACATTGTCCAATTCATTAATCTGTAACCATTTTTTCTGTGAATAATTAGATATTTTTTTCTAGTCTACACATATTGTTCTTGTCATTAGTACATTTAGAGTGTCCATGTTTCAGTTTAAAGTTTTGTTTTAATTTGATCTTACAATGCAAGAAGGCAACTGCAGCTCATCAGAAATGTTTCATTAATATATTTCAAAGCAGAGTTGTTTAAATAAACTGCAAATCCCATAAGCCTTTACATTTCAATCAGTATAAGATAACACCTTCATTCGAGCTAATTGGGATAAAACAGAAGAAAAACATAGATAGAATGTATTATTTCTGGTCTTAGCCAATGTTATCCTCTCAGTCAGAACTATAAATATACAAATTAGGAACGTTATATTGCAATACATGGTTTTTGTTTATTATTTCAATCGAATGAAATGTTGATGTTTAAAACAAAAAACACTCTCTCGCATTACGTCATAACGTGAAACAAATACACATACCAAGTGTAGACCACTGACCTGTATGCTACTGTTATTTAATAACAATGTTATGTAAAAGCGATGGTTAAGCTGCAATGACTGACCTTAGATATCAATATATTGATACAGACAACACTTTCCCATTCTAACAAAAACATGAGCACTATAGAGAGGAGTGTCTACAATGAAAGGTATTAACTAAGAGAACAATAGTTGAGTTGTTTATTTTTTTTCTTTCTATGAGACGAATACAATGAGTGTAAAGTTCTGGACAACGCAATAAGTGAAGCGATTATTTTCCCGTAATTTATTGACTTTTGAATCAGTAGAATAGTGTCATGTTTGTATTTCAGTGTCGTTAGTGTGTACAATGTCGTTATTGTCTCCAGTTTCTTTTTTTTTTATTCTATAATTGTGACAAATTGGGTATTTTTACAAAATAAATAATAAATTGATTTATTTACAAAAATAAATATATTTTTGTTTATTGTCTTGAGAAACACTAGTTATATCAGTCAATGTAAACATAGAGTTTAAGCTAGGTGCTGAAACAAATGATACATACATATATTAAACATAAATGAATAACAGCACCAGGGACCAAGTTTTTAAGAGAGAAAGTAGTGAATTAAAATGCTACTAAAATAAAGGCATGCGCCGACTAAGGCTCGAACCTGTGACTCGGATTCGACACCACCGCCTAGCGATAACGCACCAAGCGAAACTAACCTCTAGACCATCGGAATGTCCAAAAAAACATTCTTCTGATCCAGAGTCATTTCTCCCGTATGCAAATTACCACCCCAGTGGTCAAAGGTCACAAGCCAGTGCTAGCCCCTCCCCCACCCTCGCAGCATCCGTTCACTAACAACTTCGATAGAGCCAACACAGTCAGCCGTTAGGCATGTATTAGACAAACGATGGCTCTATCTAATGTTATATCTCTCACAAAGACAAGTGGACAACATAAACACATTACATATAGAAGCTTCAGTGGGTACGAGCAATAATGCTGTAAATGTAAACATAGAGTTGAAGCTAGGATGAATTAAAATGAATTAAAATGCTACGAAAATATGTAATGTAGAAATTCACGTTACTTCACCTCATCAGTGAGTTTCCAATATTGTATTCCTCTGTTTGAGACAAGAAACAAATAATTTATTTCCAAGAGTTAATTAACTTTGTTTTTCTTTTTAAAATTGATTTTTGTGTTGTCAGGTAAAAGAAATAATTGTCCAAAATATTAACTTGGTCCGAGATTGTGTAAGGAAGAAATAACGTGTACAAACTTTTTATCAAACAGACAGACAGATAGACAGAGAGAGTGAGTTGTTACAAGATTTGTTATAAACATAGAAACTAATTCTTGCAGTGCAGTTCTGTAAGACAACAATTTGTAAATGTTTTATTAGATCTGAGCAATCTTATAAGTATTTAATATCGGTGAAACATTTAAACTATTTAATAGTGATAAAGAATCTGAACTATTTAATATAGGAGAACAATTCCAACTATCTATTAATGGTGAACCATTCAAATATTTAATAGTTGTAAACAGTTCCAACTACTGATGGTATTTCAGATAGATTACTCAAAGCAATGAGCTAGCAAAAGTGTTCAAAAACTTTTTCAGGCATCTCCTAACCAGGTCAGAGTGACCAAGGGACTGGAAAGAAGCCAACGTCACCCCCCCCCCCCAACCTATTTAAAAAGAAGAAACTTCTGACTTAGGAAACTGCAGATCAGTATCACTAAACAGCATGACATTTAAAATCGTAGAAAACATAATATGTAGAGGCATAGGAAGCCACTTAAAGAAACACGTCTAATAGGATTAATTGATGATTTTTCATAAGGCATATATAATAACGAACAATCAGATGCTATCTTATTCAATTTTTCTAAGGCAATTGACAAAGTTCACCACATTAGCGTGTTTCTACATTAAAATATTTTGGCATTGCTGGTTCATTACATCAATGGACTATGAGTAACTATATAGGGAGAGAACAGCTGTAATAATAAATGCCTCTAAAACAACATCAATAACAGTAAATCATGTGTACCACAAGGAAGTCTTATTTGACTCCTTTTTTAAATTTACATAAATGATTTACCGAGTGGCATTAGTTCAGGAACAAAAGTCAGATTATTTGCAGAAGATTGCATAATATATAGAACAATAAAAACAACACAAGACACAGAAATTCTACAAAAAGAATTAGATAAATTACAGAAATTGGAATCAATCTTTGAGCATGTCTCTCCACCCAGAAAAATGTCAGTTATTAAGAGTAACAAAAAAAAACTAAAACAAATTAATTCCACTTATATTATTCATGGCAAACCAGTAACACAGACTAAAAACTCAAAATATCTAGGTGTTATAATAAATGAAAAACTATCATAGAATTCACAAATTGAAGAAACTATTTAAAAAATCAAACAAAGTATTAGGGTTTATTAAAAGAAATTTCTATAAATCAAATAAAAAATAAAAATAAAATTTTATTTAACCTTGGTTTGGCAAATAATAGAATATGCATTCTCTGTTTTGGGATCTCTGAACTTCATTGAACAGACACAAAAATGAGCAGTGAGATTCGCAACAAACGAATATTTACATTTCACTAGAGTAACACCTTTAGTCAAATCCACTAAATTTAGAAAGCCTTCAGGATAGAAGACTCAAAAAAAAAACAGCATAGTATTAATCTTCAAATACAAAAACCAAATCTAATAAAATACTTAGAAAGACACAATGATTGTGGCAATTCCTTTGTTCCATGTGCTAAGACAAATTTGTACAAACGCTCCTTCTTCACTAATGCTGATATAGAATTAAATGGGTTGCCTGACTCAGACAGGAAAACCAATGACTTAGCAGAATTTAAGTCATTGATTACCATGCATGACTAGATTGACCTAGGAACAAGCATGGGAAGTAACGTCTGTATTACATAAGAGAACTACTTGATAAGAGAGGTGAACAATTTGATCTATTTAATAGCGGGGAAACATTAAAACTAGTTCATAGAAGTAAACAAGTGAAACTAAAAAATAGCGGTGAAACATTTAATTTTTTAATAGTGGTGAAACCTTTTATGTCTATGGGTAAAACATTAAATTTTTTAATAGCGGATGAAAAATTCAAACTGTTTAACAGCTGTGAAATTTTGAAACTGTTTAATATCAGAAACCATTTAAATAATTCAGACTATTGACAGTGTCAAACAATTCAAACTATTCAATTGAGGTGAGCATTTCAAACTTATTAATAGCGGTGATCAATTCAACCTATTTATAGCGGTGAACATTTTAAATTTGTAAATAGCCGTGAAACATTTAAACTATGTAATAACGGTGAAACATTTCAGCTATTTTATAGCGGTAAGTAATTCAAATTACTTATTAAAGGTGAAACATTTCAGCTATTTTATAGCGGTAATTAAAACTACTTATTAAAGGTGAAACATTTCAGCTATTTTATGGTGTATAATAATTCAAACTACTTATTAAAGGTGAAACATTTCAGCTATTTTATAGCGGTAAATAATTCAAACTACTTATTAAAGGTGAAATATTTCAGCTATTTTATAGCGGTGATTCATTTAAATAATTGAATAGCCGGATCCCTGCTCAGACCTGAGACAAAGTATTGCCTCTGCCATCTACCAAGAGTGGCAGGACCGATGGGAGGCTGAGACTCACAATAAACTCAGGCAGATTGTGGCGGATGTCAGGTGGCGGTCCACATCTAAGGGTCTGACAAGGCGTGGTAGCACGACCATGTCCAGACTTAGGATTGGCCACACCTACATCACGCACTCTTTTGTGCTGAAGAAAGAAGAGCCCCCACTTTGTGAGTATTGTGACTCTCGCCTCACCGTGGAACATATCCTCATCGACTGCCCCAGATACCAGGATGTCAGGGAAAAATATTTTAGAGCCACTAATTTAAAAACACTATTCAATAATGTCGACCCTGGGAAGGTACTGGGCTTTATCCGGGAAGTGGGGTTGTCTACGAAGATCTGATTTATGAATTCTGTAGACATGTACTATTTACATTAGATTTTTACCAAATTATTAAATTTTTACTACCTCTACTATTTTAACTGTGAATAGACCTTGATTTTAATGATTTGACTGTATGGAATTTGGCCTTTGCTGTGTGGAGGGAGAGTGGCCCTTGAGGGACTGCAGGCACGACATGGCCTAAATTGTGCCGATGTGCCCAAAATCACAAATCACTCTGAATAGCCGGAAAACATTATCTTCACCAAAGTCATGGCCTTTCAAATGCATCTTGAATTCGTCCAAAAATAAATACTCAGTCCTAGTTCTGTCTACTAACCAAAGATTTTTGATGGTCTATAAACATCTTTTTGTCATTAAAACCTTTGTAAACCTAACGAACAAATCTACTCTCTCAAAATGTCTCGAATATACTAGAGTTATCTGTTCCTTTCTGTCTAGCCACCACCAATAGTCGGACCTATTAGGTATCATAAAACATCGTTCGAACTAACATTGTTTTCGCACTATAATGAAGTCACCATGCGTCTCTGAGTCTGTTTGCAAAAGTCAACAAGACTGAGTGTGTCGGGGGTGGGGGAATTTAACTTCCCCAAATAATGTCTCATAATAAGGTTATAAAAGAAAGCCCTGCAAATCAGTTCTGATTCTTCACCTTCACTGGAAATCGAGTTCGTTATCTCTACTCTAATTTATAAGTTAATAACATTTTTATTTAAAAAAAAAATAAAAGATAAATTTCTTAAAAATTAGCATTCATATAGTGTTTTTTATTCATTTGGTCATTGAATCTTTTTTTTTTCCCTTAAATCTGCTAACATACATTATTTTTAAATGCATCAACAATTCACATATGAATGACTATTTATTTCGTCATCGGTAGCCTATTATAGACACACTAGAGGCTACGTACAAGAAAGATAAGCCAGTTCATCGGATGCTAAATGAATGATGCACCATAAGAAACAAGTCTAGTGGCCATTTGACTCTTATTTGTTCTAAATGAATGATGCACCATAAAAAACCAAGTCTAGTGGCCCATTGGACTCTTATTTGTTCTAAATGAATGATGAACCATAAGAAACCAGGTCTAGTGCCCATTGGACTCTTATTTGTTCTAAATGAATGGTGCACCATAAGAAACAAGTCTAGTGGCCCATTGGACTTTTATTTGTTCTAAATGAATGATGCACCATAAGAAACCAGGTCTAGTGGCCATGGGACTCTTATTTGTTCTAAATGAATGATGAACCATAAGAAACCAGGTCTAGTGGCCATTTGACTCTTATTTGTTCTAAATAAATGATGCACCAGAAGAAACCAGGTCTAGTGGCCCATTGGACTCTTATTTGTTCTAAATGAATAATGCACCATAAGAAACCAGGTCTAGTGGCCCATTGGACTCTTATTTGTTCTAAATAAATGATGAACCATAAGAAACCAGGTCTAGTGGCCCATTGGACTGTTATTTTTCTAAATGAATGATGCACCATAAGAAACCAGGTCTAGTCGCCCATTGGACTCTTATTTGTTCTAAATGAATGATGAATCATAAGAAACCAGGTCTAGTGGCCCATTGGACTGTTATTTGTTCTAAATGAATGATGCACCATAAGAAACCAGGTCTAGTCGCCCATTGGACTCTTATTTGTTCTAAATGAATGATGAACCATAAGAAACCAGATCTAATGGCCCATTGGACTGTTATTTGTTCTAAATGAATGATGCACCTAAGAAACCAGGTCTAGTGGCCCATTAGTCTCTTATTTGTTCTAAATGAATGATGCACCATGAGAAACCAGGTCTAGTAGCCCATTTGTCTCTTATTTGTTCTAAATGAATGATGCACCATAAGAAACCAGGTCTAGTGGCCCATTGGACTCTTATTTGTTCTAAATAAATGATGCAGCATAAGAAACCAGGTCTAGTGGCCCATTTGTCTTTTATTTGTTCTAAATGAATGATACACCATAAGAAACCAGGTCTAGTGGGCCATTGGACTGTTATTTGTTCGAAATGAATGATGCACCATAAGAAACCAGGTCTAGTGGCCCATTTGACTCTTATTTGTTCTAAATGAATGATGCACCATAAGAAACCAGGTCTAGTCGCCCATTGGAATCTTATTTGTTCTAAATGAATGATGCACCATAAGAAACCAGGTCTAGTGGCTCATTTGACTCTTATTTGTTCTAAATGAATGATGAACCATAAGAAACCAGGTCTAGTGCCCATTGGACTCTTATTTGTTCTAAATGAATGATGAACCATAAGAAACCAGGTCTAGTGGCCATTTGACTCTTATTTGTTCTAAATAAATGATGCACCAAAAGAAACCAGGTCTAGTGGCCCATTGGACTCTTATTTGTTCTAAATGAATGATGCACCATAAGAAACCAGGTCTAGTGGCCCATTGGACTCTTATTTGTTCTAAATGAATGATGAACCATAAGAAACCAGATCTAATGGCCCATTGGACTGTTATTTGTTCTAAATGAATGATGCACCTAAGAAACCAGGTCTAGTGGCCCATTAGTCTTTTATTTGTTCTAAATGAATGATGCACCAAAAGAAACCAGGTCTAGTGGCCCATTGGACTCTTATTTGTTCTAAATGAATGATGCACCATAAGAAACCAGGTCTAGTGGCCCATTTGTCTCTTATTTGTTCTAAATGAATGATACACCATAAGAAACCAGGTCTAGTAGGCTATTGGACTGTTATTTTTTCGAAATGAATGATGCACCATAAGAAACCAGGTCTAGTGGCCCATTTGACTCTTATTTGTTCTAAATTAATAATGCACCATAAGAAACCAGGTCTAGTGGTCCATTAGACTCTTATTTGTTCTAAATTAATGATGCACCATAAGAAACCAGGTCTAGTGGCCCATTGGACTCTTATTTGTTCTAAATGAATGATGCACAATACAAGAGTCGTTTAGGGATGCGGTGGTCTTCCAATCTGCAGACGTGTCCTGCCCATCGGAGCTGGGACTGTATCAGGATTATGTGGATGCTTTGACGACACGCTCTTCCAAAAACTTTAGTATCTGGTATTTTGTCTTGCTCTTTGACATTTAGTATTTTTCTCAGACATGTCATTAGTTAAATAATGCACAAGTGACAAAGCTCAATTGATATCGCTTCACGCCGTGCAATCTGTGCAGCAAAAAAATATTCATCGATACTTTCTAGTTTTTCTGACTTTACTGACATTAAAACCATCATAAACCTTTCTTGCGTCATTCTGCTCCTGAGATATTTTTTGATGAACTTGAGCTTCGAGAATGATCTCTCACATAACATAATGGAAGTGGCCTGAGTTAGCGGTATTCGGAGGAGGTTGCAAGGTTTGAGCACACTTAATTACCATATGAAGCCTGTTTCCTCAATATGTCTATTGGTGATTGTATTACTGGTTTGTTGATGAAAAGTGCTCGTGCATCAATGACAACATTGAAAAAGCGATTTGCCATTTATTTCATCATACAAACAGGAAAAGTAGCACAGTTTGTCATAAGCGTGTCTTCATCTAACAGTGTCTTGGTGCAAGAAGAAACCCAAAGGTATCCATTTTACTTCCAGCCTTTGGAATCTGCCCTTCATCTCCATATGAAATCTGTCCAGCACTTCTGTCGCAATACGTTTGAAATGCAGTTCTATTGACAGTCCTACATTAGAAGTCAACTTCCCATCAAGTCTTTTCTTTCTTCTGGTTGTTTTGATTACAGGGAATCCATAGTATTCACTACCTTCTAATGCTTTTTCGATGGATTGGGTTTTTGTCAGTTTCTCATCATTTTGCAGAAATCATGAAAGGGTACTAATTTCTTCAGCAACTTCCCGTATATACAGTCTCGACTTTTGTAGTTTCTTCTGAACTATATTAATAGGGCGCAGGAGCTTTGACCAGAATGCCTGATAGGCAAAAAATTCTTAATTTTTCACTGCATGAAGAAGATTCTGTGCTAATATTATATGATATTAGGTCATTGTTGGTTGTTTATATTTTGCGCGAAAGCAAAATCATTTAAAGCATACAAAAGTGGGAAAGATCCATATCTCGTTATGCTCGAGTATAGAGATACTCAGATAAGCGGACTGCCGTATTCACCATCACAATTGCTGACGAGTAGAAGACTCAGGGAATCATTCCAACTGATCCCAAACTATTGAAACCATCGGTAGCTGAAAATGCAGAGACATTACTCAACGAATGACAGATGAAAAGCAAAGTGAAATACGATGCAAAAGCAAGACTACCTAAAGATTATTCTGTCGGAGAGTTCGTCTAGGTCAAACATGGCAGAAAGCAGTTGTCATAAAAAAACATTCAGCACCCAGATCTTACATCATAAAGACAAACGATGGAAAAAAATACAGAAGAAATCAACGCTTTTTGAATAGGAGTTTCGATGAAGACATCTCTGGGTACTATGATAATGATGAAGACAATGAACAGCAAACTGTTGGAACAAATGAAAAAGACAGTTATAGATCAACGTCTAGAGAACTTGTTGTGCCAGTCAAGACAACCAGAAGTGGACGAATTTTTAAAGTTCCTAGTAGATATCAGTCTTAAGAACTTTAAAAGGAAAGATGTGATACTAACTTCAAAAGGAAGGATGTGCTAATATTATATGATATTACGTCATTGTTTGTTGTTTATGTTTTGTGCGAAAGAGAGTTTCCATTGGATTGATTAAAGATGAATAGAGGGGTAATAACTCGAGTGTGACGTTTAATTCTGAAATTATAGACGCCAAACCCGAATAATGGACTGTTCTAAAATTATTAAGAATAACTTTAGGATCTGTTATACTCGATTCTGTAAATTTTGCTTCAAGGTTAATTAATGTAGCCATACAATACTCGCCATTTAGATCTATTATTAGAAATGTTAACAAGATACCTGGAATTCGCTGTATATCATGCAGTTTTATTCGTGGCAACAAAGTTTTAAATGTAAAACTAACTTAAAAAAACAAACTTTCATGTCTGTGGGAAAAAATATTTTTAAAATGTCAACAAAGTGAACGTACTGATAGACCTAGATCTAGGTTTAGTCTTTGTGATAAATTTAATCCATAAATGCTAAAAAAAGACACCCGTTGACACTATTTGTCAATCAATATATTAATTTATGTAATTACAAATAAATTTCGGACACCTACTTGGACCCTCCCAGGTGGGGGCCCGGGGGGATTTTATAATTCTCCCCCCATCACCCCCCTTAGTTACGCCACTGAATCTGTGCAAAGTGTAGTTCTTAAAATTAGATCTAGATCCTTTCGATCTTGTCCTTCTGTGGACCAATGTTGATCCTTGGATCCCGTTTGACAACCACTGGAGTGTAGGATATTTATAAGAATCATGTTGGCTTTAATAAAGATCTAGGAATATGTTGTCATGACGTCTTGGTTTCACCTATGAATATCAGTTTTATTTCTTGACATTTGCATTTCGCCTCTTTTGATAAAACCTTTGCTATGAATTTGACTCTTTTTTGTTTTTAGGTTGTAAAGGAATTGACTTTGTAAATTAGGAATGCCCAGCCTAATATGTTAATTAAAAAAAAAAGAGAACACTTTCTGTAAAATAGCTGAATATAACTTTTATTAACAATTATACAAAGCTTCACTTCAATATTGATGTAGGTAGAAACACGTTAAAATTTTTAAATAATTAAAACAAAATTGACCTCAACTATTATATTAGGATAATACATGAATTATTTTTCATAAATGGCTGATACAAGATTTGGAACATTTAACATTATAAGTATAATACAGGATAAAATAGACCATGTCTACAATGTCTAAAAAATGTTCTTTAAACAATTATTGATTAATAGATTCCATTCATAACTTGACAAGAAATTATTTTTTTATAGAATAAAAATAAAATAAAAATAACTAAATTAATTTTAAAAATTCAAATTAGAACGTTGCATCGTCAACTCTATGTACCAACTTAGTTACCTATTGATCCAGAGCTACATTATGTAATTTTATCATTAGTTATTGATACTTTCACTATATAGACATCTAGATCTAGACTTTTAATATATAATTCTTACGATCTAGTCTAGCTCTAGTCTGTATGATATATGTATTTATTTATTACAAATGTATTTATTTTTGTACTTTGAAAAAAATTAAATATCAGACTAGAGTTTTCCCCGTGTGGCCAACGAGCTAATTATTCTTTTCTGAGCTACATACATTAACTGTTACATTTCTAGGAAAATCGTTTTAAAATCTGTGCCCAAGCTAAACACTTTGCTTACCCTCCAGGGTCAATGAAGTTCTGACTTTAAAAGAGGTATTTAAAAAATAACATCAACCAAAAATAAATTAAAATAAATAAACAAATATTAATAAATACATATTTTTAGGGTGTTTTGAATCATCGCGATTTGCGTGTTTCCAATTATGATGCTTCTGTTCTTGACAAAAAAGAGCTGGCTAATTGCTATTCGTATTTACTTAGCAATAGTAAAAGCAACAATCCTGCACAAAGCTAATATTTTGGTGTCCAGTGTGCCCACATCTACCGCTTCACTGCTTGGCTGTCGCCATAAGTTTGTTGGTTTTTTTTTTTTTTGATTGGAGGAATGACTAAGTTATTTGCACCGAAAATTTTGAGTTAAGAGATGTGGATTCGTGCAACACGTCGACTTTATTCTCTCGCCATAAAGCTCATTCTTTTCCGGAATCAAGATGGTGTCAAGACATTCTTGACAAAGTTAAGGTGCAATGAATAAACAGAGACTTTCTGAGTGTCTTTTCCTACTCAAAAGTGCTCCGAAGCGCTGACAAAACCACCTTTGCGGATAGGCAGCTCTAGGAAAAAAATGCTGACCTCTTCCCAATATATGTTTTCTTAACAATACCATTTGACACTGTTAGCAGAGAGGGACTCTAAAAGATCATTTCAAAATGCTTTGTTCACAAATATTCATATTCATGGTGAGAAAGATTCATAATTGCATAAAGGCTCATGTTCAGGAGAGTGGAAAACAATCAGAGCCTTTTGAAGAATCTAATGGGGTAAAACAAGCACCCACACTGTTAATTTTATGCTGACAGAAGCACTCACAAATAAAGATAGTAACGGGAAAATATAATTAGTGGGTCAAAGATGTTTTTTCACTATTTTTATTCTTGTTGGAACAAAAATCAATCAAATGATTTAAAAAATATCTCAGCAATTAAATACTTTGTGACAGAAAGTTATTTTAATAATATTATGCTTTTTAAATTCTAAGCTTTAGGATCTTTTTTTATGAAAAAAAAAGTTCATCAAAGTTTTTTTAAATTTGGGACTACTTGTAACGTAAATAACAAAATTAAAAGAAGAATTTATCTGAACAAGTAGATTTACAATCCAGAATAGTATCCTAAATTGTTTGTCAGATATCTGAACTAAAGCAAATGTAAAGAGTATTTGTTGAACGAAAAATGGAATTAAAACAAAAAACATAATGAAAACACAAATAATTAAAACAATTTTAACAGATTTCATTTCTTTTTTACATTTAGCGAGAGCTTCTTTTGAAAATATTGAGGCTTTAGTTTTTGATGTCATAGAAATATTAAAAATTGTAAGACTAGTACATATAAAAATAACACAAAAGGGTATTAAAGTTAAGAATAAAATTGTTGTTATAATGGAATACTTATTTAAAAAGTAAAAGTTTCGATAATATAAATCTCCATATCTTAGAACTGGTATTGTTACGTTATTGTATTGAATATAATACATTTCATAACTGAAAAAAGAAGGAGTTTGTAAAATAATGTTACAAAAAACTACTCCAAAAATAATACATTTCATTCGAAATAAAGTAAAAACTCTGGAAACATGAAATGGAAAACATATAGCAACCATTCTTTCAATAGAAACTAAAGTCACTAAATGGATACTAGCAATACCTGCCAAAAAATTAAATCTACTAAAAATTAGGTTGTGTGTTATAAAAACCCATTGATAAATATACCAGTGTATAAAAAATGCAGACTCAGACAAAATAAATGATATTTGTGTAATAGAATAAATTAAGTCACAAATAGAAATAAATAACAGTACTATATTAGTTGTGTCCTGCATTTTATGATAAGATAAAATGATTATATTAAGTATGTTTCCTAATATTCCAAATAAAGAAAGAATGTTTGCTATAACAACAATGGTGACAATAAGAATTAACAAATAAACGTCATCACTAACATCAAAACTATCAGGTGAAACTATCTGAGTCAGATTGAAAATAATATCAATTGTCCTGGAACTGTTCATTGTACTTCACTTTAAACTTTCAGTCAAAATTGATGACTTTCTTTTTAGTAATAACTTGTGTATACCTGAAAGTGAAAGTAGAATGTAATATTAAAAATATATTTCAGAGTTTATATCAAAAGGTTCGTTCACAATTGATAAGAGTAACACCATTAGTAAAATCACTAAATTTAGAGACTTTAGGACACTTTAATACAGAAAAATGAAAAGTACAGTATCAATAATACATAAAATATAGGAAAAAAAAAGAAACAAAACCTAAAGAAACACTCAAAAAGACATCGAGATAGAGGCGCATTTCTTATTCCATATGCTAGGACAAATTCGTATAAGTACTCGTTCGTCAACAATTTCATTCGAGAATACAATGAAATAGGCTGCCTAAACAGATTTCATTTTTTTCTGACGTTGCAACGATTCATCTTTTGAAGATAATGTAACTTGAAATTTAGATCTCTAAATATATTCAGAATGTGTACAACCTATTATCTTTATTTAAAAGTAATAGCCCAATTTGATTCTTATTTTAAACGTATGTTTCGTATATACTTACAAAGTTGACGATAAATAAATTCAAGCCTAAATCTTGCTCTTGCTCCATTTCATTTTGGACCAGTAGGCCTGGGGGTATTTAAGGGGTGTTTTTTTTTTTTTGTTCTGCATTGAGGCGCTCAGTAACAAAACTCTGCTCAAGTCGGGTGTCGAACCTCAAGCCCCCTTGATAGGTAGCCAGATAACCCCTCCTCCTACTGGTCCACAAATGAGATTGCGCTATATAAAAGCTATAATTTATTTATTTTATTTATCCAGATCTAGCCCCGCACAGAAACAATTTGTGGTACTCACGTTGGATTTCGCTGGTCATTTCTCTGTGCCCTTTTTGAGTTCGGAATCATTCAATCTTATACTCCAGACCAGTGGCTCAAGTGTCAAGTTAGGTACGGGGGATACGCGAGCACGTTGCCCTGCCTCATCGTGGCGCTCGCGTGGAAACGGCCATTAGAGGAAATGGCTAGGCTAAATGGGTAACAACACAGAACTCCCGTGGGGATGCCCACGGATAGACAAGAGTCCACCCATTGCATGGGCGGGGTTGTAATAAAGTCCCCACAAACCTGTCACCAATCCATGCTCTATTCCTCAAAGGGACCGTTACATAAATGGCGGGTCCCGCACAGTTAGCTTGGTACATTGAAGGAAAATTGCAGAAGATCCTGGTGTTTTCTCGGTCTTCGGCCGTGTCTAGCCCACGCGTTGAGGGCCAAATGCATCATTCAACAGCAATGCTTTATATAGGCATTGTCTAGGGTCTCTCCCAAACAGAACTGTGTGTTCACACAGGTTTTTTTTTTATACTTTTTGGCGTCCAAGTAGTTTTTTTTTCAAACTTAGGGCTCAAAGAGCCTTCGGCTCAGCTCTTAGACATCAACAAGATACCGGGGATATGGTGGATATGCTTCGCGGCCGCACCAAAAACGTCTGCCATTATTTCTTCGTATCTTTCGTCCATGGTCCACTCTTCCACTAAGATGAAAGATAGAACGGCGTCGACAACCGCATTATACGCAGACCAGTCGGGCTTATGTTACGTTTATTTTTGGGAGCTACACTTTTGCTAGTTGAGTGGGAGATATTTATATCTATGGACATACGATTAACTATGATCACCACGTAGCACCCTAAATTTTGTTTATCATTTAAGTCTGCATAAGAGAAAGTTAAGTCTTTAGAGCGGACTCATTGCCTGTGTGAAAAAGTAGCTGGGCTTTTTGTCATGCAGAACATGTTGGTTTTATTTGTAAGCTCATAAGATTTATTAACCTGAGAAATGTGTCTTAAACCCAGGCAGGATACTAGTTTACCTGCTACGAGGATAAAGGCGAGCTGGGTTTTAAAGAGTTAAGCAGCCATTTTTAGTCCCTGTAAATAACTCTACATTGTTGTGTTAAATTAAACAATGAATTATCTAATGTCGTAAACGGTTAATCTATAATACACAAAATGTCGGAGTATTTAGAGACAATTGTTAATAAAGAATACGTTTATGAGGTATGAAATAATGAAACTGATTCATAGAGATCTATTTCCTGTGTACAATGGAATCATTGTTGTAAGTCAACAAAAAAAATGTAATGATTTGGTTGTTTAAGTCATTGTACGTCGAGCTTCATAAAGGAGTATTGACGTCGACACATTTTCTCTTGCAACACTCTTCAAGTGATAAGCCTAAAACTTTCTGGTTTGTCAATATACTGGAACAAAGAAATTCTTTGTTGAATTTTTTTATGTACGTCACAAGGAGTCCCAAATTTAAAAGAACTTTTTGGTAACTTTTGCAAACAGAAAATGTCAAAAACTAAATACACCACAGTATAGGCTTATCTCTAAGAGATGTTATGATTTTGTTGTTATGATGTATATATATGACATTTTTGTTTGCACTGCTATATTAGTAGTAATTAAAGATATTGACATTTTTTACCTCGAATGTTTATCACAAAAATGTTAATAAATTGTTTTTTTCTGACGAAACATATATATACATAATTATATTTTTAGTCTTTGCTGCTGTACATCGAATGCTGGCTGTGAGTCTATGACGATGTATTGCATTGGGCTCTTGGTTTCAATGATTAACAAACACTATAACAAGAGATGAAGAACGTTCAACTATCTGACTGAAGCAGAAGTAAACATTGGGCTAATGTCTCAGGATTCTAAGTCTACATCTGCTAGATTTATGTTACCAGTGTCCAGTCACTCAGTCAACTTTTTTCTAGATTGATGTTACCAGTGTCCAGAACTAAGTCAATAGCTTCTAAATAGTTGAAGTCACAAAATCGACTGTTTCTAGATTGATATTATCAGTGTGAAGTCACTTAGTCTACAGCGATAAACATCTCTGAAAGAGAACCTTTGTTCTTTACTTTTCTGTTATCAACCTTAGGGATGCTGACAACTGAACTCTCAGACCTAACCCTAGCCCATATCTAGATTAAAGAGTTTTCTTGTTACCTGTAAGATAGCGGTACCGCAGCTGACAAGCTAGCTCAATTGAAATATGGAAGATAATTAAGTCCTACACGTATATGTTAATCTAGTCATGCATGTTGACTACTCGTTCGAGTCGTTGTTTTTTTTTGGCTTTTTCAGGCAAACCATCTACGGGATAAGGAGAAATTGTCAGAAATTGTCCTAGCATGTAAAATGAAGCTTTCACAATACATATGAACTAGAAATGTGGCAGCATCAACTTTATTAGAAAAACAACACAATATACCAACCCAAGGTTAAAATTATAGACATCAACATGGCTCTATACTACGTCAAGACTTGAAGTTGTCATGTCCTTGTCCATGCAGGACATGACAACAAATTAAGGCAGTATAAGATAAGCTTATTTTATTGGTCGAAAAAGATGGAATTTCAGTTTGACCACATTGTCTTACTCGTCATTACTATTATAACAACAACTGATAGACAGCAGACTTCTAAATTCTTCCCGTTCCAGCTCTTCGAATTGTTTAAGGATGAAAATAAAGTGGGTTGAACTGAGTATTATTATTGCTTAAAAAGTAAGACGTTAATGTACATTATTACACTAAACCATGAAATTGCAAAATATACGAAAAAATCCTCGAAATCTCCTGAAGTTAACAAAATCTCCTGTTATTCGAATGGGAAATCCTACGCGCGAGAAAAAACAACAACAAATGCATTGTCAGCTTTCATTTCAAGAATTTGTTGAGTTAGATGTAGATACAGGATGATTGCGTATTTTTCTAAATTAGTTTTTTGTTTTTCTTTTCAATTTAGAGCCACCTTATTATTTTCGCCTAGGGCCTCCTTTTAGGCTTCACCTAAGGCCTCCAATAACCTAAAGCCAACTCTGGCTGTTAGCAGTGATTTAGCTCCTGATAACAGCACTGCAACAATGCAGACTGCAGAGCTTTGTTAACAGCTTTTCCCTAAAAGTCAAGGCTTGTGGCACATCTTCTTGTTAAAGTCAAACAGTTTACTGCTAGAAATAAATATTAAAGTCTACTACATTTATTTTATTTCTTACATTTTGTCTATACTATCAATAAAGTTCTATTTAGTATTGTTCACAAAGACGTGATTCAAGTTTTTTTCAAGTTTTATTAGTTTAGATATATTGTTTGAGTTGTCTACCATCAAATTGGTGCTACAAGTCAACGACAGGTAACAACCCAGTGTCAACATAAATGTTACCATAATAGATTGCAGTGAGAGTAAAGAAACACGCTGGTGTCTGACAGTACAAGTTTGTCGGTGTGGTATCTTCTCAATCCTACATACTCAGGACATTTTATATGTACAGCTTGGTAGTTTTCTTCAACCATTACTCAACCACATATTAATGTAGGCCTACACGAACCGCCCAGTGATAACTGACCTAGGCCTGTGCCTTCTAGCAACAACATAATAATGAAGACTTGCACAACAGGGAGACGTTGTGAGACGTGGTGAGATAGGGATTGTATTTGAATTTAATCCTTATTTAAAGTATAAAGTTGGCTTGAGAACCTTGAGAAGGCTTGACCCTTAAGTTGAATTTAGGTTATTCCCCATTTTTGAAAATTTAATTTCATAAATGCTTTTTATTGTTAATCTAGATCTTATACAAATTTAATGCCATGACTTATCCACACAAGTTCGCTTAATAAAAGCTTTTTTTTTTTTATTTTCTTGTTAACTTTGCGATAACTAATAAAGTTTTGTTTACCCCCCCCCCCCCCATAGAGACATGTAAATGGTATAGGACTATCAATGGTATCTGTGTATATATTCCTATCCAAATTTCTACGTATTTATGTCAAGTATATTTATTGTGATTTCTTTGATCTATACTAACGTACACAAATACTTCTTTATAAATGGTCAACATCAAATGTCCTGAAAAGGGTTCGGAAGACAAAGGGTATAAGTGACCAGAGGATGAAATGGCCGGGGATATTTTGACCGGACACCGGATTATTTTTACTAGACAACACATACACACATTTGCGGTCCATCGGGTATAGTTGTAATACACACACATACACACAATACACACATTTGGACGTGAATTACTGATGATTATTATGAACACATTATTAGAGCTGCGCTTAGCCCCCCCCCCTTTTTGAAACGCAACTTTTTACAATTTAGTAAACTGTATTGCGAGCCCTGTGAAATTTTGGCTCGCAAAGACTGTATTGTTCAAAAATTAGCAAATACAAATTTTTACTTAACAAAAAAAATAATAATCTAAGTGAAAGGATCGCTAATTACTGCCATTTATTTGAAAATGCCAGGGTTTTGCTCCCTTTGTGCCGTAAAAAATAAGTTCTACTGATTGATTAACTAATTGGTTAATTTTGGATTGATTTATATATATCATAGAATATAAATAGTTTTCCAAAATTTCAACTTAATTCAACTTGATCAATCATTAAGTAACAGTTATTCCTCTTTATTTCGATATCAAATAAAATATTTATCACCTATAATTCATTAACTAATTGGTTAATCATAGTTTTTTATTTAATTTATATCATGTCATGTACAATGAATAATCAAGTTTCAACTTTATCCTAGAATGTGAAATGTGAGAAGAAATATGAATAAACTTTTTACCAGACGAACAGACAGATAGACATACAGAATGAGCTAATGTAAACTTTGTAAACTGAAGAAGAGGTTGACAGAGAAAGCGATGGAGAGACAGCATTTAGAATGTCATTGAAAGAGATCCTATCCACATTAAAGAATGCCTATGAAAGAGATCCTATCCAAATTAAAGAATGCCATTGAAAGAGATCCTATCCACATTAAAGAATGTCATTGAAAGAGATCGTATCCAATTCAGAAGACAAAGAGGAATTGGGATAGATCTTTTGTTTTGCCTCAACGGTCCAAAAGACTAAGGACAGGTGAAGAAAGTGAAGAAACTGAATTTCATTAATTACAAATCTACACTTTTGACACGATCATTATACAGTCGAATAAACGAATCGGAAAAGTGTGTGGTTGTTGTTCTGATAGTTGAACGAAAAAATAGAATTAACAGTGTATCGGTCAGAGTAATCATAAACCGTAGCGTAGCAAGGGAGCGTTCAATATATATTATACTATTTATTACATTTATTGTATGCAGTGGCGTAGCAAGGTACTCGTTGGTCCACGGTTCAGGGCCCTACTCCAGTATGCTGAGTGTGATTGAACTTCACAATTTAGACATACTGTTTAATAATTTAGAGCATATTTCAAAGAGCACAACACAGCAGAACGAGGCAGACAATAGATAAAGTACACATGTTTCTCAGAAAGAAGTCAAAACAAGATTCTCCAATTTCGGTTCATTTGAATGTCACTGTTTCTTTGGTTAGCCCGAAAACTTCCTTGGTTTTACGTGTAACGTAAAGGTTAGAGTAGAGAGTTTAAATGATTTTGTATTGTTGGTCATAAGTAAAGAAACCTGTATGAAACCGGTATAAATTGTCCCAACGGGCTCACGACAACAACAACAACAAAACGTCCTGACTATATTATATTAACTTGATTGTTCTATTTAACGTTGTATATTAAATGATACTAGTCTACCCACGGCGTAGCATACTCTAGTTCGACTTGCAGAAATAAAAAGTGATCTTTCCATGACTTCTTGGTCATAATACTTAAGTCCGGCCCTGATATTTAGTGACGAGTGAAAACTACTTGTTCTCCGCCCTCCCCCTTTTTTTTTCGTCGTTAAATATACATGGCGTAACTCTAGTCCAACTTGCAGAAATTAAAGAGTGATCTTTTTATTTACTTCTTCTTGTCCAAACTTTTGAATCATGACGAGAATTATATATATTTTTAGATTGAACATTTAAACCTCATTGTCACAGTTTTTTTTTCACTTTGCCTTCATTGCTTAGGTTTTGATACCTTGTACTTTTGGATCAATTAAACTCGTTCTTTATAGTATCCCTTTTTAACGTTTATATATATATAAATAAGGCTTGTCTTCGAGTCCGAAGATTAGTAAGGATTGCAATATTTCCCGTGGCTGGCAGCCCCAGCTGTGACCTACATATTTTGCCACAACTATTGCGAGCATAATACACGTGGTCGATTAAGTTTTTCTTTTCGCCATCTGCGTCTGTCCTCGGCAGCAGATTTTGTTATGGTCACAAAGGTATATCCCGCGGCCTCTAGCTGTCTTGTAAGGTCGCATGCAACCACGTGCTCTTTTCTATGTCAGCTAAGGAAAGTTGACGCCTTAGCTGGTCTTTGAAGCGTTTCCGTGTGGCGCCTCTGTTACGTCATACCCACACACACATACGTACATAGGCATACACATATGACAATTTTTTATTTCCCTCTTGGAGATTTGGAACACTGTTTCCTCATTATCAAGGTGGCAATCCTGTCTGCTAGGGTCAGTATCTAGGGAGTTTCTGCTTTGCGACAATTTCTCTGTAATTGTCTTTTAGTCAAAGGGCTCTATTACAGTCGTACAGAAAAGTTATGATATTCTTGAAAAAAAACGTTTTTCTTAATAGTATTAAACTTTCAATAGTATATTTGTATGTTGATAACACAAGCATGTAGAATAGGAACAATAATGGTGGAGAATAATTGTTGCAACATTCGTCAAGCAATATCATATGTTCAATATTTCAACAACCTTTTGTATGAAGATTCACTTTTAAAAGTTAACATGTATGTAAATACATGTGCATACATACATATTAACTTTTAAAAGTGAATCTTTATACACAAGTTTGTTGAAATAGCATGAGGTTATGTTTGAAGTTGAATATTAGAACAACAGAAAGAAACTAAATTTAAATAAAATTGTAAAAGTTGCCCTTGTTCTTTTTTTTGTTGTCTTGGGTTTCACGTGTTCACATTTTGATTTCTATTTTTGCTCTCGATCTTTTCACTTGCTGGCCTAATGCTCCATTTCAATTCGGTTTTCTGTTGAATCAAAAAAATCTTTCATTTCTTCCTTCCTACCTCGCTCCTTCTTGTAGATCAAATCTTTTGTTTTTGTCTCTTCACAGTCACAAGGTGTGGCCCTGGTAGTTGTGTACTATCTTTAAATTGTTTTGACCTTGGTGATTTTCAACGGGCAAAACTGTATATCTTCTCATTCCCTAGAATTCTAATCTATAAACTTTAGTTTTAGTTGGTATAGTTTTGGATTACGGAAACTACACTAGGAATTATCACTATTAAAACCATTTAAATTTGGTTATTGGTGTACATTTGGTTTATTGGTAGATCCCTGTTAATACATTATATACCAAAGCACATTTATTTCCTTATATACATATACATATGTTTCTTTATTTTAAAAAGATACTCTATTCACTCGTTCTATTCTGTAATCGAATTTTATTATGTTTAAATATAGTAATTAAATTCTTATATGTTGCAATTTTTATGTACATAATGTACATTTTATTTTCTATCCTACATTGTATAATCCTTTTGTATATGATCTATTTGAATTTTATTTAGGATTTTGTTGTCATAAATAGCTTTTAAATACAAGTTTCATATCAGTTGCCTATACTCTGCTAATAAAACCAAGTTCATATCTAAGTTTTTGTTTTACTTTTTGCTTTTGATATTTTATTTAAAAATACTGCTAGACGAATGTACACCTTGGTCAAACTGTTGGCATTTAAAATGTTCGACAGAGTTTCTCTCACACTCGTAAAGTTTGGACACTCCCCAAACAAATGTTTTTCTGGTTTATGAATATCTATCCTACATAGTTTACATGTGTGTTTCTGGCCTGGCCTTACTCTTCTACTGTAAAGCGGTAATCTCGTAAAGCAGTCTGTAAGCCATCACCCATGCTTTGCGAATAATGTTTTTTAATGTGTAATTGCGTGACTATGTCTTGTGTAAAATGATCACCACCGTGTGAAATGTTATTAACGATCTTTGTTCTGCATTCGAAAGTAAATTTTACCGTCATGTCGTATTATCAATTCAAAAATCTTATTGAGTGAATATATTCCGTCCTATTAAGCAAAAGAAAAATTACAGTAACAATTGAACAAAAACAAACATAGATCTTACAATAACTTTACTGGTAGAGTTCTATCATGCTTTCTTATTAATTTGTAGTAATAAAAATTCTAGCACGAATGTATTGAATACCTTTAAGACGATGTAGTTACACTTTTTCAGACTTACCTCCCTTTAATATTATAGATTCCATACTACAGTAGTAAGGTTTACACATTTTGAGCGGTTTTGTGCGAAATGTCAGTCCGTCTGTCCGTCCGTCCCGTTTAGATCTCTTAAACTAGAAAAGATATTGAAAATTGAACATCACAATATTTTAGATCATTTAAAGTTCTGAAGCAAAGGCTACTATTTTTTCTGAAAGCGAAAAATCTATTTTTTAAAATCAGTTATGCATGTATTTTTTAAAGAGAAGAAGCTAATTAGTATGCATTATAAGTTAAACCTAATTCAAAATGAATAGTAATCTTATAATCCTTATTTTCCTGAACAATTTTTTTATGGCGGAAATTATTTTTATTTTTTTAAGGATTCGAATAAGAGATTGATTCTTTTAAAAAAAAATAGATCAAATATAAGACATCAGTTAGGCCAGGGGAGGCTTGGTGGCTGAGAGGTATAGCGCTTGGCTACATGACACCCTCGTTAACAGTAGACCACAAAAACAGATACACTTTACATCATCTGTCCTATAGACCACAAGGTCTATAAGGGGAACTAGTTAGGCCAGGTTCACATCTAACTTCACACTCACTTTTACCTATCCTTTGATCTGCGGGACCGTTGAGGCACTACACAAGATGTTAACCTTCTTTCTCCATTCTTATCTCTCATTAGTCTTTGATATAATTTCATTCGGAAATTCTTTCTGAAAATATTGAAGCCTGCCTGGGTAGACACACTTCCGGGGCCGATTTTGAGTTTGTGTTTCCACACACTCTGTCTTTTGTAACCTTGTTTACAAAGCTTTTAGATCTATGAATTCTGTCTGGTTTTCTGGTCAGTGGCGTGACTAGGGTGCGGTCCTAACCATGTAACACCCATTTGGGGGTGACACCCAGAAACCCTTCTGTTTTGCGTAGTGCATACTTGTCACCCTACAGATAGAAAATTTTTGGTTTCCCAGACCTGTCGATACAGAGTTCAGCAAGTCTGGGGCAGTCAAAAAGAATATGAGAAACTGTTTTCACTTATTCCCGCAGCGGGGCACCATGAATCAAAATTTGGCCTTAGCCGTGAGAAATATGAGCCAACAGGCAGTGTCCTGAACTGTGCTATAATAGCTTTCTGAGGCCTGGACAGCCTCCATTTTGGGGAAGTGCGGTCAGGGCGCCTCATGCGCTCTTAGACTCCACGAGCTTTTTGGGACTCTGTTTTTGATTTATTGCAAGAGCAAGATAAAGACTCGCAGCCTGTTAGGTGGGAGGTGTTTTCACTCCCTTGTGGGCCAAGAAGAAGGTTTTGTTTCCTCATCTGAGACTATAGCTCCAATGTATTTGAAGCAGCTAACACTAGATAGCTTGTCACCTCCAATACTGATGCCCCTTTTAAAGCCCTGTTGGTTATTGATCATAATTTGGTAGCATGTATTTGCATGCCATATGTTGCGGAAGTCTTGTCAATGCGCATTACCAAGTCTGCTAGTTCTTCTTCTGTCACTGCTAGGCCATCAATGTCATTTATGATTAGAAATTAGAGACCTTTAAAGTCAACATCTTGTTTCCCTTGCATGGCAACATCTCGTTTGGGCCTTTAGTCGTGGGCACAGGTGCAATGAACCTCTTTGCACTATGGTTGCTACGTCACTGGTTGTAAACATACATGTCTAGTATGAATATTATGAGTTTCGTAATAAAAAGTTTTGTGAAACTTATTTATGAAGTCCTTTTGTGGAGTATGTAATTAGTCTGTGACTAACAGGCACATATATAAAGACATATAGCATAACTATGTCAAAAAATAGGAAAATGATATGTTTAATCAGATGATAAATATATACATTGTGTATGTGATTCTAATAGAAATAGACTCGCAGATTTGCAGATTTGGAATACGTTACATGATTTACAGTTTGTATGACAAAAGGTTAATACATTATCATTGAAATCAAGTAGGTCAGCAAAATATGTTAATCTCTTGAGAGTGACTCAATATAAACAAATAAGAATAGGTCGTTCTTTCGACTCAGTTCAGAAGCATTCTCTTGTTCTAAGTACTTTAGTGACGACGTTCTTAAGACTAGAAAAACATCGAGTTATATCACAAACTTACATACTAGCTGAGATGTTATTTTGAACGTCCAACCTGATACTGACACCCTACAATGGCATGCCACTCATTTACACTGGCAATATCACCAATATCATCTTTACTCTGACACCCCAAAATAATAGATGAAAGGCAGGAACACCAGAGCTCCAGCGGTATGACTACAACTGTCCAGTAGTTTTTTTAGAGATCATTCAGGAATATTAGTTTCATTAGATTACTTTATAAAATACCACAAGGCAAAATGCTAAGTCCGGCAAAATAGAAAAAAAAGACTGTATAAGAAAATATGACTTAACATGCTTAAAATAAATATTACATATCAAAGCTACTAAGAATACACAATTCTTATCTCTCCTTTCAATTCGTAGCCGTTTCATCTATTAGTATTGTAAACCCATACCCGCCTTACTAACCATATTTTCCACCTGCGAACTCAAGTGAATTTGTTTATGTTGGGACATGTAAATGACCTCTGGACTGTGTTAATGTGTTAAGGGACATTAGTTTCGACTTCTCGAGTGAGAGATTTAGCATTGTTTTTCTTTTTGCGTTTGTGAATCAGTGTATGTGAATTCGATATGGAGTAGGTAAAATGATTTCTTTTGCAGGGATTATTGACTCAATTTAAACTCGATAGACGAGAAGTCTTCAATCAGAGTGAACGGGAGCCAGGTCAGTTCTTTGATTTCCCTATTGTTTGACTCTCACGTATGAGAACATATATCTATAGTTATTATCTTCTCAATGAGGCCTTCTGCAAAACACTGCTAAAAACAACACAGCACATCTAAAACATCAACTTGACAACAAGAGCCTCAATAAACAAGGTGGCGGTTTATTTACAATTACATCAACAACAGCCAATAAACATAATTGGCTACAGTAACTTCAAATGCTTTGCTACACAACAGAACTGCCTAACTAATCACTACAAATCTCTCTAGCTCGTACAGCTACATTTTCGAGGACTCACTTCGTTGCACACAGTCCTTACTGCTTGATGTCCTGGACTCTACTGTCCTTTCTAACACACTGTCTCTCGTCTGTAGAGGCTTTTTGGTCGAATGACCATAACATTGGCCATATTGCGTGCATTAGCAGTAATGCCCCTTGTTCAACAGCCCTTGACCTGAATCGTGTGTGTCAGTAGGCCGCACACACATTAACCCTTTCAGTCCACCACTAACGTTATAACAATATATATATATATGTATTATACATTACAACTTATACATGACTGACGGAAGGAATAATACAAAACAAAAACAAATTGCGTTTTTTTCACTCATGCCGGGGATTGGTTGGGGGTGAAGGGGCTAACAATGTAAACTTTATTAGGGTATATTGTGAACTTTGAAATTCTTCTTGATTTTTTAACATAATCAACTTTATACTTTCCAAATTAGACTATCTAAGATGAACTAAAACAATAAAGATAATAGGATAAGTAACATCTCTGAGTTCTTCGCAAAGTTACCGCATACAGCTGAGAACTAACATTAAAACAAATATAAATAACATTTGTTTTTTGTTAGAGTCTGACATATTCACCCGGACACACTAAAAGGATGGCAACACAAACATTAAAATCGTACCCATCAGATGCCATCTTCTTTACACAGAGCCCGCGAGAGCCGTGTATGGGGCCCTTGTATATTACCCGCACCTCGACCCAGACAAGCTGTCAGGCCATGCGGCCTCGCAGCATGTAGCTTTGATGCTGAATTAATGGCGATAATCCCGGCACTACGTCACATAGGGGAAAACTACGTAGAAAGAAACCGTTGCGACTTCTGGTCACTGATTCTAGCTCCTGCCTCCAAGCCATGGCTGTTGTTATGGTCACTGATTCTAGCTCCTGCCTCCAAGCCATGGCTGTTGTAATGGTCACTGATTCTAGCTCCTGCCTCCAAGCCATGGCTGTTGTAATGGTCACTGATTCTAGCTTCTGCCTCCAAGCCATGGCTGTTGTTATGGTCACTGATTCTAACTCCTGCCCCCAAGCCATGGCTGTTGTAATGGTCACTGATTCTAGCTCCTGCCTCCAAGCCATGGCTGTTGTAATGGTCACTGATTCTAGCTCCTGCCTCCAAGCCATGGCTGTTGTAATGGTCACTGATTCTAGCTCCTGCCTCCAAGCCATGGCTGTTGTAATGGTCACTGATTCAAGTTCCTGCCTCCAAGCCATGGCTGTTGTAATGATCACTGATTCTAGCTTCTGCCTCTAAGCCATGGCTGGCTTGGGGGGTAAGTCACCTTTGGTAGAAGAGGCATTAGGCGCCGCAAATAATTTCCGCCTATTTATTGGAGCTGTCATCTTTATGCAGTGGGTGCCCTCGCACTGCGGCGTGGGGGATAACGAGGCGTCTGATGCTCTAACACGAGAAGGAGAACTGGCCGTGCCCACTTTCGTAGCCACAAGTACGTTTAACCAAGCTACAACATTAATCCGAGAGTGGATACATGACAAGTGGTTGAAATCCTGGGATGGCTCCAACAAAGCCAGTGGAGTCTGGCAGCATTTGCGTCGCCCGACCCCGACGATCCATGGTGGAGGCTAAAAAGGTTGGAACAATCTATTATTGCGAAGTGTAGAACTGGGCACTGCGCTGTTGGTGCTTATTTTGCCCAGTTCCGACCAAATTTTGATGTCCGTTTTCGACACTGTGGAGAGTCGGTGGAAACAGTGATGCATCTCTTGCAAGAGTGTCAGCATCTCCAAGGTCTGCGGGTTAGTTTGTCTGCAGAGTCACTTGACCTGTATGGGAGCTTGAAGGCACTACGCCTAACAGCAGAGTTTCTCGCCAAGCTCTACGGGAGGACTGATCCTTTAGCCTTGCCACCAATTGGAGTTCATCTCTCAGATAAGGTGTCCCCATCGTAGGTATATTTTTTTCTCCTTGGCTAATGGAAATATTTACCTTAGGTTTACGTATAATTTTGACAATGCATTTACTAAATGTTAAATTTATATATTCTTCATAATTTTAAGTTACTAGTAAGACAACAGGCAATTTTGTTTCGCATATTTTTCTTGCTCACTACGCTCTGGTCAAGTCTCTTTTGTGCACCTGTGGGGACGGGGGGAGAGAGGGAGATATCTTTACATGCTGTCTTAAGGCGCACCTAACACAAGCGAACATCTTGTCAGGAATCTACTAATACGAGCTCCTTTGATAGACAACCTAATGCCACTTCTCAACACATCTTACATTTACACACAAAAAGTTAATTATTTTTATATTTATTTACAATGTTATCAACATGTTGCACTTATACCGCTAATAACTTAAAGCTATTTGTTCTGAGCTATAACTTTATCTGATCGTTGCAAGTGTCAGTAGTCAGTTGAAACGTTTGCATGTTTTCATTATTTAAACTGTCTGTTCAATTTAACTAAGACTGTACAAGTCAATATTAAGTGAAATCAATTTACGACGTGATGTAAACACTGTCATGATGAAACCACTTGAAATACGGTACTCCTTCTTTTTCTTCGGACTCAAAGACAAACTTTATTATTATGGAACGAAATCGTTGCCATTTCCTTGACCTTTTGACTTTTAAAAATAAAATGAACACCTTTTGTTTCTTTTGTTACAGAAATGCAAGGATCCTTGTTATTAATGTTTCCATTTTTGAAAATACGAATGAGAGATTTAAAAAAAAAAAGAAAACAAATAACTCCTTCAGCCACTAACAGTGTGAGTGTAGGTAAACTGAAATAGTTCGTAAGCATCACTTAATATTGTAAATACACATAATTTTGGGAGATTCCATTTAGTGTCTCATTGTTATTATGTCTCTCGAAAAGAAAAAAAATGTTTTGTTTACAAATACGAAGGGCAGTAGAAACAAGCAACTATTGTTACATGGCTACATTAAGTTAATTGTGACATGGCTACTTTAATTTAATTGCATTTAATTTATCATGTTGAATAAATAAACTGTATGGTGAGGAAGAATAATAACACTATAAGCCATTGCTAATAGGCACATATTTGAATGACATTTCTATCAATGTATCTGAGTCAAGAAGGGAGAGTGGTGTACAAACGAGGTCTTGTTGGAGGGACTTTGTAATAATGATGTGTAAATACCGCTAGTTAATGTAATTAAACGTACAATCATAAGACAGAAAGAGACATTGAAAAGAAAACTAGATTCTTGAAACTTTGAAAACACAAACAAAATTGTTCTAGATGAAATTAAATCATTAGTGACACGTCACAGTTTAAATATGAGAGCTATTCATTGTTAGTTCTACTCCCCAAGGGACTCTCTCTCCTCCTGATCACAGAGGAATACTATAAAATGTTTAAAAACTCGAATGTGCTAGAGTATTCATATCCACCTCTTTACTGTCAAGCTATTAGTCTGTCTTTATTGCTGTTTGAGGACATATGTTTCTAGTTCACGTATTTTAGTTCCTAGATAATATGAAACTAGAAAATCTAACTTCATACTTGTTTGAAGACTTCTGTAGACCGATGATAGGTGTGATTTCATTAAAGTCGTATGCATGTGTCGTGTTATCTAAGTTAATACTAGAAAAAAACAAAAAAAATATATGAGCCAAAGA
Organism: Biomphalaria pfeifferi; assembly: GCA_030265305.1. Classification (NCBI taxonomy): domain Eukaryota; kingdom Metazoa; phylum Mollusca; class Gastropoda; family Planorbidae; genus Biomphalaria; species Biomphalaria pfeifferi. The sequence continues at coordinate 1,138,560 of JASAOG010000105.1, read as the reverse complement.
TTTGTAAAACAAGATAATATTTGGATAAGATGAATCTCTCCGTGAGTGTCGACAATGTTTTCAACGTGACTGAAAAGATTTCACTCCCCGGTATAGTCAGTGATGAAGTTTTTTTTTTAATTCTCTTTATCACAAATGTTATAATTGCAAATATTCTTTCTCTAGTAGGAATCTTTGGAAGTATACTTAATATAATAATCTTATCTCGACATAGAATGCAGGACACAACGAATGTGGTTTTGTTGGCCATTTCTATTTGTGATTTAATGTTTTCACTTACACAAATATCGTTTAATTTTTTGAGATCCTCGACTTTGATTAACATCTGTGTTTCTCAATGGGCTCTAACTCTGCACTACCTTGGAATCGATCAGATTAATTCTCTTGCAATTATTACAAGCATCCACTTAGTGACTCTGGTTTCTATAGAAAGAATGGTTGCTGTTTGTTTTCCTTTTCAAGTCTCAAGAATTTTCACAATGTCTCGTATGAAGTGTATTATCATCGCTCTGATTTGTTTCAATATTTTGACGTTGGGGCCAATTTTTTGTATGAACGAATTGATTTCTATTGAATACTTCAACGTGACATTACCATCTATAAAATACAGAGATTTTGTTGTAGAAAATATAAACACGTTCGTGAAATATTCCATCGTAATGAACCTCCTTCTCTTTGTCTGCTTCCCATTGTTTCTGATCTGTTTTAGTTCCTGTATCACAATATGCCATATCACAGTGACATCGAAGACTAAAACCACATTATCGTCAAGAGAAGCTATAGCGAAACGCTATAAAGAAATGAAATCAGTTAAAGTTATATTAATATTATGTGCGCTCATTGTGCTTCTCGTTCTTATTCCATTTTTTGTACAACAGATGATTTCTTTTGTCCTATTGGTTCCGATGTCTCAGAGGATGTTGAGCATAACATTTTATATCGTTAATCTACTGCTTCAAGTCAACTCTTCATTTAATTTTGTTATTTACGTTACAGGAAGTCCCAAATTTAAGAAGACTTTAGTGAAAATGTTTTTGAAACAAAAAGACGCCAAACTTAAAACTAAAACAAGTTCGTTTCATGATCTAACGTCATCTTAATTCCTTTTTAATTTGTCAGATTAATGTACGTATGTTACATGTGGTGGAATAAGTCCGCCAATCTGTCCGTTACATTTTCCGATGGGGACGATGGCCTGCGACCCCTAGGGGTAAAGTCTTAGAGCCACAACGTGGTAAATATTTTGTTGGTGTTATATAGACACATAGACAGGCACAAGCAAAACGCAAAGCTTAATGATTTTGTGGAAGAACAAATATTTAATAAAGATTAATTAAAAAGAAATACAATCAGTGAGTAAGGGGGGGGTGTACAGAACGATTTAGGATTTTATGATAACGTTTAAGATAATATCATCACTGGGATGTTGCTCATAAAACTCTAGTATGGTTTGCTTATTCGGATGTCTCTCACTTATCTGTTATTCAAGTTTCTTCTTCCGGGTGGGGTAAGCTGAAGCTCCGTTGTGCCCATAACAACGGACGCGTCTCCCTATGACTAACTAAGAGACATGCTAATCAGCATTTCATTAGGTCTAATAATAATTGTTCTACAAATGGTGTAGTAATAATAATACAAATACATATATAAATGTACAAGGGCATAAATGAGGAGGGAAACAGGGGGACCATATTACAGGGTTGCAGCCCCTGTGTCCTCACTGACCAACAGGTAAACAAGTCCACGCTCGCTCGTAACCAGAGGACCGTGACAAGAAGAAGGGAGGGGGGATACAAAGAATGATGAAAGCGGAACCATGCAACAATTATCAGGCTGGACCATCGCTCGATGGTACAGCGGACGGGAGAGATTTGAATAGTCATGGGCGTTAGGAGTGTCGACTCAAAGGAATGTACGTGGACACCAAATTTTAATGTCCCTGGACTTAACGACGGCGTGTGTTTGTTCTGGCGTTTGGGGCGTAACTTTCAATTTTAATGTTCCTGGACTTAATGGCTGCGTACGTTTGTTTCAGCATTTGGGGCGTAACTTGGGATGTGTGTTTATGGCTTATAATTTGGTGGTTGGATCTAACCTTGGTGTAATAGGACTGTGACTTTATTTTTTTTTTATATTATTTAAAAAAAAATTCTGCTATGATATCTTTTCCCGAACGTGACGATAGATTGTGTATTTATATATATGACTAGTACGGGGTACCATACTGTTTTTGAAAACGTAACTTTTGTTTATTTTTATTTTTTTTTGTAAAGAAGGCCTGTGAGTTTAGGGCCAGTTTTTATTTTGTTGTACACATGTATTTGACTCTTTATTGTAAATAAACTTTTTTTACAAATCTTTACCTGAGACTTTGTTAAGCCTTATTTTGCATACATTAGTGTAATTATATAGCTAGATGGTATATTTAATAACCTCGGCAATATAAGTAGGGACCAAAATACCACTGAACGAACGTGCCAGCGCAAACACTGATCGGTCGATCTAAACTATAATTTTTATTTCTAGACTTAAAGTGTAGATTTTTATTTCCAAATGTCTAGATCAATAGTGCAATGTTATAAAATACTAAACTAATCTACTAATTTAAAATTAAAAAAAATGTTTGTAAAATGTTTTACATGTTTCGGATGTTCCTTAAGAGTTGAAGATAGTTTACTTCCTAGTCCAAACCTCTCGCAGGACGATGGGGGATGGGAGCGGGCAGGGTTTGAACCCGGGACCATCGATAAATCCAAACGAAAGTCCAGCGCGCAAACCGCCCGACTGCATTCAGTCTATTAATAGATTATCTAAGCTTTTTTTTTAACATAAATTTATCTAATCAACATCTACATTATTTCAAATTTTTATTATTATTATTATTTCAATTTTAGATCTAGATCTAGTAGATATAGATCTTAAGAGTGCTAAATCAGAAGTTTAATTTAGGTAGATCTACATCCTCATTCTAGTTCTATTTAAATAAACATGTTGGTAACTGTTCTGGGACATCGAGCAGACGTTGCCGAAATACAAGCTCGATACCTGTTTCTTTTCTTTTCTTTTTTTTTCAGTTACAAATCAATACCAAAAGTTTATATAAAATCGCTCGTCTGACATATTGTACTTATCCGGTAGGTGTCATGCCATAATGTGTAATATATGTCTTTATCAATAATAGGCTATTAGTTTGTTATTAAGTTAACAGCAATGCCTGGTCATGCGGTTAGCGTGCTGGACTGATTATCTCGACCGTCCCGGGTTCATGCCCTGCTCGATTCCAGCCCCACCTCCTGTGGTCCAGCGAAAGATTTGGATAAGGAAGTAAATTATTTTTAACTTTGAAGGAACATCCAAAAATGTAAAACGTTTTACAGAAGAAAAAAAAATTGTTACAAGTCAAATGAATCTTTGAAACATTGGTTTTGACAATCAAAACAAATCACGTCTTGAATAATCCTTGCGAATAGGCGGATCCTACAAGGATCTGACTCTTACGTAAGCCGTCTCTGAGTTTGTGTGACAAACTGTAATATTGTTTAGTTTTGGGAAACTCTGAATTCAAACCTTTGTTGCCTTGCAGCTATACAGTTGTAACAGTGTGTATGAGTTTGTAACAGTGTGTAAGAGTTTGTAACAGTGTGTAATAGTTTGTAACAGTGTGTATGATTTTGTAACAGTGTGTAACAGTTTGTAACAGTGTGTAACAGTGTGTAACAGTTTGTAACAGTGTGTAAGAGTTTGTAACAGTTTGTATTAGTGTGTAAGAGTTTGTAACAGTTTGTAACAGTGTGTAAGAGTTTATAACAGTATGTCAGAGTCTGTAGGATAAGACTTGAGTTACACGTTATACTGTAAGAATCTGTGGAATGTAACTATTATGCCTGCGCAAACACTTACTCCTAGACATTGCACATAGACGAAGCCTATCTGTATCTTTAATAACAGGAAAAAATCATAAAGAAACCAAGTGTAGAGGAGATAGTGACAAGAGGCATTAAGAGCTATAAGCATAATGCACAGGGGAGTACCAGGCCAACCAGTTTGAAAGCAGCCATAAGGGAAAGTTATGCAAGTTTATCTCCATTTTCTTTGCCTTATATATGTGTATACAGTTTGAAACAAGGGCTGGGGGAGGGGAGGATTCACTTTCTATTTAGTTCAGTGAGGTGGGAACAAATAAGCACCAATTGATGTGGCAGACAGAAACTTGCTGATGTTTTCATACAAAGCATGTTGTAGAGGAAACCTTGTAATAGTTTCAATGATGAAATCTTATAGAAAACAAAAACAAAAATAACTAAATGGAATTTTGCAAGTAGCACGTAGGGAATTGATGTATGGTGACATCACTCCGACCACAACTTATGCCCAAGCAAATGAGATGATCCATAGTCGCTTGGTTATTGAAAGAGATCACATGATCTGATTTTGTATTTTACAGACGAAGGAGTAGAGAGAATGTTAGCAACCATTTGATAGACTTCCACTGTTTGGACCGTCAAAATAATTTACATTAGGTCATCAACGCGTTCAAGAAAATATCATAATGTTTTGTTTTTTTAACCCTTATGACACATCGGGACAATTTCTTGTCCATTTCTTTTTAAACTATCGTAATTTAAAATAAAATTAATGCAATATTTTTGGAAAATCTATTATTTATCTCTAAGTGGTTATAGTGGAGAAAACTTTAAGGGTATGTAACTCGAGTTTGAAAGAGTAAAGTAAACATTTTAAATCCCTTTAAAAATATATTTATTTTACTACAACTCCTTGCGTAACTCTCAAAAACCATTATGGTGTATTTGGTTACAGATATAAATAAAAATTTTATACGACTATGTACATTTTATAAGCACGCACATTATATTATGTATGACTCATATTACTGCCTACAATTCAACAATGATAAACTTGTTTTTTTTTTGCACACAATTTCAATTTTATATTTTATTGCAGATGAATAATGGGTTTACTAGAATACTATACGATTTTGTTCACTAAGAAATGTGTTCGAAATGTCTCTTTCAACCAAACTAAAACATAAAGCGATGCATTTATTTCGCGCACAATTGTCTCATTGTTTTCACCACTACGTAATTGTCATCTTTAAACGCTGGTTTATTAATCTAATTGTACATACAATCATAGCCCCGAGAAAGCCTTTGATAAAGAAATTTGTGAGAAGGTCATTAATTAATGTTTTAAAACGTAGCCTCAGTAAAAAAATTAGAGTGCTACACAGTTCACGACTTATCAAAGCAGCTAATCGTTACTTCTGCTAACAAAGGAGGCCTGTCTGCCGGACTTTAGTGAAAAAAAAATAGAAGACAGTATCAAAATGTGCAAGGTTATCTATTACTCTATGGCCAAAGCAATCATTCTAGTATTTCATGAATATAATTAAACACCTTATGTTTTATAATTAGATTTTGTTTGTTGTAAAATATTGTTAATAATATTTTTAATGTAGACGATATACGATTGCATGGTTTAAATAAATATTTTTACGAAGTATTGTTATCAAGTACACATGCATTATTTTATCAACATAAATACAACTAGCAAATTTACTTTTGAAAACTTAGAAAGGTTTAAGTTCACGAAATTCTAATTGGTTCCTAAAGCCTAACATTAGTTGGAAAAAAGTGAAGACAGTTTTAATGATTTATTGTTTTATAGTTTTTTTATGTTTCAATTCCTTTTCTTGTAACATCATAACTGAAAAAAAAAATATTTATATAGTTCTTCAAGACATCACAAAATCTCAGAGACTCTATATCCAAATAAAAAAGGGCTGAAGTGAAAAGTCTGCGTAACAAGAGAATTAAAGACAGACCAAGGAAACATCAATAATTATAACAGTTTGATCATGTAGATTTAGATAAATATTACTTAAAGTAGGACGCGGTTAGTGTCATTCAAATCAACGAGTTTATGCACCAAAGATAGCATACAAATAAAGAAGTATTTCTGTTATGTTGCGGAATAACGTTTTTCAAACATCTAATTTTGCCATAGAGATTTTAAATTGTGCATTACCTTAATATTTCTATTTTGTTTGAAGTAAACACACATTTTTTAAACTTACATTTGCATTCACTGCCTACGATGAATAACTTCAGCAATATTGATAAAGATTTCAATTGAAATCAAAGTGTTTCAGTTGATAGTTCCGATGTTAGTGATGAAGTTTATTATGTAATTCTTAATGTATACAATGTTGTTATAGCAAATATTCTTTCCTTAGTAGAAATCATGGGGAGCATACTTAATATAATAATTTTCTCTCAACATAAAATGCAAGACACAACCAATCTGGCTTTGTTTGCCATTTCTGTTTGTGACTTAATTTATGCTGTGACACAAATATATTATAATTTCACTTTTTCGGCTTCATTATTTAATTTCTACCTGGCTCAATGGGTAACGGTTATTCGTTTTCTTGGCTTTGATCAAACTAATTACCTCGCAGCCCTTACAAGCATCCATTTAGTGACTCTAGTTTCTATTGAACGAAGGCTTGCTGTTTGCTTTCTTTTTCATGTCTCTAGAATCTTGACACATTCACGTCTAAAAATTGTCTTCATTTTTCTTGTAGTTTGTAATATTTGTGTTATATTTTTATTTATCAAAGCGTCTACGTATATTTAAAATATGTCATCGTAAAAAATCTCTTGCACTTTGTATGTTGTCCTTTGTTTATTATAAGCTTCTGCACCTTTGTAACTATATTTCAAATCTCTATAACATCAAACTCTACAACAATATTGTCTTCCAAGGAAGTTATCATCGAACGTCAAAAAGAAATGAAATCTGTTAAAATAGTTTTAATAATGTGTTTTTTAATTGTGTTTCTTGTTTTGATTCTATTGTTTTTACACCAGAGGCTTCTTTATGTTTCCTCTGTTCAAATAACTCGAAAGATGTCTAATATAACATTTTCAATTGTCAATCTACTTCTTCAAATAAACTCTTTATTTAATTTTGTTATTTATGTCACAGGGAGTTCCAAATTTAAAACAACTTTTGTGAAAGTATATTTCACACCCAGAGTCTAATGTAAATGTAAACAATATTGTTGTAAGAATGTATAGATTCATTAAAATACTAGGCCCTATTATTTCTTGTTTAATTCTTGTTTGCTATTTTTCAGTTTTTTTATTAAAAATATGTTATTTTATAAAATTATTAAATCAGCCATTATATTTGTTTATTTGTGCTTGATATATTTGTAAGTTACCACTGATTGACAAATTCATTTATCATGAGATCTCTTAATTAAACTCACGAGCGTATCCGCATCAAATTTCGTACACAGGTTGTTTTTACCTCTTAGGTGCTCACTAAGAACGGCTTTTGACAGATTCCCAACCTGACGACCGCAATTCGCTGAAAAAACGCTGGCTCTTTTTAACCTTTGCATTTTTTACAATAAAAATGTCCCCAAAAGGCCGGAGAGACTACAAAGAAAGTAATTTACGAAATATCGCAAGAATTTCGTACCTTTAAAGCAATTTTTTTCCTTCTTCCCTGAGTCTCACTAATTTGTGTAGGTTAGACACGGTCGAAATAAAAAGAAAAACAATCTTATTACCATTAATGAGATAGATCTAGTCTTTTTTTTTATGAGAGAGAGAAATAGAGAGAGAGAGAGAGAGAGGAACGTCTGTAATTTATAATAAAAGATAAGATATGGTAGTTTGTAATAAGTTAAAAAAAAAGGTAATCCTGGTGGCATTAAAAAAGTTAAATCTAGATCATGTGTCGTTTCGCTACATTCAAATGGGGTGACATAAACTATTACAGTAAGGTCTAAAAGAGGAAATGGATATTTCTTTTTATTTAGAAATAAAAAATACACCAAAATAAATGTAGACAGGGAAACGGAAATTACGATGCGCAGGTTAAAAGAAAATGAAATGGGGGTTCCAGAGAGCGAAGAGAGAGAGAGAGAGAGACAGACAGACAGACAGAAAAGGAAATAGAAAAAGGGTCATAAAATTTTATAGTAACAGGTACACAAATTCACCAGCTAAAATGTATGTTAGATAGATAGATAATTATCAGTATAAAGATTGGGAACAAATCAACGGTGTGTACTGCTAGTATACATATATAAGAGACTTGAGGACCTTGTGATTTGGCCAAAGAGTTGTAATTTTTCGCCTTTTGTACAATATATTAATACTTCTAATCTCTTTATTTGTGATGTGTCATCTTTAAGTGATACCTAGAATCTTCTGCAGCATCTTATTTCCATTGCCAGGATCCTCTTCTGCTGTCAGCATCTAAGATTCGCAAGCATATAAGAATATAGCCGTGACCAGGGAGCGCATTAGTCTAATGTATTGTCAAGAGCATGTCTTTGTTTGACCATAAATATATAACTAGGCATGAATAATCTACAACTTATAACATTATCAATTAAAACACTCGTTAAATGCGTTTCAAAGTACACAAAATAAAATACACCATATTCTCTTCACGAGCAATGTTTATAGCTCAACCAAAGTTTACAGATATAAATAAATAAGATATTAATAAAATAGGAATTTAGTCAATATAAAATTCGAAAACATTTTAAAGATTTTAAAGTGTATAACACAACTCTCTACTATGTATTAACTTCAAGTAAGTGTGAAAAAATAGTATAGTTATAGTATAGAGTTTGCTCATCCTGGTTCAGTAATGGCCACCTTCGACATCCAATTGGATGAGGGCTTTCCAATGCGGTTTTGTGTTTCCTTATGTGTTTGGTGAGACCTATGTGAGCCCGGAATGTTCGACTGCATACTGAGCAGAATATTCCAGCTGGAAGTTATGTCAGTCGCCTAGATTTTCTTCTCTGTAAGCCTTTCTTTATCCAAGACTACGGGATAGGCAATAAAATGTCACAGCTTTAAGTGCAGTAGGAAAAAAGTAGGCCTCAAAATAAAACGCACAAAAAAAGACACCATAAGTACTTAAAATAAGCAACTACCAAAATGGAGACATAGAACTGGATTCTCATACCATAAATTTAGTTTTAAATACCTTAACTAAAAGAGCAGTAGCTCCTTATGATATAAACAGACAGTCAAAAATTTATTTTCAATAATTTTTATTATTTATATTCTAGGAACAAAAATGAATCACTTTATTAAAACATATCTCAGCAATAAAATAATTTGTGGTGAAAAATATTTTTTAGTTCTTAACTTTCCAATCTCTTTTATGAAAAATAATGTTTCTGAATGTTGTTTTAAATTTGGGACTACTTGTCACGTAAATAACAAAATTAAAAGAAGTGTTTATCTGAGCAAATAGATTTACAATCCCAAAAAATATCTTAAATTGTTTTTTAGATATCTGGACTAAAGCAAATGTAAAGAGTATTTGTTGAACGAAAAATGGAATTAAAACAAGAAACATAATGAAAACACAAATAATTAAAACAATTTTAACAGATTTCATTTCTTTTTTACGTTTAGCGAGAGCTTCTTTTGAAAATATTGAGGCTTTAGTTTTTGATGTCATAGAAATTTGAAATATTGTTAGACTGGTACAAAAAAATATAACACAGAAGGGTAGTAAAGTTAAGAATAAAATTAATGTTATAATGGAATACGTATGTAAAAATGTCAAAGTTTCGAAAATATAAATCTCCATATCTTAGAGCTGGTATTGTTACGTTATTGAATATAATACATTTCATAACTGAAAAAAGAAGGAGTTTGTAAAATAATGTTACAAAAAATATTCCCACAATAATACATTTCATTCGAAATAAAGTAAAAACTCTGGAAACATGAAATGGAAAACATATAGCAACCATTCTTTCAATAGAAACTAAAGTCACTAAATGGATACTAGCAATAACTGCCAATAAATTAAATCTTACTAAAGGTTAAATGGTAAGAATCAATACAGGAAACTGGAGTCCTTCAAAGAGCGGGCCTGCAAAGCATCCACACAACCTTGATGTGGATTCACTTGCAATGGGCAATCCCTATCTGCAGAAACGACTCCTTTATGGTCAGTTAAATAATAAGAAGCGCTCGCAGGGTGGAAAAAGAAAACGTTTCATGGACACCCTCGAAAGCCTCTCTGAAAGCCTTCAGCATTGACCCTGCCATCTGGAAGATGGAAGCACATAATAGAGCATCATAATGTCGCGCGGTGAATACTGGCGCACAAATTGCAGAGGACAGGAGAACAACTCTTTGAGAAGAAAAGCCTCAGAGAACAAAAGCAAGGTCAAGACACTAATTCCAGCTAAAATATCCAGACTAGTGGGCAGCTTTACATTCCATACTCACATAGATCTCACCACATCTCATTGACACTCTCCAACATGTATTTACATCGATATCTTGTTTTACAAAGATGAGGCAACTTAAAGTGAACTACCTGAAGTCATTTTATTCTTGGTCTACACTAGGGCGTAAGATTCTTATGAAGCAAGTCGAGCCAGATGAAATAAAAATAAGGTAAATTAGTTGTAGGTAATATTCGATCCACAGTGGTGCACTGCACTCTAAAATGAATTACTTTTTTTATACTTTGAAAGAGTATAACGGTCAAACTAGCATTGTTCCAGTGGGCTTACGAGCTGAAACAATATACATCCACTGTCAAAGATTTTTTTTTCACTATTTTTATTCTTGGAACAAAAATCAATAAAATGATTAAAAAAATATCTCAGCAATTAAATAATTTGTGACAGAAAGTAATTTTAATAATTTTTTGTTTTTTTAAATTCTAAGCCTTAGGATCTTTTTTTATGAAAAAAAAAGTTCACCAAAGTTTTTTTAAATTTTGGACTACTTGTAACGTAAATAACAAAATTAAAAGAAGAATTTATCTGAGCAAGTAGATTTACAATCCAGAATAGTATCCTAAATTGTTTTACAGATATCTGAACTAAAGCAAATTTAAAGAGTATTTGTTGAACAAAAAGAGGAATTAAAACAAGAAACATAATGAAAACACAAATAATTAAAACAATTTTAACAGATTTAATTTCTTTTTTACGTTTAGCCAGAGCCTCTTTTGAAAATATTGAGGCTTTAGTTTTTGATGTCATAGAAATATGAAATATTGTTAGACAGGAACATATAAAAATAACACAGAAGGGTAGTAAATTTAAGAATAAAATTGATGTTATAAAGGAATATTTATTTAAAAAGTCAAAGTTTCGATAATATAAATCTCCATATCTTAGAACTGGTATTGTTACGTTTTCAAATTGAATATAATACATTTCATAACTGAAAAAAGAAGGAGTTTGTAAAATAATGTTACAAATAACTATTCCAACAATAATACATTTCATTCGAAATAAAGTAAAAACTCTGGAAACATGAAATGGAAAACATATAGCAACCATTCTTTCAATAGAAACTAAAGTCACTAAATGGATACTAGCAATAACTGCCAATAAATTAAATCTTTTAAAAATTAGTTTATCTGTTATAAAAACCCATTGTAAAATATACCAGTGTATAAAAAATGACTCAGACAAAATAAATGATATTTGTGTAATAGAATAAATTAAGTCACAAATAGAAATAAATAACAGTACTATATTAGTTGTGTCCTGCATTTTATGATAAGATAAAATGATTATATTAAGTATGCTTCCTAATATTCCCAATAGAGAAAGAATATTTGCTATAACAACATTGGTGACAAAAAGAATTACCACATAAACGTCATCACTAACATCAGAACTAGCGGGTGAAACTATCTGAGTCAGATTGAAAGTAATATCAATTGTCCTGGAACTGTTCATTGTACTTCACCATAAAATTTCAGTCAATAAGGATGAATTCTTTTTGTATTAACCTAGAAACAAAAATTAAAATATAATATTTTGACAATCCAAAAAAATATCTTAGATTTTCTAAAAGATATTTGAACTAAACCAAAATTAAAGAGTATCTGTTGAATGAAAAGTGGAATTAGGACAAGAAACAAAAGCAGAACACAAATAATTAAAACTATCTTTACAGATTTCATTTCTTTTTAACGTTTAGCGATAATATCTTTTGAAGATAATGTAACTCGAGTTTTAGATGTTATGAAATATAAAAATAATGTCAGACAGGTACAAATACAAAGAACACAGAAAGGGAGTTAAGTTAAGATTAAAATTGATGTTTTAATGGAATAGTTCTTTAAAAAGTCGAAATTTTTAGAATATAAATTTCCATATCTTAGAACTGGTATTGTCACGTTTTTGTAGACAATATAATACATTTCAATACTGAAAAAAGAAGGAGTTTGTAAAACTATGTTACAAAAAACTATAGCAACAATAATACATTTCATTCGAAGTAAAGTAAAGACTCTGGAAACCAGAAACATGAAAAGGAAAAAAAGACAGCAACCATTCTTTCAATAGAAACTAAAGTCACCAAATAGATACTAGCAATAACTGCACAAAAATTGAATTGCTTAAAGATGAGGTAGTTTGTTACTGCAGCCCATTGATAAACATACCAATGCATAAAATATGGAGATTCAGACAAAGTAAAGGATATTTGTGTAGCGGAGAAACTTAAGTCACAAATAGAAATAGCCAGCAAAACTACATTAGTTGTATCATGCATTCCATGATAAGATAAAATGACAATATTAAGTATACTTCCCGTGATTCCTAAGAAAGAAAGAAGATTTGCTATAATCAAATTGGGGACAAAAAGTAACACTAACATCAGAACTAGTTAATGAAACACTTTGAGTCAGATTGAAAGTAATGTCTGTCATCCTGGAATTATTCATTGTACGAAACTAGTCAATATGGATGGTTTCTTTTTTTAATCACTAGCTTATGTTTACCTGAAAATAAAAGTAAAATGTAATATTAAAAAGATATCTAACAGAAATAAACAAATAATAAATGAATAAATATATAAAATAAATAAAGTTCACCGCCATAGTTTGCTTAAAAAGTATAAATATTTTGACATCGATGATCCATTGCATCAGTGGATTAAGGATTTTCTTGTCTAGAACCAGATTCTAGATATATTCTATATTCTGGATGTTGTCTAGACTTATAAAGTAGATCGAGCGATTACGATCGGGATTAGTAGGAGTAGAGGGTAATAGTGTACTATACTGCTTGGGAAACCTGTTTAGTTGTGTGGGCTAATTATTATAAAATTCCCTAGCACATCTACTCCAATATATTAACGGTATCTTGGAGCAGTGGCGTCACTGGGGAGGGGAGGCGTGCAGTCCGCACCGGTCGACACCATTTTAGGGGTGACAACCAAGTTGCAAAAATTATTTCTTGGCAAAAGCAGACACATTGGAAAACAAACGAAATTCTCTAGATATATGCTTAAAAATGCTTAGACACATCTAGATGGTAGTTTAAGTGTAAATGACACAGCACAACGTCATACCATAACAAAGGAAACCTACTCAGGTGATGTTAAGTCTGTTTCTAATTTTATTTAAATATCGTTGTAAAATTTGCAACAACATTTGTATATATGTCATAAACAGTGGAATTTTACATTTGAGTAAAAATCAATTTAAGTAGTTAATCAGCTTACTGAATTAGTTCAACAAAAAGAAGTGTTCATTGGAACATATTTGAAGAAAATTGATTGGGGAGCTACCTGAGCTACCGCACCAAGTGCCACCGACACTGTATCGGGAGGTTTTCATGCTGTCCTTAGGTGATCAGTTACTTATTCCAGAAGAGTAAGAGGATTCAAATGACAGACAACGTATTGCACTGTTTGCTTTTATGTGAAAAAAAAAACGCCAAATGATTTTTAAAAATGTATTACTTTCAACGATCAAAACAATACTATGGCTTGAATATTACTTGACCATCGGTGAATTGGATGAGGGCGCCTCTGGGTTTTTTGTGATAACACAAACTCTCTTTGTAATCTTATTTTATAATAGAAATAAAATAAAGGTGGCAAGATATAAGTTTTATTTTCCTCCAGTCTCCAATCCATGTAATAATCCAGGTAATAAGTCTAGCTGGACTTGTGTAACGTTGGATGTTGGGGTCTTGTCACATCATTATTTAGTAGCTAGTGTGACATGTATTAGTGGGAAGCACCTAGCACACGGTATATTCATGCTCATGATATTTCACATGAGAAACAAGCGTCCACAGTTGAATTGTGAGCAAGAAATCTCGTTTTGGAGTGTCAATCACATGGTCAGAATTCAGTAGACGCCATGGCCATCAAAGAAGACTGACGTGTATTTTATTAAGTTGAGATTATTGCTAGATATGTACTTGTTGAATTTCCTTTTGGATTACATGGAAGATATGTTATATGATTCATTGTTGGCTGAAGCTGCCAGTATATTGTGATTTATCTTGTTTTAATAAATGCGTATCTGCTAAGTCATACTTGAATCAGTGAATTTTAATACATGTTGTGTTGTGCTAATTGCAGTTGATATACATGACAACAAGTAGTACAACAAATAGGGTGTTAAGAAGAATATTTAGAACTCAACCGACATCATGACAATACCAGAAGAGGTATTAAATAAAACAAAAATTTATCATTCGAATAACATTTACAGGGCTACACCCTTGGTAGTTGAGGAGGGTGGGGGAATATTTATCTCTATGGGTATACGATTACTTCTGAAATCATGGAGCTCCCTAAATTTTGTTTATCATTTAAGTCTGCATAAAAAAAAGTTAAATAGGGTCTTTAGAGCGGACTTATTGCCTGTGTGAAAAAGTAGCTGGGCTTTTTTGTCATGCAAGCAGAACATGTTGGTTGTATTTGTAAGCTCATAAGGTTTTTTTAACCCAAAAAATCCTGTCCTAACCCCAGGCAGGACACTTAGCGGGTTGGTACACCTGTTACGAAGATATAGGTGAGTTTGGTTTAAAGCAGTCATTTTTAGTCCATGTTAATAACTTAACACTAGAAAAGAACACGTATCTCCTAAATTCACTAACAGTGCATATTGAATGTAAATATCAAAATATAAATATAAAGAAATATTACCCAAAGTCAGTGTACACTTTAGATACGCACACACTTTATTTTATTTTACTAATACTATTAAATACAGACACATGATTAATAAAAATCGTTATATATAATTGTTTTATTTGCAATGATTAGCAGTAGGTAGCTAATTAGATGTGACTTTTAAATTGTGTTTAAGTACAAAATAAACTAAGTAATTTGTGAGCCAACCTATAGTATAAAGACTGTTCACAATGATAAAGAATACATTCATGAGGTCTTAAACAATGAAACTAATTCATAGACTGCTATTTGTTTTGTACAATGGAATCCTTGTTGTAAGTCAACTAGAGAAGGTAATGATTTGGTTGTTCAAGTCTCTGTACGTGTTAACATAAAACTGAAACTTTAATAAAGAAGTTTTGTGTTCGACACAATTGTCTTGAAACACTGGACATAGAAGACTTACAACCGATGAAGTAATTAGGACAAAGAAGTCTTGCATATAACAGCAACTGGTCTTTAGTACTGTTAACAAAGAAACTCTGCATGTCTAATACTAATAATGATGACAATGTCGTCAAAGAAAGCGTTTCTATTGACCGACATTTTTATTTGTTTATTTTTTGATCATTGTAAGGTATTTGATTTTAAAATGATAAAACGTTTATATATAGACTATGGATGTACTGTCAATACATAAACACATGCGTATATTATGTTATCTGTATTAATACCACCAAGAACATTAATAAAAACACTAAATGAAATACAACTTATTAAGTGCTTTTTTCACTATGCAGGAAAGTTTGGAAGAAACTAATCACTATACTTATGTTTAAATTGGTTTTATTGTGTTATTAGCAATACTTTCTTTTAAATGAAATATCGTTATAAGTGAGAAAAGTGGGAGGGGGGTCCATGACAAATTAAACAATATGTTACCTGCGAACAAAGCAACTGCGAAGCCTATGGGTAGTGCTAGTGTACAATATGGATCAATGTCATGTATTAGAGTACTTTTGTTATGCGCTGGTGAGCGTGAATGATTATCTGTTAGTAAAAAATCTGTGAACATAAAGGTCTTGTGAATAGTTTCTTCTCCTCGAGTGTCATCTATGAGTATGTGTATTATAGATGTATGTAAGCTATTCCGATCTCTGTGGAAAGGCAATATACAACATTATTGTAAAATATATTATGTTATCATTAACTTATCTCTAAGACTATATTAAGAAGACAATGTACGAACACTAACTACAGCAAAACAAGAACTTTAATATCCTCAAAAAACATTTGTTTATTAACACACTCAATAAAGTTAAAACAACTAGAAACACAAGTACATCTATCCTGGACTGGAAACAAAGACCACATTAACAAAATAAATTCTCAGAAAGGAAAACTAAACCATTCAGTTCACGTCATGTACAGACTCTTTACATTCATACCCCGTAAATACTTAAACAAAGGGATACAATATCATTCCAAAATTACTACAAAAATATAATACAGTCTCGCCATAACTGTCACAGACAGGTTCAATATAAACATGTATAAAAACTGTAGTTGGTTTTATTTATTTTTATTTATATATATATATATATATATTAAATATAAATTCATCTTAAATTCAGATGACTGTGCAATTAGTTGGCGACTTTCCCCATATCTGATGCAGACAAAGCAGCTAGTTCACTTCTAGTTCGCCTTGTGTGCCTGTCTTAAACAAAGATTTGTCTTTGGGTCTAAAATTGGTGTCTCGCAGTATTTGAGAGAGCTGCCAACTACTTTCCATTATGCTAGTGAGGCCGGCATGGCTCATGAGTTGATCTTTACAACGCTAAGAGAGGCACCTATGTTACGCCGTTCGCCAAAAAAGATCGCCTTTGTCATGCGGTCGACTCCCATCCAACAGCAGAACAAAGTTATTTGTAATGTATACGTGCCACGGTGCCAGTGTGTTATGGAGTGAAGACACCTTTGACGAAAAGCAATCTAGGAGCCATATTGCCTTAGACAGAGCATCCATATCTCATAGCCATACAAGTCTTAGTGTGTCGTGAGAACCGCTGATTTAGAAACATTAATTTTTGCTTCTAGTTGAAGAGACCTATACCGCCATACTCTCAGTTGAAGACTGTTAGGCTTAGTCAGACGATTGTCGACCTGACAAAACATAAATAAAATAAAAATAACTAATTAGTTAATTAATTATTGTTAATACAGTATCGCTACCGAACAAGGGAAAGGAATTGTATTTGACTGATGTGGTGGTATAGGTTGAATTAGTTCCCTTTATACTTTGCTTTAAAGTTTGAGGCCAATAATATATAACTATAAAACCTTCTATTTTCCATTATCTCTTATCTAGTAGACTAGTTATTACTATAGATTTAGGAGGCTACAGCCATGTAATTTGACTTTGTTTTCTACGAATGCATTTAAAAAGCAATAACGATCATATTTACCCAGACACCTCCTTCTTTCTCCCCCACCCACTTTCCCAACTGGTCTAGACAAGTGATAGGATCATAGCGTATTATCATTACCGGTACATGACACTGGTGGATCCAGGGGAGGGGCGGTAGGGGCGATCACACAATTTCTATACGAATTTATTAGTTATGTTAATAATATATACTAGTTATTTATATTTCAACATATTTTTAGATTATTTCGCCCCCCCTCTAGTATGTTGGCCGATTTGTTGGGATGGGGAGGTGGCGATAGCATCAATCCCACCCCCCCCCCCACACCCTAAACTTTCGAGTGGGGGGGGCGGTCCAATTTATTTGTAGAAATCACAGCTTGTCAACGAAATCAATTAAATATCTATATAATTAAAACTTGTTATTGATATTTTAACCGATCTTTATATTATGTCGTTCCCCTGTTATCCGATTGGGGGGGGGGGGAACATATGTAGCCCTTCCAACCTAACACCTTTGATTGGGGGGTGGCGGCCCTACTTTTAATTAGTAATCATAGTTTGTGAACAAAATTAAATGAATTACAATATAATTTTTATATTATGTTGCTACACTTTTGGTATCTTAGCCGATTCGATGAAGTGGAGGGGGGGGGGGCGATAGCTTCTGCTGCCCTCCCCTCTTTAGCGCTCTTAATGGGGTGGGGCGGTCCTATTTTTATGGAGAAATCATAGTTTTGAACAAAATTAGTTGAATATCTATATAATATGAACTATATATTGATGTTTCAATCCATTTGTATATAATGTCGGACACACGATCTGATCTCAAATTTTATCAGAAGTAAATATAAAATGAAAAAAAGGTTGTTCCAGGTGGGAAGGGCAATACATGTGATCGCCTTCCACCCATTGGACAAACCAATACTTTTTTCTTTTTGTATTTTAGTTAAGAAATTACAAAATAAAAAAAAGTGTCACTAATATAATTTAAATATGCTATAAATTGAATTCTTTTATCGAGTCGCCCCACCCCCTATTCTTTAATGCCAAATGCAATCATTAGCAGGAATAATAAAAATGAGCGATGATTAACGTTTTCACTCTACCGCCCTCTCACTTTTCCAGATGAAAAGATGACATTTTAAAGCAGAAAAGTCAAATGTAGCGACAAAGTTTATATCATTGTATACGACTTTATCTTAGTTATTTTAAGAAAGACTTTGTTTTGGAAAATTTAGAATTCATACGAAATTTCTCATTATAAGAGTAACAATTGAGATGAGGTATGAGCCCAAATATTATTTTTCTAGTCATCTTTTCAACCTTTACTCAAACTGATATTTTTCTGTTGTAAAAAAAATTTGGACAATAATAATAAATTTTGAGTAAAATCTAATTGGTTCACTTAATTTCTCTTCTCACTTAAACTTAATAGAATGAATAATAAGATGTAGATGTTAGGAAAATGCCTTTTCTGCAGTGAAGAATGCAAGAAAACGATTTTGGCGACGGGGCTTCTCCCCGACCCCCCAGATCCACTAGCTATCTAGGGAAAGGCCTCAACATGGCTTTTTTTTTTTCAAATAATATTTTTTCGACTGCGATCCTCAAAGCATTAATCGAAATAATTGTGAGGTATCTTATTTTTTCAAGGAACAAATCGGTTGTATTTGCAATGTAGTAAGGGCCGATAAATTCATATTATATTTTCAAGTAAAACATTATTCAAAAGATCCTTTTTTTGAATAGGATACATAATGAGCTGTTGATGTCATGAGAATGCGGTTCTGCTTCGCCCCGATCCCCACAGGGGGAGGTTACAGCACTCCACCAGACCCTCTAGCTGTCAAGAGAAAGGCTTCAATGTGGCTGTTTTTGTCTGCTTTTTTCGCCGAAGGTTGAGAAACACTGCTTTTTTAAACATTCTAATATATATATATATATATATATATATATATATATATATATATATATATATATATATATATATATATATATATATATATATATACTTTAAGCGCGTTTATGCTTAGGGTTAGGGTTTACTGGATGTTAGGGTTAGGGTTTGGAAAAAAATCGCCCCCCCCCCCCCACTCCGAAGTTCTGGATCCGCTAGTGGTACATGATGACCTATATTTCAAGGGTTTTACTTAAAGACACTCTTTACCTTATCGGTTGGGATTTTACTCGATTATCCCACATACCAATTTTATAAATCTAATTTGTGGTAAAACATCAGTGTCATTAAAGCTAAACTCGACCTTTTTGCAGCCTGACAATTCACAATTATCTGAACTTACACTACAGTCAAGTGCTACAGCTTTGTACTAGAACTTCAAGTCACGACTCCATTCTACAACCCATTACCTCGCTAGAACCGCTGAACTGCCCTAGTTGTAGAAAACGTCTCCTGTCACCTGCTACACTGAGTTCCACCTCTACCGACGCCTTCAATGCTAGTCGTCAACCCTCTCAGCTAAGAGGCAGTCTTAGCAGCACAGGAGAGTATAGATAAGAAAAAGGGTTATCGTTGACACTCTTACTATTCGCCCAGTGCATTTTGTGACAACAATATCAATCGAGATATTTACTCTGTCTTTAGTTCATTACGTCCTAATGTAAATGTATCCCCCCCCCGCCCCGCTCTTTCAATTCAATATATAAAACTGTGTGTTTTTATGTTTATTTTTCATTCTAATAGTTGATGATTTTTTTAATCATTAGTAAACAGATTGTATGTATATATAGGCTAATACCAATGTGTAGTTTTCTTTGAAGCTCTACACACCACACAACACGCCGACACCTCATACAAACACTTATCACACCAGGTGAGTTATTAGTCTTACAGGTTGGATCTCTTTCTTATCAGGTTGGATCTCTGTCTTGCCAGGTTGGATCTCTGTCTTAACAGGTTTGTTCAGTGGTGTCACTAGCGGGGGTGTGGGCCGCACCGGTTGACATCCAAAATGGGGTTGAAAATAGTGGGGAAACTGCAATTTTGCAATAGAAGACAATAGAAAAATTAAATTTCAGTGGCTAGATATCCGAACATTTATATGTCTAAATTTTATTTTGTACAAAACATTGGCAGCTAGACTTACGATACAAAAATGACTAAGAAATTATTGCTAGCTTTGATGTAAAAATAAAACAAAAATGGGGGTACATCTTGATCGGGTTGGTATCACATTGTTTCTAGCAAAGCAGAATTGGACACACACACACACAAAAAAAACCATCAAAATGGGTGACCTGTCAAAATAGCGCAGATAAAATAGCGCCGACAAAAAAACGCGAAATTTCCCGACAAAATAGCGCGGACATATATGATGTGTATAAAAGTACCGGATTATTGGTAATTTAATGTCCTGGGCATCATTTTGTTGATGTCTCGATCTTGTTCAATATTAATAGATCTGAAAGTATGCCATATTTGCAGAGAACGAGAGTACTTTAGATTTTATACCATTCTCCTTTTTCAATGAGAACAAAATTCTGAGGTACAATGCTGGAGAAGGAAGTAACTCTGAAAGCAAGACAAAGTACCTCCAACTTGACGGACTTGCAGCTATATTGCCAATGTACGGAAACAAGCCTGTGATGGAATTTCTCCGTGACATTTCCTACAAGTTTGTGTGTGTGTGTAAATTTGACAAGTATTTTTGCGTGTCTTCGAAGTACACTTTTATAATGTAAATAAATGCTATATTTTAAAATTATTCATTTTACCTTATTATTATTTATTTATGTTTTAAGATATCTAAAGTGTTTCCTGCAAAATAACATAACATTGAAACATAACAAAACATGACATAACATTAAAACAAAAAAAAAATGGCTGTATTCATATTTTACGATATCTAAAGTATTTCTTTCAAAATGACTACTATTTTTTTCTGCGCTATTTTGTCGACGCTATTTTGTTCGCGCTATTTTGACGGGGTACCATCAAAATGAGTTCATAAATATAGGTCTAATTGTTACGCAAACCACTTAAAAGATACATACTTATCAGAGACACACAGGTTACAAGATACTTTGATATATCGTAATCTCTATTACATTAACCCGACTACACTGATTAGATATCGGAACTTAAAATTTATAGATTTTAAAAGGGAACAAACTGATCAGGTCAGTTCTAATATCTTTCAATGTATTGAGAGCGATGATGTGTAGAAATCAGAGATATGACAATGGAGTTCAATTGTCTGGAAGAGTACAAGCAATTGTGTGAACCCTCATACACGTTATAGTTTATGGATGTTTCACTTTGTTTATGTCATCAACATTTTTTTTTCAGAAAATACTTTAGATTTCGATTTTTTTGGTACCATTGAAATATTTTTTTTCACCAACAGACACGCATCTCTGTGATTATTGCCAGATGTCTTTAATTTTACAAATCTTTGCTTTAATTTGTTTTGAGCAAATGTATTGGAAAGAGAGCGATAAAATTTCATTGAATTCATTGAAACTAAAGAGCTAACTATGAAAAAAAGTGGTGGACAAGTTGAAGGTGCTTAATTTTTTTATTTATCATAAGCATGACAATAGCGCCAAATGTTACTTAGAGAGTTCTTCTCAAATAGCAACAAGAAGAAAATGTCAGAAGAACATCAATAGCTTTTTATGCTGAGCTTCAACTTTAATTAGAAGATACAGATGTAGTAGATACATTTGAAACCATTCAACCAAATACGTTTTATTTCACAGTCGATATACTTTTGTTGAAGTTTGCTTTAAAAGAAAAGTCCTTGTTGAAGACAGGCGCAGAAGACGAAAACTTAAATAAACTTAAATAGACCGACGGCGAACAACGACTTTGTCGGCATGAGATGCGTGAAAATATACAGGTCGCAAATGGGTTAGCGTAGTCATGTTAATCACTGCACTCACACTTAATCTTCAGAATCGAAGAAATTGCCATTCAGTATTTATGATGATTTACCAAACAAGGAAATCATTTGTCGAACTGGGAGTTGACCACTTAGTGAGGTTGTGACAAAGCGTCGCATGAGGTTTGCGGGACATGTTCTCCGACCAAATGAACTACGCATACCAAGATTTAGAAAGAAAGGAGGGCAATACGAGGAAAGTGCAAAACAGGTACATCCTCGTATAACTTGGCGCCACACCTTCATGGAGGACCTCAGAACAGTGGACATCAAGTGGGAGGAGGCTTCAGACATAGCCAGTGACAGATATTTGTGGAGACAGCTTGTTGCCTAATGCGCCGAACGGCGCGGGAGGACCTAAGTAGGTAAGAGAAGTGACCACAGTTTGATATTTGAATAGAAATACTAAAGAGTTAGAGAACATCTAGGGCAGAAAAGTTGAACTAATAGAAACTCAAATCTCGACAGTAGAACCAATCTAAGAGTTCGTGTCTTACCATCTGCGTATCTGTGGCGTGATTTGAACGATGCTTTTGAACATTAACTTTCATGAAGTACTATTGGTGATGGACAAAGAACACGGAGTTTTTCATATCGATGCATTTTGATCGAGTGCAAATGAAATAGTACAAGATATTTGGCTTTGATGACGTTATTGATAAGTTTGCAAGTTTGAACTCTAGAATGTAAACTTTTATTCCTAGATCATTGAATTACTTAGTCGCTTGAAAATATGAAGTGTATACAGTTGTTTTTTTTTTCGTACCTTTTAATGTATTTGAAGAAAGTTTAATGTCGTTACAAACATGTCAGTAGAATATAGAATATTTCCCGTAAGAACCTCTATATTTTATCCTATCTTATCTTGACTGTTTCTAATTTTAATACATGTAAAAACTATTGATAAATTGTCATTAAATAACTTTCAAAATAAAACCAACAATCCCTTTACAGTTGTCTAACAATCAATGACCTCAATTTATTATAGTTTAACAAATAATGATCAATTGTCGGGGGGGGGGGTGTGACACCATGAGCTGACCGCACCGGGTGACATCAGGTTGGATCTCTGTCTTACAAGGTCATGTCTCTGTATGGACAGGTTTGAATTCTGTCTTACTGTGTGTGAAAATTATTCATTATAATCTCTGTCCAGGTTCAATCTCTGCCCGCCAACGTGAGCTATATGTCCGTCAAGTTGGTACTTCGTCAGTCCCAATGGGATCTCTGATATAAGTAGAAAAAAACTATTAGCTTTTCTGACTCGACGTGTCATGATTCATGTGGGTGAAGTATATCCTAATCGGTCTTAAAAGACATTTTAAAAAAAGCAACGGAAGACGACCTGAATTCCAACTCATGACTAACACCTTCGCGGCAACAGACGATTTTAGAATCCATTGCTATAGATAGTAAACAAGTACCTGACTCCTTATGTGATGAAAAGCGTCTGATAGATTTAAATATTTTACAAAGTACGGGTGGAGTAAGAAGATATGTTAGGATGACTTATAAATTAGCTTGAAATATCTTTAAACAAGTCCTTGTTGTATTCAATATTTAATGACTATTTTTTTAATTTAATTATGTAGCCTAAAAAAATAAATCCTTCGTTCAGTTTTCGAAACAAGCTATGTAAGAAAAAAATAGAGAATCCTGGGAACAATGAGCAAATAGTGTCACGTTCTTTACAGAGTACATCTCACGACTAGATGTATTGCTATTAATGACATGTCCTCTATTATTCCATATATAATTAGGGCGTTTGTGAAATAGGTTTGTAGACTTACAGAACAATTTATTGATGGTGTGTCCTTCATTAGCCTCTGAGAATTTGAATGAATATCAAAGTTTGTTGTTCTTTGTTGGTACTCTAGAAATACATTTAATTACATGATTTGGAACATCATCATTTCAAGCTACTAATAACAAAGATTCTAGTGAACAAGAAAAGAAAAAAACAACGTTATAAATGGGTTTCATTATCAGAGAAATCAATGAAACAGCTCACAATGTACAATGTATTGAAGTTGTACGCTACCTTGTTCTTAACCTTTTTTTAAAAAACTTTTGTATACACAATTGGCTTTTAAAGAATAAAAGGAGGCAATAGTTTCCAACTGCACAGTAATTGCAACAAATACAGTTATGTGTTTATAAGCTAATAATGGGAATATTTCTACATGTGTAGTTAATGGTTACATTGTTATGACTGTCAGAGTTATGTGCTCTCTCGTTTAAGAGTCTACATTTTATAAAAGAAATTAAAGGTTAGATTACTTCCCCCTATTAACAAGTCGTTTCATTTGAACCCTTTCCAGACCATCTCTAAATAAATCATACGAGTATGATTTGTTTTTCAGAAAAGAAAAAAGAAATCGCTCAAGTTAAATTTAACTAGAATACATACGGACTTCATTTATCTTTTTGTTTAATGGAATATTGACCACAAAACATGTCAGGCGTTTGAAAAAGTTAAATATATCGAGAAATTTAAAGCAATAATATCACACATTTGTAAAATTCCCGTTCTTTAATAATGTAAATGTAATATAAATCTCAATCATATTTCTATTAAAACAGTTAAATTTCTCTGTATAGCCTCAAAAGTACATATTAAAATTTGATTGTATCTTAATTGTTTGTGGTTAAACTTAAAAGCATTTAAAATCTTATTTTTTATCTAAGCACTTTTGACCAGTCCTAATATTTTGTATTTCCTAGATTAGATGTTTCATTTTAAACAATGAATAATATTAGCGGTGTTGAGCTTACACTTGATTTGACTCAAAGTGATTCAGTAAATAATTTCGATGTTAGGGATGAAGTTTATACTCTAATGGTTATTGTCACCATGGTTATCATAGCAAACATTCTTTCTATAGTAGGAACCATGGGAAGTATACTTAATATAATCATTTTATCTCATCATAAAATGCATGATACAACGAATATAGTTTTATTGGCAATTTCTGTTTGTGACTTAATTTATTCACTTACACAAATATCATTTAATTTTTCCCAATCGGCATTTTTGATTAATGTGTACATTTTTATGTGGGCTTATATAGCCCACACACTTATTTTTGATACGATTAATTATTTTGCGGCAATTGTTAGTATCCATTTAGTGACTTTAGTTTCCATAGAAAGAATGGTCGCTGTTTGTTTTCCTTTTCATGTCTCAAGAATGTTTACTTTATATCGTATTAAAGTTGTAATTGTCGCCATAGTTTGTTGTAACATTGTTCTACGAATTCCTGCTTTGTTTAAATATGAGTTACATTATTTTGAATACATGAATGCAACTTTGCCAGGTCTAAAATATGGAGATTTTTATTATCAAAATGTTTACTTTTTTAATACCTTTTCCACTCTGGCAGCTCATGTTCTTTTTACTATAATCCCATTTTGTGTGATTTTCATATGTACCAGTCTCTCCATATTTAATATCTCTATAACATCCAGAACTAAGGCAACATTGTCTTCTAAAGAAGCTATTGCTAAACGTAAAAAAGAAATGAAATCTGTTAAAATTGTTTTAATAATGTGTGTATTAATTATGTTTCTTGTTTTAATTCCATTACTTGTACAACAAGTGATCTATTCATTTCATTTGGTTCGAATACCTCTAAAATGGTCCATAATAGCATTTTGGCTTGTAAATCTACTGACGCAGATAAACTCTTCTTTTAATTTTCTTATATACGTCACCAGTAGTCCGAAATTTAAAAGTACTTTAATGACATGTTTTACATTCAAAAAGAGAGTTACAAATTAAACATTAACCTTCTTTCTGGACATTTTCTTTTTGGTTGATAAGTCCCACTAATTTATTTACAATAAAGTCAAGATATTACACTTGGTTATCCTTTTGTTTTTTAATATGAATTGACAGTTTGACATAAAATGACAATATGAGATAATAATAATAATAATTTTATTTATAAAGCGCTGTTAACAAACAAACTGTAGGCTCAAGGCGCTGTGAGAACATTACAAACACAAACACGACAGCTAAAATGACAGTTAATCGAAGAAAGTTTTTAACAGATAGGTCTTAATGTTCTTCATTAGATGGTGAAATAAAAGTCATCTATGGGTTAAAAATTAAAACAAGTGCATTTATTGTTTAAGGATTTGTCATAAAAAGGAATATAGTGAAAACTTAGATAACGGAACAATTGATATAAAATTGCTTATTTTGAACCTAGTCGTGCTACAGTTCTTTTAATTATTATTAACTTAATATATATATATATATATATATACATATGGACTTCTTCGTTGATACATTTTCAATATCAGACAACTTTTGTTGTATGCTTCCGTTATAGAATTCAGAGATCGTAGATGTTTACAATTACAACCGAAATGTACCTGTTTGTTACACAGCTTCTAATCAAGCTCCTAGACTTTGGCAGAATTATGGTGTTTCTGTCAACATCCTTATTTTACACCTGCCCATACCTTGTTGTCCAACAGCGGGCCAGTACGCATCATATGTATTGGCGTAGGAGCAAAGATATAACAATGCAAATAAATTGGACTAGAACAGCTTTAAGCACCTAGGCTCAGAATATTGTTAATGGTGAGGACTTTAACCTCCACTTTTTTAAATCAGAGCTCAAGATGGATGGACATTTTCACATTTGTTTTTATAACTCACGTCTTGTCCTGAGATACCCTGAAGTGCTACAAGAAATTTTTTTTGGTGGCAGATGCTCAATGAAGTTGTTTACCTGTGTGCAATTTTTACCTTTGTGCAATGTTTACCTGTGTGCAGAAGTACCTGTACGCTGGGAACATTTAACGGTCTCTAAAAATACAACTGTTATCATCTTATTATGACTTCTTAAGTCATTTTCTCAATCTCCTGCAAGCTATCATAAATAGCAAAGCTTGTCTCAGCAAATTCAAAGGAGAAGTTCAATAAGAAACAAAATATTATAATATGGATCCAAATGATACCTGAAATTAAAAGACAAAATTGATTTATAGTTGCAGTTACATCATACATACAGAAAATGTAGAGTTTCTCCGGATTATTTCAGTTAGGAATTTATTTACCTAACTGCACTAAAAAAAAGTGACTCATTGAAGATATTCTAATCTTTACGCGCAAGTTGACATTTGTGTTCTCTTTCCACGCCTAATGTCACGTGGGGCTAAAGAAGTATTCTGTGTACAGGTGTACTGGGAATGGATATTTTTGTTTTGTTTGGCTGGAGAGTTGATGATGAAACCATGAGGTGGTCTGCCCTAATAAATGTTAATATAAGTCACATGTGTGGTAGTTGAGGTGTTGAGTTTTCCAAGAGACGTGAGACAGTAGAGACATGTTTCTGACGTGATCTTTGTATCAATAATATTTACACTGAGTTTCTGTAACTTTTTATCATGTTAAATCTGTTAATATTGTTAATAAAGATAATTTTTTTTACAAGAAGTCTGTTCAATTTTCTTTTTTAATCTCAAATACATTTAATTATACAAGATGTTGGGAGCTACCAACCAACGACCGAGAATTAGATACAGTTGTAAGAAATGAATGTATAGATG
The DNA here is from genome assembly GCA_030265305.1 of Biomphalaria pfeifferi. NCBI lineage: Eukaryota > Metazoa > Mollusca > Gastropoda > Planorbidae > Biomphalaria > Biomphalaria pfeifferi. Next base: position 1,110,706 of record JASAOG010000105.1, on the reverse strand, counting down.
TCCACAAGACCAGCTGTACTCCTGGTATTTGATATTCAACTATCTATTTGTCTGCTGAACCAAAGGGCGGCAAGTATGATCTGTCGAACGTCTTTCTTTATTCCTGTTTATCTTTTGCCTTGCGCAGAATCTCAATGGCAGGTCCGTTCACTATTTGATTTTGTCTTCACGTCGCTTTTTCTTTCTGCCTCTTCTTTATTTTACTGGTTGTGTTCCCTAAAAGAAAGTCTTGAAGAGATCGCGAAAGCTTTGCGATGTGGCCGGTAACTTGCAGTTTGCTTTACGTAACAGTGGACAGCAGTGGACAGCAGGTCATCTTGGGGCCCAGTCGCGTTGTGATCCTGAAGATTTATTTATAAGCACACAAAGTTACGGGGATACTACATTTAAAAAAAGATAAAACTTCTTAACGATTTTATTGCCATTGATAAATTTAAAGAAGAAAAAGTATCTACAAAATTACCATCAGCAGCTTATTAGGTTTGCATAGTCAATCAGTAGTAACTAAATAAACGAACAGAATGTTGTAAATAAAATACTTTTAAAAATATGCAAGAAAATAGACCATCACAAGAAAGATTATTTTAAAAAGATAATTAGAACACTTTTATTAGAATTTTCAGATTACCAGGAGCTCCTGGGAAATCAGAAGGGCGCCGGAAATCTGTTTTAAGTTATAAATTAGTTTAATGTAATAATTTATACACCTAAAATTAGCGCGAGTCATATGAATGTGCGGGACACACTGAGGACGCATAGTTTGCAGTAGCCTAGGGCCGGCCCTGCAAAATAATGGCGTATGCTACGCCTCCGGTCGACTAGTGATATATTCAATGTATTAATTAATAATATATTCAATGTATTAACTAAAAAAATGATTTAACTAGATTTTGAGAAGGCTTAGAGGAGTGTATTGAAGAAACTATAAGAAAAAAAAAAAAGGTAAATCTAAAAATTGTGGGCTAATGTCTAGTCAGGCTTCCCAAGCCAACGCAGAAATAGTTCTGCTCATGAATAGCCTATGAACATGGCAGATTAGATAGCTATTTACTGTTTCTATTTAATGTTTGTATTCGTTAAGGCAAAGGGGAATAACTCAGCACATTCCGCCATTTCAGTTAATTAAAGCTTCTTTTCCTTGTTCGATATACCAAACAAAGTAATATTTTGCCAATAGTTAATTAAGTAATTGGTTAAAGTTGTTTTCTTATACCGATTCTTGTGTTGTCAAGTAAAAAAAATAATTGTGCGAAATTTACAAGGTTGGGTGTCGGAGAAACTTTTGACCTGATAGACTGACAGATGAAAAACACATACAGAAAGACAGATAGAGTGAGTTGATATAACTTGAAATCAAAATATTCTAAACCTATATTAATATTACATCTAAATGTTACTTCTTAAGACATATAGATTTTTAGTCAAATTATAAATTATATAATATTAACTATATGGAAGGGTAAAAACATCACATTGAATGGCCGATAATAGATCCACGTGCGTTAAGGCAGGTGTCGGCAACAAACGTTAAGTAGGCCACGCTATCTATCTTCTCTATATATAGTTCTCTTCATGGCCCAACCATGCCTGACACCACCATCAAGTCATGGAAAGATAGCTCTTTTGGTTCTTCAAGTCGGACTAGAGCTATCCCATGTAACTATCGAGGCGAAAGAGAGCACAGCTAAAGAACAAAACAAAAGAGTGTAGCGAACAAGCAATCTATCTCTTTATACATTCTATATATATATATATATTTATGTGTGTATTTACTTACACAACGACACTATCTGGTGTCATTAAAATAGTTCCATTTTTAGCGGCCCGCGTAAGGGGGAAAAGCCGCTATTAGATTTGTGCAAAATGTCCGTCTGTCACACTTAGAAGAGATATGAAAAATATTATTTCATTACTAAATGCGGCTTAAAAAGTTTAGATGCAACGGCTACTTTTGGTTTTCTAAAAGCAAACCGTTTAATTTATAAAATTAATTATGCAAGCGATTTTTTCATAAAAATACACCAATTCTAAAACAATTACGAAAATATAAGGGAGGCAAAGTCTCACCATGCTAACAGGGGTGTGCCCCTATAGTACATTTTCAGAATCACAAAGTCAAATATATTTATAAAATGTACAGGAAATGTTTATAACAAATATAAATAATAGTTAAAGATGTTTTTTTCTGGTCAGACGAGCTGCTAAAATGAAAAGAAAACATTTCTGTTTGTTTATAAAGGCTAATAATGCACTTTGTATGTAAATATCACGCACATTTTTTTTAATGGACTTTTTATGCAGCGACTTTCCTGCAGTAGCGCAACGTCGCAACATCAACAGGTACTAAACCAATTCCTTTTTAAAAAATCAGATTTTATTTATTTTTTGTTTAGTGCCCCCATCCGAATAAAAGAAGATTTTTTTTGTGCGTTTTGTCTGTTGGTTTGTCTGTCCGTCACAATTGGATTAACAAATAACACTAGAGGCTATTGTAAATCTGATATAACCTTTAATTTTTCATTCAGAAATATTGCAGTAGTTTTAAGTATCTATAACAGATTGTTCCGGATGTTTTGTGAAAAACAAATCAATGCCAATGCATATTTGTTTGCTCTTCTAACTTATATTACATTTTATGTCCATGCTTAAACGTTGCAAGAAACACATGATCTTTAATATATTGTTCCGGTTTTTAATGTTAATAGAATATAAATGCTAAATAAAAATATCCATACTGATTTATATTTCATTAACTATAAAGCTGTTCGAATATTTTTTTATAAAAAATAAATTATGTCAAATGATTGTTTGAAATCGCATAATTGACTAATATTTTTTCTTTGACACTAAGTCACCATAGTTTATTTATCAATATCAATTGTTCCGAATTTTTTACTTAGAACAAATTTATGTCAAATAATTTTTTTTTTCAAAAATATCGACAATAGGTTATTCGGGATTTAAAAATAAGAAAGTAATTTACTAGAAACGATTATTGAAAATCAATTTTTAGACTTATTTTACAGTTAATTTTCTTACCGAAACATAATAAAAGTTGTTTAATCGATAAAGAATGTTCCGAATTTTGTTTCGAAAAACAAATCGACATACATTACCTTAATTTTCTTACAAATATTCGCCAAAAATTATCCGAAGTTTATATGAAAAATCTAATAACGGTAATAAATGTTTAAAATCCCTCTTCTAATAAATATATATATTAAGCCTAACTAGCCCATCAAATGAAATGCTAAAAGAACAAAGTCGGTGCAATAATGTCTATGAACCCTCGAGAAGCTGCTCGTATAAAAGACATTTTTTAGTCTAACTAGGACGTGTGACGTAATGGAATTTTTTTCCTTTGACGTCATATGTAGTTAATTCTTTAAATGAAATGCTAAAAGAAATTTTTCGGTGCACCAAAGTCTATGAACCCTCAATGAGCTGCTCGTATAGATGATATTTTTTAGTCTAACTAGGCCGTGTGACGTAGTAGATTTTTTTCCTTTGAAGTCATAGGGAGTTAATTCTTTAAATGCTAAAACAACTTGGTATAGTAAAGTTTATTAAACCTCGTAATGTGACTCGCATTTTAAAGACATAATAGCTAGATTTAGATCTAATCTAGAATTTTTGCACTATAGCTAGATTTTTACACTAGATCTAGATTTTTTTTCTAACACTAGAGCTAGATTTTTAAAACTAGATTTAGATTTAAGTTCTAATTAAATCATTATAGAATCTAGATCTAGAATTTCTTGGTCTACATGTTTTGGATGTTCCTTCAGAGTTGTAGTTCAAACCTCCCGTAGGACGACGGGTGATGGGAGCGGGCTGGGTTTGAACCTGGGACCATCGATGAATCCAAACGACAGTCCAGCGCGCAAACCGCACTACCAGACAGCCATGATTTAGACTAGATTAAGATCTATAATTTTATTTTCTAGGCTTAAAGTGTAGATTTTTATTTCTACAGTCTAGATTGTCAATATGTCAATATTGCAATGATATAAAATACTAAAACTAATCTACTATTTTAATATTTCATATTGCTATTAGTCTATTAATTGATTATCTAGTGTTTTTTTAATTAAAAATGTTATCTAAGCTAAATCTACATTATCCCAAATATATATTTTAGAGCTAGATCTAGTATAGATATTGAGAGAGCTAAATTAGTAGTTTAATTTAGGTAGATTTACATCCTCATTCTAGTTCCATTTAAATGAAAATGCTCAATACCAAAAGATTATCTAAAATCGCTCTTCTGACATATTGTATATATCCGGTAGTTGTCATTCCGTAATGTGTAGGTATATTATCAATAGAAGGCTATTATTTTGTAACCAGTTTGTCATTAGATTAAGAGCAATGCCTGGTCGTGCGGTTAGCGCGCAGGACTGTTTATCTCTACGGTCTCGGTTTCATACCCTGCTCGATGCCATCCTCAGTCGACCAGCGAATATGCGGATCCGACAGGGATCCGTCTCCCACGGGGGCCGCCTCTGAGTTTGTGTGGCACACACAGACTCTCTTTGTAATCTTGTTTTTCTGTAGTTTTGTTTTGATTTTATCCCTTCGTATTGCCCTTTGTTTCCTAGCCACGGACACCGCTTCACATATATTTTGTAGAGTCAACAGGTCTTTTAATGTAGTCGAAATTTATGCATCAGGTAACTGCTTATTTCTATAAGTCGCATATTTCTGGAAAAATGTCATCGACGAAACTGTTGCTCTAGAACTTCGCAAGATGGCTGTAAGCTTTGTTTGCAAACATTGGGATAACTATGTCGACGTCCTGTCCGATGCTCTTACTCATGAAGCTCAGTCATACACTCTGTTTGACAATATACTGCCTACATGAATAGGCTGAAATTATGGCGATGTCTCAAATACTTCCCGCTATAATATTACTATTTACTTCCGAGAACGTCCTCGAGTTTACAATCCGTGTCAACATCTCCCTGCTCCATATCCCTGCTATTTAGCGGTTGCATTCACCGCATCGTGAGTGTCTAGTGTAAAACTATCACAGCTGCTACCTCACAAATTGTCCTTATTACCCGAATATCACAGACTCCATCAGATTTAAATTTGCCTTTTACCTTTACGCGCAGACAATTCCCTGTTAGATTAGACTTTGCCATGACAATTAATAATGAATAAAGCACAAGGCCAAATGTTCAAAAAGAAATGCCTGTATCTTCCAAACCTGTTTTCAGTCAATTGTACAATTGTATGTTGCTCTCTCCAGAATTTCTTCTTTTCATTCACTCACAGTCGTTTGCCCAAACCCACCCCATTTGGAAAACTGTGTATTTCAGGAAGTGTTCACCCGTCACTAAATAGTGGCGTATGCTACGCCGTTGGTCTATTAGCATTCTGTACTACACCCAAACGATTTTCTGTCAAATACCAACTAACAGGGCCAGTCTTAGATAATTGGAGGCCCTAGGCGAAGTGACTTTGGTTGCTTTTATTAAACAGAAAAAAAATGCACTTTATTAAAAACCTAGTGTAGTTCCACAATAACATCGAAGAAAATTTGTGATATATCTACTATATTTTTTTCTCCATTATCCTGTGCGAGGCCCTCACCAATCAGAGGCCCTAGGCAACTGTCTAGTTTGCCTATTCCTAATACCGGCCCTGGAAGTAATACTTAATGTTTAAATCTCTGCATTATGACTTCTGAAGACTAGATATAAATTGAAACATAATGTTACACAAGAAGAATTGATTTTCAAAATGGTAGTTGAATTGCAATCATTCTTTGAGGGGATTAATTTCTGAAAACGCACAGCTGATTATATTTGAGAGAACCATAAATAATACATTTTAAACATAGTATAGCTGAATTTGTCGGTATGGACAGTACATCTATGGGAAAACATTTGCTGTTAGATGTTGATCAACATTTATAGATCTAAGTTGTTGTTTTTAAATTACTTTTATGTAGTGCATCTTGTATGCATATAACATGCTAGGACCGCTAAGGTCCGATCTCTTTTGAAGATCACTGGAAAGGGGGGTTTCTGGGAGAAGGTTTCCTTGCTGCCTTTAGGCACTCAGCAAAACACAATTCTGCTCGGTATTCAAACTCGAACCTCAGTTTTAATTTTCCAAGCCGTAGCCAATCTGTTTTGGCCTCTCAGCCACACAGTGCACTATAGTTTTCCTTTTGGTACTAGGACAGATGGGGGCACGGTGGCTGATTGTTTAAGAGCTTGGTTTCTGAACCTGAGGTCATGAGCTCAAAAATTGGTTTTGGGATTTTGAATTTTTAGGGCGCCCCTTGGTCCACCAAACTTTTTTTAGTTGGTAAAAGCAAAGGCGGTTGGTTGTTCTGCTGGCTACATAAAACAATGCTCGTAAACCGCTGGCCATAGAAACAGATGAGCTTAAAATAATCTGTCCCATAGATCGCACGGTCTGATAGGGAAATTAAACTAGTAAAGATGGTGTTGTTAACAATCTAAATTAAAAATGTTATAATAATATTTGATTTTTTTTTAATTCATGCGAAATTATCAGATAATTAATTCCTGTAATAATATTATTCAGAAATTTTGATGCATTTAATTTTAATAAATAACGAAAACTTCAAAGATGTACACGAACTTTCTATTTAGATACTAAATAAACTAGCAATAGAATGATAACCAAAAAGGATGAATCATTGTTTCAGTTTGCACCTTCCACAGACCAACAAGCTGGTCCTAGATGATAAATCACACCACGCGTCTCTGACTTACACCGAGACTATTCGTGATTAAAGGCCTGAACACTGACATGCAACGTCGTACAGACCTGTAACGTGGCATCGAGCTATTTGTTCTAAACTGCCCAAAGGTTGTAACGTTGCAGGTCAGTGTTCAGGCTTTAAATAATGATTGGTCTCGCTTGCACACATTTGAAATCCAATTATTTCAATTTTTTTCCATAAACTCCAATGAACAATCCCTGGTCTTAGAACCCATTTTACTTCACAGGCTAAACTAGTACTTGTAACAAAATGTAACAACGGAAATGTAATAATTAAATAAGTGATTTAGTTTTTGAATTAGTTAGCGAGGATAAGTTTCAAATGATTTCTCAGTACATTTGTGAGTGCCAACGTCATTATTTTATTAAGTTCATTATTTAAAAAAATACAAACTTTAAAGCAAGACAAATGTCAAGTTAAAATTTGCCAAAAAATATATATATTGCGGAAAAGTTTGGAAATTAATTTTTTAAAAATGTGGTAAAGATTTTCACAAATACTTGTTAGTTTTAATACTAGACTCAATAGTGAATGTATAAATTATATCTTCTGCTTATAATAAGTTATCAGTAAAATAGAAAAGTAACCATTTTATAGTTTAGGATCAATGTATCAGAAGATGTAAAGGTTAACATATGATGTTTAAGTGTTAACAATAGTATGGTGTGGTCAGCACGACAACCAACCGCTTTTACTATTCCAAGTATTGCCAGCTACCTAATTGCTTTGGTTAACTCAGGAATGTCAATGCTAGAAAATGATATCCCTTGATAGAAAATTTAAGAAGACAAATCATTTTTTTATTGCATTGAATAAAGTAATGACTAAAACCTTTCCACATGATTGTAGACACAAATAGATACACAATTACTCTAACCTTTTTTAAAAACTTTTTTTTGTCTTTATCTATTGACACACAAACACAAGAGTGTTTATTTGATGAATATATCTCACCGCAAGATGTTGGCCTACTGATTTTATGTTGTAATGACTCAATAGCTAGATGCGTACAAGTTGAGATTAATCATTGCTTTCCTTAGTGACGAGACGGTACACGCTGAAATGGACTAGAGGAAAATTAACGGACAAAGGACTCACATCAGTAGTCAGGGCCGCAGCGAGGGTTGTGGCCGACTGCGTGCAAAATTTTAAAATACCGCCCTCCTCCTTTTTTTTAGCAAAGAATGAGACTGGACACTGTACCTAAAGCGCTCTTTCATTTACATCAATTCTTGTACCATTCCTTTTTATTTCATTCTCGCATCGTTGTCGTATCCCCATGCCCCCCTCTAAGATGTTTTGTTTTCAATTTTAACTTTGCATTTTTTTAAAGAATGTAATGAAAAAGAAGAGAAACTTAATCTTAATTATAACACACTTTTTCGGTTTTTTTTTTTCATTTATATTTTTTTAACACTATGTATAGAATCCAAATTTAGGAAATAACATTTCACCAAAAATAATGGGCATTTTTTTTCTGAAATGGTGTTGCCTAGATAAATTTTAAGCGTTGTAAAAGTTTCTTCATAGAGATAAAATGAAAGATGCGGCAGGTTTTCGCTCAAGTCGGCAATGGGTTTAATGCCTGGCGGGACTCGGAGATAAGCGTATTCTGGACATTTCTTTTTTTTAGTAAGAAGAGAGAATTTTAATTTTACTAATATTCAGATAAGTTACACAAAAAATAAAACATTTAGTTTCGACGCCTCCTCTTCTTCTTGTTAGTTTGTCGTTGGTTTGTCGCTACAAACAGCTAGATCTAGTACAATTGAAACAATAAAAGCGTTTTATATTTTTACTAAATAAACTTTAAATAGCTTGAGGAAACTTCTTATGTGAACATAAACTCAATATAGCCTAACTGTTATTACAATATTCACATATTTAACTTGAGATAGAGATGTAATATTTATGAAATATACTGATATTTAAACGAAATCTAGCTCACCATAAAACAACGTCTTTACTCTTTCATGTCTCAAGATTGTCTGCCATTTCACATTTGCATTACTCTAATTTCATCATCCTCAATGCATAACTACCAATCAATCGCTTTACCTCTTCTAGGAAACACACACATACTCTATAACACCCCCTTTTGTCAGGAAGTTGACACCCTTCCAATTCAAGGTACTCGCACCCCCTCCCACCTCGGGGGAGGACCCAAAATGTGAGAAACTTACTACTAAAAGAAGATAATTAAAATTTATTTTAAACTGGAACACTAATGAACTTATTTGTAGATCTACATCTACACTCTATAATCGGCCAAAAAATATTCTACTTTCAACTAACAGTCATTTCAAATAACAGTGACAATGTTTTGAAATTGACTTTCTAATTACCAGATCTACTTCAAGGGAGGGCTATTCAATTCAAAACAAATATTGCAAACAACCCTCAAAAGGCCAGGTGAGGGTCGGCGATTATGAAAAAACCCACGGGAATCCATCGCGCCCGCTTTTTTCTTCTTTATAAAGTTTCCAAAATAACTTATTGTACGAATATCGTCTCTTTCCCCCCCCCCCCCCCCCCGCAAGCTTTCAAAAGATAATGGAATAATTAGAATTGAATTTAAATATTTAAGTAATTTTATTATAATTATTATACTAAAAATTAAAAAAAAAACAACTTTAAATAATAATATGGCCGCCCCTTACATTCGGCCACCTGCGTGCAATGCACACATTGCACTATAGGTAGCGGTGGCCCTGTCAGTAGTGCTTAGGAAAGGACGTGTTTTTCTAGATTTAATGACATAGGACACACTGGTCCCTTCTGTTGTGAATACATCGCTCTTTTCCCAAAGAGGCCGTTTTACTTGACTATATCTATCTGTTGAAGTCGTATTCAAGTATCATATGGAATAATAAGAACTGGCGACTACAAACAGCACCATCTCAAGCCACAGCGTACACACAGCCTCTCAACAATATTCTGGCATGCCAGTATTATTTAAACATCCATAGGCTTTTAAAGCTAGGGTTAAAGGTTAAAAAAGTGGGAATATACAAAATCTGCTTTATCTGTCTCTTAATCTTTCAATCAATGTATCTTTCTAAGTACGTTGTTTTATGTTAAATCTCAGGTAATGCATTAACAATTCCATGATCATTACAAGATATTAAATACAAAGTTTCTATTGTGAAAAAAAAAAGAAATAAAGCTTTGTAGATCAGTTTTATTAATAGAGAAATCAAAGAACTGTTTTACGCTTTAGTTATTTCTTTAGATGAATTATTGGCATATTTAGGTCATTGCTAATTGAACAATTATCTATAAAGGAATGTTTGTCATTGTGGCGATAAGTAATGTATAAGGACCATAACTACAACTATTACGCTTATTAAAAGTTAACTGACGTATAAGGAACATTTTTTTATTATACTTTTTTCTATCATACATGAAATGTTATAGCGTCTGTGAGAGTTACGGATTTTTTGGTGTTGTATATTTCCAAGGGACTAACAAAATAAAAATATAAACATAAGTCTTTGTGTACCTGCGTTCTAAGAAGTTTAAGCTTCTAACCATAATATTAGGTGAAAAACAAGACAAATTAGAAACAAATCCTTTTTCAAAGATAGAGCCTATATTGTCAGAGTTGCGTTTAAAGCCTTAGCTCGTTTGCCCGGGCCCGGGCCCCTGACATTCGACCTTTGTGCGTAAAAGAAATAATTAGCTAGATGTTAACAATATAATGTTTAATGTTAGTAAAGTAATTTACAATGGACCAAATGATAAAACAATATATCATTGAATTTAACAAAGAATATAATATAGCTGTTATGTTAATCAAACTATCATTCTGCACCTTGCTGCCCCACAACGCAACACATTAGTACACACAACACAAGCACACTGCTGACTCCAGTGTAGATAATCCCACAACTAACTCCCTATGTAGACGTAAGAAGCGACACATTCAAAGGTCTCGTCTAATACACTATGGTAGCGAAACACCTGCCAAATGGTATGGTAGGGTAGCTATCTTAACTCTCTTATATCTATAGTCTATATAGATGTATTGACATTTAAGTGTTTGGAATAGGGTATAGGTGTTGGTAGTTGTTGCTTCTGATACCACCTACATGGTCTATACATTTTTGGATGTTATTACTTTGATTACTTGATTTCAAATTGTAAGTTATTGTAACTTGTAATGACAACATGATTCGTACAGTGAAATAAAAAAAAATGATAACGTTTCTAACAGACTTCATTTATCTAATTCTTAAACCCTGTAGAATATTTATAAAACAATTTTTGCAACAGTGGTTTTAATTTGTTTTAAATCTGAATGTCACTGATAGATAATTGAGCAGATGAGAAACAACACAAGGCCAAAGGCTCTTTAATATTCTTACAATTGCCTAAGTGGAGCAGCTTCATCTACGTGTAATGCAATATTAGGTCTTCTTTCTGTTGGCCAGTGAGGTTGCTCAAACGTGCGGAAATAAAGCAAAAACCAAAATATGTTGCGCTATTTTGAGAAGCATTTGCAGTATGCCTATATTCAAAGAGACATTTACAGTCTCTCATAGATATTCTATGTATTTTTATAGCGGAGTTCATACAAGATTCTATCAGTTGGCTTAAATCAAATTGACAAAATTAAATGGAACAAATTGGAAGTTGTCATTTTGTACGAGTTGTCAAATATCTCTACATGTTCAGAGAGTTGACCTAAAAGATACATGAGTATCGTACAGCTAAAGTCCTTGTTGACGAGGTGAAGATGTCAACACTTTAGTATCTATTTAAAAAAGTGCTACATTGTTTCTCTAATCGCTTCAGGTAGAGGCTTTAACGTTTACATTTTTTCACAAGAGCAGATGTGTTCAAGTCTTAGAGAAACTCAGTCATTCTATTGAAATCTAGGTCTACTTTCACTATTTAGAGCGTATGATTCAATGTTTTTAAGAGAGACAAATCAGAGCGGATACATATTCCTATTTCTTTCGGTTTGGTGAGGAATAAAAACAAAGCTTACATCAATTGACTCAGTATATCTGTCCGTCTGTCTAGTAAAAAGTTGTGTATATTGTCTTTAACTTTATTGTTGGACATTTAACCACCCTTTAACGATTTTTTTTTTACATTTTCAGGTAAACAAACTACTGTTTACCCATTTTTAAAGGGCAATTTCTTTTTATCTCCTTGTCAACTTTCAGTTTGAAATCATGGAAAATGAAAGTTCAATCGACTTAAAATCCAATTTGACTCAAAATGTTTCAGTAAACAGTTATGACATTAGCGATGATATTTTTTTTATAATACTTTTTGTCACCAATGTTATTATAGCTAATATCCTTTCAGTATTAGGAATCCTGGGAAGTATACTTAGTATAATAATTTTATTGCATCATAAAATGCAGGATACAACTAATTTGGTCTTGTTGGCCATTTTCGTGTGTGATTTAATTTATTCAATCACACAAATATCTTTTACTTTGTCCCAATTGGGATATTTAATTAATTGGTTTATTTTTCAGTTCATTGTTATAGCCAACTATATTTTTTTTTGAGTTTGTTAATTATTTTGCGGTCATTGTAAGTATCTATCTAGTGACTTTAGTTTCTATTGAAAGAATGGTTGCTGTCTGTTTCCCATTTCATGTTTCCAGAATGATTACATTATATCGTATGAAATGTATTATCATAACTATAGTCTGTTTTAATATAGTTATAAGATCTCCTACTTATTTTAAATATAAAATGTTTTATATAGAATATAGAAATGTAACCTTGCCAGTCGTCAAATATGGAGATTTATATTATCAACATTTTTCTATTTTTAATACCTACTATACTGTAGTATCACTTTTTCTCCTAACTATACTCCCATTTTTAGTTATTTCCATATGTACCAGTGTGTCCATATTTCATATTTCTATAACATCTAAAACTCAAGTTACATTGTCTTCAAAAGAAGCCATCGCTAAACGTAAAAAAGAAATGAAATCTGTTAAAATTGTTTTAATTATTTGTGTTTTCATTTTGTTTCTTGTTTTGATTCCACTATTTGTGCAGCAGATAATCTACAAGTTTGCTTTGCTTCAAATATCTGATAAACTGACAATAATTATATTCTGGATTGTAAATTTACTTGTTCAGATAAATTCTTCTTTTAATTTTGTTATTTACGTTACAAGTAGTCCCAAATTTGAAAATACACTTCGGACATTTTTTTCATACAAAAAGGTAAGAAAGTTAGGAAATAAACATTAACTGTTTTCTCACGCATATTTTTCATTGGATGTGTTATTTTTTATCACGTAAGAGACATACATGTCACTTATTCCTAATTTTTATAAAATATAAAGTTACGCCCTGACGTCTAAAAATTACAATATGACAATGTTATGATAAAATCGTCTATAATGTATGTATGAGAAAATATAAATTTGTTGTTTATGATTAAATATTTACATTAAAGGAAAAGTATATTTTGAATGTCGTTCCTATGTAGCATGAAAGGGTTCAAGTCTGCTATGGAAAGTGTTTTGATAAGCTTCACGCCTGACTACCTAAGCTTGCTGGAGGAGAAATCTCTACACCAATAAATGAACACTGCAGTCTAATCTTACTAATTAGTTTATCTCCTTCCATAACAACCCCATAATGCCTCACGTTTGGCCATGCTGTCAAGGACTCTAGCACTAACGTCAGCAAGAACACCAACACCAGCAACCTACCAGAAAAATTTTTTTTTTTTTTTTTGAAAATCTAACCTGTAGTTCTGGACATAAAGTTAAAAATACTAATCAGACTGAAAATCAGATGAAATTTATGATAGAATAAACAAACCAAGTCACTCTATACAAGGTGAAAAGGTTTCCTACGCGAAGAATAGATCAAGGGTAGTACAACTACAGCCTGTCCAATAATTCAGTAAGCAAAGACTATTCAAGGACTAGCGAGACTTCTCAAAGATTACATATAAGTTGCCTACATGACAACCTTCCTTTTTCTAAAACAAGTTGGTAAGAAACACGCACCACAGAACCAGGTAGTTCTGTCATGCCTTCACTTATAAAGCACTTTAAAAAATTGGTCTTTGATTTCAACGAAAATAAAATCATAGCAACACATAACGTAAAACTGTTTCACAATGTGTTTATTAAGAAATACAAAACAAATCTTCAACTAGGTATCACACGGAAGTTACAAAATGGTTCTTTGTCTATTCACTTGTTAATGGCGGCAGCTAAATTATATTTGCTTCTGTAACTCATTTTCTTTAAATTATTTTACTGGATAAACTGATGAGACTACTCGTTTTGTTATTTTAATATATAGAGTTGAAAATGATTCTCTATGTTCTCAAAGTTTGGTATTTCCATTCCACTGAAATGGACCTCGAGGTTACATTGAAAGTAACTTAGTTGTGTAATATTCAGGGCCAGATTTAAGTAACGTGGAGATCCCCGAAGCACGATTGTTGAGTGAGCCTCTACACTTTTTAAATTTTTTTAATAAAATTCACTTTTTAAATAGCAATATTTTTATTTAAGATTTGCCCTGTTTTAAAAGAAATAAATAGAGCGCTCGTACATTAAATTTCATTTTTCATTCTCTTTTTATATGCACATTTTGGTCTAAAATAATATATTTTTGGGGTCTAAGCACTGATGTAATTATGGAGCTGCTTTTGTCAATTACCAGCACGCTACAAGTGAACACTTCTTAACCACGATATTGGTGTCAACTGTAAAATTTAAATTAATGTTGGTAAAAAAAAACAACTAAACTTTTGATCAATTAAAACATAATTTTTTTTATTTTACTATGCGGCCCCTTTCTTGTGGAGTCCCCTGGATAGTATTATCTCTAAGATCTGAATGCTCTGTTGAATGGATTCAAGGCTTTTATAACTCCCCCACCATGGGCTCTTAACACATTAGGGCATTATCCTATTAGAGATACCCAGAAAACTGTTTAAAAAGTTTGCTAATCAACCAACTTTTTTGATATCCCACTAAAAACCGCCACAATACACATTCTAGAACAATAATATAACATTTTAATGAAATCTTGCCCGATAGCAGTTTTGTCAATATCAAATGTTGTAAGATTTCTAAATTAACAGAATTAAAACATGTAGAATAAGTAAAAAATGTAAAAAAAAAACTGTGTTTATGTTAAGATACGATTTAATTTAGCAGATTTTGTGTAATTTACTTTTCACATCAATTATAAACACATATATCCTGGATAAATATTGGTCTTCACATACTATAGACTAGAATATAAAGAAAAGAAAAATAAAACAAAACAAACAAAAAAAATGTAATTGTATTAATTTTTTTTTTAGATTAGTCATGTGTTTAAAATTTTAATAGATCTAGACTAAAAATTAATACATCTGTGCGATTAGAAATATTTATACCTTTTTGTTTTATTTGCGCAATTTCATACTTTTAGCTTGCTCAATGCTCTGTGATTATAACGCCTGTCTGAACCACTTTGGAAAAAGGGGTATCTGTGTAAACGTTAAAATAATCGCTTTTTAAATGCATGAAAAGAATATTGTTCACTTATGCTTAAGCCCCTTCAGAGAGTTTAATTTAACTTATACCACTACATATGTCAAGTACGATTTCTTTACCTTGTTGGATAATAAACAAAATAATCAATTAACAATAGTTGTTAAATATTTTTTTAAATCGATTCTTGTTTTGTCCGGTACAGAAAATAATTGTGCAACATTTTTTTATAAATTGTGCAACATTTCAACTTGTGCCTACATTGCGTTTGTTAAAAATAATGTGTACAAACTATTTACCTAACAGAAAGTGAATTGATAACTTGATATAAGCTTTGTAATACGTTTGACTTCGTTGTAATAAACACATATTATACAATCCATCAACCCAGCTCTGTGTTAACTTAAAGTCACATTAAAGATTTCTTTTGTTCTATTCTCTTTTTTTGTTTTGATAAAAGTTTCCATAATGTCTTTTTGAATTTAGGACTCCCTATGACGTAAATGAGAAAATTAAATGAAGAGTGTATTTGAACAAGTATATGACAATAAAAAACATTAAACTCGAGAGTTTTGGAGGTATCGGAACATGGAGGAGATAATTAAGGATATGATGTAGGATAATAGGAATTAAAACAAGAAACAAAATTAAAACGCAAATAATTAAAGCTATTTTCACAGATGCCATTTCTTTTTGACGTTTTGCGAAAGCTTCCTTTGAAGACAAGGCCACACTAGTTTAAGAGGTTATAGAAATATGAACAATTGTAGCGGATGTACAAGTTGATAGGACAATACATGGACAGAAAGTAAAAAGCAAGAGAGATGTGACATTAGTGTACATAAAATACTGTACACATTTAGCATATACAACTCTGTATACGTTAAAACTGGAATACTTACTTTTTTGTATCTCATATAATCTCTAGAGTATGTACAGAACGCAGGAGACTTCAATAAATGTTACAACATAGTAAACAAAAAATAATACGTTTTATGCTAGATAAAGAAAACATTTGAGAGACCTTTAAGGGGAAACATACAGCCACCATTATTTCAATAGAAACTAGAGTCACTAAATGGATACTAGAATTAGAAGTGCAAGATAATTAATTGGGTGAAAAAATATATAGTTTAATGCGAAAACCCACCGATAGATGTAAATGTTAATTACATATGATGACTGGGTCAGATTAAATGATATCTGTGTAAATGAAAATATTACGTCACAAACAGAAATGGCCAACAAAACCACATTAGTTATATCCTGCATTTTATGGTGAGATAAAATTATTATATTAAGTATGCTGCCAGTGATACCAATGAGAGACAAAATATTAGCTATAATAACATTAGTAACAAAAGCATAAGATAGTAAACTTCATCACTAACATCAAAACTATCATCTATAGCTTTTAGCGTTTGATTCGATGTAATATGTGTTGCATTAGTCATTTTATCGAACTGTAATCTGCATTCAAACAGAATCTTTAGTTAGCAAATTTTAATAACCTGAAAAGAAAAAAAAAAGCTTTTATTTACAAACGGTTGAGGTTTGTGTGTCAAATCTGGGTTTTAAAATGTTTTTAGAGGATCAACTGGACTCATGACAGACTAACGAAAAAATAATGAAGTAGCAATATTCAGCTAATGAACTAAAAACTATCATTTATAACCGACCAAAGCCAGTGGTAAATATCAGAATGTTTAATGAGATGGCTATGAGTTCATGGCTATGAGTAATCCAATGTATGATGTATAATCATATTAATAAATATTGCGCATATGACTCATATGTTTAAGGATCTAACAATCTCACGCATCTCCCAATTATTAGTGGCACGGTCAGCATGGCCACACCACATCGGCAAACATCCGCAAACAGAGAACCGACTCGGCAAAATCTCTAAAGGTCTAGTCTTTGCTCCAATACTCTAGGTTAAGCTCTGTTTCTAGCTCCGGGCTTTAGTTCTCTAAAAAATACAAAGACACAACCTTTACTGTATTACCCAATGAAACTTTCATCTACAAAGCACAAAGCATGAGTTAGAGCCCATCTAAAAATACCAAAATAAAATAAAATGTTAAGAAATCTGATCTAGACTTTTTTTTATATTCTCTCTCCTTTATAATGAGTATATTCTAGCTGTAGATGCCAGTAAAGAAAAATTCTAAGCTAAAATCTAGGAAATCGCAAGAAACCTTACTCACGAGGATTTAGACTGTACATTATGATTATTTGGAGAGGATAAGAAAAAGTAATAACTTGAGATTCACTCTTTTAGTTCAGATACTAAAAACGTATTGCATCAATAGACATAGAACTGGAGGTGACTAAGTCGAGGTATTTCTAATTGTCGCAACAATTGATTAACAGTTACGCACAAATGAGATATTACAAAATACGCGTTTTGTTCCTAAAATTATGCAAGAATAAGAGGGTAGGTTAATAGAAGGTCACATAGGTTAACTTGTGAGCGTTTTATTGTCATTGTAAGCTATTACAACAATATGACTCATGTAATATACACAGTAAGTGAGAGAGAGAGAGAGAGAGAAAGAAAGAGAGAGAAAGAAACAGAGAAAAAAATAAAGAGAGAAAGCAAAAGAGAGAAGGAAAGAGAGAGAGAAAGATATAAAGAAAGATATATAGATAGAGAAAGAAAGAGAGAGAAAAAGATAGAAATAAAGAGAGAGGGAGCAAAAGAGAGAAGGAAAGAGAGAGAGAAAGATAAAAAGAAAGATATATAGATAGAGAAAGAAAGAGAGAGAAAAAGATAGAAATAAAGAGAGAGGGAGCAAAAGAGAGAAGGAAAGGGAGAGAGAGAAAGAAAGAGAGAGAGAGAGAAAGAGAGAAAGAAAAAAGAAAGAGAGAGAGAGAGAGAAAAAGAGAGACAAAGAGTCAAAGAAACAAACAAATGCCCAGTGAATAACAAATGCACTTATCTCGAGAGCACTTACATGAACAAACAACACGTACACGTATATAAAAAGATACCTACATTAGTATACAAGCTCTCTACAGCTCCAATTGACCTGGCCATGCAAGTCAAAGGTCTGATTTTGAGTTTGTAGTGCACGTCGAGTAAGGCTGAAGACAGATTGTGCATTGTTGACGTGTTGACGTCCTTGTGAACAAATAAATGTATAAGAAATTGTGTATGTGACTATCAGAAATTATAAACAACAAGGTACAAATTAAAACAATGATTGCTTCCTAAATTTAAAAAAATATATTTAAAACTGCAATCTGTAAATTAACGACAATTAATACAACGAAACCTTTTTTTAAAGGAAGAAAAAAAAATACGTGCATTTAATTGTTTATAAAATTCTAAGTAGCAAATGACAAATAATATGACATAAAAGTAGACGTTACATTAATAAAAAACAACTGACTTTAGAAAAACAATCTTGTTCAGTCGTCTATAAGATTTAAGTCCTATCAAAATATCTACAGTTTGAATTTTTATTATCTGTGTCGGCAGAGTCGGCGAGAATTTTCAGTCATTTAAAATCTTGACGGAGCACTGGTTGAGTAGTAAAGCGCTTGGCTTTTGAGCCGAGGTTCCCAGGCTCGATTCATGGTAAAGACTAGGATTTTTAATTCTAGAATCTTAAAGGAACCCCAAAGTCCACCCAGCTCTAACTGATACAGGGCGAAAGTTTGGCTAAAATTAGTTATTCCTTGTGCTGGCAACAATACACACTCGTTAAATGTAGGCCACAGAAACAGATGACCTTTACATCTCTTGATCCATAGAGGAACTTTCCCTTTTTTAACATCTGGACATAATTTTACAAACAGGCACATCTTGTTCAAGAAAAAGTAAAGAGATATGACTTGATCACATTTCCCGATTTCCCAAACTTATCTTCAATAACAGAATTGTCGTTTTTCTTCTAGGTTCACGTTTTAAACAATACATGAAAAGAAATTTGTTTCCAATATTTATTTGTATATTATAAGAGGTAAGGAATGCAGAAGAAAACAAGATCTACCGGTAACTATGGATCCCAGAAAGTTACTTGGTCTACGTGCACGATTTGTGTCAAATAAAAAGTAACATTTCCTAAAAGCCAGTGTACATATTAGTTGTAAACAATGAGTAAGTCTATTTTATATACACTGCACCAATGTTTTCTTTTAAAAAAAATGTCTAATCAATTATCACGATTATTTCTACAGTGCGAGTTAATGATGAAATTACAAGGTGCATAAATGATTTAATTTATAATAGAAATAGATTTCTAATGCATCAAACATTTTTTTTGTTTTGTTACAAGCTAATTATCCAATTGTCTAATAGAATCGATGAAACATAGAACAATGAACAGTTCCAATACAACAATACGTTGTTTATTCAGAGTTTTAAAAAATCTGGATCAATATAAATACAAAGTCATAAAGCGTACAAAGATTTCGTTGTTTTGTTGACTGTAAAAAGAATCTGATAACACTAATTGATCATGTCACTGTACAAAGCTACAAACGTTTATCAGACAGAAAGAGACTTTGATAAAGAAGGGATGTGTTTCACACTTTTCTCTTGACATTCTGGAATTAAAAGATTTATAATCGATAAGACGATCGTGAAACGATACGTCTTCTATATCAGAGTAACTTTATCTTACTTGTTGTTACCAAGGAATCGTCTCCGTCTGATAACAGAGTACTGGCAATGAATGAAACACTTTAGTAAGAAGATCTTTGTTTTAAAATCATTGTGGTAGCCCATGTCCTTGATATAGTCATGTTTAAATGCACGGAGGATACTTGCCTACTTTTGTTTGCCATCAAGCGCTTTTTTTTAGTCAGAAGCTAGAGGTTGGTGTTCGTTAAACATTAGGAGGATTGCGAAATGTTTTTATATCAAGTTATTTAAATATGTACATACACTTATACCCCTCGATAAAGAGAAACCTCTGTCACAGTCGGTCCATCATACAAATATTTTGCTCCGTTATCTTTCATCTTCATGTATCCTAGGCCCCTCATCAATTAGCTGCATCATCCCTTAGCTGCATTATCTCTTAGCTGCATTACCCTTATCTGTTAGCTTTATAAGATAAGATAAGATAAGATAATTTTATTGATCCAATCAAATGAAAGTTCAGTTAGACTACAACTGATCACATCAGCGTAACTACTGTACAATAACAGTATAGATGAAAAATTCGAAGAACACACGAAACACATACACATTCATAACCAGCGCTTTATGAATTAGACTTCTATAACTTTCTCGATGATGCAACACACTGACCGAAAGTGGGATAAAGGATTTTTTAAATATTTCTGTTTTATTCCTAATGGAAAGGAGACGACTACTTTGTTCAGATAGTATGTAACAGTGGTTTAATGGGTGCAGGTTTTCATAGCTTCCTGAGATAAAGAGTCGCTGGAATGTTAACTTTCAAAAATGTAGAAACAAAAAGTCTACAAATTAATGATTAACTTGGATAGCTTTGATAGTTTCACAACCACTGTCTGGAAATGTTTCAGAAACACAGTGAAAAAAGTTCGTTCTTAGCCTACACTAGTCCCCCTCTTCTTCGCGGTTCATCGGTCGATAAAATGGGACTTTACTTTCTTTTGTCGATGAAAGGGCCCCGCCTGTGAAGTTAATAAAGTGTAATTGAACACGCATATTTTTTTTTAAAGAAGGATATTTTAAGAACAAACAGATATGTACACTTTTAGACAAGATTTGAGCCACTCTGGACTATTTCCATGTTCAAATCCCTCTGCTAGAAGGAACAACTAATTTTATTTTTTATGCTGTGACAACATTTCTTTAATTAATAGAATTGGCTTTAGATGTTTTTAAAACCATTCTAACCATTGTGTATACAATTTTTTTTAAAAATATACAATCGAATACAGTAAAGTTCCTTTTTTAGATAAACGTTAGATCATCTGCCCTAAAGACCACAAGGTCTGAAAGGTAACTAGTTAGGCCAGGTTCACATCTTACTTTGCATTCACTTGCACCTATCCTTTGATCTGCTGAACCGTTGGGGCACTACACAAGATCTGTCAACCTTCTTTCATCATTCTTATCTCTCATTTGTCTTTGATATAATTTCATTCGAATGTTCTTTCTGAAAATATTGAAGCCTGCCTGGGTGGACCACTTCGGGGGCCGATTTTGAGTTTGTCTTTCTACACAAACTGTCTTTGTAACCTTATTTGTTGTGGATTTGTGTTTCAGACATCCGAAAAAAGAATAAAAATAGTATATAACATATTTGTTTAATTTGTATTTGTTGGCTGAAAAATAAACAAACAGTATTTAACTTAACTGCGTCCAACTTTAAATACATCACATTCACATAAGTTTTGCGTTGTAGACATTTTCTTAATTTCTGTTTATCTAACTAGCAATTTATGTAACATTATTTTTTTCGTTGCATTAAAATCTAAATCTGCGGTTAATTGGTTAACATGTTACCAGTGGACCTCATGGTCAAGTAGAAGTAGACCTCATGGTCCAGTAGAAGTTGACCTCATGATCCAGTAGAAGTAGACCTAATGGTCCAGTAGAAGTAGACTTCATGGTCCAGTAGAAGTAGACCTTTAGAAACGTTCTACTCTTTCAATTTTTCTATGTGTTAACTATAATAGACAGCTTGAATATTTGCAGTGGCTAAACATGTGGTTTAATTACGATAGGCTCGTTATTTTATTTTCTGATTTATTTGTTAATCACGTTCTATGTAAGTACCAAATAATCGGTAAAGAATCATAGCACTATTTTGGGGGTTCGGAAAAAGTTTCTTGCTAGTTAAATTTACTTGAAACACTAACGAGTGCCAGAAAGATAGTGCAACCAAAAACCATAAGTTTCTCATTTGTCTTGCTAAAGATTCAGTCTCGCTTTTCACTTGAGCACCATCTATTTTTTCTGCTAGTTTTTCTAAACCATCACACACTTTTGCAGCTTGGAATCTTACAGATTTAATACTTTTAATTCCACTTTCCCATCGTGTTTCTGATAATGGTTTAACAGACAGACATTTCTAATGCTTTTTAAAAACTTTCCATTTTTTTCGTAGTTAAAACAAAAAGAGTGTATAGAGGCTGCTGGGTTCCAAAAAAGTTTATGGGGTCTCAACACGTTTTAATTTAAAATTATGGTGCTCATTAATTTGTATAATGTATGCGTTAGAAATATATGTATGTCGTTATTAATTGAAGTTACCTAAATCTTTTGAATCTCTAAAT
Organism: Biomphalaria pfeifferi; assembly: GCA_030265305.1. Classification (NCBI taxonomy): domain Eukaryota; kingdom Metazoa; phylum Mollusca; class Gastropoda; family Planorbidae; genus Biomphalaria; species Biomphalaria pfeifferi. The sequence continues at coordinate 1,088,224 of JASAOG010000105.1, read as the reverse complement.
ATGTTAACCCTTTCAGTCCAACATCTTTAAAAGACTGCAATAAGCATGACTGATAGTGATATGCTAACTTTAAATTGCGTGGCCCTTGCCAGGCACTGTGCCCAATAGGTAAAATCATCCTAAGACCGGACTGACCTATCCTTAGTAAAACTCTTTATGCAATTGAACTTTGGTTTAAAAGTTCATGGGGTTGTATTTTTATGGATGACCTAAGTAGGCTTTAATCAAATTGAGATTATTTAAATTAGAAAGTAATTAGAAATTCATCAATATCATGTTGCGGCCAACAAGGAAGTATAATGTTTTATATAACAGAATGCAGAATTATTCAGATTATCCACTAAAGTTGTTAACACAAATTAGTTTTTCCAATAGAAAAAAACTTTTGAAAGCTACAGCACTTTGGTGAAAATAAGAAACATTCCATACTATTGTTTTGCTTATTAACAAGTACAAAATTATAAGCGTATTCAAATATGTATAAAAAATGTAAAGGGAGCAGCAAAATCTACATTTAACCAGTAGTGCAACCATCCCTGAAAAAAAAAATCAATATTTTTCTAATCGATAGTAAATCTAAAAGACAGATCTGAATGTTTATCGGCTTTTTGTTGGGAAACTACTATCTACTGTAGATGGCTCGTAAAGTTTATTTGACAGTGATTATGTACTTAGTCAAATATAAATAAAATGCAAAGATGAATTTCTTTTCTAATACAAAATCTTAATTTTCACTAATTATCTTTATCACAACCCAAATTAGGCCACGCGCAGTCAATTTCGCATAGGGCCCAGCAACCTGTAGGACCGGTCCTGTGTAAAATCTAGTTAAAAGAAGCTGCTCGCGCCTCAAATTAATGAAGAATTACTTAAGGTCAACAATTCTCGTAGATAGATTAAAACATTTGGTAATTCTTGATATTGCTCGTTATCTATGTAGGAAATAAAAAAATGTATGATATACTGTAAGACTTCGCTACATGCAAGACTTGTAAAGTAGTGCTGTACGTAGTAAAGAACGAATAAAATGCAAAGACAAATTTATTTTCTAATACAAACTCTTAAATTTCACTTATCCGTATCCCTATCGAAACTTGGACCCTCGAAATCCGTTTCGCATAGGGCCCCACAATGATTAAGTCCGGCCCTGCTATTTAGTGACGGGTAAATACTAAATAGATTACTTGTACTCCTCCTCCCCTCTTTTTTTCGCGGACCGCTAGAATAAAAAAGAATGAGCTTTCTATGACTTTTTTGGTCACAACGGTTAAGTCTGTAGTTTGAATAGCAAAGTGTTTATGTTCATCACATTGAAAATATCTTTGCCTTTGGTCGTAGTTGGTAAGTCTTTGCAAAATAAGAATTCGTTGACACATTTTTCATCCTTTATGAACCGAATAAAAGCTAGCAGCTAAAATCAGTGGATTCATCAACTTGAAGAGACCACAGCAGAGACACTTCATCGTCAGTCACACCTAAGTGTTCGCAGATTTAATCTTGTAAATCTGACGATAAGTTTTTAATTCTTTTTCGGCAGCATCGGGTCCAAGGATAGTTTCAACAATTATTGCTAAAGCTATAGTTAGGGCTGGTGCAATGACTGATTCAGCCTCTGTGTGTGCTTTCTTGCGTTTTGCTAATAACTGAGCAATCTTATAATTTGCAATTAATTCCTTTTCTGGCAGCTTTAGGTACTCGTAGTTCGTAAGATTCTTCAGGTTACGAAGATATGAAACCATATCCAATGTAATCTTCTTTGTACCTTCGTTTGGTTCTTTGCTTTTCATTTAGCGCTTTCGCAGTTTCATTATTGCTAAAGTATTTCTCCATGGATAACAATGAATAATGCTTTTCATACACCTAAACAACTTACATCGCTGTGCGACTGCTAAGGCGGCCTACATTTGAGTCATTATAATAATATATGTATAGTGGAAAATTCCATAACCTGAATAGCTAACACCCCTTTCCGTCAATATGGAGCGACCCACTACTTTTACTAGTCTTTGGAAATGGGGATGTCATTACAACGTAAAATAAAAATTTAAAAGTAGGCAGACCTATTAAACGCTGCACGTGTAGCGTTCTGAAAACTCCCGCGGCAACCTGCAAATCTAGTGGGAAATAGTGGGAAGCGTGGTCCAGAGGCTAAGTGAGCTTGAACTTGGCTTGTCTTGGCTACCTAGAAGGGGGCTCGAGGTTCGACACGCCTAAAGGCAGCACGGAAAACCAACTCCTAGATACCCCCTTCCCCCCACTGGTCCACAAATGAGATTGGACCAAAAGCGCTCTGAGCATGCTATTAGCATGAAAGTAGCGCTATATTATAATAATAATAATAATCTTCGGTGGCAAACTAGTGTGCCGCGGCACACAGTTTGAGAAACACTGCTCCAGATGAACGAAAACAAGACAGAAATAATTAAGATTGGAACTTGAAATATCACAAATATCGAAAGCAAAGATTCCAATTTTATCATGAACCGCCAGATCTTTTTGTCCATGTAGTTCTCAATCTTGGAGTTTTCTTTGACTCAACATTACCTTTCGACCCACACTTACGTCAGCTCTGCAAGGTTCTTTATCTGCAGACTTGGCCAGATCCGACCATATTTGACGAAGAAGTCAACAAAAAAGAGGGCTGTAGCATTTATACTCTCCCATATTCAATAATGCGACGCCGTGATGGAGGTAAGCCTGATGACAAAATCGCCAAACTGCAACGAATTCAGAACAATTGTCATCTGTGCATCTGCAATAAAGAAATGTCCTTGTACCTATGTCAACTGATTTCCCTGAGAGAACAATGCGCTATATGGGCTCAACGTTTCTAGAAGGCTTTAAGTTGAAAACCCCTTCTTCAATATTACTCTAAAGCAGTGATGGGCAACCTTTTACTACCGAGGGCCGCATTAAAAAAAATAGAAATTGATGGCCGCATTAATATATGTATATTAAAATATGTTAATATTAAAAATGTTCTGGAACTGTGGAATTAGCTTACTAGTTGTTATTCTTGTGACTAGTGTCAATTTTAGTCAGTCAGCATAGACCTGTTCTTACATTTGTTTATTTTGAAACAAAGAAAATGCTTGTTCACAGATGTATGTGGACCCAATTAATGTGAAAAGTAAAGTGTAAAGTTTTAAAGATTTTTAAGCTTCTGGAACCCATAAAAATTTAGTGAAAGAACTGACTAGAATTTCTCTTTTATGTCATAATCTGCTTGATGGTATGTACTCTTGAGCTAAATCAGCTTCTGCACTAAATGGTGAGCTGATTTCAAAGTCCACAATCAAGGTATCTAAATATTTTTTTTTACTTTTAAACCGTTTCACTAGAAATAGTTTCACCTTTCAGCAAAGGGAAATGACAAAACCTGTTTCCACTTGCTTACCTGGAGAAATAGGAAAGCTTTGTTTGAAAAGATTTAACATTCACAAACATTTCATGTGCAAACAACCTATTTAAGAGGCCCGAAGGCAAAGATAAAGTCTGTCTTTGACTCTTCAATAGAAATATTAGTAACAAAGTCACAGTCAGTATCGTTTAAGGAATATAGCAATTTCTTCCTTGAGATAACATATTCTTTTCAGTACATTGTCCATGCAAAGCCATGTGGTACAGAACATCGGAATGTTTTGTTTCCAAATCTTAAAGTACTTCTCGGAACTGCCTGTGGTTTAGAACTTAGCTCTGATAAGTTAGATCACTGTGATAATATGATTAATAATATGTTAAATATTCAATGAATCTTTGCGCAGACTTTCTCGTTTAGAGTTTATGGTTGAAATATTGTTGTAATTGTTCTTAAATTTATTTAAAAAAACTGTTTTTCTCACTTAAATCACTGGCTTCATCTATTGTAACACTCGCCATCTTACTCCAAGCCAACCCAACACTTTCAACACAATTCTTCATAGCATTGAATAAGTACCAGAATGAGTTTGTGTCTTTGACTGAACTATTGACTTCTGATTCTTATCACTCTTGAGGAAGAGACAAGAAACATTGTCTCTACACGTCATTCTAAAAAGTTTAAATACCTTCGCATTTCCATATGTATAATCTGTGGGAATACCTGATTTCTCTAGGTGTCCGCGCGCCGCATTAAACACTCCTGCGAACGTATGTTGCCCGCAGGTTGTAATTTGCCCACACCTGCTCTAAATCAAACTACAATCATCAAATTCTACGAACGCATGAACATAAAAAGGTGCTGCGTTTGTTTAAAAGAAAAAACCTCCAGAGATTTTTTTAGTTTTAACACTCTCCCCCAACAATAGTTTTGACAAAAAAACTTCCGTTTTTAATATATTATCTAAAGCAAACTACAGTCACCAAATACCACGAGCGTAGCCAAGTGGGGTTACAAATCTTTACAAGTCGCTGGACTCCATTAATAAAGTGCAGTGAATAGCAGATTTCGTTTGTGAACTAGCCTTTTTTAATAGCAGGATAATGCAAAGGAGATACCTCAGAATATGAATTGTTTATGTTTTAAATACCAGAAATAGTGCTCCGCCCCGGACCCTACTGATGGAGCTCACAGCTCAAAGCTCTCAGGCTAAGTGCGCTTAAACTTGACATGGATTGGGGGCTCGAGGTTCGACACCCGACTCGGGTAGAGTTGTGTTTAGTGAGCACCTAAAGATACCCCTTCCACTCACTGGTCCACAAATGAGATTTAACCAACACCTGAAAGCATGAAAGTAGCGCTATATAAAAGTCATAATTTAATTTTAATTTAATTTTTAGTTTTCTTTTCTGATGCGTTCTTATCATTAAATTGGATGATTTAGGTTTACCAAACCGAATCTGAAATTTCCTTATCAGACAGCTTTATATAATTTTTTTCAAGCCAGTATATCTTTCAGGCCTCTGATGAACGTGTGACGCTTTAAAGTACTCAACCAGCTTTCTTTGGGGCTAATCAAAGAGGAAATGTTTTGCTAGATCAGATTACGTTGTGTCCTGCTAAGAAGCAAATAAAAAATTATTTCATTTCTGTAGTTAAAAAATAAGATAAAAAATTATTTACGTCAAACCGCACATTAAAGAATAATCCTGCATGTGCCTTGAATCAGTTTTATGCCTGCTTTAATTATTGTCAAATAGATAATATGTAACCGTAAGAAAACTTTATACTTTAAATAAATGTGTTTATATTAGAAAGAACGGGTTTCATGTTAATCAATAAAATATTAAATTCAATATAAATTCATAAATTTTTTACAACTTGTTCGAAACACTTGCTTTTAGTTATTACCTTTTTAAAAAGCTAGTCAATTTTATTTTAGGAGTGAGTAAATTTTATCTGAAAAAAAAGCGTTTAAGGATTTCCAATTTTCATCCGATTGAAAGCTAATTTCAGCACTACCAGAAATCTTTGAGTTTGCTAGCTTTAACATTCAGATGGGTAAACATATAAATATACTATTTATTTAATTTAAAACCTAGATATATAATTTGTAAAATAATGTTTCAATGTCGTAGATAAGATTTTTATAAGCAGTTCATTTTTTTGTTTTATTGTAAAAAAAAAAATATTCTAGTCATTTCTTATAATGTGTAATACTTGATTATTTATTGGGGGGGGGGGGGGGGGGGGAGATTGCCTGTGTTTAAATGAGAACCCGATTTTCTATTTGAAAAATGTTACAGTGATTAAAAAAAGTAATAATAAACATTTCAATTATATAAAAATGATAAATCAACGTATCTTATTCATATATAAATACTACATGCACACACACACACACATATATATATATATATTATATATATATATATATATATATAATGTGAAAAAGTAAATAATATAACGATTAGTCAAGGGTTATTAAAAAAAGGATTTATGTATCATATTTTTTTTTTCAATATTATTATTAATTAATGATAGCTAACTCTTTGTAACACTATTAATATGATTTAAATACAATTGTAACAGCGCTTCTCGGCTATTCAATAGAGACGTTATAGAAATCGATTGACGATGTGCCAGCGTTGGTCTAAAGCCATCAAAAAATGTTGCTTTTTACCAATCTTATATTAACTTACTATGTATGTCTGGCAAAACGTTTGTACACGTTATTTCTCCCTCACCCAATATCAGAACAACTTAAAAAGTTTATAATTAGTTCTTGTACCTGACAAAACAAGATACAATAAAAGAAAGCTAATTAGTTAATTAGCTATTGGTAGTTAATTATTTTGTTTGGTATTTGAACAAAGGAAATAAATTGTACTTGAAAGATGTGGTGACATAAGCTAAATTAGTCATCTTATTACTTTGTATAGAGGATTGGTCGTTGCTTAACTTACTATAGATAACCTTAAACCTATTTTCATAAGCACTTTGCTGGCACAGTTGTTAATGTGTTGATTTGAGTCCTAGAGTTCAAATTTAATTCTTACAACAAGCCTCATTTATCCCCCCCTTTTTTTCATTATTTCAGCTGCTCAAGACAAGTAATATCTTTTTTTTATCTTATAAATTGAAGACGTTACTTCAGAAAAGAATATAAATAACGTCTTAAAATCTCAAGTGTCAATCTAGTCATGCGAGTCAATCAGTGACCTAAACTCTGCTAAGTCGTTTGTTTTTCTGGCTGATTTAGGCAACCCATTCTATATTATTTTCAAATGAAACTTAGGAAGAACGACCACTTGTACAAATTGGTCCTAGCATATGGAATAAGAAATGCGGCTCTATCTCGATGTCTTTTTGAGTATTTCTTTAGGTTTTGTTTCTTTTTTTCCTGTGTTTTATGTATTATTGCTACTTTACGTTTTATTTTTCTGTATTGAACTGTCCTAAAGTCTCTAAATTTGGTGATTTTACTACTGGTGTTACTCTAAACAAATGTGAACGTTCGTTTTGATATAAATCTCACGGCTCTACAGTCTGAAATATCATTTAAATATTATATTTTAATTTTACTTTTAGGCTAATACACAAAAAAAAATTCATCCTTATTGACTGAAACTTTATGGTGAAGTACAATGAACAGTTCCAGGACAATTGATATTAATTTCAATCTGACTCAGATAGTTTCACCCGCTAGTTCTGATGTTAGTAATGACGTTTATATGGTAATTCTTATTGTCACCAATGTTGTTATAGGAAATATTCTTTCTCTATTGGGAATATTAGGAAGCATATTTAATATAATCATTTTATCTTATCATAAAATGCAGGACACAACTAATATAGTACTGTTAATTATTTCTATTTGTGACTTAATTTTTTCTATTACACAAATATCATTTATTTTGTCTGAGTCATTTTTTATACACTGGTATATTTTACAATGGGTTTTTATTACAAACAACCTAATTTTTAGTAGATTAAATTTTTTGGCAGTTATTGCTAGTATCCATTTAGTGACTTTAGTTTCTATTGAAAGAATGGTTGCTATATGTTTTCCATTTCATGTTTACAGAGTTTTTACTATATTTCGAATGAAATGTATTATTGTTGGAATAGTTTTTTGTAACATTATTTTACAAACTCCTTCTTTTTTCAGTTATGAAATGTATTATATTCAATACAAAAACGTAACAACACCAGTTCTAAGATATGGAGATTTATATTCTCGAAACTTTGACTTTTTAAATAAATATTCTAATATAACGCCAATTTTTATCTTAACTTTACTACCCTTCTGTGTTATTTTTTTATGTACAAATCTAACATTATTTCATATTTATATGACATCAAAAACTAAATCCTCAATATTTTCAAAGGAAGCTCTCGCTAAACGTAAAAAAGAAATGAAATCTGTTAAAATTGTTTTAATTATTTGTGTTTTCATTATGTTTCTTGTTTTAATTCCTCTTTTTGTTCAACAAATACTCTTTACATTTGCTTTAGTTCAGATATCTGACAAACAATTAAGGATATTTTTCTGGATTGTAAATCTACTTGTTCAGATAAATTCTTCTTTTAATTTTGTTATTTACGTTACAAATAGTCCAAAATTTAAAAAAACTTTGGTGAACTTTTTTTTTCATAAAGTAAAAAACAAAAAATATGAAACTTCTTTCTGTCACAAATTATTTAATTGCTGAGATATTTTTAAATTTTTTTTATTGACTTTTGTTCCAAGAATAAAAATAGTGAAAAAAAATCTTTGACAGTGGATGTATATTGTTGGAGCTCTTAAGCCCACTGGGACAATGCTAGTTTGACCGTTATACTCTTTGAAAATATAAAAAAAGACTGTAATTCATTGTAGAGTGCAGTGCACCTCTGTGGATCGAATATTACCTACAAATAATTTACTTTTTTTATTCCACTCCAGCTTGTTTTTATCCACACGTAGCTCAATTTGGCTCGACTTGCTTCATAGGAATCTCACGCCTTAGTGTAGACATTCGTTCGTTAAGCACAATTTCATGCTTTTAGATTTCTAAATGCTCTATGATTCTATCACTTATATGGATCAGTTGGGAAAGGGAAAAGGAGCGTAGGGGGTAAGCGGATATCTTGGTGAATGTAAAGAATGTTATAGTGATCACTTTTTAAATTAGTTAAAAAAAAATTTACTACTTTAATTGGAACTTTTAATAATGATGTTCTGGCATAATGTATAGAATACAAAATACAGACAATGTTCATAATGGCTATTACTTTTATGTTATATATTACTATTTCTTGGATTGTATTTGTCAGTCAACTATATTCACATCATGGTTAATATGTTGTTTCAAATTTATTAAATTAAATAAAATGTGTTACCATAACACTAGTTAAAAAAATCTTTTAAATTATTATAGATAATGGATTATAAAAATCTCTAATTTGCTTTGTATTAAAGTACTTCTAGTTCTTTTTCTGTTCTTTGTGTATGCAAATAAGGGAGGGAAATAATAAATATCAGGTATAATTGTTAATTCATGAATTATGTACCTTTTAAGTATGCGTTGCATCATATTTGCCCTGGTAATTTTTAAAATTATTTTTATGCAGCAATATGAATTTGAAAAAATAATTCAGTAAATAACTTAAAAAAAAACTTTTTTTTAATACTCGAACATACGAAATTTAGGTGCAAAAATTAAATGTAACTAAACGTTCTGCTTTAACACAATAATGAGAGCTGAAAAAAATAGTTGTTGTTTAAAGAAAAGTCGTCATTGAAATATATTGTTTAATTTTAGTTGTTTTTTTAATATATATGAGATTTCGTCCTATATTTAATAAACTCATATGAAATTTATTGTTTAATTTGTATCTATTTCTTAAAAAAAACTAATATTTTTATCAGCTACATAAAAATACATATATATTTGTGGTTGTAGCAATGACTTAATTGAAATTATAACCACTAATGAATCAACATCTGTCATTACAGAAACAGATCGTTGCCAGTATCCTGAATGTAGACAACTTGTGTAATGATTTCCTAGATATATGTTAATAAGTTAAGTAATTAATTTATTTCAAGATCTATATCTTTTTTGTATTTTTTTTTTAAAATCTACAGTACAGTAAAAGTAACATTTAATTTGATCAGCCTCTGAGCTCATTATAATTTGTACTTGGTTCAACCCTAGTTCGTTAAAATGTTGGCTTGAGGAAACTTGCTTTGTTTATTTATGGTACACTTAATACTATATATATCTATATATAATATGTTTATATGCGCAGAAATCTTTAGCATCAGAAGCACTATTTTATAACTCCTAGATCTATATTGACTTATATTGTAGATATAAAATTAAATCCCCAAAAAAATGTTCATTTAAATGGTTGCTGCCAAAAAGCAAACTGTAGCCTATAAAATATTTCGTCACAGAGCTGAGAAGAAGCTTATTCACGCATTCACACATTTTTTTTTCACTTAGTTTAAAATGTTACTAATTCATTCCTCAATATATACTTAAATAACTAAGCATTTTTCAAAATCAGTTAGGCTTTACACAATAAATTACCACATGTGTACAATTTTTCAAATCGATTTTTTTTGCTTTATCTCTATCCAATTTTAATGTTAAATTTGACCCTTTTTAATTACATCACATTTTATAAATTATATTATTTATTTTCCTTTTATCATATAAATTACAAACGTTACTAGCACTGTATAAGGATAAGATTCTCTAGATATATACATTTGGAATTAAGATTTCAAAGAAACTGCCGGGGTAAAATATGAGTGCCTATTAAATTTCTTCTTTATTGGTAGAGAAGTGATTTATTTAACATAAAAAGGGGTATTACTTTCAAACTGTTCCGCAGGGGGAGAAAAGCTGAAATTAAAATGAGTCAAAAGTCCATATAATATATATATATATATATATACTAAACTGCGGGTGGAGGAGGCTAAATCAACAAACCACACAAAGCCTATGAATTATTTAGCTATAGAAACGAGTTGCTAAAGATTGTATTGGGGTGTATAGACGATGGGGTGGGGTATGCAGGGAAGGAACGGAATGATGAAACTACAGTTGACTGGTCAGTAGTGTGTTTACTAAATTGCATAAAAAAAAGAGGAAAGGTTTCAGCCTTTATAAACAATTTTTTTTTAAAGATCAACTGATATAACTGGTTGATAAATGTTAGTTATTTTAATAAATAATAGTCATCTCATCTCTGCTTGTGGTCCCTTCTGGGGCATAGGCCACCAGCTTCCTTCAGGCAACTCGATTCTGGCCGAGTCTCTCCAACTGACCCATGTCTTACCCATCCTCTAGACATCTGCTTCCAAATCACGACGCCATGTATTCCTGGGCCGTCCCCCCTTCCTCTTTCTTTGGAGGTTTGCCTTTGATAGAATTTCATTATTATATTCTTTCTGAAAATATTGATACTTGCTTTTTTACCTGGCTGGGTGGACCACTTCTGTTAGAATTTAATACCGATATTCTTCTGAAAATATTGAAACCTGCCTATTTTCCTGCCTGGATGGATCTGTTCGTGGGCCGATTTTGAGTTTGTGTTTCCACACAAACTGTCTTTGTAACGTTGTTAAAATATAGTTTATATAGTGGCTGAAGCTTTCTGCCTAGAAATGGGTGACGTCATCTCACCCCTAGAATTATGGGAACGCATGTTTGCTGTCCAAAGTTCTACCAACCTGAATCTAGCTGGTGGAGACAAAAATATATTGCCGCCCGATAGCCGTAGATGTCAGGAATTTGTATTGGCCGAAAATGTCATTTGGATGACCAAGACGGGTAAGGAAAGGGGCCATTGGTCGGACGTAGACCAAGAGGGTCAAGATTGGCCGGAGAGTCTCGTCTTGCCAAATATCTTATATAATACAGACGTTACTTCAAAAAAGAATATTGATACGTCGGTCGCGGCTGTTAGCTCGTTAGACCCGGCACCCGCCTGCTTCACCCCTTCCCTTTTGCATCACCACCCTCTGGTGGGAGTAGGAGGCGAGGAGGGGTTAAGCTAACCCCCTCCCTCAATCTCATTCTTATTCAAGTCTCGTGCTGGAGTTTTCACTGACTACAAATTTTTTGGAAGAGCCCGTAAAGAAGAAAAATGCGAATACGGTTTCTGGAAAGTTCTCTGAAGGGAACGCGATAGAAAATATAAAAAGCTGCAGTAAGATAGTAAAAGGGGGAAAGAATACAGATGACATGATACATACACTCACAGAGACACACACACAGACGTGTACACACAAATACATACACACAGAGTCTACTAAATCAACGCTAAAATCTTGTCTAAAGGAAGATACACCTTGGTGCCGCTCAGAGAATGTTAAGTGTTACAGTAACTAGACACGAGATTAGTCTTTGAGTAGAACTAGTGATATCGTTCTGTGTAACACTTGTCTCTTTTGTCTCTTTATGACAATCTTTTCTTTTTCTCTTTTATCCTCCTGGGCGATCATTTTGTTTTGGTTTTTTTCCACCAGGTCAGTCTTTTCATTTTCTCTTTATACAAAGCTTAATAAATCAACTCACTCTGTATGTTTGGTCAAAGGTTTGTACACACAATCTCAGATCAATTTGAAATTCTAAACAGTTATTTTTTTTACCTGACAACATTTAAAATTAACCAATTAGTTCATTAACTATTGGTAATTAATTATTTCGTTTGGTATATCGAACAAAGGAATACTTATAGGTCGACAATCTAAATTGAAACAAACAATATATCACTAATACAATTCTCAAAGTAAATAGGTGCTGAAACAAATGTGATACATACATATATTAGACATAAATGGCAGCACCAGGGACAAAGTTTTAAGAGAGAAAGTAGTGAATTAAAATGCTACGAAAATAAGGGATTGCGCCGACCGAGGTTCGAACCTGTGACTGGACTCGACACCACTGCCTAGCGATAAAGCACCAAGCGAACTTAACCTCTAGACCATCGGAATGTCAAAAAAAAAAGTTCTTCTGAGCCAGAGTCATTTCTCTGGTATTCAAATTGCCACCCCAGTGGTCAAAGGTCACAAGCCCCAGCTAGCACCACCGCCTAGCGATAACGCAACAAGCGAGTCCAGAGTCACAGGTTCGAACCTCGGTCGACGCATTCCCTTATTTTATAGCATTTTAATTCATAACTTTCTCTCTTAAAAACTTGGTCCCTGGTGCTGTCATTTATGTCTAATATATGTATGTCTCACAATTCTCAAGTAAGCACTTCACTAGCAGAGTGGTTAGCAGGACAGAACAATGGGGTGTGAGCTATGAGCTTGAAGATATAATTCCCTTTTTATTTTTTGTTTGTTTTGTAAATACGTTTACAAACCAATAAAGTTCAAATCCACCCAGATATCTCTCCCCTCCCCCCCCCCCCCCCGCCTTTTATCCGATAAGTCCAGGTAAATGATAGGGTCAGCGCTTGTTGAGAATGCTTAAAGCATGTATAGCGCTAAATGAAAACAATTAGTAAAAATGTTATTAATTGCACAAATTAATTATTGTTTGGTCTAGATCTATTACAAATTTAATGACAAGACTGATCCAAATGAATTGATACAATAAAACTTCGAATAATCTTTTTTTTTTTTAATGTTTTTCTTATTCTCTTTTTATCAGGCAGCTGATAGACAAGTGAAAACTGTTAATATCTAAATATTAGCATTGAAAGACATTGGGTTCTTGTCAAACTCACTAGAAGTGCGATATTATAAAACGCTGTTATGATGAGGGTTCTGTTTTAATTTCTATACAAGAACAAGTTACTTTCAAGCAGTTTCAATAGATATTTATTTAAAAAAAAAAACACTTTACAATGCAATTCCAACTCTATAGCTCCTCCTTCGTGATCGAAGATGAGCACATTTCTAATATCCTATGGACTCGAAGATGACTGTTAAGTCCAATCCTCGCTTTAAAAAGCCGGCCGCATATGTTGCATGGGTGGGTTTGGTCAGTTACAGATAGGCCTGCTTCTTCTCTCAGCTTTTTGTTGGTTCAGCGCTCTTCTTGCTTCAAATCTCGAGACTCTGAGTTTCAGTGCTTCACGCTATGAGGAGCTATCAAGAGCTAGTGCTTTCTAGCCGTGAATGTCGATATCGCAATCCTAAAAGGAGCTCTTGAGAGTGTCTTCGTAGCGCTTGTCTTGTCCTTTCTAGGAGCACTTTCCTGCGCACAAATAGCCGTACAGAAGTCTTTAAGGAATACGATTGTCTGGCATGCGGACTACATGTCCCGCCAATCGAAATTGATATCAACGCACCTTATGGATACTCCTTAGGATAGGTGGAAGAAGTTTAACTTTTTGATTTAACTTTTAAAACTAATATTGTTGTCTTTATTTTAGATTTACATTTTTATGTGTTTGTGTTGTTTTTCTTATGTTTGTTTTCTATTTTATTACTAACCCTTGAAAGTGACTAACATATTTCAATGTATTATGAGGTAGGACTAAACATCCCGGGTACGCTATTCTGCCTCAACGTTGCACTCGGGTTAAAAAGGTGGTTAGGCTAAATGAATGGCAAAACAATACTCCTGTGGGAATGCGAGAGTGGTCCCATTGCACGGAGCGGAGATGAAAGAGAGCTCCCACGGCCCTGTCGATAATCCATGCGCCGTTACTCAAGGGACCGCTACACTAATGGCGAGTTCTGCACGGCTAGCTTGGTACAACATAGGAAAATGGCGGAGGTTCCAGGTGTACTCGGCCTTCGGCCTTGCATTCTAGCCCATGCGCCCGGATTGCCAGATATATTGGAAATAGCAATGCTTTTCATAGGCATTGACTTGGATCTCTTCCAGACAGAACGTTTGTTCAAAAGTTGTTTTTTTTTTTTACTGTTGTTCAAACAGTTGTTTTTTCAAACCTAGAACTCGAAGAGCCTTCGGCTCAATTCTTTGACTATCAAATGGACAAAACATTAACTTACTTAAATCCTGTGAGCCCGTGTCATTGATCTAAAAAGACTTGGTTAAATGTTTATATACACGGGAGATTTTTAAGAAATCAAAACAAGAAATGTCCAAAAGGGAACAATATTTAATTATCGTCATTGTTAATATGATTACTAATTTTATTTTAGGGATAAAAATGTAGTAGATATTTTACACCTTTTATTCTATGAGTGCACATGAAATTCGTTTTAAATAGATTTTAATAAAACGTAAAATGAACCATTATTAATAATAATTGATATTTTACTTTGAAAACATAGCCATAAACACTATGTTTTCGCTCTTATTTATTGTCAATCTGAATATGTTCACATGTATGTACATTGTCCAATTAATTAATCTGTAACTATTTTTTCTGTGAATAATTAGATATTTTTTTCTAGTCTACACATAATGTTCTTGTCATTAGTAAATTTAGTGTCCATGTTTCAGTTCAAAGTTTTGTTTTAATTTGATCTTACATTGCAAGAAGGCAGCTGCGGCTCATCAGAAATGTTTCATTAATATACTTCAAAGCAGAGTTGTTTAAATAAACTGTAAATCCCATAAGCCTTTAGGTTTCAATCAGTATAAGATAACACTTTCATTCGAGCTAATTGGGATAAAACATAAAAGAAAAACATAGATAGAATGTATTATTTCTGGTCTTAGCCAATGTTATCCTCCCAGTCAGAACTATAAATATACAAATTAGGAACGTTATATTGCAGTAAATTTTTTTTGTTTATTTCCATCGAATGAGATGTTGATGTTTAAAACAAAAAAAAAACACTCTCTCGCATTACGTCATAACGTGAAACAAATACACACACAAAGTGTAGACCATGACCTGTATGCTACTGTTATTTAATAACAATGTTATGTAAAAGCGATGGTTAAGCTGCAATGACTGACCTTAGATATCAATATATTGATACAGACAACACTTTCCCATTATAACAAAAACATGAGCAATAGGATTGTCTACACTGAAAGGTATTAACTAAGAGAACAATATTTGAGTTGTTATATTTTTTTTTTCTATGAGACGAATACAATGAGTGTAAAGTTCTGGACAACGCAATAAGTGAAGCGATTAATTTTTTTGTAATTTATTGACTTTTGAATCAGTAGAATAGTGTCATGTTTGTATTTCAGTGTCATTAGTGTGTACAATGTCGTTATTGTCTACAGCTTCTTTTTTTTTATTCTATAATTGTGACAAATTGGGTATTTTTACAAAATAAATAATACATTGATTTATTTTTAAAAAATATATTTTTGTTTATAGTCTTGAGAAACACTAGTTATATCAGTCAATGTAAACATAGAGTTGAAGCTAGGTGCTGAAACAAATGATACATACATATATTAAACATAAATAAAAAAAAAGGACCAGGGACCAAGTTTTTAATAGAGAAAGTAGTGATTTAAAATGCTACGAAAATAAGGGCATGCGCCGACCGTGGCTCGAATCTGTGACTCTGGATTCGACACCTACGCCTAGCTATAACGCACCAAAAACATTCTTCTGATCCAGAGTCATTTTGCCCGTACGCAAATTACCACCCCAGTGGTAAAAATATTTTAGTAGCATTTTAATTCATTGTAATTAAACCTAGCTATAACTCTATGTTTACATTTAGAGCATTATTGCTCGTACCCACTGAAACTTCTATATGTAATGTGTTTATGTTGTCCACTTGTCTTTGTGAGAGATATAACATTAGATAGAGCCATTGTTTGTCTAATACGGCTGTCTGTGTCTGCTCTATCGAAGTTGTTAGTGAACGGATGCTGCGAGGGTGGGGGAGGGGCTAGCTGGGGCTTGTGACCTTTGACCACTGGGGTGGTAATTTGCATACGGGCGAAATGACTGACTTCTGACTCAGGAAACTGCAGATCAGTATCACTAAACAGCATGACATTTAAAATCGTAGAAAACATAATATGCAGAGGCATAGGAAGCCACTTAAAGAAACACGTCTAATAGGATAATTTGATGATTTTTCATAAGGCGTACATAATAATGAACAATCAGATGCTATCTTATTCATTTTTTCTAAGGCAATTGACGAAGTTCACCACCATAATGTGTTTAAAATTAAAATATTTTGGCATTGCTGGTTCATTACATCAATGGACTATGAGTAACTATATAGGGAGAGAACAGCTGTAATAATAAATGCCTCTAAAACAATACCAATAACAGTAAATCATGTGTACCACAAGGAAGTCTTATTTGACTCCTTTTTTAAATTTACATAAATGATTTACCGAGTGGCATTAGTTCAGGAACAAAAGATAGATTATTTGCAGAAGATTGCATAATATATAGAACAATAAAAACAACAAAAGACACAGAAATTCTACAAAAAGAATTAGATGAATTACAGAAATTGGAATCAATCTTTGAGCATGTCTCTCCACCCAGAAAAATGTCAGTTATTAAGAGTAACAAAAAAAAACTAAAACAAATTAATTCCACTTATATTATTCATGGCAAACCAGTAACACAGAATAAAAACTCAAAATATCTAGGTGTTATAATAAATGAAAAACTATCATAGAATTCACAAATTGAAGAAACTATTTGAAAAATCAAACAAAGTATTAGGGTTTATTAAAAGAAATTTCTTCTAATCAAATAAGAACATAAAACTAAAAATTTATTTAACCTTGGTTTGGCAAATAATAGAATATGCATTCTCTGTCTGGGATCTCTGAACTTTATTGAACAGACACAAAAATGAGTAGTGAGATTCGCAACAAACGAATATTTACATTTGACTAGAGTAGCAACTTTAGTCAAATGCACTAAATTTAGAAAGCCTTCAGGATAGAAGACTCAAAAGTAAAACAGCATAATCTTCAAATACAAAAACCAAATCTAATAAAATACTTAGAAAGACACAATGATAGTGGCAATTCCTTTGTTCCATGTGCTAAGACAAATTTGTACAAAAGCTCCTTTTTTACTAATGCTGATATAGAATTAAATGGGTTGCCTGACTCAGACAGGAAAACCAATGACTTAGCAGAATTTAAGTCATTGATTACCATGCATGACTAGATTAACCTAGAAACAAGCATGGGAAGTAACGTCTGTATTACATAAGAGAACTACTTGATAAGAGAGGTGAATAATTTGATCTATTTAATAGCGGGGTAACATTAAAAATAGTTCATAGAAGTAAACAAGTGAAACTAAAAAATAGAGGTAAAACATTTAATTTTTTAATAGTGGTGAAACCTTTTATGTCTATGGGTAAAACATTAAATTTTTTAATAGCGGTGAAAAATTCAAACTGTTTAACAGCTGTGAAATTTTGAAACTGTTTAATATCAGAAACCATTTAAATAATTCAGACTATTTATAGTGTTACATAATTCAAACTATTTAATTGAGGTGAGCATTTCAAACTTTTTAATAGCGGTGATCAATTCACTCTATTTATAGCGGTGAACATTTGAAATTTGTAAATAGCCGTGAAACATTTAAACTATGTAATAGCGGTGAAACATTTCAGCTATTTTATAGCGGTAAGTAATTCAAACTACTTATTAAAGGTGAAACATTTCAGCTATTTTATAGCGGTAAGTAATTCAAACTACTTATTAAAGGTGAAACATTTCAGCTATTTTATAGCGGTAAATAATTCAAACTACTTATTACAGGTGAAACATTTCAGCCATTTTATAGCGGTAAATAATCCAAACTACTTATTAAAGGTGAAACACTTCAGCTATTTTTTTTAGCAATGATTCATTTAAACAATTGAATAGCCGGTAAACAATATCATAGCCAAAGCCTAACCCTACAATGAAGTCACCATGCGTCTCTGAGTCTGTTTGCAAAAGTCAACAAGACGGAGTGTGTCGAGGGGGAGGGTATTTAATTCCCCAAATAATGTCTCATAATAACGTTATAAAAGAAAGCCCTGCAAATCAGTTATGATTCTTCTCGTTTACTGGAAATCGAATTCGTTATCACTACTCTAATTTTTAAATTAATAACATTTTTATTTAAAAAAAATAAAAGATAAATTTCTTAAAAATTAGCTTTCATATAGTGTTTTTTTTATTCATTTGGTCATTGAATCTTTTTTTTTTCCTTTAAATCTGCTATCATACATTATTTCTAAATGCATCAACAATTTACCTATGAATGACTATTTATTTCGTCATCTGTAGCCTGTTAAAGACACACTAGGGACTACGAACAAGAAAGATAAGCCAGTTCATCGGATGCTAAATTAATGATGCACCATAAGAAACCAGGTCTAGTGGCCCATTTGACTCTTATTTGTTCTAAATTAATGATGCGACATAAGAAACCAGGTCTAGTGGCCCATTGGACTCTTATTTGTTCTAAATTAATGATGCGACATAAGAAACCAGGTCTAGTGGCCCATTGGACTCCTTTTTCTTCTAAATGAATGATGCACCATGAAAAAATAGATCTAGTGGCCCATTGGGCTCTTATTTGTTCTAAATGAATGATGCGACATAAGAAACCAGGTCTAGTGGCCCATTTCACTCTTAATTGTTCTAAATAAATGATGCACCATAAGAAACAAGGTCTAGTGGCCCATTGGACTCTTATTTGTTCTAAATGAATGATGCATCATAAGAAATCAGGTCTAGTGGCCCATTGGACTCTTATTTGTTCTAAATGAATGATGCACCATAAGAAACCAGGTCTAGTGGCCCATTGGACTCTGATTTGTTCCAACTGAATGATGCACCATAAGAAACCAGGTCTAGTGGCCCATTAGACTCTTATATGTTCTAAATAAATGATGCACCATAAGAAATTAGGTCTAGTGGCTCATTTGACTCTTATTTGTTCGGCGTCCCGAGACATGACGTTAAACTGCGCTCCTCTTTCCTTAGCACTTTTGGAGCTCAAAAGTGCCCTACTTGTTTTCTATCATTGTGTCTGCCTCCTCTTTTCCTCAGTCTGCCTTCATTGATCATCACTCTGTCTCCTTTTCTCTAAAATCTCACTACGTCCTAGACCAGTCCTTTTGCCGTGGACTGCGACGGGTAAGGGGGGATAAAGAGATCCTGGTGTTTGAGTGGTGGCTATCTGAGGATAAACCACCACAACACAATACTTTGGCTCCAAGTTCCCCTAGACCTGAGGCCCAGATGGCCCGCTCTGGGTCAACCGGCTGGTCATGCCGATCTACCAGCATGGGTCGAAGACCTATGCTTGAGGGCGGTGGCTGGAGGGCCAATTAGGGAGCTACTGTATCGGACACATGTCCGATGCAGTAGTTGACTGAGTATAGCACATGTGTAGCCCTGGCGGGCTCATTCTGGATTTTAGAAAGGCCCTTCCCCTTGTTGGACTCGATGGCGGGTGGGGAGCACAGGTGCCGAACTAATAAGAACATCTATGGATAAGAAAACACCAAAAAAACTACTTGCCCCAGACCTATGTCTGGGCAAGAAACGCCGTATGGAGGATAGAAAGGAGAACGCCACAAAAAGCTGTGCTCCCTGGCCATCATTTCTGGTGATTGAAGTTGATAGCAAGATACACTCTGATGGGCTTTTAAGATGCAGAAGACTCTGTGATCTCCAAGTGGAAGTCATGCCACACAAGAGTCTGAACACCAGCAGAGGTGTAATCAGCTCTAGGGACCTACTGGAATGTTCCGAGAAGGAAGTAGTGGAGGGCATTGAAGGAGTCACCCATGCCCGGCGCATTACCAGGCGCAGGGATGGTGAGGAGGCAAACACCGCCACTATTATCCTTACATTTGGAACTAGGACACCGCCAGAGTATGTGAAGGCAGGATACCTACGAGTTCCAGTGAGGCCCTACATACCTAACCCCATGAGGTGCTTCAAGTGCCATGGTTATGGACACGGCGCGGCAGTCTGCAAGAGGAACACTGTGTGTGCCAGATGTGCTGGAGAAGGTCATGAGGACAAGGGCTGCACAGCCCAGTTCAAATGCCCAAACTGTCACTCTGGCCACTCAGCCTACTCCAAGGACTGCCCTGTGTGGAAACAGGAGGTTGCCGTGCAGGAGAACAAAGCAAGAAATGGATGTACCTTCAGCCAGGCGAAATTGGCTGTATTGGCCCTACCCAAGGGCCAAATCGGCTTGACAAAGACCTATGCCCAGGCTGTTGCTAAGATAGGAAGATCCATAGCCACACAGACGGACATATTGACCCCACCACCCCCTACTACTCCTCAAACTCAGAAGAAAACACCGCCAAAGAACACACCTCTGAAGAAACAAGAAAGCCCTGTTGTCATGCTAAAGAACAGGTTCTCTGTGCTCGCTGATGAGAGCATGGAGACTGAGCAGCTAGTCAAAACCAATACTCCGGGAGAACCCGGAGACATCATGTCTGACACAGGTTTTCCTCAGAGAATCCAGTCAGACACCCCAACCTCTACCGAATTAGAGGTTGACCAACTCCCTAAGGGGAGAAATCAAAGCGGAGAGGATGCTCGAGGTGAGAGAGGAGGTAATAACCTCCGCTCTAACCAGAGGGATCTCCCCTCTCCAGAGAGAAAGACTTCCACCAAAAGGGGGTTGTCCTCCTTTCCAGCCAAACCCAAGAATAAAAATACCAAGGTCACTGGAATTAAGGGAAACCCCTCCAGGGGCCTCCCAAGGCCTAATAGCTCCAAGTAGGTCATCTAGAATAAGCCATGGATTCCAGAATTGTACAGTGGAATTGCAGAGGCCTCAAGGCCAATTATGAGGAAGTGCAGTTACTGATGGACTCTGAGACTCCTGTAGCTGTCTGCCTACAGGAAACATTTTTGAAAGATAGCATCAGCTTCCGAAGCTACAGTGCTTACAGCAAGAATGTTGAGGATGCAGAGAAAGCATCAGGTGGAGTCTGTATCCTTATGAAGGATAGCATCCTCCATGAGAGGGTAGAACTACAGACCACACTACAGGCCGTAGCAGCTAGGATAACCCTTCACAAGGTTATCACTTGCTGCAGCCTGTATCTACCACCAGGCGCTCCATTAAACCAAACAGACATGGAGGACCTATTGAAACAACTCCCCCGGCCTTACATAATCCTTGGGGATTTCAATGCCCATAACACCATCTGGGGATCCAACAATACCGACACAAGAGGCCGTATGCTGGAGGATATCTTCCTCCAACATAATCTATGCATACTTAATGATGCATCACCGACCTACTTGCACCCAGGAACTGGATCTCTCACATGCATTGACCTCACCGTATGCGTCCCTGGACTTCTGGACGACTTCAAATGGTCAGTTAGCAATGATGATCTACGGGGAAGTGATCACTTCCCAATCATCATTATTAACAATCTCCCCTCATTGGGACGACCTCAACGGTGGAAACTGAATAAGGCCGATTGGGAACAATTCCAAAAAAAGATGCTCAGAGGATATCATAGAAAATATCCTCGATGAACAGAACCCAGCTGATATCTTTGCTAGCAAGCTACTTAGTATAGCCAGGAAAGTTGTCCCCCTAACCTCCGCAAATCCAAAACGGCATAGCAAACCATGGTTTGATACAGCCTGCAAAAGTGCTATTGGCGACAAGAAAAAACGACTGGCTGCATTTATGAAGAATCCTTCCCAGGAAAACCTAAAGCTATTCAGAATAGCTAGAGCAAAGGCTAGACAAACCATACGGTCAGCCAAAAGGAATTCCTGGAGAAGTTTTGTCGGCAGTCTGAATTCCAAAACTTCTGCTAAAGCGGTCTGGAAGGCAGTAAGGCGAATCAAAGGGAAAGAATCAAATGCAATAGGGCATTTAAAAAATTAAGGACGAACTGTCACGTCCCCCAGCGAAATAGCTGACTGCCTTGCATCCTGAATAGCAGAAAAGTCATCCACTGCACATTACGCGCCAGAGTTCCAAAAAGTCAAAACCAGGGAGGAGAGATACTCCATTGATTTCAGGTCAGAGAACAATGAAGACTACAACAAACCGTTCTCGCTTGAGGAACTGAGGGAATCGCTAGACAAGTCACATGACACAGCACCTGGAGAAGATAAAATCCATTACCAGTTCCTCAAGCACCTTCCCAAACCCTCATTGGCAGTCCTGCTAGGGGTCTATAACTGTGTGTGGCAAACAGGCGCTTTCCCAAACAGCTGGAGAAAAGCCACAGTTATACCGATACCTAAACCGGGAAGAGACGGCTCTGACCCAGTTAACTATCGACCAATAGCACTAACAAGCTGCATCTGCAAAACCATGGAAAGAATGATTAACAGTAGGCTGGTCTGGTACCTGGAGAGGAATAAAGTGATCTCTAACTACCAGTGCGGATTCCGGCAAGGGCGGACAACAACTGACCACCTGGTAAGGCTGGAAGCTTATATTAGAAATGCATTACTCAGAAGAGAACATCTAGTAGCTGTATTCTTCGATATAGAAAAGGCCTATGACACAACCTGGAAACATGGCATTCTACGTGACCTGGAGCTTATGGGGCTTAAGGGACATCTTCCCCGTTTTTGGGGGAATTCCTGAAAGACCGAAAATTTCAGGCTCGAGTGGGCAACTCCGCTTCTGACACTCATGACCAGGAAATGGGTGTACCCTAGGGCAGCATTCTGTCAGTCACCCTGTTCAACATTAAAATAAATATCATAATAAATGCTCTGTCCCCTGGCATTTACTTATGGGAAAAACATGAACACCTTAGATAGAAAATTACAGTTATGTTTAAATAAAATTCAAAATTGGGCAAGCGATAATCGTTTTAAATTTTCGAACTCCAAAACAGTTAGTATGCATTTTTGTAATTTAAGGGGACTCCACCTAGACCCTGAACTATTTATACACAAAAAGAAGATCCCTGTCGTGAAAACTACAAAATTTTTAGGCCTCACTCTAGATTCCAAATTTAATTTTCTCCCCCACATTAAGGAACTTAAGAGGAAATGCCAGAAGTCATTAAATATACTTAGAGTGCTCAGCCATACGGACTGGGGAGCTGACAGAGATACCTTGCTGCTGCTATATCGGAGTCTAATTCGATCCAAGCTAGACTACGGATCCATAATATATGGAGCAGCAAGGAAGTCGTACTTAAAAATACTGGAACCAATACAAAATGCTGCCCTGCGTCTCTGTCTCGGCGCGTTTCGTACATCACCTATCCCAAGCCTCCATGTGGAGGCTGGAGAACTCCCCATGGATATAAGAATGAAAAAGCTTGCAATGCAGTATATAGTCAAGCTAAAATCCAACCCCACGAACCCTGCTTTCGATTCCATATTTAACCCCACAGAGGTAGAATTATACAATCGAAGGCCTAACGTCATACAGCCGTTAGGCCTTCGAATGAGAGAACCCATCCAAAATTTAACTCCACCCATTGACCAAATCTCTAAAATAGAAACCCCTCAGAATCCTCCTTGGCAAATGAATAAACCCAAATTAAATTTATCCCTCCTTAATTTCAAAAAAGAAAATACAGACCCAAGCATACTACAAGTCCACTTTAGGGAACTGCAAGAGAGCTACGGAGATTGTGGCACCATCTACACAGACGGATCCAAAATTCATGGAAACGTCGCGTGTGCCTGCTCCTTTCGGAACAAAACAATCTCCCGTAGACTCCCTGATGGCTGCTCCATCTTTACGGCCGAATTGCATGCAATATCGCTTGCACTTATGGCCGTCAAAGCATCAGAAAGGAGGAAATTTTTAATCTGCTCCGACTCCAAATCTGCATTGCAAGCTTTGGGGCGGATGAAGACTGACATTCCATTGGTACATAAGAGCTTGAAGCTGTTGGACCAAATAACAACCGACAATAGGGATGTCACCTTTATCTGGGTCCCCTACCATGTGGGCATTGAGGGAAGCGAAGCCGCAGACAGAGAAGCAAAGAGAGCCCTAAATCATGCGGTGTCAGGAACCCAAATTCCCCGCTCGGACCTGAGACAAAGTATTGCCTCTTCCACCTACCAAGAGTGGTAGGACCGATGGGAGGCTGAGACTCACAATAAACTCAGGCAGACTGTGGCGGATGTCAGGTGGCGGTCCACATCTAAGGGTCTGACAAGGCGTGGTAAAACGACCATGTCCAGACTTAGGATTGGCCACACCTACATCACGCACTCTTTTGTGCTAAAGAAAGAAGAGTATTGTGACTCTCACCTCACCGTGGAACATATCCTCTCATCGACTGCCCCAGATACCAGGATGTCAGGGAAAATATTTTAGAGTCACTAATTTAAAAACACTATTCAATAATGTCGATCCTGGGAAGGTACTGGGCTTTATCCGGGAAGTGGGGTTGTCTACGAAGATCTGATTTATGAATTCTGTAGACATGTACTATTTACATTAGATTTTTACCAAATTATTGTGCCCAATTGGACTCTTATTTATTCTAATTGAATGATGCACCATAAGAAACCAGGTCTAGTGGCCCATTGGACTCTTTTTTGTTCTAAATGAATGATGAACAATAAGAAACCAGGTCTAGTGGCCTATTTGAATCTTTTTTGTTCTAAATGAATGATGCACCAAAAGAAACCAGGTCTAGTGGCCCATTGGACTCTTATGTGTTCTAAATGAATGATGCACCATAGGAAACCAGGTCTAGTGGCCCATTGGAACATTAATTGTTTTAAATGAATGATGCACCATAAGAAACAAGTCTAGTGGCCCATTGGACTCTTATTTGTTCTAAATGAATGATGCATTATAAGAAACCAGGTCTAGTGGCCCATTGGACTGTTATTTGTTCTAAATTAATGATGAACTATAAGAAACCAGGCCTAGCGCCCATTGCACTGTTATTTGTTCTAAATGAATGATGCACCATAAGAAACCAGGTCTAGTGGCCCATTGGAATCTTATTTGTTCTAAATGAAAGATGCACCATAACAAACCAAGTCTAGTGGCCCATTGGACTGTTTTTTGTTTTAAATGAATGATGCACCATAAGAAACAAGACTAGTGGCCCATTGGACTCTTATGTGTTCTAAATAAATGATGCACCATAAGAAACCAGGTCTTGTGGCCCATTGGACTCTTATGTGTTCTAAATGAATGATGCACCATAAGAAACCAGGTCCAGTGGCCCATTGGAACATTAACTGTTTTAAATGAATGATGCACCATAAGAAACAAGTCTAGTGGCCCATTGGACTGTTATTTGTTCTAAATGAATGATGAACTATAAGAAACCAGGCCTAGCGCCCATTGGACTCTTATTTGTTCTAAATGAATGATGCACCAAAAGAAACCAGGTGTAGTGGCCCTTTGGACTCTTATTTGTTAAAATGAATGATGCACCATAAGAAACCAAGTCTAGTGGCCCATTGGACTGTTTTTTGTTCTAAATGAATGATGCACCATAAGAAACAAGACTAGTGGCCCATTGGACTCTTATTTGTTCTAAATGAATGATGAACCATAAGAAACCAGGTCTCGTGGCCCATTGGACTGTTTTTTTTCTAAATGTATGATGAACTATAAGATACCAGGTCTAGCACCCATTGGACTCTTATTAGTTCTAAATGAATGATGCACCATATGAAACCAAGGCTAGTGACCCATTGGACTCTTATTTGTTCTAAATGAATGATGAACCATAAGAAACAAGGTCTCGTGGCCCATTGGACTATTTTTTTTTCTAAATGTATGATGAACTATAAGAAACCAGGTCTAGCACCCATTGGACTCTTATGTGTTCTAAATAAATGATGCACCATAAGAAACCAGGTCTCTTGGCCCATTAGACTGTTATTTGTTATAAATGAATAATGCACCATAAAAAACTTAATCTAGTGGCCAATTTGATTCTTATTTGTTCTAAATGAATGATGCATCATAAGAAACCAGGTCTAGTGGCCCATTGGACTATTATTTGTTCTAAATGAATGATGCATCATAAGAAAGCAGGTCAAGTGGCCATTTGACTCTTATTTGTTCTAAATAAATGATGCACCAAAAGAAACCAGGTCTAGTGGCCATTTGACTCTTATTTGTTCTAAATGAATGATGAACTATAAGAAACAAGGTCTAGTGCCCCATTGGACTGTTATTTGTTCTAAATAAATGATGAACCATAAGAAACCAAGTTTCGTGGCCCATTGGACTCTTATTTGTTCTAAATGAATGGTGCACCATAAGAAACCAGTTCTAGTGGCCCATTGGACTCTTATTTGTTCTAAATGAATGATGCACCTTACAAGAGTCGTTTAGGGATGCGATGGTCTTCCAATCTGCAGACGTGTCCTGCCCATCGGAGCTGGGACTGTATGGGATTGTATCATGATTATGTGAATGCTTTGCAGACACGCTCTTCTAAAAATTTTAGTATCTGGTATTTTGTCTTGCTTTTCGACATTCAGTATTTGTCTCGGACATGCCATTAGTTAAATAATGCACAAGTGACAAAGCTCAATTGATATCGCTTCACGCCGTGCAATCTGTGCAGCAGATACTTTATGTGCATCTATACTTTCTAGTTTTTGTGACTTCACTGACATTAAAGCCATTATAAACCTTTCTTGCGTTATTGTGCTCCTGAGATATTTTTTGATGAACTTGAGCTTCGAGAATGATCTCTCACATGACGTAATGAAAGTGGCCTGTATTAGCGGTATTCGGAGGAGGTTGCAAGGTTTGAGCACACGTAATTACCATATGAAGCCTGTCTCTTCAATATATCTATTGGTGATTGTATTACTGGATTGTTGATGAAAATTGCTCGCGCATGAATGACAACATTGAAAAAGCGATTTGCCATTTATTTCATCATACAAACAGTTTGTCATAAGCGTGTCTTCATCTAACAGGTGTCTCGGTGCAAGAAGAAACCAAAAAATATCCATTTTCCTTCCAGCCTTTGGAATCTGCCCTTCATCTCCATATGAAATCTGTCCAGCACTTCTGTCGCAATACGTTTGAATTGCAGTTCTATTGACAGTCCTACATTAGAACTCAACTTTTTCTTTCTTCTGGTTGTTTTGATGACATGGAATCCATAGTATTCACTACCTTCTTTTGCTTTTTCGATGGACTCGGTTTTTGTCAGTTTCTCATCATTTTGCAAAAATCATGAAAGGGTACTAATTTCTTCAGCAGCTTCCCGTATATGCAGTCTAGACTTTTGTAGTTTCTTTAGAACTATATTAATTGAGCGCAGGATCTTTGACCAGAATTCCTGATAGGCAAATAATTCTTACTTTTTCATTGTATGAAGAAGATTCTGTGCTAATACTATATTATATGATATTAGGTCATTGTTGGTTGTTTATATTTTGCGCGAAAGCAAAATTATTTAAAGCATACAAAACTGGGAAAGATTCATATCTCGTTATGCTCGAGTATAGAAATACTCAGATAAGCGGACTGCCGTATTCACCATCACAACTGCCGACGAGTAGAAGACTCAGGGAATTATTCCAACTGATCCCAAACTATTGAAACCATCGGTAGCTGAAAATGCAGAGACATTACTCAACGAACGACAGATGAAAAACAAAGTGAAATACGATGCAAAAGCAAAACTACCTAAAGATTATTCTGTCGGAGAGTTTGTCTAGGTCAAACATGGCAGAAAGCAGTTGTCATAAAAATAAACATTCAGCACCCAGATCTTACATCATAAAGACAAACGATGGAAAAACCAACAGGAGAAATCAACGCTTTTTGAATGAGTTTCGATGAAGACATCTCTGGGTACTATGATACCGACAAAGACAATGAACAGCAAACTGTTGGAACAAATGAAAAAGACAGTTATAGATCAACGTCTAGAGAACTTGTTGTGCCAGTCAAGACAACCAGAAGTGAACGAATTGTTAAAGTTCCTAGTAGATATCAGTCTTAAGAACTTTAAAAGGAAAGATGTGATGCTAACTTCAAAAGGAAGGATGTGCTAATATTATATGTTATTACGTCATTGTTTGTTGTTTATGTTTTGTGCGAAAGAGAGTTTCCATTAGATTGATGAAAGATGAATAGAGGGGTAATAACTCGAGTGTGAAGTTTAATTCTGAAATTATAGACGCCAAACCCGAATAATGGACTGTTCTATCATTATTAAAAATAACTTTTAACTCTGTTATACTCGATTCTGTAAATTTTGCTTCAAGGTTAATTAATGTAGCCATAAAATACTCACTATTTGGATCTATTATTAGAAAGAGTAACAAGATACCTGGAATTCGCTGTATATCATGCAATTTTTTTCGTGGCAACAAAGTTTAAAATGTAAAACTAACTTTTAACAAACCCTTTCATCACTGTGGGAAAAAATATTTTTAAAATGTCAACAAAGTAAACGTACTGATAGACCTAGATCTAGGTTTGGTCTTTGTCAAAAATTTAATCCATAAATGTTGATAAAAAAGACACCCGTTGACACTATTTGACAATCAAATATATTAATTTATGTAATTACAAATAAATTTCGGACACCCATTAGGGCCCCCCCCCCCACTGGGGTGGGGGTCCGTGGGGATTTTAAAATTCTCCCCCAATCCCCTTAGTTACGCCACTGTATCTGTGCAAAGTGTAGTTCTTAAAATTAGATCTAGATCCTTTCGATCTTGTCCTTCTGTGGACCAATGTTGATCCTTGGATCCCGTTTGACAACCACTGGAGTGTAGGACATTTATAAGAATCATGTTGGCTTTAATAAAGATCTAGGAATATGTTGTCATGATGTCTTGGTTTCACCTATGAATATCAGTGTTGTTTCTTGACATTTGCATTTCGATTCTTTTGATAAAACCTTTGCTATGAATTTGACTCTTTTTTGTTTTTAGGTTGTAAAGGAATTGACTTTGTAAATTAGCAATGCCGAGCCTAATTTGTAATTTACAAAAAAAGAACACGATCTGTAAAATAGCTGAATATAACTTTTATTAACATTTATATAAAGCTTCACTTCAATATTGATGTAGGTAGAAACACGTTAAAATTTTAAAATAATTTAAACAAAATTGACCTTAACTATTATATTAGGATAATATATAAATTATTTTTCATAGAAGGCTGATACAAGATTTGGAACATTTAAAATTATAAGTATAATACAGGATAAATAGACCATGTCTACAATGTCTAAAAAATGTTTTTTAAGACAATTATTGATTAATAGATTCCATTCAGAACTTAACAAGAATTTTTTTTTAAATAAAAATAAAATAAAAATAACTAAATTAATTTTAAAAAATTCAAATTCGAACGTTGCATCGTCAACTCTATATACCAACTTAGTTACCTATTCAGACAGAACTACATTATGTAATTGTATCATTAGTTATTGATACTTTCACTATATAGACATCTAGATCTAGACTTTTGATATATAATTCTTACGATCTAGTCTAGATTTAGTCTTGATGATATATATATTAATTTATTATACATGTATTTATATTTGTACTTTGAAAAAAAATAACGATCAAACTAGAGTTTTCACCGTGTTTCCAACGAGCTAATTATTCTTTTCTCAGCGACATACATCAACTATTAAATTGCTAGGAAAATCGTTTTAAAATCTGTGTCCAAGCTAAACACTTTGCTTACCCTCCAGGATCAATGAAGTTCTGACTTTAAAAGAGGTATTTAAAAAAAAATATCAATGAAAAATAAATTAAAATAAATAAACAAATATTAATAAATACATATTTTAAGGGTGTTTTAAATCATCGCGATTTGCTGGTTTCCAATTATGTTGCTTCTGTTCTTGACAAAAAAGAACTGGCTAATTGCTATTGGTATTTACTTAGCAATAGTAAGAGCAACAATCCTGCACAAAGCTAATATTTTGGTGTCCAGTGTGCCCACATCTACCGCTTCACTGCTTGGCTGTCGCCATAAGTTTGTTGGGTTGTTTTTTTTTATTGGAGGGATGACTAAGTTATTTGCACCGAAAATTTTGAGTTTAGAGAGGTGGATTCGTGCAACACGTCGACTTTATTCTCTCGCCCTATAGCTCATTCTTTTCCGGAATCAAGATGGTGTCAAGACATTCTGGACAAGTTAAGGTGCAATGATTGAACAGAGACTTTCTGTGTGTCTTTTCCTACTCAAAAGTGCTCCGAAGCGCTGACAAGACCTTTGTGGCTAGGCAGCTCTAGGAAGAAAATGCTGACCTCTTCCCAATATATGTTTTCTTAACAATACCATTCGACACTGTTAGCAGAGAGGGACTTTGAAAGATCATTTTAAAGTGATTTCTCCACAAAAATTCATAATCATGGTGAGAAGGATTCATAATTGCTTGAAGGCTCATGTTCAGGAGAGTGGAAAACAATCAGAGCCTTTTGAAGAATCTAAAGAGGTAAAACAACACCCACACCGTTTATTTTTATGCTGACAGAAGCAATCACAAATAAAGATAGTAACGGAGAAATATAATTATAGATAGATTTCAAAAGAGCGCAAAAGCAAAATAAATAAAAAAAAATCAGTAGCAAATAGTGACTTGCTATTTGCTGCGCCCTAAACTTTTTGTAAGAAAATGATCTGCAGAGCATTGTCAGTGACTTTCACAGAGCATGTTTAGGCTACGGTCTTACTATAAATACAAAAAAGACTACTCGGATTTAAGAATCAATATCAATGGACAGAAAATAAATGCAGTGGAGGACAGATTCAGCTGTCTTGGAAGCACACTCTTCCGAAATGGAAAGATCGATAATGAAATCGACTTGCATATCGCCTAGGCCAATGCATGCTATGGCAGACTGTCTGAAAATGTTTCGAATAGATGAGGTATTACCACAAGCACATCAAGCTGTAATCCCTACATAGTTCTAAGCCTCAGAAACGTGAACAATATAGAGAAGACCTGCAAAAAAAAACTGAATCACTTTTACATGAACTATCTCAGAAATATACTGAAGATTAAATGGCAAGAATCAATACAGGAAACTGGAGTCCTTCAAAGGGCGGGCCTGCAAAGCATCCACACAACCTTGATCCCTGCAATCCCTATCTGCAGAAACGACTCCTTAATAGTCAGTTAAACAATAAGAAGCGCTCGCAGGGGGGGAAAAGAAAACGTTTCATGGACACCCTCAAAGCCTCTCTGAAAGCCTTCGGCATTGACCCTGCCAATTGGAAGATGGAAGCACGTGATAGAGCATCATGTTGTCGCGCGGTGAAAACTGGAGCACAAATTGCAGAGGACAGAACAACTCTTTCAGAAGAAAAGCCTCAGAGAACAAAAGCAAGCTCAAGACACTAATTCCAGCTAAAAAATCCAGACTAGTGTGTAGCTTTACATTCCATACTCACATAGATCTCACCACATCTCATTGGCACTCTCCAACAAGTATTTACATCGATATCTTGTTTTACAAAGATGTGGCAACTTAAAGAGAACTACCTTAAGTCATTTTATTCTTGATCTACATTAGGGAGTGTGATTCCTATGAAGCAAGTCCAGCCAAATTGAGCTACGTGTGGATAAAAACAAGCTGGAGTGGAA
This sequence comes from Biomphalaria pfeifferi, assembly GCA_030265305.1. Classification (NCBI taxonomy): domain Eukaryota; kingdom Metazoa; phylum Mollusca; class Gastropoda; family Planorbidae; genus Biomphalaria; species Biomphalaria pfeifferi. Next base: position 1,056,434 of record JASAOG010000105.1, on the reverse strand, counting down.
TAAAAAAAGGTAAATTAATTGTAGGTAGTATTCGATCCACAGTGGTGCACTGCACTCTAAAATGAATTACAGTCTTTTTTATACTTTGAAAGAGTATAACGGTCAAACTAGCATTATCCCAGTGGGCTTACGAGCTCCAACAATATACATCCACTGTCAAAGATTTTTTTTCACTATTTTATTTCTTGGAACAAAAATCAATAAAATGAATAAAAAATATCTCAGCAATTAAATAATTTGTGACAGAAAGTAATTTTAATAAATTTTTGTGTTTTAAATTCTTAGCCTTAGGATCTTTTTTTATGAAAAAAAAAAGTTCATCAAAGTTTTTTAAAATTTTGGACTACTTGTAACGTAAATAACAAAATTAAAAGAAGAATTTATCTGAGCAAGTAGATTGACAATCCAGAATAGTATCTTAAATTGTTTGTCAGATAGTTGAACTAAGGCAAATTTAAAGAGTATTTGTTGAACAAAGAGAGGAATAAAAACAAGAAACAAAATGAAAACACAAATAATTAAAACAATTTTAACAGATTTCATTTCTTTTTTACGTTTAGCGAGAGCCTCTTTTGAAAATAGTGAGGCTTTAGTTTTTGATGTTTAGAAATATGAAATATTGTTAGACAGGAACATATAAAAATAACACAGAAGGGTAGTAAATTTAAGAATAAAATTGATGTTATAAAGGAATATTTATTTAAAAAGTCAAAGTTTCGAGAATATAAATCTCCATATCTTAGAACTGGTATTGTTACGTTTTTGTATTGTGTATAAGACATTTCATAACTGAAAAAAGAAGGAGTTTGTAAAATAATGTTACAAAAAACTATTCCAACAATAATACATTTTATTCGAAATAAAGTAAAAACTCTGGAAACATGAAATGGAAAACATATAGCAACCGTTCTTTTAATAGAAACTAAAGTCACTAAATGGATACTAGCAATAACTGCCAATAAATTAAATCTTTTAAAAATTAGGTTGTTTGTTATAAAAACCCATTGTAAAATATACCAGTGTATAAAAATGCAGACTCAGACAAAATAAATGATATTTGTGTAATAGAATAAATTAAGTCACAAATAGAATTAAATAACAGTACTATATTAGTTGTGTCCTGCATTTTATGATAAGATAAAATGATTATATTATGTATGCTTCCTAATATTCACGATAGAGAAAGAATATTTGCTATAACAACATTGGTGACAAAAAGAATTACCATATAAACGTCATCACTAACATCAGAACTAGCTGGTGAAACTATCTGAGTCAGATTGAATGTAATATCAATTGTCCTGGAACTGTTCATTGTACTTCACCATAAAGTTTCAGCCAATAAGGATGAATTCTTTTTTGTATTAACCTAAAAGTATAATTAAAATATAATATTTAAAAAATATTTCACACTGTAGAGCCGTGAGATTTATATCAAAACGAACGTTTACATTTGATTAGAGTAACACCATTAGTAAAATAACTAAATTTAGAGACTTTAGGACACTTCAATACAGAAAAATAAAAAGTACAGTATCAATAATACATAAAATTCAGGAAAAAAAACGAAACAAAACCTAAAGAAATACTCAAAAAGACATCGAGATAGAGGCGCATTTCTTATTCCATATGCTAGGACAAATTCGTACAAGTACTCGTTCGTCAACAATTTCATTCAAGAATACAATGGAATAGGCTGCCTAAACAGATTTCATTTCTTTCTGACGTTGCAACGATATTTCTTTTGAAGATAATGTAACTTGAGTTTTAGATCTCTAAATATATTCAGAATGTGTACAACCTATTATATTTACTTAAAAACTAATAGCCAAGTTTTATTCTTATTACAAACGTATGTTTCGAATATACCATCAGAGTTGATGATAAATAAAATCGAGCCTAAATCTTGCTCTTCTTGGTCCATTTTATTTTTGGACCAGTAGGCCTTGGGGTATTTAAGGGGTGGGTTTTTTTTTGTTCTGCATTGAGGCGCTCAGTAACACATCTCTGCTCAAGTCGGTTGTCGAACCTCAAGCCCCCTTGATAGGTAGCCAGATACATCTTCCACCTACTAGTCCACAAATGAGATTGCGCTATATAAAAGCTATAATTTATTTTATTTTATTTATCCAGATCTAGCCCCTCACAGGAACAATTCGTTGTACTCCCGCTGGATTTCGCTGGTCATTTCTCTGTGCCCTTTTCGGAATCAGTTCAATCTTATTTTTCAGACCAGTGGCTTAAGTGTCAAGTTAGGTACGGGGAATACGCGAGCACGTTGCCCTGCCTCATCGAGGCGCTCGCGTGAAAACGGCCATTAGACGAAGTGGCTAGGCTAAATGAGTAACAACACAGGACTCCCGTGGGGATGCCCACGGGTAGACGAGAGTCCACCCATTGCACGGGCGGGGTTGTAATAAAGTCCCCACAAACCTGTCACCAATCCATGCGCTGTTCCTCAAAGGTACCGTTAGATAAATGGTGGTTCCCTCACAGTTAGCTTGGTACTTTGAAGGAAAATGGCAGAAGATCCCGGTGTATTCTCGGCCTTCGGCCATGTCTAGCCCACGCGCTGGGGGCAAATTCATCGGTTAACAGCAATGCTTTATATAGGCATTGTCTAGTGTCTCTTCCAAACAGAACTCTGTGTTCACACAGGTTTGTTTGTTTTTTACTGTTTGGCGTCCAAGCAGGTTTTTTTTCAAACTAAGGGCTTGAAGAGCCTTCGACTCAGCCCTTAGACATCAACAAGGTACGGGGGATATGGTGGATATGCTTTGCGGCAGCACCAAAAACGTCTGCCATTATTTCTTTGTATCTTTCGTCCATGGTCCACTCTTCCACTAAGATGAAAGATATAACGGCGTCGACAACCGCGTTATACGCAGACCAGTCGGGCTTGTGTAACGTTTGATTTTGGGAGCTACACTTTTGCTAGTTGAGTGGGAGATATTTATATCTATGGACATACGATAAACTATGATCACCACGTAGCACCTTAAATTTTGTTTATCATTTAACTCTGCATAAAAGAATGTTAAGTCTTTAGAGCGGACTCATTGCCCGTGTGAAAAAGTAGCTGGGCTTTTGGTCATGCAGAACATGTTGGTTTTCTTTGTAAGCTTATAAGATTTATTAACCTGAGAAATGTGTCTTAAACCCAGGCAGGATACTAGTTTACCTGCTACGAGGATATAGGCGAGCTGGGTTTTAAAGAGTTAAGCAGCCGTTTTTAGTCCCTGTTAATAACTCGACATTAGAAAAGAGCACGTAACTCCTAAATTCACCAACGATGTATATTGAATGTTAATATAAAGAAACATTACCCAAAGTCATTTTACAAATTAGATACGTATTTAATTTATTATATATTACTATTTCCATTAAATATAGAAACATGATTTAAAAAAACAACATTATCTTTATAGATAATTGTTTAATTTGCAATGAATAGAAGTAGCTAACTAGTTAGATGTGAGTTTTATGTTGTGTTAAATTAAACAATGAATTATCTAACGTTGTTGAGTGTTAATCTATAATACACACAATGTCGGAGTATATAGAGACAATTGTTAATAAGAATACGTTCATGAGGTATAAAATACTGAAACTGTTTCATAGAGCGCTATTTCTTTTATACAATGGAATCATTGCTGTAAGTCAACTAAAAAAATGTAATGATTTGGTTGTTCAAGTCATTGTACGTCGAGTTTCATAAAGGAGTATTTACATTGTCACGTATTACAAATTGAATTCTACTTTTAAATGGCTTGCCTAGGGGAACGTGACAATAGAAAAAGGTAGTTGTGTCACTTATCTTAAGTCTGAATTTAATCAAAGACTTACAATGAATAACAAAAAAAAATGACACAAGAAATCGGAAGGTAAACTATCAACTTAATGTTTAATATAATATAACTCAATACAAAATGGAAGGGTTGACCAAAACCCTTTTACAAAAATGGCATGTAAAAATATTACAATACAAGAGTTTGAAAATATAATTACAAATACAAGCAAGGCCTTGAAAAAAAGAAAAATCTTAACTTACACGATCAATTGGTATACCACGCACGGGTCACGCAATGTCTCCGCTATTCTGTCTCACGGCTGTCTCCGTATGTCTCCGTCAACGTTACGCGAGCGGTCTTTATATAATCTACCGCGCGTCGATATCTAGTAATTTCTAGAACAGTAAGTCATCAATACCCAGATCTAGAACGCTCTTCAAAGAGACAGAAGAAAAAAAAAAAAACCACCCTCCTTTCAACCAGAGGTACACACATAGGTCAAGGACCGGTCACTGTCTGTGTGGCTTGACTCACCGTGAAAAATAAAAAAAAAACTTATTACACAAGGGGCAGACAACCTACAGGTCAAGAGAAAAAAATAGTATCTAGGTAACAATGCCTAGATACGTAACAACATTGACACATTTCTCTTGAAACACTCGTCAAGTGATCAGCCTAACTTTCTGGTTTGTCAATATACTGGTACAAATAAACTCATTGTTTCATTTTATTATGTAAGTCACAGGGAGTCCCAAATTTAAAAGATTTTTTGGGAAACTTTTGCAAGCAAAAAATGTAGAAGACTAAAGACACCACAGTTTAGGCCTATCTCTGAGAGATGTTATGATTTTGTTGTTATGATGTATATATATGACATGTTTGTTTGCACTATTATATTAGTAGTAATTAAAGATATTGACATTTTTTACCTCGAATGTTTATTACAAAAATGTTAATAAATTTGTTTTTCTGACGAAACAAATATATACATAATTATATTTATAGTCTTTTCTGCTGTATATCGAATGCTGGCTGTGAGTCTATGACGATGTATTGCATTGGGCTTGGGTTCAATGTATAACAGCACTATAACAAGAGATGAAGAACGTACAACTATCTGTGACTGAAGCAGAAGTAAAGATTGGGCAAATGTCTATTCTCAGGATTCTAGATTGATGTTACCAGTGTCCAGAACTAAGTCAATAGCTTCTAAATAGTTGAAGTCACAAAATCGACTGTTTCTAGATTGATTGAGTCTACAGTGATAAATATCTCTGAAAGAGGACTTTTGTTCTTTACTTTTCTGTTATCAACCTTAGTGATGGTGACAACTGACCTCTCAGACCTAACCCTAGCCCATATATAGAGTTTTCTTGTTACCTGTAAGATAGCGGTACCGCAGCTGACAAGCCAGCTCAATTGAAATATGGAAGATAATTAAGTCCTACACGTATATGTTAATCTAGTCATGCATGTTGACTACTCTTCCGAGTCGTTGTTTTTTTTTGGCTATTTCAGGCAAACCATCTACGGGATAAGGAGAAATTGTCAGAAATTGTCCTAGCATGTCAAATGAAGACTTCACAATGCATATGAACTAGAAATGTGGCAGCATCAATTTTTTTAGAAAAACAACACAATATACCAACCAGAGGTTGAAATTATGGACATCAACATGGCTCTATACTACGTCAAGACTTGAAGTTGTCATGTCCTTGTCCATGCAGATTTAAAGTTAACACGTTAGAAAAAGTAATTCAACAGTGATATTTCTTTTATTGATCAAAACAGATGGAATTTCAGTTTGACCACATTGTCTTACTCGTCATTACTATTATAACAACAACTAATAGACAGCGGACTTCTAAATTCTTCACGTTCCAGCTCTTTGAATTGTTTAAGGATGAAAATAAAGTGGGTTGAACTGAGTATTAGTATTGCTTGAAAAGAGAGACGTTAATGAAGAAACTAACTAATCAAGAGACGGCATATAAATCCGTGTTCTGTAATAACTCACAAAATACAAGCCAGTGGTGTCTGCTCGGTGTGTGTGTCGACTCTCAAATCCCTCAGCAGCGTCAACTCAATACTAAGTTTGTCTGCCAGTAGTCTCGCTTTACTCATGATGTCATTCCTCAAGTGTTTGACAGCTAAGTCAAGGTAGTTTTGGATTATGTTAAAGAAACTGCTTGTTTGCTGTTGAATGGTCACTATGTTAAGCTGGTGCTTTTGTACTCTCCACACCAGCCTCCAGCAGAGCATATGTATTGGTAATGTAGTCTGGCCAGCGTATACTCATTCACATTGATTTGTTTGGGGCTGGGTTAGTTCCGATTGAAGACTTCTGTAGCATAACTTGCGTTTGTTTTTGTTTTTTATTTTAGGCAGCAGCATCAGTAAATTCGTGGACGGCAAGTTAAATCTCCTGTTCAGTGTATGCACGGGGGCGTAATCGTCCGCATAGTGCAGCTCAATAGCAAACATTTCTTTAATGTTTGTACGAAAGAACGAGCGCTGATTACCATTCGATAGATGCGCTGTGTTGGACACACATCCCGCATGGGAGATCAACGCATGCAAAAGGCGACTTCTTTTTAATACATACTGCCTATATTGACAATATTGTTTATTTTGATCACTAATTTTGTTTTCCCAATTCACATTTTACACATTAAATATATTAAGTTTTTTTTCCAAGTGTGTATGTATGTTTGCTTTTTGCGATAGTATTATCAATTTCATTGGACGTAAGGCAATAAAGAAAGTATTAACTACGAATATTAATTAAAAGTATACATTTTCTATTTTAATTGTTTGTGTTTACCTTGTACACCCAGGAGTATATCGTATAAGACAAAACTCTTTTCATATAACTTACAGTGGAAAAAAAAAAGTAAAAAAAAAATCTAATTATATTCTTTAAAATATTGACATTGTGTCTATAGAGAGATATCATGAGGATAGATATTAAATAGTGGAAGTCAGATTAGAAGCATAGCCCCAGAGCAAAATATGTGGGACTTACAGGCATCCTTTGTCTAAATGCCCAGACGGCCGTCAAAGTCGGTCAATGTTATATAGAAGAAAGAGGAAACTTGTCTGCTCGAAACGAAATAGATGTATTTGCACAACTAGGATCACAAATATTTGAATGGACACCATTTTCGAATAATCAAGGACAGAGGCAAAACGCATGACGAGGTTTTAAAATTTGAGTTTCAATGATTGAGAAAAATGAAGTGAGCAAACCTTGTGTCGAAATAGTAGGCCGAAGATTTTCTACTGAGTGACCCTCAATCTGGTGACTAGAAGGAAACATCCATTTGTTCTGATCACACGTTTGCTGTCTATTAATCAGAGACAATTATTCCTTGGCTATTGACACCCCGTTGTTGTATCTCCCGCGAGTCACTCTTGGTTTATGCGATGCTAATCGAGACCAATCATCATAGAATGCTTGATTACTGACCTGTGATGTCGCTACTTGTGAGATCGGCCCTAGGCATAGGCTAACTAGGCAGCCGCCTAAGACCTACGATTGGTTGGGGCCTCGCACAGAGCTCATAGAGTTTTTATTTTCTTTTTGCGAAAAATTGCAAAACATGGATCAAATCTTAAACATAGAAGAACTCTATGGCTCTATGTCTTCTAGCCAGGGCCGACCTTAGGTCACTGTAGCCTGCGCGGCGGCATTGGGCCCCGCCCTTTTTTAGGCCCTGCGCCAATTCTAGGTGTACATTATTACACTAAACCATGAAATTGCAAAATATACGAAAAAATCCTCGAAATCTCCTGAAGTTAACAAAATCTCCTGTTATTCGAATGGGAAACGCCAATCCTACGCGCGAGAAAAAAATAACAACAAATGCATTGTCAGCTGTCATTTAAAGATTTTGTTGAGTTAGATGTAGATACAGGATGGTTGCGTATTTTTCTAAATTAGTTTTTTGTTTTTCTTTTCCATTTAGGGCCACCCTATTAATTTCGCCTAGGGCCTCCTTTTAGGCTTCACCTAAGGCCTCCAATAACCTAATGCCAACTCTGGCTGTTAGCAGTGATTTAGCTCCTGATAACAGCACTGCAACAATGCAGACTGCAGAGCTTTGTTAACAGTTTTTCCCCAAAAGTCAAGGCTTGTGGCACATCTTTTTGTCAAAGTCAAACGGTTTACTGCTAAAAATAAATATTAAAGTCTACTACATTTATTTTATTTCATATTTCTTACATTTCGTCTAAACTATAAATAAAAGTTATATTTAAAGTATTGTTCTCAAAGACGTGATTTAAGTTTTTTTTCAAGTTTTATTAGTTTAGATATATTGTTTGAGTTGTCTACCCTCATATTGGTGCTACAAGTCAACAACAGGTAACAACCCAGTGTCAACATCAATGTTACCATAAGAGATTGCAGCGAGAGTAAAGAAACACGCTGGTGTCTGACAGTACAAGTTTGTCGGTGTGGTATCTTCTCAATCCTACATACTCAGGACATTGTATATGTACAGCTTGGTAGTTTTCTTCAACCATTGCTCAACCACATATGAATGTAGGCCTACACGAACCGCTCAGTGATAACTGACCTAGGCCTATGCTTTCTAGCAACAACATCATAATTAAAACTTGCACAACAAGGAGACGTGGTGAGACGTGGTGAGACAGGGATTGTATTTACATTTAATTCTTATTTAATGTATAAAGTTGGCATAAGAACCTTGAGAAGGCTGAGCCTTAAGTTGAATTTAGGTTATTCCCCATTTTTTTAAAATTTAATTTCATAAGTGCTTTTTATTGTTAATCTAGATCTAATACAAATTTAATGCCATGACTGATCCACACAAATTCGCTTTATAAAAGCTTTTTTTAAAATTTTCTTGTTAACTTTGCGATAACTAATAAAGTTTTGTTTACCCCCCCCCCCCTTCCCAATAGAGACATGTAAATGGTATAGGACTTTCAATGGTATCTGTGTATATATTCCTATCCAAATTTCTACGTATTTATGTCAAGTATATTTATTGTGATTTCTTTGATCTATACAAACGTACACACAAATACTTCTTCATAAATGGTCAACATCAAATGTCCTAAAAAGCGTTCGGAGGACAAAGGGTATAAGTGACCAGAGGATGAAATGGCCGGGGATATGGTGACAGGACACCGGATTATTACACATACACTTATTTGCGGTCCATCGGGTATAGTTGTAATGCCCCTCTACACACACACACATACACACAATACACACATTTGGACGTGAATTACTGATGATTATTATGAACACATTATTAGAGCTGTTACAAATTTTTACAATTTAGTAAACTGTATTGCGAGCCCTGTGGACCTTTGGCTAGCAAAGACTGTATTGTTCAGGAAACAATACCAAAAATTAGAAAATACAAATGTTTACTTAACAAAAAAAAATTATCTAAGGGAAAGGATTATTAATTACTGCCATTTATCTGAAAATGCCAGGGTTTTGCTCCCTTTGTGCCGTAAAAAATAAGTTATACTAATTGATTAACTAATTGGTTAATTTTGGATTGATTTATATATATCATAGAATATAAATAGTTATCCAAAATTTTAACTTAATTCAACTTGATCAATCATTAAGTAGCAGTTATTCCCCTTTATTTCAATATCAAATGTTTGTGTACTACACTGGTAAGTTTAGTGTCGAGAGGGGGCCATACAATACTTAACTAGTGGTTAAGAGGGGGTAGTTCCGGACTGGTCAGTTCTGTATTGAGAAGGGGCGCGTTTCGTCACATTACATTTGTTTTTTGAGAATAAATGATTTAAACATGTCTAAAAAGTACTGGTTTATTGTAAGTGTTGTTGTCTATACGATTATTAAGAAAATCTCAATCGAAAGCCGGCGGACAACTAGTGTTAGATGTGGGAAAATGTGTAGGTCACAGATGGGGCTGCGTAACCACGGGAAATACTGCATTCCTCATCCTCAGACTTGACTTACTTAGACTTACTTAGACTTAGGTCCTCCCTCACGGTTCGGCGCATTGGGCGGCAAGCTGTCTCCATAAAGATCTGTCACTGGCAATGTCTGAAGCCTCCTCCCACCTGGTGTCTACTGTTCTGAGGTCCACTATGAATGTGTGTCGCCAAGTAATACGAGGACGTCTCTGTTTGCGCTTTCCTTGTTTTGGCTTCCATGTTATCGCAACTCTTGGTGTGCGTAATTCATTTTGAACATATCCCTCGAACCTCATGCGACGCTCAGTCACAACCTCACCAAGATCGGCATAGGATTTCCTTGTTTGAGACCCGATCTGTGTAACTGACTCCCAAAATCCATCTCAGCCATCTCTGTTGAGTCACATTTAGTCTTTTCTCAATTTTGACAGATGACTTCCACGTCTCACATGCATATATAGCAGTTGGAATGATGGTTGTGTTGAGAAGGTGTATTTTTGTCTAGAGTCCAATGGCTTGGCTAGTCCAAATAGGCTGCAGCCTTTGGAAAATGCTCCCTGCCTTTCCTATTTGGCACTCTACATCATGGTAAGCATCTCCATCATTTGTTATGATGCTGCCAAGGTACGTGAACTTGTCCAGCTCTTCAAGCTTTGACTCGCAAAGTCTGACCGGGACACCCTTTGCCTTATATTCCACTCGCATAATTTTAGTCTTATCTAAGTTTTTGCGGAGGCCAATTTTGGGTGCCTCTCTGTCTAGGATCTCGTCATTTCTTGAATGCATTTATTTGTAGCTTCGAGTAGAGCAACATCATCAGCAAAGTCCAAGTCCGTCAATCGGAGCTGTTCATGCCATGGAATACCAAAGGCAGTCTGGTTCATTGCTCTCCTCATTATGTAGTCGATGGCTAGGAGGAAAAGGAAGGGAGACTTGAAGGCAAGCTTTATCATTATTATTAAGAAAAAGGGTAATAAATGTTAAATTAAGCAAATAATATTGGCACAGCGCTCACGTAAAGTAAACAATTCTTTAATCAGACATCATGGCTTCAACTGCAGGCTTCTTAACATACATTTAAAGGGGTTAACACATAATAATATTATAAGCAGAATTAATTCCATCAGCAGAATTTTTACTTACTAAAAAAAAACAACAACACAGATTACACATTTATAACAGTCTACATCACATAATTATTGTCAACTTGAATCCAATTCAAAATAATATATTGCGATTCGTTGAATCTTTCTAGATCTACGTAAACAAATCTAGCACAAAACTTAAAGTAGCATTGGTTGTCAGAACAATACAATGCAGATATGTATGACATAGAAAAGAGAAAGCAAATGTCATTGTTACGTTATACATCGCCGTTATTAAATAAAGTCATGTTTGGTTAATGCTAGTTAGGTATGATTTCCAGAAATAAAAGACAATAACTCCATGTGTGGGCGGGCTAATATAGATAAATTCATATAAATAGTTCAGATGAGTAGGTAAGCAACTGCTCTAAACGTTTATTCAAAGACAATGGCATATTGTTCGAGATAAGTTTTCTATATTGTTAACAAAAAATAAAACATACACAATAGGTATTCACAGTCGACACCCATCATAGTCTCTATAACTTGAAGGTTTCTGAAGGCTAACTTTAGATCGCAGAAAGTTCTTGTCTGGGTGAGTTTTTAACTGTCGACGCACTCATGTTCTCTGTCTGGGACAAAATCGGTGTTGTCTATTCTGATGTGTCTTCTGTTTTCTTTTTTGGTTTTTGTTTTTGCTATTAGATTGACTTGCTTATGTACTCTGCCTCGTCATCTGGTTTTTGGTAAAATACCTTCAGCTCAATGGTAACAAAACTTGTATCTCAAGCTGTTTTGTTAGTGTCTTCTTATACCTTGCTGACGACTCTCTCGTTAGACTGTAGCTTCTTGTATAGCAATTCTTGCAGGATGTTCTTTTCTTGATACAACAATTATTGCTGTCTTTCCAGATAACATCTTCGCCAGACCTAAGTTTATATCTTGCCTGGGTGTGTTTCTAAACTCTAACAGGGCTACATAAGTGTCTGGTTTACTTTCTTTGCATTTTCTCATCAATTACTTTAATCATTTCACAGCTGCCTCTGCTTTGCCGTTTGACTGATGATGTCCGGGTAAAGATATTAAGTGATGAACATCCCATAACTCCATAAATGGTAAATTCTAAAGATGAAAATTGAGATCCATAATTACTAATGCAGACTCTGAGGACTCCATATCTGGCAAATCAGTTTTCAGTTTTTTGTAGTGTGAATATGTTCCACTTCTATAAAATTTGAATAGTGAATAGTAGTCAACCATGGCAAGGTATTGTTAGCTAAATATCTTTGCATTACCTATTTCAGACACAATGTCATCTAATGTTATTAAGTTGAAATGCGACCTCAACAAAGCTTTGTTTAATGGTTGAGGATCAATGCATATTTGTATCCTGCCATTTGATTTTTCCACCATTTACATTTAGCTACTCCACTCCGTCAGCTCAGTAATTCTATTCAGAATTCCGAGTTGAATTGATTCAGCTGTGACGTTCTATTTTAACCATACCAGACATTTTCTATCTGGTAAGACTTTGGGTTTCATCGTTTGGTCTATCTTCAATGTAATAACGCGTAAGTCACCAAGTGCGTCAAGGCTTCGCTGTGTATTTAACGTGGCTTATCCTTTTTCAATAAATCGATTTTTGTTAATATGAGTTACATTTTCTTGAGCGTAAATAATCCCAGCAAGCGTGTCAGATCAATTTGAAGTACCCCATACTCTACATTGATTTACTCATTAGTTGACTTAACCATTAATTTATAAATTAATAATTTTTAGCGGCCCCCGAAAGGGGAAAAGACGCTATTAGTTTTGTTTGGTTTGTCTGCCCGTCCGTAAGTCCGTCCCGTTTAGATCTCGTAAACTAGAAAAGATATCGATATCATGATATTTTATACCATTCAAAGTTCTGATGCAACGGTTACTTTTCTCTTTTCTGAAAGCGAAAAATTTAATTTTTAAAATCAGCAAGCAGTGTTTTTCATAAAAATACACCATTTTTACAACTATTCACTATTAATAGTCAAAAACACTTGAGGGTCTTTAATAAGGAAGATACAACATTGATCATATTTTTAACACATTTATGCAAACGGTTTTCAAATTTTGTCACAATGTTGTTGTTTTTTTTAGAAATGTATTGCCAAGTTAAGTAGGTTCTGTCATATTAACTACTAAATTACAAAACAAATTTTAACTTTTTCTTCAGAGAAAAAATCTATTTGATATGCATATACACGAAACTTAATTTAAAACAACAATTAATGAGTAGTTTTTCATATTTTCGCGTTAACAGTAATGGATATATCCAATCTGAGATACACTTAACTAAAGCAATTTTTTAAAAATATTTTTTTAAGAATATTTTTTTTTCTTGAGGCTTTGAATAAGAGATTAACAATTTAGAAGACACTTAAATCAATTAGATAGTTAGGCTGGTTTATTAATCTAATTGTACATACAATCATAGCCCCGAGAAAGCCTTTGATAAAGAAATTTGTGAGAAGATCATTAATTAATGTTTTAAAACGTAGCCTCACTAAAAAAATTAGAGTGCTACACAATTCACGACTTATCAAAGCAGATAATCGTTACTTCTGCTAACAAAGAAGGCCTGTCTGCCGGACTTTAGTGGAAAAAAAATTATAGAAGTCAGTATCAAAATGTGCTAGGTTATTAATTACTCTATGGCCAAAGCAATCATCCTAATATTTCATGAATATAATAAAACACCTTATGTTTTATAATTAGATTTTGGTTGTTGTAAAATATTGTTAATAATATTTTTAAAGGTAGACGATATAAGATTGCATGGTTTTAATAAATATTTTTACGAAGTATTGTTATCAAGCACACATGCATTATTTTATCAACATAAATACAACTAGCAAATTTACTTTTGAAAACTTAGAAAGCTTTGAGTTCACGAAATTCTAATTGGTTCCTAAAGCCTAACATTAGTTGGAAAAAGTGAAGACAGTTTTAATGATTTATTGTTTTATAGTTTTTTTATGTTTCAATTCCTTTTCTTGTAACATCATAACTGAAAAAAAATATTTATATAGTTCTTCAAGACATCACAAAATCTCAGAGACTCTTTATCCAAATAAAAAAGGGCTGAAGTGAAAAGTCCACGTAACATGAGCATTAAAGACAGACCAAGGAAAAATCAATAATTATAACAGTTTGATCATGTAGATTTAGATAAATATTACTTATAAACGGACGCGGTTAGTCTCATTCAAATCAGCGAGTTTGTGCACCAAAGATAGCATAGAAATAAAGAAGTATTTCTGTTATGTTGCGGAATAACGTTTTTCAATCATCTAATTTTTCCAAAGAGATTTTAAATTGTGCATTACCTTAATATTTCTATTTTGTTTGAAGTAAACACAAATTTTTAAAACTTTCATTTTCATTCACTATCTGCCTACGATGAATAACTTCAGCAATATTGATAATTATTTCAATGGAAATCAAAGTGTTTCAGTTGATAGTTCCGATGTTAGTGATGAAGTTTACTATGTAATTCTTATTGTCACCAATGTTGTTATAGCAAATTTTCTTTCCTTAGTAGGAATCATGGGAAGTATAATAATTTTATCTCAACTTAAAATCAGGACACAACCAATCTGGTTTTGTTTGCCAGTTCTGTTTGTGACTTAATTTATGCTGTGACACAAATATATTTTAATTTCACTTTTTCGGCTTCATTATTTAATTTCTATCTGGCTAAATGGGTAACGGTTATTCTTTTTCTTAGCTTTGATCATCTTGGTTACCCTGCAGCCCTTACAATCATCCATTTAGTGACTCGAGTTTCTATTGAACGAATGCTTGCTGTTTGCTTTTCTTTTCATGTCTCTAGAATCTTGACACATTCACGTCATCATTTTTCTTGTAGTTTCTAATAGTTATGTTATAAGTCCTGATTTTTTTAAGGTTGATTTGTCTTATATCAAATATAACAACATGACATTACCAAATTTAAAATACAGAGAGTTTATTTATCAAAACGTCTACGTATATTTAAAATATGTCATCGTAATAAATCTCTTGCACTTTGTATGTTGTCCTTTGTTTATTATAAGCTTCTGCACCTGTGTAACTATATTTCAAATCTCTATAACATCAAACTCTACAACAATATTGTATTCCAAGGAAGTTATCACCAAACGTCAAAAAGAAATGAAATCTGTTAAAATAGTTTTAATAATGTGTTTTTTAATTGTGTTTCTTGTTTTGATTCCTTTCTTTTTATACCAGATGCTTCTTTACGTTTCATCTGTTCAAATAACTCGAAAGATGTCCTATATAACATTTTCAATTGTCAATCTTCAAATAAACTCTTTATTTAATTTTGTTATTTATGTCACTGGGAGTCCCAAATTTAAAACAACTTTTGTGAAACTTTTTTTCACACCCAGTGTCTAATGTAAGTGTAAACAATATTGTTGTAAGAATGTATAGTTTCTTAAAATACTAGGCCCTATTATTTCTTGTTTAATTCTTGTTTGCTATTTTTCAGTTTTCTTATTAAAAATATGTGATTTTATAAAAGTCTCTTTTAAAATTTTTAAATCAACCATTATATTTGTTTACTTGTACTTGATATATTTCTAAGTTACCACTGATTGACACATTCATTGATCATGAGATCTCTTAATTAAACTCACGAGCGTATCCGCATCAAGTTTCGTACACAGGTTCTTTTTACCTCTTAGGTGCTCACTAAGAACGGCTTTTGACAGATTCGCAACCTGACGACCGCTGAAAAAACGCTGGCTCTTTTTAACATTTGCATTTTTTAAAATAAAAATGTCCCCAAATGGCCGGAGAGACTACAAAGAAAGTAATTTACGAAATATCGCAAGAATTTCGTATCTTTAAAGCAATTTTTTTTCTTTTTCCCTGAGTCTCACTAATTTGTGTAGATTAGACACGGTAGCAATAAAAAGAAAAACAATCTTATTACCATTAATGAGATAGATCTAGTCTTTTTTTAAGAGAGAGAGAAAGAGAGAGAGAGAGAGAGAGAGAGAGAAACGTCTGTAATTTATAATAAAAGATAAGATATGGTAGTTTGTAGTAAGTTTAAAAAAAAGGTAATCCTGATGGCATTAAAAAGTTAAATCTAGATCAAGTGTCGTTTCGCTACATTCAAATGGGGTGACATAAACTATTACAGTAAGGTCTAAAAGAGGAAATGGATATTTCTTTTTATTTAGAAATAAAAAATACACCAAAATAAATGTAGACAGGGAAACGGAAATGACGATGTGCAGGTTAAAAGAAAACAAAATGGGGATTCCAGAGAGCGAAGAAAGAGAGAGAGAGAGAGACAGACAGACAGACAGTCAGACAGAAAAGGAAATAGAGAAAGGGTCATACAATTTCATAGTAACAGGTACACAAATTCACCAGCTAAAAAGTACTAGATAGATAATTATCAGTATAAAGATTGGGAACAAATCAACGATGTGTACTGCTAGCATACATATATAAGAGACTTGAGGACCTTGTGATTTGGCCATAGAGTTTTAATTTTTCGCCATTTGTGCAATACTTCTTCTAATCTCTTTATTTGTGATGTGTCATCTTTAAGTGATACCTAGAATCTTCTGTAGCATCTTATTTACATTGCTCTCAGCATCTAAGATTCCCAAGCATATAAGAATATGGCCGTGACCAGGGAGCGCATTAGTCTGATATATTGTCAAGAGTATGTCTTTGTTTGACCATAAATATATAACTAGGCATGAATAATCTACAATTTATAACATTATCAATGACAACACTCGCGTTTAAAAGTACACAAAATAAAATACACCATATTCTCTTCACGAGTAATGTTTATAGCTCAACCAAAGTTTACAGATATAAATAAATAAGATATTAATAAAATAGGAATTTTTTAACACAACTCTCTACTATGTATTAACTTCAAGTAAGTGTGCAAAAATAGTATAGTTATAGTATAGAGTTTGCTCATCCTGGTTCAATAATGGCCACCTTCGACATCCAATTGGACGAGGGCTTTCCAATGCGGTTTTGTGTTTCCTTATGTGTTTGGTGAGACCTATGTGAGCCCGGAATGTTCGACTGCATACTGAGCAGAATATTCCAGCTGGAAGTTATGTCAGTCGCCTTTCTTTATCCAAAACTACGGGATATGCAATAAAATGTCACAGCTTTAAGTGCAGTAGGAAAAAAGTAGGCCTCAAAATAAAACACACAAAAAAAGTCACCATACGTACTTAAAATAAGCAACTACCAAATGGAGACATAGAACTGGATTCTCATTCCATAAATTTAGTTTTATATACCTTGGCTAAAAAAGCAGTAGCTCCATATGATATAAACAGACAGACACAAATTTATTTTTAATAATTTTTATTATGTATATTCTAGGAATAAAAATGAATCACTTTATTAAAACATATCTCAGAAATAAAATAATTTGTGTTGAAAAATATTTTTTAATTCTTAACTTTCAAATCTCTTTTATGAAAAAAAAAGTTTATCAAAGTTTTTTTAAATTTTGGACTACTTGTAACGTAAATAACAAAATTAAAAGAAGAATTTATCTGAGCAAGTAGATTTACAATCCAGAAAAATATCCTAAATTGTTTTTTAGATATCTGAACTAAAGCAAATGCAAAGAGTATTTGTTGAACGAAAAATGGAATTAAAACAAAAAACAAAATGAAAACACAAATAATTAAAACAATTTTAACAGATTTCATTTCTTTTTTACGTTTAGCGAGAGCTTCTTTTGAAAATATTGAGGCTTTAGTTTTTGATGTCATAGAAATATGAAATATTGTAAGACTAGTACATATAAAAATAACACAGAAGGGTAGTAAAGTAAAGAATAAAATTGATGTTATAAAGGAATAGTTTTTTAAAAAGTCAAAGTTTCGATAATATAAATCTCCATATCTTAGAACTGGTATTGTTATGTTTTTGTATTGTGTATAATACATTTCATAACTGAAATAAGAAGGTGTTTGTAAAATAATGTTACAAAAAACTATTCCAACAATAATACATTTCATTCGAAATAAAGTAAAAACTCTGGAAACATGAAATGGAAAACATATAGCAACCATTCTTTCGATAGAAACTAAAGTCACTAAATGGATACTAGCAATAACTGCCAAAAAATTTAATCTACTAAAAATTAGGTTTTCTGTTATAAAAACCCATTGATAAATATACCAGTGTATAAAAAATGCAGACTCAGACAAAATAAATGATATTTGTGTAATAGAATAAATTAGGTCACAAATAGATATAAATAACAGTACTATATTAGTTGTGTCCTGCATTTTATGATAAGATAAAATGATTATATTAAGTATGCTTCCTAATATTCCCAATAGAGAGAGAATATTTGCTATAATAATATTGGTGACAAAAAGAATTACCATATAAACGTCATCACTAACATCAGAACTAGCTGGTGAAACTATCTGAGTCAGATTGAAAATAATATCAATTGTCCTGGAACTGTTCATTGTACTTCACCATAAAGTTTCATTCAATAAGGATGAGATCTATTTGTATTAACCTAAAATAAAATTAAAATATAATATTTTGATAATCTAAAAAAATATCTAAAATATATTTGAACTAAACCAAAATTAAAGAGTATCTGTTGAATGAAAAGTGGAATTAGGTCAAGAAACAAAAGCAGAACACAAATAATTAAAACTATTTTTACAGATTTCATTTCTTTTTGACGTTTAGCGATAATATCTTTTGAAGACTATGTATCTCGAGTTTTAGATGTTATAGAAATATGAAAATAATGTCAGACTGGTACAAATACAAAAAACACTGCTAAGTCATACTTAAATCAATGAATTTTAATACATGTTGTGTTGTGCTAATTGCAGTTGATATACATGACAACAAGTAGTACAACAAATAGGGTGTGAAGAAGAATATTTAGAACTCAACCGACATCATGACAATACCAGAAGAGGTATTAAAATAACACAAGAATTTCTCATTCGAATAACATTTACAGGGCTACACCCTTGGTAGTTGAGGAGGAGGGGGAAATATTTATCTCTATGGGTATACGATTACTTCTGAAATCATGGAGCTCCCTAAATTTTGTTTATCATTTAAGTCTGCATAAAAGAAAGTCAAATTGGGTCTTTAGAGCGGACTTATTGCCTGTGTGAAAAAGTAGCTGGGCTTTTTTGTCATGCAAGCAGAACATGTTGGTTGTATTTGTAAGCTCATAAGGTTTTTTTAACCCAAAAAACTTGTTCTTACCCCAGGCAGGTCACTTAGCGGGTTGGTACACCTATTACGAAGATATAAGTGAGTTTGGTTTAAAGCAGCCATTTTTAGTTCATATTATTAACTCAACACTAGAAAAGAACGCGTATCTCCTAAATTTACTAACAGTGTATATTGAATGTATCAAAATGTAAATATAAAGAAATATTCCCCAAAGTCAGTGTACACTTTAGATACGCACACACTTTATTTTATTTTAGTAATACTATTAAATACAGACACATGATTAATAAAAATCGTTATATATAATTATTTTACTTGCAATGATTAGCAGTAGGTAGCTAATTAGATGTGACTTTTAAATTGTGTTTAAGTACAAAATAAACTAAGTAATTTGTAAGCTAACCTATAGTACAAAGACTGTTCACAATGACAAAGAATAATAAAGAATACATTCATGAGGTCTTAAACAATGAAACTGATTCATAGACTGCTATTTGTTTTGTACAATGGAATCATTGTTGTAAGTCAACTAGAAAAGAAAAATGATTTGGTTGTTCAAGTCTCTGTACGTCTTAACATGAAACTGAAACTTTAATAAAGAAGTTTTGTGTTCGACACAATTGTCTTGAAACACTGGACATAGAAGACTTACAACCGATGAAGTAATTAGGACAAAGAAGTCTTGTCTATAACAGCAACTGGTCTTTAGTACTGTTAACAAAGAAACTCTGCATGTCTAATACTAATAATGATGACAATGTCGACGATTGAAGATAGAAACGTGTCTCTATTGACCGACATTTGTATTGTTTATTTGTTGATCGTTGTAAGGTATTTGATTTTAAAATGATAAAAGTTTATATATAGGCTTCTAGGTATGTACTGTCAATACATAAACACATACGTATATTATGTTATCTGTATTAATACCACCAAGAACATTAATAAAAACACTAAATGAAATACAACTTATTAAGTGCTATTTTCACTATGCAGGAAAGTTTGGAAGAAACTGATCACTATACTTATGTTTAAATTGGTTGTATTGTGTTATTAGCAATACTTTCTTTTAAATGAAATATTGTTATAAGTCAGAAAAGTGGAAGGGGGTCCATGACAAATTAAACAATATGTTACCTGCGAACAAAGCAACTGCAAAGCCGGTGGGTAGTGCTAGTGTACAGTATGAATCAATGTCATGTATTAGAGTACTTTTATGTGCTGGTGAGCGTGAATGATTATCTGTTAGTACCAAATCTGTGAACATAAAGGTCTTGTGAATAGTTTCTTCTCTTCGAGTGTCATCTATGAGTATGTGTATTATAGATGTATGTAAGCTATTCCGATCTCTGTGGAAAGGCGATATACAACATTATTGTAAAATATATTATGTTATTATTAACTTATCTCTAAGACCATATTAAGAAGACAATGTACCAACACCAACTACAGCAAAACAAGAGCTTTAATATCCTCAAAAAACATTTGTTCAATAACACACTCAATAAAGTTAAAACAACTAGAAACACAAGTACATCTATCCTGGATTGGAAACAAAGACCACATTAACAAAGTTAATTCTCAGAAAGGAAAACTAAACCATTCAGTTCACATCATGTACAGACTGTTTACATTCTTACCCCTAAAATACTTACACAAAGGGATACTATATCATTCCAAAATTACTACAAAAATATAATACATATAGTCTCGCCATAACTGTCACAGACAGGTTCAATATAAACATGTATAAAAACTGTAGTTGGTTTTATTTATAATATTTAAATATAAATTCATCTTAAATTCAGATGACTGTGCAGTTACGTTGGCAACTTTCCCCATATCTGATGCAGACAAAGCCGCGAGTTCATTTCTAGTACGCCTTGTGTGCCTGTCTTAAACACAGATTTGCCTTTGGGTCTTAAATTTGTGACTCGCAGTATTTGCCAACTACTTTCCATTATGCTAGTGAGGACGGCATGGCTCATGAGTTGATCTTTACAACGCTTAGAGAGATACCTCTGTTACGCCGTTCGCCAAAAAAGATCGCCTTTTCAGGCGGTCGACTCCAATCCAACATCAGAACAAAGTTATTTGTAATGTAGACGTGCCACGGTGCCAGTGTATTATGGAGTGAAGGCACCTTTGACGAAAAGCAATCTAGGAGCCATAATTGCCTTAGACAGAGCATCCACATCTCATAGCCACACAAGTGTGTCGTGAGAACCGCTGATTTAGAAACATTAATTTTTGCTGCTAGTTGAAGAGACCTATTCCACCATACTCTCAGTTGAAAACTGTTAGGCTTAGTCAGACGATTGTCGACCTGACAAAACATGAATAAAATAAAAATAACTAATTAGTTAATTAATTATTGGTAATACAGTAAGCAGCTTGGTATCGAACAAGGGAAAGGAATTGTATTTGACTGATGTGGTGGTAAAGGTTGAATAAGTTCCCTTTATACTTTGCTTTAAAGTTTGAGGCCAATAATATATAACTATAAAACCTTCTATTTTCCATTATCTCTTATCTAGTAAACTAGTTATTACTTTAGATTTAGGAGGCTACAGCCATGTAATTTGACTTTGTTTTCTACGAATGCATTTAAAAAGCAATAACGATCATATTTACCCAGACACCTCCTTCTTCTCCCCCACCCCCTTTCCCAACTGGTCTAGACAAGTGATAGGATCATAGCGTATTATCATTACCGGTACATGACACTGGCAGATCCAGGGCGGAGGGGCGATCGCCGCCCCCCCACTCGGCCGACCCCCGGGTGGGGTGGGGGACGGACGACTTTTAATAAAGAATTCACACAATTTCTATACGAATTTATTAGTTATGTTAATAATATATACTAATTATTTATATTTCAACATATTTTTAGATTATTTCGCCACCCCTCTAGTATGTTGGCCGATTTGGTGGGATTTCGTGGGATGGGGAGTTGGCGATAGCATCAATCCCGCCCCCCCCCACCATAAACTTTCGAGTGAGGGGGGCGGTCCAATTTATTTGTATAAATCACAGCTTGTCAACGAAATCAATTAAATATCTATATAATTAAAACTTGTTATTGATATTTTAACCGATCTTTATATTATGTCATTTCCCTGTTAGCTGATTGGGGGGAGGAACATATGTAGCCCTTCCAACCTAAACCCTTTGTGTGTGGGGGGCGGCTCAACTTTTAAGTAGTAATTATAGTTTGTGAACAAAATTAGTTGAATTACAATATTATTTTTAAATTATGTTGCTACACTTCTGGTATCTTAGCCGATTCGGTGAAGTGGAGGGGGGGGCGATAGCTTCTGCTGCCCTCCCCTCTTTAGCGCTCTTAATGGGGTGGGGCAGTCCTATTTTTATGGAGAAATCATAGTTTTTGAACAAAATTAGTTGGATATCTTTATAATATGAACTATATATTGATGTTTCAATCCATTTGTATATAATGTCAGACACACGATCTGATCTCAAATTTTATCATAAGTAAATATAAAATGAAACAGGGTTGTTCCAGGTGGGAGGGGCTATACATGTGATCGCCTTCCACCCATTGGACAAACCAATACTTTTTTCTCTTTGTATTTTAGTTAAGATATTACAAAATAAAAAAAGTGTCACTAATATAATTTATATATGCTATAAATTGAATTATTTTATCGAGTCGCCCCACCCCCTATTCTTTAATGCCAAATGCAATCCTTAGCAGACATTATAAAAAGGAGCGAGGATTAACGTTTTCACTCTACCGCCCTCACCCCTTTCCAGATGAAAAGATGACGTTTTAAAACAGAAAAGTCAAATGTAGCGACAGAGTTTATGTCATTGTATACGACTTTATCTTAGTTATTTTAAGAAAGACTTTGTTTTGGAAAATTTAGAATTCATACGAAATTTCTCATTATAAAAGTAACAATTGAGATGAGGCTGAGCCCAAATATTATTTTCCTAGTCATCTTTTCAACCTTTACTCAAACTGATATTTTTCTGTTGTAAAAAAAATTTGGACAATAACTCACAATTTATGCTTGAATACTAAAAATGCAAAAAATTTTGAGTAAAATTTAATTGTTCACTTAATTTCTCTTCTCACTTCCACATAATAGGATGAATAATGAGATGTAGATGTTAGGAAAATGCCTTTTCTGCAGTAAAGAATGCAGAATAACGATTTTGGCGATCCCCACTGGGGGAGCTTCCAGCGCTCCCCCAGACTCCCTAGCTGTCAAGAATAAGGTCTCAGACACCACAGACCCACTAGCTATCTAGGAAAAGCCTCAACATGGCTTTTTTTTTCAAATATCTTTTTTTCGACTGCGATCTTCAAAGCATTAATCGAAATAATTGTTAGGTATCTTATTTTTTCAAGGAAAAAATCAGTTGTATTTGCAATGTAGTAAGGGCCTATAAATTCATATTATATTTTCAAGTAAAACATTATTCAAAAGATCCTTTTTTGAATAGGATAAATAATGAGCTGTGGATGTCATGAGAATGCGATTCTGCAGTGAAGAAAGCAAAAAAAAAATTATTTTGGCGTCGGGGCTTCGCCCCAAACCCGACTGGGGGAGCTTACAGCAATACCCTAGACCCTCTAGCTGTCAAGAGAAAGCTTCAATGTGGCTTTTTTTGTCTGCTTTATTCGCCGAAGGTTGAGAAACACTGCTTTTTTAAACATTTTAATATATATATATATATATATATATATATATATATATATATATATAAATATATATATATATATATATATATAAATATATATATATATATATATATATGTGTGTGAGCTGGCGCTCCTAGATCTAATTTTATCTTTTTTAAATTTATATTATTTATATAGGCCAGGGCTATGATGTTTGCAAATTAGTGTCTTTTTAGTTTATATAGTTCAGTGCTGAGTATTTTGTAGTCTCCACTATTTATAACTTTCCGCTAGTTTTAGTCTTTTTTTCTGTTATTTGTGTTTTACTCGTAGAGGAAAAGTAGTTTTTAAAATAGTTAACTAATCTTAGAGCTGTGGATGTTCTTTCCTATTTTTTGTCCCTGGTTAGTTTTGCTTATTTTTGTCTTTGGCATTAAGGTTGGATTAGTTGTTATTTTTTAATTTCAGTTTATGTGCAGGTCTGTAAACGGTATAGAGCCCCCATATGAGTTTAGAATAGAAATAACTTTTTATCTTCCTTTTTTTATTTTTGTAAAATTTAAATTTTAAAATTCTCTTTTTAATGCTGTTTAATTTGATATATAATGTTAAGTAGTCCGTGTCAGTAGTAATTTGCTAGATTTTATTGTTGTGTACGGCTAGGTACAAATTAGGGAAATCTGTAGTCCAGTTTAGTTTTAGATAATTAGCGTGACGTCCTGCTCTCCGATATGTTCGCGCTGACCAGTTATAGCTAGCTACGGAGCTCTCTTTTGTCTTGACCAGTGGTCAGTGTTGACAGTGGTGCCTGTATAAAGTTATTTTTGTGTAGTGTAATTTCAGCTGGGACCGCCTGTAAGTTGGAAAATGTTTTTATTTTTGCTTTCCTTCGTTTGTATTTGTATTGATTGTTCCTACATCTATTGCTATAGTCTAGATGCAGACTGATTAGTGTAGTGGCATCACTGGCTAGTTAATTAGCCATGATTACCTCTGATGGAGCCGGAAGCTCTGTAGACCTGGTTAGCGTCACCCCCCCCCCCCCCCTTGCGCAATCCTTATCGCTTTTTTGCTTTCCTATACTATGTCTATGTGTAAATATTTTCTTATTTTATTATTCCTATGTATTTTTATTAATATTTTTATCGTTAGGATATCCACTCTATTTAAGTTGTCATCTTGTCCTACTTTTTAATGTGAAAAATGGCTGCGGCCTAAGCATCGCTGTCATGGCGGCTTGTTTATCTAGATCTAGCTTTTGTTTATTGTAGTCTAGCCTGACCTGTTTTGGTTGTGGCTGGGACTTTAATAACTTAGGTATTGCTTTTATTAGCTACATGTAGGTAATTGAAATTACCTCATGCTTGTATTATGTGTATGTACTAACTAGGTCTAGACCAGTCCAGTCTAATATATGTGTTATAGTCCATTATTATTTTATTTTTGAATATTTTCTTATGTTTGTTTATTTTTTAACTGCAGGCTATAATTCCTGCTAAGCTGCTAAACTGTTAACCTGCCATTATTTCGGCTGCCTTACCGCCTGCTATAATTATTGTCAAACTGCCTTACTGTCAAATAGCTGCTTTTTTATTGTTAGGTTCAGTTCGGTAGGGGACCAATCGTTTAGTAGAGTGTATATTTAGTTTTTTGTAAAGTTTATTGTCGTATACACCTATATTTTATTGTTTTGTAAGTTGGTATGTAAATAAAGTGTATATAAGTTCAGTTTATAATTTAGTTAGTTTGTTTACTTTTAGCTAATTTAGCTTAGTGTAGTTTAATTGTGCTGTCTGGTTGCTTTGGCGACTCCAGCCCCTTGGTCACCATACCGAGGTGCACAGATTGGGCCCACCCAGTAGAGCTACCATCTGCCTACTGTAAAAAAATGAACAAATGTTGAGCAGCAGATAACAACAAATAGGCCTCACTCAGTAGCGCCACCCTGATCTGTTCACACACACACACACACATATATATATATATATATTAGGGTGGCCCTTACTTACAGGCAAAAAATAAAATTAAAAAAAACTAAGCTCTGACCCTCTTATTATCTTACATATGGTACAAAAACATTACACATAAAATTTCAGAAAGAAATTCTAACAATTAGTGGTAGCTCAAGCGATCTAAAGTTTACCTCACTGTCCACGTTTCTAATACAGTCCATACAAAATGTTAGCAGATGCTTGAAATTAACAGATTTTTTTATTTCACTTCTAGTATGTAATACAAAGTAAATTGCAACGATAAAGTAGCTTACAATGTCAAGCGTCTATCACCAACTGTCACTGGTGATCCATTAATGAGCGTTTCAGTGCGTTGGGGTACCGCTTGCGATTGTCAGAGACCAGCTGCATTAGGAACTGTAGTTGTTCTTCATTCTTGGTGAGGCGTCCGGAAAACTGTTCCACTAGAGCGACTCCCCTTTCAGCATGATCATTAATGACTGTAAGATGGTGAACACGTTTGGCTGCAGCCTGGTAGTCTTCACTCTGAGCCCACTGTTCGGCGGGTAAATGAAGGAATCCCTGTGGAAGATCCAGCGTGATGAACAAAGATCTGGTATTTTTCGTCACAAAGTCAGCTGTTGACATACGTTCTAGGTCGGCAGAGGAAACTTGATGTAATTGTATGCGCTTAGGAGGATCAGCTGCTCCATCAACTTCATTCATTGCTTGAACCATTCTGTCTTTGATCTCGTTGCTGATTGCATTATCAAAGAATGCCAAGCCAACCAAGTTCTCTGATAGGTACCACAAGTGATCCATCATCTTGTGGGATGTTACCTTTGAAATAGCACTGTTTGTAGAACTGTACTTTAATAGGCATTTCAGAAGCTGAAGATCATTGTTTGCTGCAGCACTTGCAAGAGGAGCTGTATACCAAGCCTTGACATAGACTGTCGCAAAAAATATGCTCAGTTGACGCAGACCTGTCTCCTCACGTGTGGACAGTTGAAACTGTGAACGGAACAGCCACACCTTGAAGGTGTAGATAATTTTTGACATCCACCTGGCTTGATGCATAGCCCCAGGCGCTCTGAAGTGTATTCCACGTTGTGGAGTTATGCCAAGATAGATCAGCGTTACTTCTGCTAACTCGCGGTAATCATCACGAGGTTGGTTTTCAGCCACAGCAGACATGAGCATCGTTCCAAGAGCCTCCTTGATGCTAGCAATGACAAGGGCACTTTCCTGATCAGAAGATGAATCTTGAAATTGACTCTTATCGATGAACTGCCAGTGTGCTTTAAATCTCTTGAAGAGAAGAACTTCTGGTGCTGATGAGGAACCCATAACTTGTGTGAATGCTGCACTGGCCACAAGTTCGAGCATATGATGACGGCAAGCAAGGTACAGAAGATCCCTACCAATCAGCTGTTGAAGCAAAACACAGGCTCCATTTTTTCGGCCAGTATTAGAGCTGGTGGTGTCAAAGCACAATCCTTGGACATTACTGGTTATTCCCCACTCATTCAGTGCATCAAAGACTGCACGGGCTTGCGCAGACCCTGTTCCTGCAGGAATTTTTGGAACGGCCAATAACTGTACATCCCCATCGGTAGAAGACACCAGTATAGGCAAGCGGTCCACCATTTCCTGACCACTGACATCAGGTAGAAGCTTGCCATCCCAGTGAACGACCAGTACACCACCAGGTTGAAAGCTTTGTTGAATCTTCTCTGCACATTCTGCTCGGCAGTGCTGTCTCTGGCGCTGAATACTACTCCTGTTGAGAGTCAGTGTACTAATGTCCTGCCCGAGTGATTTCGCTGTCTCACCAACAATCATTACAGCAGCCCGATCGGATACCTTGTTGCGATCTAGGAAGGCTGCCAGGTCGGGTGTCATAATAGTTTGTCGACCACGTTTTGCTGCAGGTGGTAACTCGGAACTGGTAACACCACTGGCCAAATGATATGAAACATCTTTATCAGTGTCGTCATCACTACTGCTACTGCTGCTACAGTCAATACTAACTTGTTCCTGCAAACTGTCCTGTTCAGAAGCAGATTTATATCGACGTTCCTGCTCCTTAATTAACTTCTGATGCTGTTTTGTTTCTTTCTTCGCTAATACAGTATCCACTGATGACATGCCGCCTCTACGCCCCTTTTCTCTCTGTGCAATTAGAAATTCTTTATCCTCATCAATTTTTATCATACTCATTGCCTCACCATGGGCTATATCAAACAGATCATCAAACAATTCTGTGAATTGCTCTTCATTCCTTTGCTGTGTATCTGTTCGTCTCGAGGCATTTTTCTTGAGAGATCGCCATTGATCAAACAATACTTCAATCTTCTTGATTGAATCCTGCTTATGACGAACCGGAATTCGTGCACGGTTCCAGAATTGTTCAATTTCATCAACAGTAAGCGTTGATGATTCGCGGACAGTCTTCTTCTGTTGTAGGTGCAGAAAGAGGAAGTGTCCAAGAGCCTGCCGGTTTGAGGGCAACTTCTGACCTCTGATTTCTTCTGTAAACTTCTCCAATAAGTACACAGGTTTTCTGCTTTTGGTGGTGGTACTTACAGAAGCCATAATAACACTAAAAAGATGAGTGTTCACTGAAGTGTTCACTGTTCAACTAATTAAACAAAAATGCTTTACATCACTGACAGTGTGAAAGAGACCACTTAACAATGACAGTCTGTCATGTAATCGCATGCTTGCTTAGGTAATACACAACACTGCAGGCTGACGCAATATTACATCAGACATATTAAATAGATGATGCAATGTTGCATCACCTAGAGTTGTTACTTAGATGATGCAATGTTGCATCACACATATTAATTACATGATGATGATGCAATATTGCTTCACATGTCATGCTGCTGAGTAATGAGTGCCTATTGTAAACTTCAATGTTATTGAGCTACCCCTAAATGATTAAATATCTGCGTAAAATTTTGCAAACAATGTTTTCTTATCATAAGGACACTTTCTGGAGGGTCAGAGGTTAGAAAATAAAAAGTTCAAAAATAAGGGCCACCCTAATATATATATATATATATATATATATATATATATATATATATATATATATATATATATATACATACTGAAAGCGCGTTTATGCTTAGGGTTAGGGTTTACTGGATGTTAGGGTTAGGGTTTGGAAAATAATCGCCCCCCCCCCTCCGAAGTTCTTGATCCGCTAGTGGTACATGATGACCTATATTTCAAGGGTTTTACTTAAAGACACACTTTACCTTATCGGTTGGGATTTTACTCGATTACCCACATGCCAATTTTATACATCTAATTTATGGTAAAACATCAGTGTCATTAAAGCTAAACTCGACCTTTTGCAGCATGACATTTCACAAGTATCTGAACATACACTACAGTCATGTGCGACAGCTTTGTACTACAACTTCAAGTCACGACTCCATTCTACAACCCATTACCTCGCCTGAACCGCTGAACTGCCCTAGTTGTAGACAACGTCTCCTGTCCCCTGCTACAGCTGAGTTCCACCTGTACCGACGCCTTCAATGCTAGTCGTCAACCCTCTCAGCTTAGAGGCAGTCTTAGCAGCACAGGAGAGCATAGATAAGAAAATAGGTTATCGCTGACACTCTTACTATTCGCCCAGTGCATTTTGTGACGACAACAATATCAATCGAGATATTTACTCTGTCTTTAATTCATTACGTCCCAATGTAAATGTATTCCCCCCCCCCCCCCTCTTTCAATTCAATATAAAACTGTGTGTTTTTATGTTTATTTTTCAATCTAATAATTGATGATTTTTCAAATCATTAGTAATGAGCTTGTATGTATATATAGGCTAATACAAATGTGTAGTTTTCTTTGTAGCTCTACACACCAAACAACAAGCCGACACCTCATACAAACACTTATCACACTAAGTGAGTTATTAGTCTTACAGGTTGGATCTATTTCTTATCAGGTTGCATCTCTGTCTTGCCAGGTTGGATCTCTGTCTTAACAGGTTGGTTCAGTGGCGTCACTAGCGAGGGTGTGGGCCGCACAAGGAAACATCAAAAAGGGGTGGAAAATAGTGGGGAAAATGCAATTTTGCAATAGAAGACAATAGAAAAATTAATGTCAGTGGCTAGATACCCGAACATATATATGTCTACATTTTTTTTCTATAAAAAAAAATTGGCAGCTAGACTTACGATACAAAAATGACTTAGAAATTATTGCTAGCTTTGATGTAAAAATAAAACAAAAATGGGGGTACATCTTGATCGGGTTGGTATCACATTGTTTCTAGCAAAGCAGAATTCGACACAAAAAAAAAACAACCATCAAAATGGGTGACCTGTCAAAATGGCGCAGACAAAATAGCGCCGACAAAATAGCGCGAAATTTCCCGACAAAATAGCGCGGACATATATGATGTGTATAAAAGTACCAGATTATTAGTAATTTTATGTCCTGGTCATCATTTTGTTGATGTCTCGATTTTTTTCAATATTAATAGATCTGAAAGTATGCTATATTTGCAGAGAACGAGAGTACTTTAGATTGTATACCATTCCCCTTTTTCACTGAGAACAAGATTCTGAGGTACAATGCTGAAGAACGAAGTAACGCTGAAAGCAAGACAAAGTACCTCCAACTTGACGGACTTGCTGCTATATTGCCAATGTACGGAAACAAGCCTGTGATGGAATTTCTACGTGACATTTCCTACAAGTTTGTGTGTGTGTAAATTTGACAAGTATCTTTGCGTGTTTTCGAAGTGCACTTTTATAATGTAAGTAAATGCTATATTTTAAAATTATTCATTTTACCTTTTTATGATTTTTGCTTATTTATGTTTTAAGATATCTAAAGTGTTTCCTGAAAAATAACATAACATTGAAACATAACAAATCATGACATAATTATTAAAACAAAAAAAAAATGGCTGTATTCATATTTTACGATATCTAAAGTATTTCTTTCAAAATGACTAATATTTTTTCTGCGCTATTTTGTCGCGCTATTTTGTTCGCGCTATTTTGACGGGGTACCATCAAAATGAGTTCATAAATATAGGTCTAATTGTTACGCAAACCACTTAAAAGATACATACTTATCAGAGACACACAGGTTACAAGATACTTTGATATATCGTAATCTCTATTAAACTTACCCGACTACACTGATGAGATATCGAAACTTAAAATTTATAGATTTTAAAAGGGAACAAACTGATCAGGTCAGTTCTAATATCTTTCAATGTATTGACAGCGATGATGTGTAGAAATCAGAGATATGACAATGGAGTTCAATCGTCTGGAAGAGTACAAGCAATTGTGTGAACCCTCATACACGTTATATTTTATAGATGTTTCACTTTGTTTATGTCATCAACATTTTTTTTTCAGAAAATGCTTTAGAATTCGATTTTTTTGGTACCATTGAAATATTTTGTTCACCAACACATACGCATCTCTGTGACTATTGCCAGATGTCTTTAATTTTACAAATCTTTGCTTTAATTTGTTTTGGGCAAATGTATTGGAAAGAGAGCGATAAAAGTTCATTAAATTCATTGAAACTAAAGAGCTAACTATGAAAAAAGTGGTGGACAAGTTGAAGGTGCTTAATTTTTTTTATTTATCATAAGCATGACAATAGCGCCAAATGTTACTTAGAGAGTTCTTCTCAAATAGCAACAAGAAGAAAATGTCAGAAGAACTAGATAGATATATCTAACGATGCCAGACAGTATTGAAACAAAGTTATAGACGTCAATACCTGAACCCATCAATAGCTTTTTATGCTGAGCTTCATCTTTAACTAGAAGATACAGATGTAGTAGATACATTTTAATCTATTCAACCAAATACGTTTTATTTCACAGTCGATATACTTTTGTTGAAGTTTGCTTCAAAAGAAAAGTCCTTGTTGAAGACAGGCGCAGAAGACGAAAACTTAAATAGACCGACGGCTAACAACGACTTTGTCGGCATGAGATGCGTGAAAATATACAGGTCGCAACTGGGTTAGCGTAGTCATGTTAATCACTGCACTCACACTTAATCTTCAGAATCGAAGACATTGCCATTCAGTATTTATGATGATTTACCAAACAAGGAAATCCTTTGCCGAACTGGGAGTTGACCACTTAGTGAGGTTGTGACAAAGCGTCGCATGAGGTTTGCGGGACATGTTCTCCGACCAAATGAACTAAGCATACCAAGAGTTAGAAAGAAAGGAGGGCAATACGAGGAAAATGCAAAACAGATACATCCACGTATAACTTGGCGCCACACCTTCATGGAGGACCTCAGAACAGTGGACAACAAGTGGGAGGAGGCTTCAGACATAGCCAGTGACAGATATTTGTGGAGACAGCTTGTTGCCTAATGCGCCAAACGACGCGGGAGGACCTAAGTAAGAGAAGTGACCACAGTTTGATATTTGAATAGAAATACCAGAGTAAGAGAACATCTAGGGCAGAAAAAGTTTAACTAATAGAAACTAACATCTCGACAGTATAACCAATCTAAGAGTTCGTGTCTTACCAACTGCGTATCTGTGGCGTGATTTGAACGATGCTTTTGAACATTAACTTTCATGAAGTACTATTGGTGATGGACAAAGAACACGGAGTTTTTCATATCGATGCATTTTGATCGAGTGAAAATGAAATATAGAAGATATTTGACTTTGATGACGTTATTGATAAGTTTGCAAGTTTGAAATCCAGAATGGAAACTTTATTCCAAGATCATTGAATTACTTCTTAGTCGCTTGAAAATGTGAAGTGTATACAGTTTTTTTTCAAACCTTTTAATGTATTTGAAGAAAGTTTGATGTCGTTACAAACATGTCAGTAGATATAGAATATTTTAACGTAAGTACCTCTATATTCTATCTTATCTTATCTTGACTGTTTCTAATTTTAATACATGTAAAAGCTATTGATAAATTGTCATAAAATAACTTTCAAAATAAAACCAACAATCCCTTTACAGTTGTCTAATAATCAATGACCTTAATTTTTTATAGTTTAACAAAATAAGGACCAATTGTTGGGGGGGGGGGGGACGACACCATGAGCTGACCGCACCGGGTGACAACAGGTTGGATCTCTGTCTTACAAGGTCATATCTCTGTATGGACAGGTTTGATCTCTGTCTTACTACGTTGAAAATTATTCATTATAATCTCTGTCCAGGCTCAATCTCTGCCCGCCAACGTGAGCTATATGTCCGTCAAGTTTGTACTTCGTCAGTCCAAATGGGATCTCTGATATAAGTAGAAAAAAAACTATCAGCTTTTCTGACTCGACGTGTCATGATTCATGTGGGTGAAGTATATCCTAATCGGTCTTAAAAGACATTTAAAAAAGCAACGGAAGACGACCTGAATTCCAACTCATGACTAACACCTTAGCGGCAACAGATGATTTTAGAATCCATTGCTATAGATAGTAAACAAGTACCTGACTCCTTATGTGATGAAACGAGTCTGATAGATTTAAATATTTTACAAAGTTCGGGTGGAGTAAGCAGATATGTTAGGATGACTTATAAATTAGCTTGAAATATCTTTAAACAAGTCCTTGTTGTATTCAATATTTAATGATGCAGCCTAAAAAAAATAAATGCTTCGTTCAGTTTTCGAAACTAGCTATGTAAGAAAAAATTAGAGAATTCTGGGAACAATGAGCAAATAGTGTCACGTTATTTACAGAGCTCATCTCTGTATTAGCTATTTAGCGACGCACCATAGAAGACGTATATTGAACGGGACTAGTGACGTTTGGGATATGTTGGGTTAGAGAC
This sequence comes from Biomphalaria pfeifferi, assembly GCA_030265305.1. Taxonomy (NCBI): domain Eukaryota; kingdom Metazoa; phylum Mollusca; class Gastropoda; family Planorbidae; genus Biomphalaria; species Biomphalaria pfeifferi. The sequence continues at coordinate 1,022,945 of JASAOG010000105.1, read as the reverse complement.
CGGAAAATCAGTTAGCGAAAGAATCCTCTAGGGTAAAGACGTGTTTTTTTGACAGAGACTTTTAATGCGGCCTTTTCTTGGAATAAACATCTGTTAAACAGTTCACCAGTGTTGACCACATCTCTTTACTAGTTAAATCGATGTCTTGTTTATTCTGTTTGCTGAGCAACTACACTAAATACACCCGAACAATAAAACTCAAACGCTTGCAGAGTAATTGGTTGAAATTCAACAGTCATTTATAGTTGACCTCAAGACAGTCTGAACAAGCACATCACACATGACTAGATGTATTGCTATTAATGACATGTCCTCTATTATTCCATATATAATTAGGGCGTTTGTGAAATAGGTTTGTAGACTTACAGAACAATTTATTGATGGTGTGTCCTTCATTAGCCTCTGAGAATTTGAATGAATATCAAAGTTTGTTGTTCTATGTTGGTACTCTAGAAATACATCTACTGCATGATCTGGAACATCATCATTTCAAGCTACTAAAAACAAAAATTCTATGAAATAAAACAGCTCACAATGTACAATGTATTCAAGTTGTACGCTACCTTGTTCCTCACCTTTTTTTTTAAACTTTTGTATACACAATTGGCTTTTAAAGAATAAAAGGAGGCACTAGTTTCCAACTGCACAGTAATTGCAACAAATACAGTTATGTGTTTATAAGCTAATTAATGGGAATATTTCTACATGTGTAGGTCATGGTTACATTGTTATGACTGTCAGAGTTATGTGCTCTCTCGTTTAAGAGTCTACATTTTATAAAAGGGATTAAAAGTTAGATTACTTCCCCCTATTAACAAGTAGTTTAATTTGAACCCTTTACAGACCATCTCTAAATAAATCATACGAGTATGATTTGTTTTTTAGAAAAGAAAAAAAAATCGCTCAAGTTAAATTTAACTAGAATACATACGGACTTCATTTATCCTTTTGTTAAATGGAATATTGACCACAAAACATGTCAGCGTTTGAAAAAGTTAAATATATCGAGAAATTTAAATCAATAATATCACACATTTGAAAATTTCCGTTCTTCAATAATGTAAATGTAATGTAACTCTCAATCATATTTCTATTAATTATTATTTACTTAATATATATATATATACATATGGACTTCTTCGTTGATACATTTTCAATATCATCGTTACCAGACAACTTTTGTTGTATGCTTCCGTTATAAAAATTCAGTGATCGTAGATGTTTACCATGACAACCAAAATGTACCTGTTTGTTACACAGCTTCTACTCAAGCTCCTAGACTTTGGCAGAATTATGGTGTTTCTGTCAACATCCTTTTTTTACACCTGCCCATACCTTGTTGTCCAACAGCGGGCCAGTACGCATCATATGTATTGGCGTAGGAGCAAAGATATAACAATGCGAATAAATTGGACTAGAACAGCTTTAAGCACCAAGGCTCAGAATATTGTTAATGGTGAGGATTGCAACCACCATTTTTTTAAAATCAGAGTTCAAGATGGACATTTTCACATTTGTTTTTTTAACTCACGTTTTGTCATGAGATATCCTGAAGTGCTACAAGAAATTTTTTTGTGGCAGATGCTCAATGAAGTTGTTTACTTGTGTGCAATGTTTACCTGTGTGCAATGTTTACCTGTGTGCAGAAATACCTATACGCTGGGAACATTTAATGGTCTCTAAAAATACAACTGCTATCATCTTATTATGACTTCTTAAGTCATTTTCTCACTCTCCTGCATGCTATCATAAATAGCAAAGCCTGTGTTAATATAAGTCACATGTGTGGTAGTTGAGGTGGGGAGTTTTCCAAGAGACGTGAGACAGTAAAGACATGTTTCTGACGTGATCTTTGTATCAATAATATTTACACTGAGTTTCTGTAACCTTTTCTCATCTTAAATCTGTTAATATTGTTAATAAAGAATTTTTTTTTACAAGAAGTCTGTTCAATTTTCTTTTTTAATCTCAAATACATTTAATTATACAAGATGTTGGGAGCTACCAACCAACGACCGAGAATTAGATACAGTTAAAAGAAATGAATGTATAGATGTCCACACGACCAGCTGTACTCCTGGTATTTGGTATTTAATTATCTATTTGTCTGCTGAACCAAAGGGGCGGCAAGTATGATCTGCCGAACGTCTTTCTTTATTCCTGTTTGTCTTTTGCCTTGCGCAGAATCTCAATGGCAGGTCCGTTCACTATTTGATTTTTTCTTCACGTCGCTTTTTCTTTCTGCCTCTTCTTCATTTTACTGGTTGTGTTCCCTGAAAAAAAGTCTTGAAGAGATCTGAGGGCTTTGTGATGTGGCCGGTAACTTGTAGTTTGCTTTACGTAACAGTGGACAGCGGTGGACAACAGGTCATCTTGAGGCCCAGTCGCGTTGTGATCCTGAAGATTTATTTATAAGCACACAAAGTTACGGCGATACTACATTAAAAAAAAGATAAAACTTCTTAACGATTTTATTGCCATTGATAAATTTAAAGAAGAAAAAGTATCTACAAAATTACCATCAGCAGCTTATTAGGTTTGCATAGTCAATCAGTAGTAACTAAATAAACGAACAGAATGTTGTAAATAAAATACTTTTAAAAAATATGCAAGAAAATAGACCATCACAAGAAAGATTATTTTAAAAAGATAATTAGAACACTTTTATTAGAATTTTCAGATTTCCAGATTGAACTAGATTTTCAGAAGACTTCGATGAGTGTATTGAAGAAACTATAAGAAAAAAAAAGCTAAATCTAAAAATTGTGGGCTAAAGGTTACTCAGGCTTCCCAAGCCAACGCGGTAATAGTCCTGCTAATAAATAGTCTATGAACATGGAAGATTAGATAGTTATTTACTGTTTCTATTTAATGTTTGCATTCGTTAAGGCTAAGTCGGCAAAGGGGAATAACTCAGCATATACCGCCATTTCAGTTACTTAAAGCTTCTTTTCCTTGTTCGATATACCAAACAAAGTAATATTTTACCAATAGTTAATTAACTAATTGGTTAAAGTTGTTTTCTTATACTGATTCTTGTGTTGTCAAGTAAAAAAAATAATTGTGCGAAATTTACAAAGTTGGGTGTCGGAGAAAATTTTGACCTGATAGACTGACAGACGAAACAGACATACAGAAAGACAGATAGAGTGAGTTGATATAAACTTTGTAAGAAATGAACATGATCCTTCCCAAGTTTTAACAAAGCTTATATCAACTCAGTCTGTTTGTCTGTCTGTCAAGAAGAAACGTTGCACTATTTTTTTTACCTAAAACAACAAGACATGAACCAATGAGTCAGATCATTATTGGTAATTGATAATTAATAATTTTGTTTTATTTAGAATAAATGAAATAACTTCTACATGAGATATAGTTGTTCCCGTAGATAAGCTTTGATTTTTTTTCCATACTTTGCTTGTTATAACTTGAAATCAAAATATTCTAAATCTATATTAATATTACATCTAAATGTTACTTCTTAAGACATATAGATTTTTAGTCAAATTATAAATTATATAATATTAACTATATGAAAGGGTAAAAACATCACATTGAATGGCCGATAATAGATCCACGTGCGTTAAGGCAGGTGTCGGCAACAAACGTTAAGTAGGCCACGCTATCTATCTTCTCTATATATAGTTCTCTTCATGGCCCAACCATGCCTGACACCACCATCAAGTCATGGAAAGATAGTTATTTTGGTTCTTCAAGTCGGACTAGAGCTACCCCATGTAACTATCGAGGCGAAAGAGAGCACGGCTAAAGAACAAAACAAGAGAGTGTAGCGAACAAGCATTCTATCTCTTTATACATTCTAGATATATATATTTATGTGTGTATTTACTTACACTATCTGGTGTCATTAAAATAGTTGCATTTTTGGCGGCCCGCGTAAGGGAAAAAAGCCGCTATTAGGTTTGTGCAAAATGTCCGTCTGTCCGTCTGTCACATTCAGAAGAGATATGAAAAATATTGTTTCATCATTAAATGCGGCTTAAAAAGTTTAGGTGCAACGGCTACTTTTGGTTTTCTAAAAGCAAACCGTTTAATTTATAAAATTAATTATGCAAGCGATTTTTTCATAAAAATTCACCAATTCTAAAACAATTACGTAAATGTAAGGAAGGCAATGTTACAATATGCTAACATAGAATCACGGCGTTTTAGTGTATCTTCAGTATCACAAAGTCAAATATATTTATAAAATGTACATGAAATGTTTATAACAAATATAAATAATAGTTAAAGATGTTTTTTTTGGTCAACTAGCTGCTAAAATGAAAAGAAAACATTTCTGTTTGTTTATAAAGGCTAATAATGCCCTTTGTATGTAAATATCACGCACATTTTTTAAAATGGACTTTTTAAGCATCGACTTTCGTGAAGTAGCGTAACGTCGCAACATATACATATACTAAACTAATTTCTTAAACTTTTTAAAAAATCAGATTTTATTTATTTTTTGTTTAGTGCCCCCATCCGAATAAAAAAAGATTTTTTGTGTGCGTTTTGTCTGTTGGTCGGTCTGTCCGTCACGATTAGAGTAACAAATAACACTAGAGGCTATTGTAAATCTGATTTAACCTTTAATTTTTCATTCAGAAATATTGCAGTAGTTTTAAGTATCTATAATAGATTGTTCCGGATGTTTTGTGAAAAACAAATCAATGCCAATGAATATTTGTTTACTCTTCTAACTTTTATTACATTTTAATTCCATGCTTAAACGTTGCAAGAAACACATGATCTTTAATATATTTTTAATGTTAAAAGAATATAAATGCTAAATAAAAATATCTATACTGATTTATATTTAATTAACTATAAAGCTGTTCGAATATTGTTTTATAAAAAATAAATTATATCAAATGATTGTTTGAAATCGCATTATTGACTAATATTTTTTCTTTGACACTACGTCACTATAGTTTATTTATCAATATCAATTGTTCCGAATTTTTTACTTAAAACAAATTTATGTCAAATAATTTTTTATTTTTTTTTAAATATCGACAATAGGTTATTCAGGATTTAAAAATAAGAAAGTAATTTACTAGAAACGATTATTGAAAAGCAATTGTTAGACTTATTTTACAGTTAATGTTCTTGCTGAAACATAATAAAAGTTGTTTAATCGATAAAGAATGTTCCGAATTTTGTTTCGAAAAAGAAATCGACCTACATTACCTTAATTTTCTTACAAATCGTAGCCAAAAATGATCCGAAGTTTATATGAAAAATCTAAAAACGGTAATAAATGTTTAAAATCCCTCTTCTAATAAATAAAACAAATAATTTTCTAAATTACGAAAATTCGTTGTTCCGGATGTTTTATGAAAAAAAGATTAACTCTATTTATGTAAAATCGCACTTTTCTCTTACACTACATTTAACTTTCTAGCTAAAACGTTAAAAAATCTAATTGTTGTTAATATTATGCTCTGATTTTTAAGGAAAACAACTTCCTAACACTAAAGTATGGTTTGAAAAAATCTCCATAACAGTCCATCCCACAAATTTAATTAACGACATTTGATTAATCTGGAATTCTTATTTTCTCTCACTATAAATATATAAACATCCGGAACAATCTAATAGAAAATTAAAACTAATGCGATGTTTAGGAAGGGATATTAAATTTTAATCAGATTTTCAATAGCTTTTAGCCTTTTTTTTCCTCCCTATTAACATACGAACAGACAGACTGACAGACAAAAATATAAAAAAATCATCTTTAATCCTTATATATATATATATATAGATATATATTAAGCCTAACTAGCCCATCAAATGAAATGCTTAAAGAACAAAGTCGGTGCATCAATGTCTATGAACCATCGAGAAGCTGCTCGAATAAAAACATTTTTTAGTCTAACAAGGACGTGTGACGTATTGGAATTTTTTTCCTTTGACGTCATATGTAGTTAATTCTTGAAATGAAATTCTAAAAGAAATTTTTCAGAGCACCAATGTCTATGAATCCTCAATAAGCTGCTCGTATAGATGATATTTTTTAGTCTAACTAGGCCGTGTGACGTAGTAGATTTTTTTTCTTTGACGTCATATGGAGTTAATTCTTTAAATGCTAAAACAAATCGGTATAGTAATGTTAATTAAACCTCGTAATGTGACTCGCATTTTAAAGACATAATAGCTAGATTTAGATCTAATCTATATTTTCTACACTAGATCTAGATTTTTTTTTACACTAGAGCTAGATTTTTTACACTAGATCTAAATTTTTTTCTATAACTAGAGCTGGATTTTTAAAACTAGATTTAGATTTAAGTTCTAATTTAAATCCTTATAGAATCTAGATCTAGAATTTCTTGGTTTAGTTTAGAATGTTTGTTGTTTTACATGTTTCGGATGTTCCTTCAGAGTTGTAGTCCAAACCTCCCGTAAGACGACGGGGGATGGGAGCGGGCACGGTTTGAACCTGGGACCATCGATGAATCCAAACGACAGTCCAGCGCGCAAACCGCACTACCAGACAGCCATGATTTAGAGTAGATCAAGATCTATAGTTTTATTTTCTAGGCTTTAAGTGTAGATTTTTATTTCTAAAGTCTAGATTGTCAATATGTCAATATTGCAATGTTATAAAATACTAAAACTAATCTACTATTTTAATATTTCATATTGCAATTAGTCTATTGATTGATTATCTAGTGTTTTTTTAAATAAAAATGTTATCTAAATTACATCTACATTATCCCAAATATATATTTTAGATCTAGATCTAGTAGATATAGATATTGAGAGTGCTAAATTAGTAGTTTAATTTAGGTAGATTTACATCCTCATTCTAGTTCCATTTAAATAAAAATGCTCAATACCAAAAGATTATCAAAAATCGCTTTTCTGACATATTGTACATATCCGGTAGTTGTCATTCCGTAATGTGTAGGTATATTATCAATAGTAGGCTATTAGTTTGTAACCAGTTTGTCATTAGATTAAGAGCAATGCCTGGTCGTGCGGTTAGCGCGCAAGACTATTTATCTCTATGTTCTCGGTTTCATACCCTGCTTGATGCCATCCTCAGTCGACCAGCGAATATGTCTCCCACGAGGCCGCCTCTGAGTTTGTGTGGCAACACAAACTCTCTTTGTAATCGTGTTGTTCTGTAGTTTTTTTTTTGATTTTATCCCTTCGTATTGTCCTTCGTTTCCTAGCCACGGACACCCATTCACATATATTTCGTGGAGTCAACAGGTCTTTTAATGTAGTCGAAATTCATGCATCAGGTAACAGCTTATTTCTATAAGTCGGATATTTCTGGAAAAATGTCATCGACGAAACTTGCTCTCGAACTTCGCAAGATGCTCTTACTCATGAAGCTCAGTCATACACTCTGTTTGACAATATACTGCCTACATGAATAGGCTGAAATTATGGCGATGTCTCAAATACTTCCCGCTATAATATTACTATTCACTTCCGAGAAAGTCCTCGAGTTTACAATCCATGTCAACATCTCCCCGTATTCCTGCTCCATATCCCTGCTATTTAGCGGTTGCATTCACCGCATCGTACTCTAGTGTAAAACTATCACAGCTGCTACCGCACAAACTGACCTTATTACCCGAATATCACAGACTCCATCAGATTCAAATTTGCCTTTTACCTTTACGCGCAGACTATTCCCTGTTAGATTAGACTTTGCCATGACAATTAATAATGAGTAAAGCACAAGGCCAAATGTTCAAAAAGAAATGCCTGTATCTTCCAAACCTGTTTTCAGTCAATTGTACAAATACTTAATGTTTAAATCTCTGCATTATGACTTCGGAAGACTAGATATAAATTGAAACATAATGTTACACAAGAAGAATTGATTTTAAAAATGGTAGTTGAATTGCAATCATTCTTTGAGGGGATTAATTTCTGACAACGCACAGCTGATTATCCCACAACTAACTCCCTAGGTAGACGTAAGTAGCGACACATTCAAAGGTCTTGTCTAATACACTATGGTAGCGAAACACCTGCCAAATGGTATGGTAGGGTAGCTATCTTAACTCTCTTATATCTATAGTCTATAGAGATGTATTGACATTTAAGTGTTTGGAATAGGGTATAGGTGTTGGTAGTTGTTGCTTCTGATACCACCTACATAGTCTATACATTTTTGGATGTTATTACTTTGATTACTTGATTTCAAATTGTAAGTTATTGTAACTTGTAATGACAACATGATTCGTACAGTGAAATAAAAAAAAATGATAACGTTTCTAACAGACTTCATTTATCTAATTCTTAAACCCTGTAGAATATTTAGAAAACAATTTTTGCAACAGTGGTTTTAATTTGTTTTAAATCGGAATGTCAATGATAGATAATTGAGCAGATGAGAAACAACACAAGGCCAAAGGCTCTTTAACTTTCTTACAATTGCCTAAGTGAACCAGCTTCATCTACGTGTAATGCAATATTAGGTCTTCTTTCTGATGGCCAGTGAGGTTGCTCAAACGTGCGGAAATAAAGCAAAAACCAAAATATGTTGCGCTATTTTGAGAAGCATTTGCAGTATGCCTATATTCAAAGAGACATTTACAGTCTCTCATAGATATTCTATGTATCTATATAGCGGAGTTCATACAAGATTCTATCAGTTGGCTTAAATCAAATTGACAAAATTAAATCGTACAGCTAAAGTCCTTGCTGACGAGGTGAAGATGTCAACACTTTAGTATCTATTTAAAAAGTGCTACATTGTTTCTCTAATCGCTTCAGGTAGAGGCTTTAACGTTTACATTTTTTCACAAGAGCAGATGTGTTCAAGTCTTAGAGAAACTTAGTCATTCTATTGAAATCTAGGTCTACTTTCACTATTTAGAGCGTATGATTCAATGTTTTTAAGAGAGACAAATCCGAGCGGATACATATTCCTATTTCTTTCGGTTTGGTGAGGAATAAAAACAAAGCTTACATCAATTGACTCAGTATATCTGTCCGTCTGTCTAGTAAAAAGTTGTGTATATTGTCTTTAACTTTATTGTTGGACATTTAACCACCCTTTAACAATTTTTTTTTTACATTTTCAGGTAAACAAACTACTGTTTACCCATTTTTAAAGGGCAATTTCTTTTTATCTCCTTGTCAACTTTCAGTTTGAAATCATGGAAAATTAAAGTTCAATCGACTTAAAATCCAATTTGACTCAAAATGTTTCAGTAGCAACACTAGCAACCTACCAGAAAATTATTTTATTTTTTTTTTGAAAATCTAACCTTTAGTTCTGGACATAAAGTTTAAAATACTAATCAGACTGAAAATCAGATGAGTTTTATGATAGAATAAACAAACCAAGTCACTCTATACAGGGTCAAAAGGTTTCCTACGCGAAGAATAGATCAAGGGTAGTAATACTACAGCCTGTCCAATAATTCAGTAAGCAAAGACTATTCAAGGACTAGCGAGACTTCTCAAAGATTACATATAAGTTGCCTAAGTGACAACCTTCCTTTTTTCTAAAACAAGTTGGTAAGAAACACGCACCACAGAACCAGGTAGTTCTGTCATGCCTTCACTTATAAAGCACTTTAAAAAATTGGTCTTTGATTTCAACGAAAATAAAATCATAGCAACACATAACGTAAAACTGTTTCACAATGTGTTTATAAAAAAATACAAAACAAATCTTCAACTAGGTATCACACGGAAGTTACAAAATGGTTCTTTGTCTATTCACTTGTTAATGGCGGCAGCTAAATTATATTTGCTTCTGTAACTCATTTTCTTTCAATTATTTTACTGGAGAAACTGATGAGACTGCTCGTTTTGTTATTTTAATACATAGAGTTGAAAATGATTCTCTATGTTCTCAACGTTTGGTATTTCCATTCCACTGAAATGGACCTCGAGATTACATAGTAACCACGGTACAGAAAATAATTGTGAAACATTTCAACTTGTTCCTACATTGCGTTTGGGAGAAATAATGTGTACAAACTATTTACCTAACAGAAAGTGAATTGATAACTTGATATAAGCTTTGTAATAAGTTGGACTACGTTGTAATAAACACATATTATACAATCTAACAACCCAGCTCTGTGTTAACTTTTCACATTAAATATTTCTTTGTTCTATTTTCTTTTTGTTTTGATAAAAGTTTCTATAATGTCTTTTTGAATTTAGGACTCCCTATGACGTAACTGAGAAAATTAAATGAAGAGTGTATTTGAACAAGTATATTGACAATAAAAAACATTAAACTCGAGAGTTTTGGAGGTATCGGAATATGGAGGAGATAATTAAGGATATGATGTAAGATAATAGGAATTAAAACAAGAAACAAAATTAGAACGCAAATAATTAAAGCTATTTTCACAGATGCCATTTCTTTTTGACGTTTTGCGAAAGCTTCCTATAAAGACAATGCCACGCTAGTTTTAGAAGTTATAGAAATTTGAACAATTGTAGCGGATGTACAAGTAGATATGACAATACATGGACAGAAAGTATAAAGCAAGAGAGACGTGACAATAGTGTACATAAAAATACTGTACACATTTAGCATACACAACTCTGTATACGTTAAAACTGGAATACTTACGATTGTGTATCTCATATAATCTATATAGTATGTACAGAACGCAGGAGACTTCAATACAACGTTACAACATGGTAAACAAACAAACAATACGTTTTCTACTAGATAAAGTAAACACTTGAGAGACCTTAAAGGGAAAACATACAGCCACCATTATTTCAATAGAAACTAGAGTCACTAAATGGATACTAATTAGAAGTGCAAGATAATTAATTGGGTCAAAAAATATTTAATTTAATGCGAAAACCCACCGATAGATGTAAATGTTAATTTAAATATGATGACTGGGTCAGATTAAATGGTATCTGTGTAAATGAATATATTACGTCACAAACAGAAATGGCCAACAAAACCACATTAGTTGTATCCTGCATTTTATGATGAGATAAAATTATTATATTAAGTATGCTGCCAGTGATACCAATGAGAGACTAAATATTTGCTATAATAACATTAGTAACAAAATACATAAGATAGTAAACTTCATCACTAACATCAAAACTATCATCGTTAGCGTTTGATTCGATGTGATATGTGTTGCATTTGTCATTTTATCGAACTGTAATCTGCATTCAAACAGAATCTTTAGTTAGCAAATTTTAATAACCTGAAAAGAAAAAAAAGCTTTTATTTACAAACGGTTGAGTATATTTTAGCTGTAGATGCCAGTAAAATAAATTTCTTAAGCTGAAATGTAGGAAATCGCAAGAAACCTTACTCACGGGGATTTAGACTGTAAATTATGATTTTTTGGAGAGGATAAGAGAAAGTAATAACTTGAGAACCACTCCTTTAGCTAAGATACTAGAAACGTATTGCATCAACAGACATAGAACTGGAAGTGACTAAGTCGAGGTATTTCTAAAAGTCGCAACAATTGATTAACAGTTACGCACAATGGAGATATTACAAAAGACGCGTTTTGTTCCTAAAATTATGAGGGTAGGTTAATAGAAGGTCACATAGGTTAACTTGTGAGCGTTCTTTGTCATTGTAAGCTATTACAACAATATGACTCATTTAATATATAGAGTAAGTGAGAGAGAGAAAGAGAGATAGAGAAAGAAAGAGAGATAGAGAAAGAAAGAGATAGAGAAAGAAAGAGAGAGAAAAAGAGAAATAAAGAGAGAGAGAGCAAAAGAGAGAAGGAAAGAGAGAGAGAGAGAGAAAGAGAGAGAGAGTGTCAAAGAGACAAACAAATGCCCAGTGAATAACAAATGCACTTATCTCGAGAGCACTTCCCTGTACAAACAACACGTACACGAATAGAACAAGAGACCTACATTAGTATACAAGCTCTCTACAGCTCGTTTTGACATGGCCATGCAGGTCAAAGGTCGGATTTTGAGTTTGTAGTGCAGGTCGAGTAAGTCTGAAGATAGATTGTGCATTCTCTATCACGTGTGTACGTCTTGGTGAACTTATAAAGTGTATCAGACATTGTGCAGGTGACTATCAGACATTATAACCTACAAGGTACACAGTAAAACAATGATTGCTTCCTAAATTCCAAAAAATATATTTAAAACTGCAATTAATACAACGAAACCTTTTTTTTCAAGTAAGAAAAAACAATACGTGCATTCAATTGTTTTAAAATTCAAAGTAGCAAATGACAAATAATATAACAAAAATTAGACGTTACATTAAATAAAAAACAACTGACTTTAGAAAAACAATCTTGTTCAATGGTCCATAAGATTTAATTCCTATCAAAATATCTACAGTTTAAATTTTTATTATCTGTGTCGGCAGAGTCGGCGAGAATTTTCAGTCATTTAAAATCTTGGAGGAGCACTGGTTGAGTAGTAAAGCGCTTGGCTTGTGAGCCGAGGGTCTCGGGCTCGAATCATGGTAATCTTAAAGGAACCCCTAAGTCCACCCAGCTCTAACTAATAAAGGGCAAATGTTTGGCTAAAATTAGTTATTCCTTGTGCTGGCAACACTACATCCTCGTTAACTGTAGGCCACAGAAACAGATGACCTATAGATCTCTTGATCCATAAAGGAACTTTTCTTTTTTTTTAATCTGGACATAATATTACAAACAGGCACATCTTGTTCAAATAAATGTAAAGAGACATGACTTTATCACATTTCCCAATTTCCCAAACTTATCTTAAATAATAACAGTATTGTTGTTTTTCTTCTATGTTCACGTTTTAAACAATACATTAAAAGAAATTTTTAAAAAAATATGTATTTGTATATTATAAGAGGTAAGAAATGCAGAAGAAAACAAGATTTACCGGTAACTATGGATCCCAGAAAGTTACTTGGTCTACGTGCACGATTGGTGTCAAAACATTTCCTAAAAGCCAGTGTACATGTTAGTTGTAAACAATGAGTAAGTCTATTTTATATACACTGCATCAATGTTTTCTTTTTAAAAAAATGTCTAATCAATTATCACAATTAATTCTACAGTGCGAGTTAATGATGAAATTACAAGGTGCATAAAGGATTTAATTTATAATACAAATAGATTTCTAATGTATCAAACATTTTTTTTTATTGTTACAAGCTAATTATCAAATTATCTAATAGAATCGATGAAACATAGAATAATGAACAGTTCCAATACAACAATACGTTGTTTATTCAGAGTTTTAAGAAATCTGGATCAATATAAATACAAAGTCATAAAGCGTACAAAGATTTCGTTGTTTTGTTGACTGTAAAAAGAATCTGATAACACTAATTGATCATGTCACTGTACAAAGCTACATACGTTTATCAGACAGAAAGAGACTTTGATAAAGAAGGGATGTGTTTCACACTTTTCTCTTGACATTCTGGAATTAAAAGATTTATAATCGAAGAGACGATCGTGACAAGATACGTCTTCTATATCGGAGTAACTTTATCTTACTTGTTGTTTCCAAGGAATCGTCTCCGTCTGATAACAGAGTATTGGCAATGAATGAAACACTTTAGTAAGAAGATCTTTGTTTTAAAATCATTGTGGTAGCCCATGTCCTTGATATAGTCATGTTTAAATACTTTTGTTTGCCATCAAGCGCTTTTTTTAGTCAGAAGCTAGAGGTTGGTGTTCGTTAAACATTAGGAGGATTGCGAAATGTTCTTATATCAAGTTATTTAAATATGTACATACACTTATACCCCTCGATAAAGAGAAACCTCTGTCACAGTCGGTCCATCATACAAATATTTTGCTCCGTTATCTTTCATCTTCATGTATCCTAGGCCCGTCATCAATTAGCTGCATCATCCCTTAGCTGCATTATCTCTTAGCTGCATTACCCTTATCTGTTAGCTTTATAAGATAAGATAAGATAAGATAATTTTAATAATCCAATCAAATGAAAGTTCAGTTAGACTACAACTGATCACATCAGCGTAACTACTGTACAATAACAGTATAACTGAAAAAGTCGAAGAACACACGAAACACATACACATTCATAACCAGCGCTTTATGAATTAGACTTCTATAACTTTCTCGATGATGACAGCTAATCTTGCAACACACTGACCGAAAGTGGGATAAAGGATTTTTAAAATATTTCTGTTTTATTCCTAATGGAAAGGAGACGACTACTTCGTTCAGATAGTATGTAACAGTGGTTTAATGGGTGCAGGTTTTCATAGCTTCCTGAGATAAAGAATCGCTGGAATGTTAACTTTCAAAAATGTAGAAACAAAAAGTCTACAAATTAATGAATAACTTGGATAGCTTTGATAGTTTCACAACCACTGTCTGGAAATGTTTCAGAAACACAGTGAAAAAAGTTCGTTCTTAGCCTACACTAGTCCCACGCATCTTCGCGGTTCATTGGTCGATAAAATGGGACTTAACTTTCTTTTGTCGATGAAAGGGCCCCGCCTGTGAAGTTAATAAAGTGTAATTGAACACGCATATTTTTTTTAAAGAAGGATATTTTAAGAACAAACAGGTATGTACACTTTTAGACAAGATTTGAGCCACTCTGGACTATTTCCATGTTCAAATCCCTCTGCTAGAAGGAACAACTAATTTTATTTTTTATGCTGTGACAACATTTCTTTAATTAATAGAATTGGCTTTAGATGTTTTTAAAACCATTCTAACAATTGTGTATACAATTTTTAAAAAAATATACAATCGAATACAGTAAAGTTCCTTTTTTAGATAAACGTTAGATCATCTGCCCTAAAGACCACAAGGTCTGAAAGGTAACTAGTTAGGCCAGGTTCACATCTTACTTTGCATTCACTTGCACCTATCCTTTGATCTGCTGAACCGTTGGGGCACTACACAAGATCTGTCAACCTTCTTTCACCATTCTTATCTCTCATTTGTCTTTGATATAATTTCATTCGAATGTTCTTTCTGAAAATATTGAAGCCTGCCTGGGTGGACCACTTCGGTGCCGATTTTGAGTTTGTCTTTCTACACAAACTGTCTTTGTAACCTTATTTGTTGTGGATTTGTGTTTCAGACATCCGAAAAAAGAATAAAAATAGTATATAACATATTTGTTTAATTTGTATTTGTTGGCTGAAAAATAAACAAACAGTATTTAACTTAACTGCGTCCAACTTTAAATACATCACATTCACATAAGTTTTGCGTTGTAGACATTTTCTTAATTTCTGTTTATCTAACTAGCATTAAAATCTAAATGTGCTGTTTATTGGTAAACATTTTACCAGTGGACCTCATGGTCAAGTAGAAGTAGACCTCATAATCCAGTAGAAGTTGACCTCATGATCCAGTAGAAGTAGACCTCATGGTCCAGTAGAAGTAGACCTTTAGAAACGTTCTACTCTTTCAATTTTTCTATGTGTTAACTATAATGGACAGCTTGAATATTTGCAGTGGCTAAACATGTGGTTTAATTACGATAGGCTCGTTATTTTATTTTCGGACCCATTTGTAAATCTCGTTCTATGTAAGTACCAAATAATCGGTAAAGAATCATAGCACTATTTTGGGGGTTCGGAAAAAGTTTCTTGCTAGTTAAATTTACTTGAAACACTAACGAGTGCCAGAAAGATAGTGCAACCAAAAACCATAAGTTTCTCATATGTCTTGCTAAAGATTCAGTCTCGCTTTTCACTTGAGCACCATCTATTTTTCCTGCTAGTTCTTCTAAACCATCACACACTTCTGCAGCTTGGAATCTTACAGATTTAATACTTTTAATTCCACTTTCCATTCGTGTTTCTGATAATGGTTTAACAGACAGACATTTCTAATGCTTTTTAAAAACTTTCCATTTTTTTCGTAGTTAAAACAAAAAGAGTGTATAGAGGCTGCTGGGTTCCAAAAAAGTTTATGGGGTCTCAACACGTTTTAATTTAAAATTATGGTGATCATTAATTTGTATAATGTATGCGTTAGAAATATATGTATGTCGTTATTAATTGAAGTTACCTAAATTTTTTGAATCTCTAAATATGTTAACCCTTTCAGTCCAACATCTTTAAAAGACTGCAATAAGCATGACTGATAGTGATATGCTAACTTAAAATTGCGTGGCCCTTGCCAGGCACTGTTCCCAATAGGTAAAATCATCCTAAGACCGGACTGACCTATCCTTAGTAAAACTCTTTATGCAATTGAACTTTGGTTTAAAAGTTCATGGGGTTGTATTTTTATGGATGACCTAAGTAGGCTTTAATCAAATTGAGATTATTTAAATTAGAAAGTAATTAGAAATTCATCAATATCATGTTGCGGCCAACAAGGAAGTATAATGTTTTATATAACAGAATGCAGAATTAATCAGATTATCCACTAAAGTTGTTAACACAAATTAGTTTTTCCAATAGAAAATACTTTTGAAAGCTACAGCACTTTGGTGAAAATAAGAAACATTCCATACTATTGTTTTGCTTATTAACATGTACAAAATTATAAGCGTATTCAAATATGTATAAAAAATGTAAAGGGAGCAGCAAAATCTACATTAAACCAGTAGTGCAACCATCCCTGAAAAAAAAAACAAAAGCAATATTTTTCTAATCGATAGTAAATCTAAAAGACAAATCTGAATGTTTATCGGCTTTTTGTTGGGAAACTACTATCTACTGTAGATGGCTCGTAAAGTTAATTTGACAGTGATTATGTACTTAGTCAAATATAAATAAAATGCAAAGATGAATTTCTTTTCTAATACAAAATCTTAATTTTCACTAATTATCTTTATCACAACCCAAATTAGGCCACGCGCAATCAATTTTGCATAGGGCCCAGCAACCTGTAGGACCGGTCCTGTGTAAAATCTAGTTAAAAGAAGCTGCTCGCGCCTCAAACTAATGAAGAATTACTTAAGGTCAACAATTCTCGTAGATAGATTAAAACATTTGGTAATTCTTGATATTGCTCGTTATCTATGTAGGAAATAAAAAAATGTATGATATACTGTAAGACTTCGCTACATGCAAGACTTGTAAAGTAGTGCTGTACGTAGTAAAGAACGAATAAAATGCAAAGACAAATTTATTTTCTAATACAAACTCTTAAATTTCACTTATCCGTATCCCTATCGAAACTTGGACCCTCGAAATCCGTTTCGCATAGGGCCCCACAATGATTAAGTCCGGCCCTGCTATTTAGTGACGGGTAAATACTAAATAGATTACTTGTTCTCCTCCTTCCCTCTTTTTTTCGCAGACCGCTAGAATAAAAAAGAATGAGCTTTCTATGACTTTTTTGGTCACAACGGTTAAGTCTGCTATTTTGTGGGCGGGTGAATACTACTTCCTCCACCCTCTTGATTTTTTCGTAGAGTAGCTCTAGTTGACTTGAAGAAATAAAAGAGTGATCTTTCCTTTACTTCTTCTTGCGTGTCCAAACTCTTGAGACATGAAGAGAATTATATAGATAGATACCAGTAAATACATTATGAAAATTCCTTTACTGGTTTATAGGCTCAAGAATTTATTATATGCATATTTACGTGAATTCTTAAGTACTTAGATTCAGATCCTGCCCACTGTTTTGTGCATTAGGCTGCAAGCTTTTCCATTCCACTTTTGGTTTAGCAGGAAATGTCCTAAAGTGGATTAGAGTCTACCTGATTGAACGCACCCTTACTGTCGTCGTCAAAGGGACAATGTCAATAAGCTTTCTCTTGAAATACGGAGTACCCAAGTATCGAGCATAGGTCCAGTATTGTTCGTCATGTATACATACCCACTCAGCGGTGTCATACAACCAAGTCATCTTATACCACTTCTTTGCCAATGACTCAGTTATACGATTCCTCATTACTCTCAGAGGTGCTGCATTTAGCAGTAAAAAATCAGTGGTACCGTTGCAAGGCTGAGCGATTGGATGGTTGAGAATAAACTCAAGAACAGTGTTTCTCAAACTTTTATGTCTGCCGGCACAGTAAAAAAAAACTACAAAAATTTCGCGGCACACCACGAAGAGCAACAGTTGTTGTATAAAAAAAAGAAAAAAAAGATTTTACCTGTTTTTAAGTATTAGGCTATATTTAATGTGAATGGTGTGCCTGTTTTTAAGAGTAAAAGGCTTAAGAACTGCATCGTTTTTTAAATCAATGAGCTCCCTTTCTTCAGTTGTAAGATTTGCAGCTTCATTGTTTCCAAATGGATAGCTGACCCATCCAAACTCATTACTTCCATCTGTTGGAAAGTAATGCTGCAATGCTGACTGCAGGTGTGTCAAAGTGTCCAGAATTTTGGGGGTGATTTTTTTAGTTGAAGCACATTCATTGTAAGTAGGAAAGAATTCAAAGACAATTTTTCACCAAGTGACTTCAGTTTTGAGGATGCAGTGATGATGGTTTCCGATGGTCCTTAAAGACTTAAATTCAGTGAATTTAATTTGTCAAATAAATCAGAGAAAAATGTCACCTTAACCCACCAGATCTTGTCATAAAATAAAAAATCCAAAGTCTTTTTTTTAGCCTCCAAGAATGAAATCAGCTCAGCCTTGATTTGGACGACACGCTTTAACACTTTTTCCCTGGAGAGACAACAAACGTTGGTGTGATACAGGAGACATTTGTAGTCTGAATCCATTGTTTCACAAAGCTCTGAGAAAAGTCGGGATGCAAGCGGTGATGAAGTTTACAACTTCAATCACTTGATTCAGAACAGACATCAAATCTTTCGTCAAAGATTTGAAGGCAAGAGCTTCACTGTGGATCATGCAGTGAACAACTAATATATTAGATTTTCTTGACGCACAAGAGTGACGAATCCCTTTCTATTTTCCTGGATGGAAGGACAGCCATCGGTGCAAACGCTGACACAGTTTTTCCACTGTAGTTTGAATAGTTTGAATAGCAAAGTGTTTATGTTCATCACATTAAAAATATCTTCGCCTTTGGTCGTAGTTGGTAAGTCTTTGCAAAAAAAGAATTCGTTGACACATTTTTCATCCTTTATGAACCGAATAAAAGCTAGCAGCTAAAATCAGTGGATTCATCAACTTGAAGAGACCACAGCAGAGACACTTCATCGTCAGTCACGTCTAAGTGTTCGCAGATTTAATCTTGTAAATCTGACGATAAGTTTTTAATTCTTTTTCGGCAGCATCGGGTCCAAGGATAGTTTCAACAATTATTACTAAAGCTATAGTTAGGGCTGGTGCAATGACTGATTCAGCCTCTGTGTGTGCTTTCTTGCGTTTTGCTAATAACTGAGCAATCTTATAATTTGCAATTAATCCCTTTTCTGGCAGCTTTAGGTACCGGTAGTTCGTAAGATTCTTCAGGTTACGAAGATATGAAACCATATCCAATGTAATCTTCTTTGTACCTTCGTTTGGTTCCTTGCTTTTCATTTAGCGCTTTCGCAGTTTCATTATTGCTAAAGTATTTCTCCATGGATAACAATGAATAATGCTTTTCATACACCTAAACAACTTACATCGCTGTGCGACTGCTAAGGCGGCCTACATTTGAGTCATTATAATAATATATGTATAGTGGAAAATTCCATAACCTGAATAGCTAACACCCCTTTCCGTCAATATGGAGCGACCCACTACTTTTACTAGTCTTTGGAAATGGGGATGTCATTACAACGTAAAATAAAAATTTAAAAGTAGGCAGACCTATTAAACGCTGCACGTGTAGCGTTCTGAAAACTCCCGCGGCAACCTGCAAATCTAGTGGGAAATAGTGGGAAGCGTGGTCGAGAGGCTAAGTGAGCTTGAACTTGGCTTGTCTTGGCTACCTAGAAGGGGGCTCGAGGTTCGACACCCGACTCGGGCAGAGTTGTGTTTACTGAGCGCCTAAAGGCAGCACGGAAAACCAACTCCTAGATACCCCCCACTGGTCCACAAATGAGATTGGACCAAAAGCGCTCTGAGCATGCTATTAGCATGAAAGTAGCGCTATATAAATAATAATCTTCGGTGGCACACTAGTGTCCTATTGTGCCGCGGCACACAGTTTGAGAAACACTGCTCCAGATGAACGAAAACAAGACAGAAATAATTAAGATTGGAACTTGAAATATCACAAATATCGAAAGCAAAGATTCCTTTTTTTATCATGAACCGCCAGATCTTTTTGTCCATGTAGTTCTCAATCTTGGAGTTTTCTTTGACTCAACACTATCTTCCGACCCACACTTACGTCAGCTCTGCAAGGTTCTTTATCTGCAGCTACGAAGACTTGGCCAGATCCGACCATATTTGACGAAGAAGTCAACAAAAAAGAGGGCTGTAGTATTTATACTCTCCCATAATCAATAATGCGACGCCGTGATGGAAATAAGCCTGATGACAAAATCGCCAAACTGCAAAGAATTCAGAACAATGCTGCACGAGTTGTCATCTGTGCATCTGCAATAAAGAAATGTCCTTGTACCTATGTCAACTGATTTCCCTGAGAGAACAATGCGCTCTATGGGCTCAACGTTTCTAGAAGGCTTTAAGTTGAAAACCCCTTCTTCAATATTACTCTAAAGCAGTGATGGGCAACCTTTTACTACCGAGGGCCGCATTAAAAAAAATGGAAATTGATGGCCGCATTAATATATGTATATTAAAATATGTTAATATTAAAAATGTTCTGGAACTGTGGAATTAGCTTACTAGTTGTTATTCTTGTGACTAGTGTCAATTTCAGTCAGTCAGCATAGACCTGTTCTTACATTTGTTTATTTTGAAACAAAGAAAATGCTTGTTCACAGATGTATGTGGACCCAATTAATGTGAAAAGTAGTGTAAAGTTTTAAAGATTTTTAAGCTTCTGGAACCCATAAAAATTTAGTGGAAGAACTGACTAGAATTTCTCTTTTATGTCATAATCTGCTTGATGGTATGTACTCTTGAGCTAAATCAGCTTCTGCACTAAATGGTGAGCTGATTTCAAAGTCCACAATCAAGGTATCTAAATATTTTTTTTTTCTTTTAAACCGTTTCACTAGAAATAGTTTCACCTTTCAGCAAAGGGAAATGACAAAACCTGTTTCCACTTGCTTACCTGGAGAAATAGGAAAGCTTTGTTTGAAAAGATTTAACATTCACAAACATTTCATGTGCAAACAACCTATTTAAGAGGCCCGAAGGCAAAGATAAAGTCTGTCTTTGACTCTTCAATAGAAATATTAGTAACAAAGTCACAGTCAGTATCGTTTAAGGAATATAGCAATTTCTTCCTTGAGATTACATATTCTTTTCAGTACATTGTCCATGCTAAGCCATGTGGTACAGAACATCGGAATGTTTTGTTTCCAAATCTTAAAGTACTTCTCGGAACTGCCTGTGGTTTAGAACTTAGCTCTGATAAGTTAGATCACTGTGATAATATGATTAATAATATGTTTAATATTCAATGAATCTTTGCGCAGACTTTCTCGTTTAGAGTTTATGGTTGAAATATTGTTGTAATTGTTCTTAAATTTATTTAAAAAAACTGTTTTTCTCACTTAAATCACTGGCTTCATCTATTGTAACACTCGCCATCTTACTCCAAGCCAACCCAACACTTTCAACACAATTCTTCA
Source organism: Biomphalaria pfeifferi (assembly GCA_030265305.1). Taxonomy (NCBI): domain Eukaryota; kingdom Metazoa; phylum Mollusca; class Gastropoda; family Planorbidae; genus Biomphalaria; species Biomphalaria pfeifferi. The sequence goes on along the minus strand of JASAOG010000105.1, from coordinate 1,001,440 downwards.
TAGCATTGAATAAGTACCAGAATGAGTTTGTGTCTTTGACTGAGCTATTGACTTCTGATTCTTATCACTCTTGAGGAAGAGGCAAGAAACATTGTCTCTACACGTCATTCTAAAAAGTTTAAATACCTTCGCATTTCCATATTTATAATCTGTGGGAATACCTGATTTCTCTAGGTGTACGCGCCGCATTAAACACTCCTGCGAACGTATGTTGCCCACAGGTTGTAATTTGCCAAAACATGCTCTAAAGCAAATTACAATCATCAAATTCTACGAACGAATGAACATAAAAAGGTGCTGCGTTTGTTTAAAAGAAAAAACCTCCAGAGATTTTTTTAGTTTTAACACTCTCCCCCAACAATAGTTTTGACAAAAAAATTCCGTTTTCAATATATTATCTAAAGCAAACTACAGTCACCAAATACCACGAGCGTAGCCAAGTGGGGTTACAAATCTTTACAAGTCGCTGGACTCCATTAATAAAGTGCATTGAATAGCAGATTTCGTTTGTGAACTAGCCTTTTTTAATAGCAGGATAATGCAAAGGAGATACCTCAGAATATGAATTGTTTATGTTTTAAATACCAGAAATAGTGCTCCGCCCCGGACCCTACTGATGGAGCTCACAGCTCAAAGCTCTCAGGCTAAGTGCGCTTAAACTTGACATGGATTGGCTACCTATGAAGGGGGCTCGAGGTTCGACACCCGACTCGGGCAGAGTTGTGTTTAGTGAGCACCTAAAGATACCCCTTCCACTCACTGGTCCACAAATGAGATTTAACCAACACCTGAAAGCATGAAAGTAGCGCTATATAAAAGTCATAATTTAATTTTAATTTAATTTTTAGTTTTCTTTTTCTGATGCGTTCTTATCATTAAATTGGATGATTCAGGTTTACCAAACCGAATCTGAAATTTCCTTATCAGACAGCTTTATATAATTTTTTTCAAGCCAGTATATCTTTCAGGCCTCTGATGAACGTGTGACGCTTTAAAGTACTCAACCAGCTTTCTTTGGGGCTAATCAAAGAGGAAATGTTTTGCTAGATCAGATTACGTTGTGTCCTGCTAAGAAGCAAATAAAAAATTATTTCATTTGTGTAGTTAAAAAATAAAATAAAAAATTATTTACGTCAAACCGCACATTAAAGAATAATCCTGCATGTGCCTTGAATCAGTTTTATGCCTGCTTTAATTATTGTCAAATAGATAATATGTAACTGTAAGAAAACTTTTTACTTTAAATAAATGTGTTTATATTAGAAAGAACGGGTTTCATGTTAATCAATAAAATATTAAATACAATATAAATTCATTAATTTTTTACAACTTGTTCGAAACACTTGCTTTTAGTTATTACCTTTTTAAAAAGCTAGTCAATTTTATTTTAGGAGTGAGTAAATTTTATCTGAAACAAAAGCGTTTAAGGATTTCCAATTTTCATCCGATTGAAAGCTAATTTCAGCACTACCAGAAATCTTTGAGTTTGCTAGCTTTAACATTCAGATGGGTAAACATATAAATATACTATTTATTTAATTTAAAACCTAGATATCTAATTTGTAAAATAATGTTTTAATGTCGTAGATAAGATTTTTTTTAAGCAGTTCATTTTTTTGTTTTATTGTAAAAAAAAAAAAAAATTCTAGTCATTTCTTATAATGTGTAATACTTGATTATTTATTGGGGAGGGGGGGGGGAGATTGCCTGTGTTTAAATGAGAACCCGATTTTCTATTTGAAAAATGTTACAGTGATTAAAAAAAGTAATAATAAACATTTCAATTATATAAAAATGATAAATCAACGTATCTTATTCATATATGAATACTACACACACACACACACACACACACATATATATATAAAGTGAAAAAGTAAATAATATAACGATTAGTCAAGGGTTATTAGAAAGAGGATTTATGTACCATAATTATTTTTTTAAAATATTAATATTATTTAATGTTAGCTAACACTTTGTAACACTATTAATATGATTTAAATACAAATTGTACCAACACTTCTTGGCCATTAAATAGAGACGTTATAGAAATCGATTGACGATGTGCCAGCATTTGTCTAAAGCCATCAAAAAATGTTGCTTTGTACCAATCTTATATTCACTTACTATGTATGTCTGGCAAAACGTTTGTGAACGTTATTTCTCCTTTACCCAATATCAGAACAACTTGAAATTTTTACAATTATTTCTTGTACCTGACAAAACAAGATACAATAAAAGAAAGCTAATTAGTTAATTAGCTATTGGTAGTTAATTATTTTGTTTGGTATCGAACAAAGGAAATAAATTGTACTTGAAAGATGTGGTGCCATAAGCTAAATTAGTCCTCTAATTAATTTGTATAGAGGATTGGTCGTTGCTTAACTTACTATAGATAACCTTAAACCTATTTTCATAAGGACTTTGCTGGCACAGTTGTTAATGTGTTGATTTGAGTCCTAGAGTTCAAATTCCATTCTTACAACAAGCCTCATTTATCCCCCCCCCTTTTTTTCATTTTCCAGCTGCTCCAGACAAGTGATTTCTTTTTTTATCTTATAAATAGAAGACGTTTCTTCAGAAAAGAAGAAATAACGTCTTAAGCATCTCAAGTGTCAATCCAGTCATGCGAGTCAATCAGCGACTTCAACTCTGCTAAGTCTTTTTTTTTTCAGGCTGATTTAGGCAACCCGTTCTATACTATTTTCAAATGAAACTTGGGAAGAACGACCACTTGTACAAATTTGTCCTAGCATATGGAATAAGAAATGCGCCTCTATCTCAATGTCTTTTTGAGTATTTCTTTAGGTTTTGTTTCTCTTTTTCCTGTGTTTTATGTATTATTGCTACTGTACGTTTCATTTTTCTGTATTGAAGTGTCCTAAAGTCTCTAAATTTAGTGATTTTACTAATGGTGTTACTCTATTTAATATTATATTTTAATTTTACTTTTAGGTTAATACAAAAAAGAATTCATTCTTATTGGCTGAAACTTTATGGTGAAGTACAATGAACAGTTCCAGGACAACTGATATTACTTTCAATATGACTCAGATAGTTTCACCCGCTAGTTCTGATGTTAGTGATGACGTTTATATAGTAATTCTTATTGTCACCAATGTTGTTATAGCAAATATTCTTTCTCTATTGGGAATATTAGGAAGCATACTTAATATAATCATTTTATCTTATCATAAAATGCAGGACACAACAAATTTAGTACTGTTATTTATTTCTATTTGTGACTTAATTTATTCTATTACACAAATATCATTTATTTTGTCTGAGTCTGCATTTTTTGTACACTGGTATATTTATCAATGGATTTTTATAACAAACAACCTTATTTTTAAGAGTTTTAATTTTTTGGCAGTTATTGCTAGTATCCATTTAGTGACTTTAGTTTCGATTGAAAGAATGGTTGCTCTATGTTTTCCATTTCATGTTTCCAGAGTTTTTACTTTATTTCGAATGAAATGTATTATTGTTGGAATAGTTTTTTGTAACATTATTTTACAAACTCCTTCTTTTTTTAGTTATGAAATGTATTATACACAATACAAAAACGTAACAATACCAGTTCTAAGATATGGAGATTTATATTATCGAAACTTTGACTTTTTTAATAAATATTTTTTTGTAACATCAATTTTATTCTTAACTTTACTACCCTTCTGTGTTATTTTTATATGTACCAGTCTAACAATATTTCATATCTCTATGACATCAAAAACTAAAGCCTCAATATTTTCAAAAGAAGCTCTCGCTAAACGTAAAAAAGTAATGAAATCTGTTAAAATTGTTTTAATTATTTGTGTTTTAATTTTGTTTCTTGTTTTAATTCCTATATTTGTTCAACAAATACTCTTTAAATTTGCTTTAGTTCAGATATCTGATAAACAATTTAAGATACTATTCTGGATTGTAAATCTACTTGTTCAGATAAATTCTTCTTTTAATTTTGTTATTTACGTGACAAGTAGTCCAAAATTTAAAAAAACTTTGATGAACTTTTTTTTTCATAAAAAAAGATCCTAAAGCTTAGAATTTAAAAAAAAACAAAAAAAATATTAAAATTACTTTACGTCACAATTATTTAATTGCTGAGATTTTTTTTAATCATTGTATTGATTTTTGTTCCAAGAATAAAAATAGTGAAAAAAAATCTTTGACAGTGGATGTATATTGTTGGAGCTCGTAAGCCCACTGGGATAATGCTAGTTTGACCGTTATACTCTTTCAAAGTATAAAAAAGACTGTAATTCATTTTAGAGTGCAGTGCACCACTGTGGATCGAATACTACCTACAATTAATTTACCTTTTTTTATTCCACTCCAGCTTGTTTTTATCCAAACGTAGCTCAATTTGGCTGGACTTGCTTCATAGGAATCACACTCCCTAGTGTAGACCAAGAATAAAATGACTTCAGGTAGTTAACTTTAAGTTGCCTCATCTTTGTAAAACAAGATATCGATGCAAATACTTGTTGGAGAGTTCCAATGAGATGTGGTGAGATCTATGTGAGTATGGAATGTAAAGCTGCTTACTAGTCTAGATTTTTTAGTTGGAATTAGTGTCTTGACCTTGCTTTTGTTCTCTGAGGCTTTTCTTCTGAAAGAGTTGTTCTCCTGTCCTCTGCAATTTGTGCGCCAGCTTTCACCGCGCGACAACATGATGCTCTATAATGTGCTTCCATCTTCCAGTTGGTTGGGTCAATGCTGAAGGCTTTCAGAGAGGCTTTTAAGGTGTTCATGAAACGTTTTCTTTTTCCACCCTGCGAGCGCTTCTTATTGCTTAACTGACCATAAAGGAGTCGTTTCTGCAGATAGGGATTGCCCATTCCAGCTGAATCCACATCAAGGTTGTGTGGATGCTTTGCAGGCCCGCTCTTTGAAGGACTCCAGTTTCCTGTATTGATTCTTGCCATTTAACCTTCAGTATATTTCTGAGATAGTACATGTAAAAGTGGTTCAGTTTTTTGTTTGCAGGTGTAGTCTATACTGTCCACGTTTCTGAGGCTTATAACAATGTAGGGATGACAGCTTGATGTGCTTGTGGTAATACCTCATCTATACGAAACATTTTCAGACAGTCTGCCATAGCATGCACTGGCCTTGTAGATACACAAGTCGATTTCATTATCGATCTTTCCATTTCTGAAGAGTGTGCTTCCAAGACAGCTGAATCTGTCCACTGCATTTTTTTTCTGTCCATTGATATTAATGCTAGGATCCGAGTAGTCTTTCTTCTGTTTATAGTAAGACCGTAGCCTAAACATGCTCTGTGAAAGTCACTGACAATGCTCTGCGATCATTTTCGCAGAAAACGTTTAGGGCGCAGCAAATAGCAAGTCACTAATCGCTACTGATTTTTTTTTTATTTTGCTTTTGCGCCCTTTTGAAATCTATCTATAATTATATTTCTCCATTACTATCTTTATTTGTGAGTGCTTCTGTCAGCATAAAAATAAACAGTGTGGGTGCTTGTTTTACCCCATTAGTTTCTTCAAAAGGCTCAGATTTTTTTCCACTCTCCTGAACATGAGCCTTCATGCAATTATGAATCTTTCTCACCATGATTATGAATTTTTGTGAACAAAGCACAGTGTCGAATGGTATTGTTAAGAAAACATATATTGGGAAGAGGTCAGCATTTTCTTCCTAAAGCTGCCTAGCCGCAAAGGTCTTGTCAGCGCTTCGGAGCACTTTTGAGTAGGAAAAGACACTCAGAAAGTCTCTGTTCTTTCATTGCACCTTAACTTGTCCCGAATGTCTTGACACCATCTTGATTCCGGAAAAGAATGAACTTTAGGGCGAGAGAATAAAGTTAACGTGTTGCACGAATCCACCTCTCGTAACTCAAAATTTTCGGTGCAAATAACTTAGTCATCCCTCCAATCAAAAAACAAAAACCAACAAACTTATGGCGACAGCCAAGCAGTGAAGCCGTAGATGTGGGCACACTGGACACCAAAATATTAGCTTTGTGCAGGATTGTTGCTCTTACTATTGCTAAGTAAATACGAATAGCAATTAGCCAGTTCTTTTTTTTGTCAAGAACAGAAGCATCATAATTGGAAACACACAAATCGCGATGATTCAAAAACCCTAAAATATGTATTTACTAATATTTGTTTATTTATTTAAATTTATTTTTCGTTGATTTTTTTTTAAATACCTCTTTTAAAGTCAGAACTTCATTGATCCTGGAGAGTAAGCAAAGTGTTTTGCTTGGACACAGATTTTAGATCTAGATGTCTATATAGTGAAAGTATCAATAACTAATGATACGATTATCTTCTTCTTATCTTCTTATCTTATATAATACAGACGTTACTTCAAAAAAGAAGATGATTACGTCCTACGCGTCATGCATTTAGTCATGCATATTAACCAATGACTTAAATTCTGCCAAGTCACTGGTTTTTCTGGCTAGCTCAGGCAACCCATTCCATGCTCTAATAGCACTAGGGAAGAAGGAGTATTTGTACAAATTTGTCCTAGCATATGGGACGAGGAATGTGCCTTTATTTTTGTGTCTTTCAGAGTATTTTATTAAATTTTGTTTTTGTATTTGAAGATTATGGTTCAGTGTTTTATGTATAATTGCTACTTTACTTTTGAGTCTTCTGTCCTGAAGGCTTTCTAAATTTAGTGATTTTACTAATGGTGTTACCCTAGTCAAATGTGAATATTCGTTTGTTATGAATCTCACTGCTCTATTTTGTGTTTGTTCCAGCTTCTTAATGTTTTCCTGAGTTGAGGGGTCCCACACGGTGGATGCATATTCTATTATTGGCCTAACCAAGGTTAAATAACATTTTAGTTTTATGTTCTTATTTGATTTATAGAAATTTCTTTTAATAAACCCTAATGCTTTGTTGGATTTTTTTATAGTTTCATCAATATGTGGATTCCATGACAGTTTTTCATTTATTATAACACCTAGGTATTTTGAGTTTTTAGTCTGTGTTACTGGTTTGCCATGAATAAGATAAGTGGAATTAATTTGTTTTAGTTTTTTTGTTACTCTTAACAACTGACATTTTTCTGGGTGGAAAGACATGCTCCAATTTGATTCCCATTTCTGTAATTCATCTAATTCTCTTTGTAAAATATCTGTGTCTTGTTTTGTTTTTATTGTTCTATATATTATGCAATCGTCTGCAAATAATCTGACTTTTGTTCCTGAACTAATGCAATTTGGTAAATCATTTATGTAAATTAAAAATAGTAGTGGACCCAAAACTGTTCCTTGAGGTACACCTGAGTTTACTGTTATTGGTGTTGATTTAGAGCCATTTATTATTACAGTTTGTTCTCTCCCTATCAGAAAATCTTTAATCCACTGATGCAGTGGACCGTTAATGCCGAAATATTTTAATTTTTTAAGCAAACTATGGTGGTGAACTTTGTCAAAAGCCTTGGAAAAATCTAGTAAGATAGCATCTATTTGTTCACTATTATCTAAACCTTTTGAAAAATCATCAATTAGTCCTATTAGTTGTGTTTCACATGATCTATATTTCCTAAAGCCATGTTGGTATTGGGTGAGGACATTATGTTTGTCTAAGTGGTTTATGATATTGCTACATATTATGTGTTCTAGTATTTTACATGTGATGCTGGTAAGTGATACTGGTCTGTAGTTTCCTGGATCAGATTTTTCTCCTTTTTTAAATAGGGGGGTGACATTAGCTTCTTTCCAGTCCTTTGGTACTCTGCCCTGGTTAAGCGATGCTTGAAAGAGTATTTTGAACACTGGGGCTAGCTCATTGCTTAGTTCTTTGAGTAATCTAGCTGGAATACCATCAGGTCCAGACGCTTTATTTGGTTTGGTGTTGGCTAATAGTTTTTTAATTCCATTTTCTTGTACTACTAAATCTTCTATGTTGTCTACTTGGTTCAAATTAAGAAATATGTCTTTGTCTCCTGGGGCTGAGAATGCTGATGCAAAGTATTTGTTTAGGATGTTTGCTTTAGTTTCATTATCACTATGTATTATGTTATGTTCATCTTTTAATGGCGCTATGCCTGTTGTTTCCATTTTCTTAGACTTAATGTATGACCATAGGTTTTTGTTATCTTTAGATATTACATTGTTGATGTATTCACTCTGCAGCTGTCTGCTTACTTTTTGGGTTAGGTGTTTAATTTTTATATACTTTTTGTAAACTCTTTCTGCCTTGGTTGCTTTAAATTTTCTATATAGGTTTTCCTTCTGTTTACAAAGCTTCTTTAGTCTATTATTAAACCAGCATTTATTTATTTTGTTTGATGTGTATTTAGTTGGTATATGATTTTCTATAATGCTTTTAAGATGGTTTTTAATGAAATTCCAGAGGTCATCGACTGGTTGGTTAATGTCTTTTTCTAATAAGAATGTTTGTTGAAAGTTTAATGCAGCTTGGTGTAGTTGTGTTAGGTTACATTTATTCCAGAGTAAGATTTTTCTTTTGGTTTTTGTATTGGCTACTGCTTTTATCTGACTGTGTATTTTTATGATCTCATGGTCTGATAGACCAGGGATAATATCATAATCAACTACTAATCCAGGTCTGTTGGTTAAGAAGAGATCTAATGTGTTGTTTAATCTAGTTGACTTTTTAATGATTTGATCTAAACTTAGGTTGTGTAAAGTTTCTATGAAAAGCTCATTTATGTCCTTAAGGTTTTGGTGTTTATCTATGGTTAGTGTTTTCCAATTTCCGATTACATAATGTAGCTCTGGCTCAATAGGTATCTAAGTTGGTACATAGAGTTGACGATGCAACGTTCGAATTTGAACTTTTTAAATTAATTTAGTTATTTTTATTTTATTTTTATTTTATAAAAAAAAAAAAATTTCTTGTTAAGCTCTGAATGGAATCTATTAATCAATAATTGTTTAAAGAACATTTTTTAGACATTGTAGACATGGTCTATTTATCCTGTATTATACTTAAAATGTTAAATGTTCCAAATCTTGTATAAGCCATTTATGAAAAATAATTCATGTATTATCCTAATATAATAGTTGAGGTCAATTTTGTTTAAATTATTTAAAAATTTTAACGTGTTTCTACCTACATCAATATTGTATAATTGTTAATAAAAGTTATATTCTGCTATTTTACAGATCGTGTTCTCTTTTTGTTTAATTACATATTAGGCTGGGCATTCCTAATTTACAAAGTCAATTGCTTTACAACCTAAAAACAAAAAAGAGTCAAATTCATAGCAAAGGTTTTATCAAAAGAGGCGAAATGTCAAGAAACAAAACTGATATTCATAGGTGAAACCAAGACGTCATGACAACATATTCCTAGATCTTTATTAAAGCAAACATGATTCTTATAAATGTCCTACACTCCAGTGGTTGTCAAACGGGATCAGCGGACCAACATTGGTCCACAGAAGGACAAGATTGAAAGGATCTAGATCTAATTTTAAGAACTACACTTTGCACAGATACAGTGGCGTAACTAAAGGGGGGGAATGGGGGGGAGAATTTTAAAATCCCTCCGGGCCCCCACCTGGGGGGGGCCCAAGTGGGTGTCCGAATTTTTTTTGTAATGACATAAATTAATATATTTGATTGACAAATAGTGTCAACGGTTGTCTTTTTTTTCAAACATTTATGGATTAAATTTCTAGCAAAGACTAAACCTAGATCTAGGTCTATCAGTACGTTGATGGCTGCCTGTTCGTGCGGTTTGCACACTGGACTGTCGTTTGAATTTGTCGATGGTCCCGGGTTCAAACCCTGCCCGCTCCCATCCCCCGTCGTCCTGCGGGAGGTTTGGACTCTAAAGGAACATCCGAAACATGTAAAACAAACATTTTTACTTTGTTGACATTTTTAAAATATTTTTCTCACAGAGATGAAATGTTTATTTTAAAGTTAGTTTTACATTTTAAACTTTGTTGCCACGAATAAAACTGCATGATATACAGCGAATTCCAAGTTTCTTGTTACCCTTTCTAATAATAGATCTAAATGGTGAGTATTTTATGGCTACATTAATTAACCTTGAAGCAAAATTTACAGAATCGAGTATAACAGATCCAAAAGTTATTCTTAATAATGCTAGAACAGTCCATTATTCGGATTTGGCGTCTATAATTTAAAAATTAAACGTCACACTCGAGTTCTTACCCCTCTATTCATCTTTCCTCAATCCAATGGAAACTCTCTTTCGCACAAAACATAAACAACAAACAATGACGTAATATCATATAATATTAGCACATCCTTCCTTTTGAAGTTAGTATCACATCTTTCCTTTTAAAGTTCTTAAGACTGATATCTACTAGGAACTTTAACAATTCGTCCACTTCTGGTTGTCTTGACTGGCACAACAAGTTCTCTAGACGTTGATATATAACTGTCTTTTTCATTTGTTCCATTGTCTTCATCATTATCATAGTACCCAGAGATGTCTTCATCGAAACTCTTGTTCAAAAAGCGTCGATTTCTTATGTATGTTTTTCCATCGTTTGTCTTAATGATGTAAGATCTGGGTGCTGAATGTTTATTTTTATGACAACTGCTTTCAGACATGTTTGTCTTAGACGAACTCTCCGACAGAATAATCTTTAGGTTGTCTTGCTTTTGCATTGTATTTCACTTTTCTACTTTTCTTTTCATCTGTCATTCGTTGAGTAATGTCTCTGCATTTTCAGCTACCGATGGTTTCAATAGTTTGGGATCAGTTGGAATGATTCCCTGAGTCTTCTACTCGTCAGCAAAACATAAACAACCAACATAGGAAAATGGCGTGTCTTCATCTAACAGGTGTCTTGGTGCAAGAAGAAACCCAAAGGTATCCATTTTACTTCCAGCCTTTGGAATCTGCCCTTCATCTCCATATGAAATCTGTCCAGCACTTCTGTCGCAATACGTTTGAATTGCAGTTCTATTGACAGTCCTAAATTAGAAGTCAAATTCCCATCAAGTCTTTTCTCTCTTCTGGTTGTTTTGATTACAGGGAATCCATAGTATTCACTACCTTCTAATGCTTTTTCGATGGATTGGGTTTTTGTCAATTTCTCATCATTTTGCAGAAATCATGAAAGGGTACTAATTTCTTCAGCAACTTTCCGTATATACAGTCTCGACTTTTGTAGTTTCTTCTGAACTATATTAATAGGGCGCAGGAGCTTTGACCAGAATTACGATAGGCAAAAAAATTCTTAATTTTTCACTGCATGAAGAAGATTCTGTGCTAATATTATATGATATTAGGTCATTGTTGGTTTTTTATATTTTGCGCGAAAGCAAAATCATTTAAAGCATACAAAAGTGGGAAAGATCCATATCTCGTTATGCTCGAGTATAGAGATACTCAGATAAGCGGACTGCCGTATTCACCATCACAATTGCTGACGAGTAGAAGACTCAGGGAATCATTCCAACTGATCCCAAACTATTGAAACATCGGTAGCTGAAAATGCAGAGACATTACTCAACGAATGACAGATGAAAAGAAAAGTGAAATACGATGCAAAAGCAAGACTACCTAAAGATTATTCTGTCGGAGAGGTCAAACATGGCAGAAAGCAGTTGTCATAAAAAAACATTCAGCACCCAGATCTTACATCATTAAGACAAACGATGGAAAAAAATACAGAAGAAATCGACGCTTTTTGAATAAGAGTTTCGATGAAGACATCTCTAGGCACTATGATAATGATGAAGACAATGAACAGCAAACTGTTGGAACAAATGAAAAAGACAGTTATAGATCAACGTCTAGAGAACTTGTTGTGCCAGTCAAGACAACCAGAAGTGGACGAATTGTTAAAGTTCCTAGTAGATATCAGTCTTAAGAACTTTAAAAGGAAAGATGTGATACTAACTTCAAAAGGAAGGATGTGCTAATATTATATGATATTACGTCATTGTTTGTTGTTTATGTTTTGTGCGAAAGAGAGTTTCCATTGGATTGATGAAAGATGAATAGAGGGGTAATAACTCGAGTGTGACGTTTAATTCTGAAATTATAGACGCCAAACCCGAAAAATGGACTGTTCTAAAATTATTAAGAATAACTTTTGGATTTGTTATACTCGATGCTGTAAATTTTGCTTCAAGGTTAATTAATGTAGCCATACAATACTCGCCATTTAGATCTATTATTAGAAATGTTAACAAGATACCTGGAATTCGCTATATATCATGCAGTTTTATTCGTGGCAACAAAGTTTTAAATGTAAAACTAACTTAAAAAAACAAACTTTCATGTCTGTGGGAAAAAATATTTTTAAAATGTCAACAAAGTGAACGTACTGATAGACCTAGATCTAGGTTTAGTCTTTGTGATAAATTTAATCCATAAATGTTAAAAAAAAGACACCCGTTGACACTATTTGTCAATCAATTTATTAATTTATGTAATTACAAATAAATTTCGGACACCTACTTGGACCCTCTCAGGTGGGGGCCCGGTGGGATTTTATAATACTCCCCCCATCACCCCCCTTAGTTACGCCACTGAATCTGTGCAAAGTGTAGTTCTTAAAATTAGATTTAGATCCTTTCGATCTTTTCCTTCTGTGGACCAATATTGTTCCTTGGATCCCGTTTGACAACCACTGGAGTGTAGGACATTTATAAGAATCATGTTGGCTTTAATAAAGATCTAGGAATATGTTGTCATGACGTCTTTTTGTTTCACCTATGAATATCAGTTTTGTTTCTTGACATTTGCATTTCGCCTCTTTTGATAAAACCATTGCCATGAATTTGACTCTTTTTTGTTTTTAGGTTGTAAAGGAATTGACTTTGTAAATTAGGAATGCCCAGCCTAATATGTAATTAAACAAAAAGAGAACACGATCTGTAAAATAGCTGAATATAACTTTTATTAACAATTATACAATATTGATGTAGGTAGAAACACGTTAAAATTTTTAAATAATTCAAACAAAATTGACCTCAACTATTATATTAGGATAATACATGAATTATTTTTCATAAATGGCTGATACAAGATTTGGAACATTTAACATTATAAATATAATACAGGATAAAAAAGACCATGTCTACAATGTCTAAAAAATGTTCTTTAAACAATTATTGATTAATAGATTCCATTTAGAACTTGACAAGAAATTATTTTTTTATAGAATAAAAATAAAATAAAAATAACTAAATTAATTAAAAAAATTCAAATTAGAACGTTGCATCGTCAACTCTATGTACCAACTTAGTTACCTATTGATCCAGAGCTACATTATGTAATTGTATCATTAGTTATTGATACTTTCACTATATAAACATCTAGATCTAGACTTTTAATATATAATTCTTACGATCTAGTCTAGCTCTAGTCTGTATGATATATGTATTTATTTATTACAAAAGTATTTTTTTTTGTACTTTGAAAAAAATTAACGATCAGACTAGAGTTTTCCCCGTGTGGCCAACGAGCTAATTATTCTTTTCTCAGCTACATACATTAACTGTTAAATTTCTAGTAAAATCGTTTTAAAATCTGTGCCCAAGCTAAACACTTTGCTTACCCTCCAGGGTCAATGAAGTTCTGATTTTAAAAGAGGTATTTAAAAAATAACATCAACCAAAAATAAATTAAAATAAATAAACAAATATTAATAAATACATATTTTTAGGGTGTTTTGAATCATCGCGATTTGCGTGTTTCCAATTGTGATGCTTCTGTTCTTGACAAAAAAGAACTTGCTAATTGCTATTCGTATTTACTTAGCAATAGTAAAAGCAACAATCCTGCACAAAGCTAATATTTTGGTGTCCAGTGTGCCCACATCTACCGCTTCACTGCTTGGCTGTCGCCATAAGTTTTTTTTTTTTTTTGATTGGAGGAATGACTAAGTTATTTGCACCGAATATTTTGAGTTAAGAGATGTGGATTCGTGCAACACGTCGACTTTATTCTCTCGCCATAAAGCTCATTCTTTTCCGGAATCAAGATGGTGTCAAGACATTCTTGACAAAGTTAAGGTGCAATGAATGAACAGAGACTTTCTGAGTGTCTTTTCCTACTCAAAAGTGCTCCGAAGCGCTGACAAAACCACCTTTGCGAATAGGTAGCTCTAGGAAGAAAATGCTGACCTCTTCCCAATATATGTTTTCTTAACAATACCATTTGACACTGTTAGCAGAGAGGGACTCTAAAAGATCATTTCAAAGTGCTTTGTTCACAAATATTCATATTCATGGTGAGAAAGATTCATAATTGCATAAAGGCTCATGTTCAGGAGAGTGGAAAACAATCAGAGCCTTTTGAAGAATCTAATGGGGTAAAACAAGCACCCACACTGTTTATTTTTATGCTGACAGAAGCACTCACAAATAAAGATAGTAACGGGGAAAATATAATTATAGATAGATTTCAAAAGGGCGCAAAAGCAGAATAAATTTAAAAAATCAGTAGCGAATAGTGACTTGCTATTTGCAGCGCCCTAAACGTTTTCTACGAAAATGATCTGCAGAGCATTGTCAGTGACTTTTACAGAGCCTTACTATAAACACAAGGAAAACTACTCGGATCTAAGCATTAATATCAATAGACAGAAAATAAATGCAGTGGACAGATTCAGCTGTCATGGAAGCACACTCTTCCGAAATGGAAAGATCGATAATGAAATCGACTTGCGTATCGCCAAGGCCAGTGCATGCTATGGCAGACTGTCTGAAAATGTTTCGAATAGATGAGCTATTACCAGAAGCACATCAAGCTGTCATCCCTCCATTGTTCTAAGCCTCAGAAACGTGGACAGTATAGAGAAGATCTGCAAAAGGAACTTAACCACTTTTACATGAACTATCTCAGAAATATACTAAAGATTAAGTGGCAAGAATCAATACAAGTAACTGGAGACCTTCAAAGAGCGGGCCTGCAACGCATCCACACAACCTTGATGTGGATAAAGCTGCAATGGGCAATCCCTATCTGCAGAAACGACTCCTTTATGGTCAGTTAAGCAATAAGAAGCGCTCGCAGGGTGGAAAAAGAAAACGTTTTATGGACACCCTCAAAGCCTCTCTGAAAGCCTTCAGCATTGACCCTGCCAACTGGAAGATGGATGCACATGATAGAGCATTATGTTGTCGCGCGGTGAAAACTGGCGCACAAATTGCAGAGAACAGGAGAACAACTCTTTCAGCAGAAAAGCCTCAGAGAACAAAAGCAAGGTTAAGACACAAATTCCAGCAAAAATATCCAGACTAGTGGGCAGCTTTACATTCCATACTCACATAGATCTCACCACATCTCATTGGCACTCTCCAACAAGTATTTACATCGATATCTTGTTTTACAAAGATGAGGCAACTTAAAGTGAACTACTTGAAGTCATTTTATTTTTGGTTTACACCAGAACGTGAGATTCCTATGAAGCAAGTCGAGCCAAATTGAGCTACGTGTGGATAAAAACAAGCTTTAGTGAAATAAAAAAAGGTAAATTAATTGTAGGTAATATTCGATCCACAGTGGTGCACTGCACTCTAAAATGAATTACTTTTTTATACTTTGAAAGAGTATAACGGTCAAACTAGCATTGTCCCAGTGGGCTTACTAGCTCCAACAATATACATTCACTGTCAAAGATGTTTTTTCACTATTTTTATTCTTGGAACAAAAATCAATCAAATGATTTAAAAAATATCTCAGCAATTAAATACTTTGTGACAGAAAGTTATTATAATAATATTATGCTTTTTAAATTCTAAGCCTTAGGATCTTTTTTTATGAAAAAAAAAGTTCATCAAAGTTTTTTTAAATTTTGGACTACTTGTAACGTAAATAACAAAATTAAAAGAAGAATTTATCTGAACAAGTAGATTTCCAATCAGAAATAGTATCCTAAATTGTTTTTAAGATATCTGAACTAAAGCAAATGTAAAGAGTATTTGTTGAACGAAAAATGGAATTAAAACAAAAAACATAATGAAAACACAAATAATTAAAACAATTTTAACAGATTTCATTTCTTTTTTACATTTAGCGAGAGCTTCTTTTGAAAATATTGAGGCTTTAGTTTTTGATGTCATAGAAATATAAAAAATTGTAAGACTAGTACATATAAAAATAACACAAAAGGGTATTAAAGTTAAGAATAAAATTGTTGTTATAATGGAATACTTATTTAAAAAGTAAAAGTTTCGATAATATAAATCTCCATATCTTAGAACTGGTATTGTTACGTTATTGTATTTAATATAATACATTTCATAACTGAAAAAAGAAGGAGTTTGTAAAATAATGTTACAAAAAACTATTCCCACAATAATACATTTCATTCGAAATAAAGTAAAAACTCTGGAAACATGAAATGGAAAACATATAGCAACCATTCTTTCAATAGAAACTAAAGTCACTAAATGGATACTAGCAATAACTGCCAAAAAATTAAATCTACTAAAAATTAGGTTTTCTGTTATAAAAACCCATTGTAAAATATACCAGTGTATAAAAAATGCAGACTCAGACAAAATAAATGATATTTGTGTAATAGAATAAATTAAGTCACAAATAGAAATAAATAACAGTACTATATTAGTTGTGTCCTGCATTTTATGATAAGATAAAATGATTATATTAAGTATGTTTCCTAATATTCCAAATAAAGAAAGAATATTTGCTATAACAACAATGGTGACAATAAGAATTAACAAATAAACGTCATCACTAACATCAAAATTATCAGGTGAAACTATCTGAGTCAGATTGAAAATAATATCAATTGTCCTGGAACTGTTCATTGTACTTCACCGTAAACTTTCAGTCAAAATTGATGACTTTCTTTTTAGTAATTACTTGCGTATACCTGAAAGTAAAAGTAGAATGTAATATTGAAAAGATATTTCAGAGTTTATATCAAAAGGTTCGTTCACAATTGATAAGAGTAACACCATTAGTAAAATCACTAAATTTAGAGACTTTAGGACACTTCAATACAGAAAAATGAAAAGTACAGTATTAATAATACATAAAATATAGGGAAAAAAAAGAAACAAAACCTAAAGAAATACTCAAAAAGACATCGAGATAGAGGCGCATTTCTTAATCCATATGCTAGGACAAATTCGTATAAGTACTCGTTCGTCCACAATTTCATTCGAGGATACAATGAAATAGGCTGCCTAAACAGATTTCATTTCTTTCTGACGTTGCAACGATATTTCTTTTGAAGATAATGTAACTTGAGTTTTAGATCTCTAAATATATTCAGAATGTGTACAACCTATTATCTTTATTTAAAAGTAACAGCCCAATTTGATTCTTATTTTAAACGTATGTTTCGTATATACTTACAAAGTTGACGATAAATAAATTCAAGCCTAAATCTTGCTCTTGCTCCATTTCATTTTTGGACCAGTAGGCCTGGGGGTATTTAAGGGGTGTTTTTTTTTTTGTTCTGCATTGAGGCGCTCAGTAACAAAACTCTGCTCAAGTCGGGTGTCGAACCTCAAGCCCCCTTGATAGGTAGCCAGATAACCCCTCCTCCTACTGGTCCACAAATGAGATTGCGCTATATAAAAGCTATAATTTATTTATTTTATTTATCCAGATCTAGCCCCGCACAGGAACAATTCGTGGTAATCACGCTGGATTTTGCTGGTCATTTCTCTGTGCCCTTTTCGGGTTCGGAATCATTCAATCTTATTCTCCAGATCAGTGGCTCAAGTGTCAAGTTAGGTAAGGGGGATACGCGAGCACGTTGCCCTACCTCATCGTGACGCTCGCGTGGAAACGGCCATTAGAGGAAATGGCTAGGCTAAATGGGTAACAACACAGAACTCCCGTGGGGATGTCCACGGGTAGACAAGAGTCCACCCATTGCATGGGCGGGGTTGTAATAAAGTCCCCACAAACCTGTCACCAATCCATGCTCTATTCCTCAAAGGGACCGTTACATAAATGGCGGGTCCCGCACAGTTAGCTTGGTACTTTGAAGGAAAATTGCAGAAGATCCTGGTGTTTTCTCGGTCTTCGGCCGTGTCTAGCCCACGCGTTGGGGGCCAAATGCATCGGTCAACAGCAATGCTTTATATAGGCATTGTCTAGGGTCTCTCCCAAACAGAACTGTGTGTTCACACAGGTTTGTTTGTTTTTTTACTTTTTGGCGTCCAAGTAGTTTTTTTTTCAAACTTAGGGCTCAAAGAGCCTTCGGCTCAGCTCTTAGACATCAACAAGGTACGGGGGATAAGGTGGATATGCTTCGCGGCCGCACCAAAAACGTCTGCCATTATTTCTTCGTATCTTTCGTCCATGGTCCACTCTTCCACTGAGATGAAAGATAGAACGGCGTCGACAACCGCGTTATACGCAGACCAGTCGGGCTTATGTTACGTTTGATTTTGGGAGCTACACTTTTGCTAGTTGAGTGGGAGATATTTATATCTATGGACATACGATTAACTATGATCACCACGTAGCACCCTAAATTTTGTTTATCATTTAAGTCTGCATAAGATAAAGTTAAGTCTTTAGAGCGGACTCATTGCCTGTGTGAAAAAGTAGCTGGGCTTTTTGTCATGCAGAACATGTTGGTTTTATTTGTAAGCTCATAAGATTTATTAACCTGAGAAATGTGTCTTAAACCCAGGCAGGATACTAGTTTACCTGCTACGAGGATATAGGCGAGCTGGGTTTTAAAGAGTTAAGCAGCCATTTTTAGTCCCTGTAAATAACTCTACATTGTTGTGTTAAATTAAACAATGAATTATCTAATGTCGTAAACGGTTAATCTATAATACACAAAATGTCGGAGTATTTAGAGACAATTGTTAATAAAGAATACGTTTATGAGGTATGAAATAATGAAACTGATTCATAGAGAGCTATTTCCTGTGTACAATGGAATCATTGTTGTAAGTCAACAAAAAAATGTAATGATTTGGTTGTTTAAGTCATTGTTTGTCGAGTTTCATAAAGGAGTATTGACGTCGACACATTTTCTCTTGCAACTCTCTTCAAGTGATAAGCCTTAAACTTTCTGGTTTGTCAATATACTGGTACAAAGAAATTCTTTGTTGAATATTTTATGTACGTCACAAGGAGTCCCAAATTTAAAAGAACTTTTTGGAAACTTTTGCAAACAGAAAATGTCGAAAACTAAATACACCACAGTTTAGGCTTATCTCTAAGAGATGTTATGATTTTGTTGTTATGATGTTTATATATGACATTTTTGTTTGCACTGTTATATTAGTAGTAATTAAAGATATTGACATTTTTTACCTCGAATGTTTATCACAAAAATGTTAATAAATTGGTTTTTCTGACGAAACATATATACATAATTATATTTATAGTCTTTGCTGCTGTACATCGAATGCTGGCTGTGAGTCTATGACGATGTATTGCATTGGGCTCTTGGTTTCAATGATTAACAAACACTATAACAAGAGATGAAGAACGTTCAACTATCTGACTGAAGCAGAAGTAAACATTGGGCTAATGTCTCAGGATTCTAAGTCTACATCTGCTAGATTTATGTTACCAGTGTCCAGTCACTCAGTCAACTTTTTTCTAGATTGATGTTACCAGTGTCCAGAACTAAGTCAATAGCTTCTAAATAGTTGAAGTCACAAAATCGACTGTTTCTAGATTGATATTATCAGTGTGAAGTCACTGAGTCTACAGCGATAAACATCTCTGAAAGAGAACCTTTGTTCTTTACTTTTCTGTTATCAACCTTAGGGATGGTGACAACTGACCTCTCAGACCTAACCCTAGCCCATATCTAGATTAAAGAGTTTTATTGTTACCTGTAAGATAGCGGTACTGCAGCTGACAAGCCAGCTCAATTGAAATATAGAAGATAATTACGTCCTACACCTATGTGTTAATCTAGTCATGCATGTTGACTACTCTTCCGAGTCGTTGGTTTTTTTTACTAATTCAGGCAAACCATCAAAGGGATAAGGAGAAATTGTCAGAAATTGTCCTAGCATGTAAAATGAACCCTTCACAATGCATATAAACTAGAAATGTGGCAGCATCAACTTTTTTAGAAAAACAACACAATATACCAACCCGAGGTTGAAATTATGGACATCAACATGGCTCTATACTACGTCATGACTTTAAGTTGTCATGTCCTTGCCCATGCAGAACATGACAACAAAATAAAGGCAGTATAAGATAAGCTTATTTTATTGGTCGAAACAGATGGAATTTCAATTTTACCACATTGTCTTACTCGTCATTGCTATTATAACAACAACTGATGGACAGCAGTTTTCTAAATTCTTCACGTTCCAGCTCTTCGAATTGTTTAAGGATGAAAATAAAGTGGGTTGAACTGAGTATTAGTATTGCTTGAAAAGAGAGACGTTAATGAAGAAACGAACGAATCAAGAGACGGAATATAAATCCGTGTTCTGTAATAACTCACAAAATACAAGCCAGTCGTGTCTGCTCGGTGTGTGTGTCGACTCTCAAATCCCTCAGCAGCGTCAACTCAATACTAAGTTTGTCTGCCAGTAGTCTCGCTTTACTCATGATGTCATTCCTCAAGTGTTTGACAGCTAAGTCAAGGTAGTTTTTGGTTATGTTAAAAAAAACTGCTTGTTTGCTGTTGAATGGTGTTGAGTTGGTGCTTTTGTACTGTCCACACCAGCCTACAGCAGAGCATATGTATTGGTAATGTAGTCTGGCCAGCGTATACTCATTCACATTGATTTGTTTGGAGCTGGGTTAGTTTCGATTGAAGACTTCTGTAGCATGACCTGCGTTTGTTTTTTTTAAATTTTAGGCAGCAGCATCTGTAAATTCGTGGACGGCAAGTTAAATCTCCTGTTCGGTGTATGCACAGGGGCGTAATCGTCCGCATAGTGCAGCTCAATAGCAAGCATTTCTCTAATGTTTATACGAGAGAACAAGCGCTGATTACCATTCGATAGATGCGCTGTGTTGGACACACATCCCGCATGGGAGATCAACGCATGCAAAAGGCGACTTGTTTTTAATACATACTGCCTATATTGACAATATTGTTTCTTTTGATCACTAATTTTGTTTTCCCTATTCACATTTTACACATTAAATGTATTAAGTTTTTTTCCAAGTGTGCATGTATGTTTGCTTTTAGCGATAGTATTATCAATTTCAATGGACGTAGGCAATAAATAAAGTATTAGATACGAACATTAATTAAAAGTATACATTTTCTATTTTGATTGTTTGTGTTAACCTTGTACACCCAGGAGTATAGCGTATAAGACAAAACACTTTTCATTTAACTTACAGTGGAAAAAAAAATTTAAAAAAAATTAAATTATATTCTTTAAAATATTGACATTGTGTCTATAAAGAGATATCATGAGGATAGATATTTAAATAGTAGAAGTCAGATAAGAAGCTAAGCCCCAGAGCAAAATATGTGGGACTTACAGGTATCCTTTGTCTAAATGTCCAGACGGCCGTCAAAGTCGGTCAATGTTATGTAGATGAAAGAGGAAACTTGTCTGCTCGAAACAAAATAGATGTATTTGCACAACTAGGCTCATAAATATTTGAATCTACACATTTGTACCTTTGCTTTTATAGTTTGGACACCATTTTCGAAAGTTCAAGGACAGAGGCATAAAGCATGACGAGGTTTGAAATTTTGAGTTTCCATGACTGAGAAAAATGAAGTGAGCAAACCTTGTGTCGAAATAGTAGGCCGAAGATTTTCTACTGAGTGACCCTCAATCTGGTGACTAGAAGGAAACATCCATTTGTTCTGATCACACTTTTTGTGTCTATTAATCAGAGACAATTTTTCCTTGGCTATTGGCACCCCGTTGTTGTATCTCCGCGAGACATTCTTGGTTTATGCGATGCTAATCAAGACCAGTCATCATAGAATGCTTGATTACTGACCTGTGATGTCGCAACTTGTGAGATCGGCACTAGGCATAGGCTAACTAGGCAGCCGCCTAGGACCTACGATATGTGGGGGCCTCGCACAGGGCTCATAGAGTTTTTATTTTTCTTTTTGCGAAAAATTGCAAACATGGATCAAATCTTAAACATAGAAGAACTATATGGCTCTATGTCTACTAGCCAGGGCCGAACTTAGGTCACTGTAGCCTGCGCGGCGGCAGTGGGCCCCGCCCTTTTTTTAGGCCCTGCGCCAATTCTAGGTGTACATTATTACACTAAACCATGAAATTGCAAAATATACGAAAAAATCCTCGAAATCTACTGAAGTTAACAAAATCTGCTGTTATTCGAATGGGAAATCCTACGCGCGAGAAAAAACAACAACAAATGCATTGTCAGCTTTCATTTCAAGAATTTGTTGAGTTAGATGTAGATACAGGATGGTTGCGTATTTTTCTAAATTAGTTTTTTGTTTTTCTTTTCAATTTAGAGCCACCTTATTATTTTCGCCTAGGGCCTCCTTTTAGGCTTCACCTAAGGCCTCCAATAACCTAAAGCCAACTCTGGCTGTTAGCAGTGATTTAGCTCCTGATAACAGCACTGCAACAATGCAGACTGCAGAGCTTTGTTAACAGCTTTTCCCTAAAAGTCAAGGCTTGTGGCACATCTTCTTGTCAAAGTCAAACAGTATACTGCTAGAAATAAATATTAAAGTCTACTACATTTATTTTATTTCTTACATTTTGTCTATACTATCAATAAAGTTCTATTTAGTATTATTCACAAAGACGTGATTCAAGTTTTATTAGTTTAGATATATTGTTTGAGTTGTCTACCATCAAATTGGTGCTACAAGTCAACCCAGTGTCAACATAAATGTTACCATAATAGATTGCAGTGAGAGTAAAGAAACACGCTGGTGTCTGACAGTACAAGTTTGTCGGTGTGGTATCTTCTCAATCCTACATACTCAGGACATTGTATATCTACAGCTTGGTAGGTTTCTTCAACCATTACTCAACCACATATTAATGTAGGCCTACACGAACCGCCCAGTGATAACTGACCTAGGCCTGTGCTTTCTAGCAACAACATAATAATGAAGACTTGCACAACAGGGAGACGTTGTGAGACGTGGTGAGATAGGGATTGTATTTGAATTTAATCCTTATTTAATGTATTAAGTTGGCTTGAGAACCTTGAGAAGGCTTGAGCCTTAAGTTGAATTTAGGTTATTCCCCATTTTTGAAAATTTAATTTCATAAAAGCTTTTTATTGTTAATCCAGATCTAATACAAATTTAATGCCATGACTGATCCACACAAGTTCGCTTAATAAAAGCTTTTTTTTTTAATTTTCTTGTTAACTTTGCGATAACTAATAAAGTTTTGTTTACCCCCCCCCCCAATAGAGACATGTAAATGGTATAGGACTATCAATGGTATCTGTGTATATATTCCTATCCAAATTTCTACGTATTTATGTCAAGTATATTTATTGTGATTTCTTTGATCTATACTAACGTACACAAATACTTCTTTATAAATGGTCAGCATCAAATGTCCTGAAAAGGGTTCGGAAGACAAAGGGTATAAGTGACCAGAGGATAAAATGGCCGGGGATATTTAGACCAGACACCGGATTATTTTTACTAGACAACACATACACACATTTGCGGTCCATCGGGTATAGTTGTAATACACACACATACACACAATACACACATTTGGACGTGAATTACTGATGATTATTATAAACACATTATTAGAGCTGCGCTTAGCCCCCCCCCCCCTTTTTGAAACGCAACTTTTTACAATTTAGTAAACTGTATTGCGAGCCCTGTGGAATTTTGGCTCGCAAAGACTGTATTGTTCAAAAATTAGCAAATACAAATTTTTACTTAACAAAAAAAAATAATCTAAGTGAAAGGATCGCTAATTACTGCCATTTATTTGAAAATGCCAGGGTTTTGCTCCCTTTGTGCCGTAAAAAAATAAGTTATACCGATTGATTAACTAATTGGTTAATTTTGGATTGATATATATATATTATAGAATATAAATAGTTTTCCAAAATTTCAACTTAATTCAACTTGATCAATCATTAAGTAACAGTTATTCCTCTTTATTTCGATATCAAAAAAATATTTATCACCTATAATTCATTAACTAATTGGTTAATCATAGTTTTTTATTTAATTTATATCATGTCATGTACAATGAATAATCAAGTTTCAACTTTATCCTAGAATGTGAAATGGGAGTAGAAATATGAATAAACTTTTTACCAGACGAACAGACAGATAGACAGACAGAATGAGCTAATGTAAACTTTGTAAACAGAAGAAGAGGTTGACAGAGAAAGCGATGGAGAGACAGCATTTAGAATGTCATTGAAAGAGATCCTATCCACATTAAAGAATGCCTATGAAAGAGATCCTATCCACATTAAAGAATGTCATTGAAAGAGATCATATCCAATTCAGAAGACAAAGAGGAATGGGGGACAGATCTTGTGTTTTGCCTCAACGGTCCAACAGACTAAAGACAGGTGAAAAAAGTGAAGAAACTGAATTTCATCAATTTCAACTCTACACTTTTGACACGGTCATTATACAGTCGAATAAACAAGTCGGAAAAATGTGTGGTTGTTGTTCTGATAGTTGAACGAAAAAATAGATTTAACAGTGTATCGGTCAGAGTAATCATAAACAGTAGCGTAGCAAGGTAGAGTTCAATACATATTATACTATTTATTACATTTATTGTATGCAGTGGCGTTGGTCCACGGTTCAGGGCCCTACTCCAGTATGCTGAGTGTGATTGAACTTCACAATTTAGACATACTGTTAAATAATTGAGAGCATATTTCAAAGAGCAAAACACAGCAGAACGAGGCAGACAATAGATAAAGTACACATGTGCCTAAGAAAGAAGTCAAAACAAGATTCTCCAATTTCGGTTCATTTGAAAGTCACTGTTTCTTTGGTTAACCCGAAAACTTCCTTGGATTCACGTGTAACGTAAAGGGTACCGTAGACAGTTAAATTATTATGTATTGTTGGTCATAAGTACAGAAACCTGTATGAAACCGGTATAAATTGTCCTAACGGGCTCACGACAACAACAACAACATAACTTCCTGACTATATTATATTAACTTGATTGTTCTATTTAACGGTGTATATCAAATGATACTAGTCTACCCACGGCGTAGCATACTCTAGTTCGACTTGCAGTAATAAAAAGTGATCTTTCCATGACTTCTTGGTCATAATACTTAAGTCCGGCCCTGCTATTTAGTGACGAGTGAAAACTACTTATTCTCCGTCCTCCCCTTTTTTTCGTCGTTAAATATACGTGGCGTAACTCTAGTCCGACTTGCAGAATTTAAAGAGTGATCTTTTTATTTACTTCTTCTTGTCCAAACTTTTGAATTATGACGAGAATTATATATATATTTAAATTTAACATTTAAACCTCTTTGTCACAGTTTTTTTTCACTTTGCCTTCATTGCTTAGGTTTTGATACCTTGTACTTTTGGCTCAATTAAACTCGTTCTTTATAGTATCCTTTTTTAACGTTTATATATATATAAATAAGGCTTGTCTTCGAGTCCGAAGATTAGTGAGGATTGCTATATTTCCCGTGGCTGGCAGCCCCAGCTGTGACCTACATATTTTGCCACAACTTTTGCGAGCATAATACACGTGGTCGATTTAGTTTTTCTTTTCGCCATCTGCGTCTGTCCTCGGCAGCAGATTTTGTTATGGTCACAAAGGTATATCCCGCGGCTTCTAGCTGTCTTGTAAGGTCGCATGCAACCACGTGCTCTTTTCTATGTCAGTTAAGAAAAGTTGACGCCTTAGCTGGTCTTTGAAGCGTTTCCGTGTGGCGCCTCTGTTACGTCATATATATATATATATATATATATATATATATATACCCACACACACATGCTTACATAGGCATACACACATCTATATTGTTTCTTTTATTTTTTTACCTTCATATGACAATTTTTTATTTCCCTCTTGGAGATTTGGAACACTGTTTCCTCATTATCAAGGTGGCAATCGTGTCTGCTAGGTTCAGTATCTAGGGAGTTTTTTCTTTGCGACAATTTTTCTGTGATTATTATTTATTCACAGTGGTCTATTACAGTCGTGCAGAGGGGTTATGATATTCTTGGAAAAAACGTTTTTCTTAATAGTATCAAACTTTCAATAGTATATTTGTATGTTGACAACACAAGCATGTAGAATAGGAACAATAATGGTGGAGAATAATTGTTGCAACATTCGTCAAGCAATATCATATGTTCAATATTTCAACAAACTTTTGTATGAAGATTCACTTTTAAAAGTTAACATGTATGTGTATATATATATATGTGGATACATACATATTAACTTTTGAAAGTGAATCTTTATACACAAGTTTGTTGAAATAGCATGAGGTTATGTTTGAAGTTCAATATTCGAACAACAGTAGGAAACAAAATTTAAATAAAATTGTAAAAGTTGCCCTTGTTCTTATTTTGTTTTTTCTTTGTTTTGTTGTCTTGGGTTTCACGTGTTCACAATTTGATTTCTAATTTTGCTCTAAATCTTTTGACTTGCTGGCCTAATGCTCCATTTCAATTAGGTTTTCTGTTGAATCAAAAATATCTTTCTCTTATTCCTTCCTACCTCGCTCCTTCTTGTAGATCAAATCTCTGGTTTTTGTCTCTTACAGTCACAAGGTGTTGCCCTGGTAGTTGTGTACTATCTTTAAATTGTTTTGACCTTGGTGATTTTCAAGGGGCGAAACTGTATATCTTCTCATTCCCTAGAATTCTAATCTATAAACTTTAGTTTTAGTTGGTATAGTTTTGGATTACGGAAACTACACTAGGAATTATCACTATTAAAACCATTTAAATTTGGTTATTGGTGTACATTTGGTTTATTGGTAGATCCCTGTTAATACATTATATACCAAAGCACATTTATTTCCTTATATACATATACATATGTTTCTTTATTTTAAAAAGATACTCTATTCACTCGTTCTATTCTCTAATCGAATTTTATTATGTTTAAATATAGTAATCAAATTCTTATATGTTGCAATTTTTATGTACATAATGTACATTTTATTTTCTATCCTACATTGTATAATCCTTTTGTATATGATCTATTTGAATTTTATTTAGGATTTTGTTGTCATAAATAGCTTTTAAATACAAGTTTCATATCAGTTGCCTATACTCTGCTAATAAAACCAAGTTCATATCTAAGTTTTTGTTTTACTTTTTGCTTTTGATATTTTATTTAAAAATACTGCTAGACGAATGTACACCTTGGTCAAACTGTTGGCATTTAAAATGTTCGACAGAGTTTCTCTCACACTCGTAAAGTTTGGACACTCCCCAAACAAATGTTTTTCTGGTTTATGAATATCTATCCTACATAGTTTACATGTGTGTTTCTGGCCTGGCCTTACTCTTCTACTGTAAAGCGGTAATCTCGTAAAGCAGTCTGTAAGCCATCACCCATGCTTTGGGAATAATGTTTTTTAATGTGTAATTGCGTGACTATGTCTTGTGTAAAATGATCACCACTGTGTTAAATGTTATTAACGATCTTTATTCTGCATTACAGGAAGTAAATTTTTACCGTCATGTCGTATTATCAATTCAAAAATCTTATTGAGTGAATATATTCCGTCCTATTAAGCAAAAGAAAAATTACAGTAACAATTGAACAAAAACAAACATAGATCTTACAATAACTTTACTGGTAGAGTTCTATCATGCTTGCTTATTAATTTGTAGTAATAAAAATTCTAGCACGAATGTATTGAATACCTTTAAGACGATGTAGTTACACTTTTTCAGACTTACCTCCCTTTAATATTATAGATTCCATACTACAGTAGTAAGGTTTACACATTTTGAGCGGTTTTGTGCGAAATGTCAGTCCGTCTGTCCGTCCGTCCCATTTAGATCTCGTAAACTAGAAAAAATATTGAAAATTGGACATCACAATATTTTAGATCATTTAAAGTTCTGAAGCAAAGGCTACTATTTTTTTCTGAAAGCGAAAAATCTATTTTTTAAAATCAGTTATGCAAGTATTTTTTAAAGAGAAGAAGCTAATTAGTATGCATTATAAGTTAAACCTAATTCAAAATGAATAGTAATCTTATAATCTTCATTTTCCTGAACAATTTTTTTATGGCGGAAATTATTATTTTTTATTTTTTTGAGGATTCGAATAAGAGATTGAGCCTTTTAAAAAAAAATAGATCAAATATAAGACATCAGTTAGGCCAGGGGAGGCTTGGTGGCTGAGAGGTATAGCGCTTGGCTACATGACACCCTCGTTAACAATAGACCACAAAAACAGATGCACTTTACATCATCTGTCCTATAGACCACAAGGTCTAAAAGGGGAACTAGTTAGGCCAGGTTCACATCTAACTTTACATTCACTTTTACCTATCCTTTGATCTGCGGGACCGTTGAGGCACTACACAAGATGTTAACCTTCTTTCTCCATTCTTATCTCTCATTAGTCTTTGATATAATTTCATTCGGATGTTCTTTCTGAAAATATTGAAGCCTGCCTGGGTAGACACACTTCCGGGGCCGATTTTGAGTTTGTGTTTCCACACACTCTGTCTTTTGTAACCTTGTTTACAAAGCTTTTAGATCTATGAATTCTGTCTGGTTTTCTGGTCAGTGGCGTGACTAGGGTGCGGTCCTAACCAAGTAACACCCATTTGGGGGTGACACCCAGAAACCCTTCTGTTTTGCGTAGTGCATACTTGTCACCCTACAGATAGAAAATTTTTGGTTTCCCAGACCTGTCGAGACAGAGTTCAGCAAGTCTGGGGCAGTCAAAAAGAATATGAGAAACTGTTTTCACTTATTCCCGCAGCGGGGCACCATGAATCAAAATTTGGCCTTAGCCGTGAGAAATATGAGCCAACAGGCAGTGTCCTGAACTGTGCTATAATAGCTTTCTGAGGCCTGGACAGCCTCCAATACTGATGCCCCTTTTAAAGCCCTGTTGGTTATTGATCATAATTTGGTAGCATTTTTTTGCATGCCATATGTTGCGGAAGTCTTGTCAATGCGCATTACCAAGTCTGCTAGTTCTTCTTCTGTCACTGCTAGGCCATCAATGTCATTTATGATTAGAAATTAGAGACCTTTAAAGTCAACATCTTGTTTCCCTTGCATGGCAACATCTCGTTTGGGCCTTTAGTCGTGGGCACAGGTGCAATGAACCTCTTTGCACTATGGTTGCTACGTCACTGGTTGTAAGCATACATGTCTAGTATGAATATTATGAGTTTCGTAATAAAAAGTTTTGTGAAACTTATTTATGAAGTCCTTTTGTGGAGTATGTAATTAGTCTGTGACTAACAGGCACATATATAAAGACATATAGCATAACTATGTCAAAAAATAGGAAAATGATATGTTTAATCACATGATGAATATATACATTGTGTATATGATTCTAATAGAAATAGACTCGCAGATTTGCAGATTTGGAATACGTTACATGATTTACAGTTTGTATGACAAAAGGTTAATACATTATCATTAAAATCAAGTAGGTCAGCAAAATATGTTAATCTCTTGAGAGTGACTCATTATAAACAAATAAGAATAGGTCGTTCTTTCGACTCAGTTCAGAAGCATTCTCTTGTTCTAAGTACTTTAGTGACGACGTTCTTAAGACTAGAAAAACATCGAGTTATATCACAAACTTACATACTAGCTGAGATGTTATTTTGAACGTCCAACCTGATACTGACACCCTACAATGGCATGCCACTCATTTACACTGGCAATATCACCAATATCATCTTTACTCTGACACCCCAAAATAATAGATGAAAGGCAGGAACACCAGAGCTCCAGCGGTATGACTACAACTGTCCAGTAGTTTATTTAGAGATCATTCAGGAATATTAGTTTCATTAGATTACTTTATAAAATACCACAAGGCAAAATGCTAAGTCCGGCAAAATAGAAAAAAAAAGACTGTATAAGAAAATATGACTTAACATGCTTAAAATAAATATTACATATCAAAGCTACTAAGAATACACAATTCTTATCTCTCCTTTCCATTCGTAGCCGTTTCATCTATTAGTATTGTAAACCTATTCCCGCATTACTAACCATATTTTCCACCTGCGAACTCAAGTGAATTTGTTTATGTTGGGACATGTAAATGACCTCTGGACTGTGTTAATGTGTTAAGGGACATTAGTTTCGACTTCTCGAGTGAGAGATTTAACATTGTTTTTCTTTTTGCGTTTGTGAATCAATGTATGTGAATTCGATTTGGAGTATGTAAAATGATTTCTTTTGCAGGGATTATTGACTCAATTTAAATTCGATAGACAAGAAGTCTTCAATCAGAGTGAACGGGAGCCAGGTCAGTTCTTTGATTTCCCTATTGTCTGACTCTCACGTATGAGAACATATATCTATAGTTATTATCTTCTCAATGAGGCCTTCTGCAAAACATTGCTAAAAACAACACAGCACATCTTAAACATCAACTTGACAACAAGAGCCTCAATAAACAAGGTGGCGGTTTATTTACAATTACATCAACAACAGCCAATAAACATAATTGGCTACAGTAACTTCAAATGCTTTGCTACACAACAGAACTGCCTAACTAATCACTACAAATCTCTCTAGCTCGTACAGCTACATTTTCGAGGACTCACTTCGTTGCACACAGTCCTTACTGCTTGATGTCCTGGACTCTACTGTTCTTTCTAACACACTGTCTCTCGTCTGTAGAGGCTTTTTGGTCGAATGACCATAACATTGGCCATATTGCGTGCATTAGCAGTAATGCCCCTTGTTCAACAGCCCTTGACCTGAATCGTGTGTGTCAGTAGGCCGCACACACATTAACCCTTTCAGTCCGCCAATAACGTTATAACAATATATATATATGTATTATATATTACAACTTATACATGACTGACGGAAGGAATAATACAAAACAAAAACAAATAGCGTTTTTTACCCTCATTCCGGGGATTAGTTGGGGGTGAGGGGGCTAACAATGTAAACTTATTTAGGGTATATTGTAAACTTGGAAATTCTTCTTGATTTTTCAACATAATCAACTTTATACTTTCCAAATTAGACTATCTAAGATGAACTAAAACAATAAAGATAATAGGATAAGTAACATCTCTGAGTTCTTCGCAAAGTCACCGCATACAGCTGAGAACTAACATTAAAACAAATATAAATAACATTTGTTTTTTGTTAGAGTCTGACATATTCACCCGGACACACTAAAAAGATGGCAACACAAACATTAAAATCGTACCCATCAGATGCCATCTTCTTTACACAGAGCCCGCGAGAGCCGTGTATGGAGCCCTTGTATTTTACCCGCACCTCGACCCAGACAAGCTGTCAGGCGCATGCGGCCTCGCAGCATGTAGCTTTGATGCTGAATTAACGGCGATAATCCCGGCACTACGTCACATAGGGGAAAACTACGTAGAAAGAAACCGTTGCGACTTCTGGTCACTGATTCTAACTCCTGCCTCCAAGCCATGGCTGTTGTTATGGTCACTGATTCTAGCTCCTGCCTCGAAGCCATGGCTGTTGTAATGGTCACTGATTCTAGCTCCTGCCTCCAAGCCATGGCTGTTGTTATGGTCACTGATTCTAGCTCCTGCCTCCAAGCCATGGCTGTTGTAATGGTCACTGAATCTTGCTCCTGCCTCCAAGCCATGGCTGTTGTAATGGTTACTGATTCTAGCTTCTGCCTCCAAGCCATGGCTGGCTTGGGGGGTAAGTCACCTTTGGTAGAAGAGGCATTAGGCGCCGCAAATAATCTCCGCCTATTTATTGGAGCTGTCATCTTTAGGCAGTGGGTGCCCTCGCACTGCGGCGTGGGGGATAACGAGGCGTCTGATGCTCTAGCACGAGAAGGAGAACTGGCCGTGCCCACTTTCGTAGCCACAAGTACGTTTAACCAAGCTACGACATTAATCCGAGAGTGGGTACATGACAATTGGTTGAAATCCTGGGATGGCTCCAACAAAGCCAGTGGAGTCTGGCAGCATTTGCGTCGCCCGACCGCGACGATCCATGGTGGAGGCTAAAAAGGTTGGAACAATCTATTATTGCGAAGTGTAGAACGGGGCACTGCGCTGTTGGTGCTTATTTTGTCCAG
The DNA here is from genome assembly GCA_030265305.1 of Biomphalaria pfeifferi. NCBI lineage: Eukaryota > Metazoa > Mollusca > Gastropoda > Planorbidae > Biomphalaria > Biomphalaria pfeifferi. The sequence goes on along the minus strand of JASAOG010000105.1, from coordinate 969,375 downwards.
TTCCGACCAAATTTTGATGTCCGTTTTCGACACTGTGGAGAGTCGGTGGAAACAGTGATGCATCTCTTGCAAGAGTGTCAGCAGCTCAAAGGTCTGCGGGTTAGTTTGTCTGCAGAGTCACTTGACCTGTATGGGAGCTTGAAGGCACTACGCCTAACAGCAGAGTTTCTCGCCAAGCTCTACGGGAGGACTGATTCTTTAGCCTTGCCACCAATTGGAGTTCATCTCTCAGATAAGGTGTCCCCATCGTAGGTATATTTTTTTTCTCCTTGGCTAATGGAAATATTTACCTTAGGTTTACGTATAATTTTGACAATGCACTTACTAAATGTTAAATTTATATATTCTTCATAATTTTAAGTTACTAGTAAGACAACAGGCAATTTAACATTATTTGAAATTAGAACTTGTAGATATAACACTCTTCGACGCATTAAAGATATCTAGAGCTTGTGTTCATTCATAATCTGCCACTTTCAAATGGATGGCTATCAAGTGGTCGCAGGACTGGATGTAATGAAGATAGTTATGAAAAATATTTTTAAAAAGATTCAATAATACAAGTACAATTACGTGAAAATGCACCTGAATGATCACGGTTGACTGCGCAAGCAAACTGTTTAAAGGGTTAAGTAGGTCAGAATAGAAAGTAAACATAATATTCAGGGCGTCGTGCGAAACTTTGGGTAAAATTTTTTTTTTAAGTAAAACACTCTTAAGGCAGTACTTGAAACATAAGTGCACAACACTACGTGCCGTAGAATCAAAAGTGAAATATGTTTACATTTTATTGACTTTTGTTTCGCATATCTTTCTTGCTCACTACGCTCTGGTCAAGTCTCTTTTGTGCACCTGTCGGAAGGGGGGGGGGAAAGAGAGATATCTTTACATGCTGTCTTAAGGCGCACCTAACACAAGCGAACATCTTGTCAGGAATCTACTAATACGAGCTCCTTTGATAGACAACCTAATGCCACTTCTCAACACATCATTTACACACAAAAAGTTAATTATTTTTATATTTATTTACAACGTTATCAACAAGTTGCTCTTATACCGCTAATAACTTAAAGCTATTTGTTCTGAGCTATAACTTTATCTGATCGTTGCAAGTGTCAGTAGTCAGTTGAAACGTTTGCATGTTTTCATTATTTAAACTGTCTGTTCAATTTAACTAAGACTGTACAAGTCAATATTAAGGGAAATCAATTTACGACGTGATGTAAACACTGTCATGATGAAACCACTTGAGATACGGTACTCCTTCTTTTTCTTCGGACTCAAAGACAAACTTTATTATTATGGAACGAAATCGTTGCCATTTCCTTGACCTTTTGACTTTTAAAAATAAAATGAACACCTTTTTTGTTTCTTTTATTCCAGAAATACAAGGATCCTTGTTATTAATGTTTCCATTTTTGAAAATACGAATGAGAGATTTAAAAAAAAAAAAGAAAACAAATAACTCCTTCAGCCACTAACAGTGTGAGTGTAGGTAAACTGAAAAAGTTCGTAAACATCACTTCATATTGTAAATAGACATAATTTTGTGAGATTCCATTTAGTGTCTCATTGTTATTATGTCTCTCGAAAAGAAAAAAAATGTTTTGTTTACAAATACGAAGGATAGTAGAAACAAGCAACTATTGTGACATGGCTACATTAAGTTAATTGTGACATGGCTACTTTAATTTAATTGCATTTAATTTATCATGTTGAATAAATAAATTGTATGGTGAGGAAGAATAATAACACTATAAGCCATTGTTAATAGGCACATATTTGAATGACATTTCTATCAATGTATCTGAGTCAAGAAGGGAGAGTGGTGTACAAACGAGGTCTTGTTGGAGGGACTTTGTAATGATGATGTGTAAATACCGCTAGTTAATGTAATTAAACGTACAATCATAAGACAGAAAGAGACATTGAAAAGAAAACTAGATTCTTGAAACTTTGAAAACACAAACAAAATTGTTCTAGATGAAATTAAATCATTAGTGCCACGTCACAGTTTAAATATGAGAGCTATTCATTGTTAGTTCTACTCCCCAAGGGACTCTCTCTCCTACTGATCACAGAGGAATACTATACAAAGTTTAAAAACTCGAATGTGCTAGAGTATTCGTATCCACCTCTTTACCGTCAAGCTATTAGTCTGTCTTTATTGCTGTTTGAGGACATATGTTTCCAGTTCACGTATTTTAGTCCCTAGATAATATGAAGCTAGAAAATCTAACTTCATACTTGTTTGAAGACTTCTGTAGACCGATGATAGGTGTGATTTCATTAAAGTCGTATGCATGTGTCGTGTTATCTAAGTTAATACTAGAAAAAAACAAAAAGAATATATGAGCCAAAGATTTGTAAAACAAGATAATATTTGGATAAGATGAATCTCTCCGTGAGTGTCGACAATGTTTTCAACGTGACTGAAAAGATTTCACTCCCCGGTATAGTCAGTGATGAAATTTTCTTTTTAATTCTCTTTATCACAAATGTTATAATTGCAAATATTCTTTCTCTAGTAGGAATCTTTGGAAGTATACTTAATATAATAATCTTATCTCGACATAGAATGCAGGACACAACGAATGTGGTTTTGTTGGCCATTTCTATTTGTGATTTAATGTTTTCACTTACACAAATATCGTTTAATTTTTTGAGATCCTCGACTTTGATTAACATCTGTGTTTCTCAATGGGCTCTTACTCTGCACTACCTTGGAATCGATCAGATTAATTCTCTTGCAATTATTACAAGCATCCACTTAGTGACTCTGGTTTCTATAGAAAGAATGGTTGCTGTTTGTTTTCCTTTTCAAGTCTCAAGAATGTTCACAATGTCTCGTATGAAGTGTATTATCATCGCTCTGATTTGTTTCAATATTTTGACGTTGGGGCCAATTTTTTGTATGAACGAATTGATTTCTATTGAATACTTCAACGTGACATTGCCATCTATAAAATACAGAGATTTTGTGGTAGAAAATATAAACACGTTCGTGAAATATTCCATCGTAATGAACCTCCTTCTCTTTGTCTGCTTCCCATTGTTTCTGATCTGTTTTAGTTCCTGTATCACAATATGCCATATCACAGTGACATCGAAGACTAAAGCCACATTATCGTCAAGAGAAGCTATAGCGAAACGCTATAAAGAAATGAAATATGTTAAAGTTGTATTAATATTATGTACGTTCATTGTGCTTCTCGTTCTTATTTCATATTTTTGTACAACAGATGATTTCTTTTGTCCTATTGGTTCCGATGTCTCAGAGGATGTTGAGCATAACATTTTATATCGTTAATCTACTGCTTCAAGTCAACTCTTCATTTAATTTTGTTATTTACGTTACAGGAAGTCCCAAATTTAAGAAGACTTTAGTGAAAATGTTTTTGAAACAAAAAGACGCCAAACTTAAAACTAAAACAAGTTCGTTTCATGATCTAACGTCATCTTAATTCCTTTTTAATTTGTCAGATTAATGTACGTATGTTACATGTGGTGGAATAAGTCCGCCGATCTGTCCGTTACATTTCCCGATGGGACGATGGCCTGCGACCCCTAGGGGTAAAGTCTTAGAGCCACAACGTCGTAAATATTTTGTTGGTGTTATATAGACACATAGACAGGCACAAGCAAAACGCAAAGCTTAATGATTTTGTGGAAGAACAAATATTTAATAAAGATTAATTAAAAAGAAATACAATCAGCGAGTAAGTGGGGGGGTGTACAGAATGATTTAGGATTTTATGATAACGTTTAAGATAATATCATCACTGGGATGTTGCTCATAAAACTCGAGTATGGTTTGCTTATTCGGATGTCTCTCACTTATCTGTTATTCAAGTTTCTTCTTCCGGGTGGGGTAAGCTGAAGCTCCGTTGTGCCCATAACAACGGACGCGTCTCCCTAAGACTAACTAAGAGATATGCTAATCAGCATTTCATTAGGTCTAATAATAATTCTTCTACAAATGGTGTAGTAATAATAATACAAATACATATATAAATGTACAAGGGCATAAATGAGGAGGGAAACAAGGGGACCATATTACAGGGTTGTAGCCCCTGTGACCTCACTGACCAACAGGTAAACAAGTCCACGCTCGCTCGTAACCAGAGGACCGTGACAAGAAGAAGGGAGGGGGATACAAAGAAGGATGAAAGCGGAACCATGCAACAATTATCAGGCTGGACCATCGCTCGATGGTACAGCGGACGGGAGCGATTTGAATAGTCATGGGCGTTAGGAGTGTCTCATTGTTTTCACCACTACGTAATTGTCATTTTTAAACGCTGGTTTATTAATCTAATTGTACATACAATCATAGCCCCGAGAAAGCCTTTGATAAAGAAATTTGTGAGAAAATCATTAATTAAAGTATTGTTATCAAGTACACATGCATTATTTTATCAACATAAATACAACTAGCAAATTTACTTTTCAAAACTTAGAAAGGTTTCAGTTCACGAAATTCTAATTGGTTCCTAAAGCCTAACATTAGTTGGAAAAAAGTAAAGACAGTTTTAATGATTTATTGTTTTATAGTTTTTTTATGTTTCAATTCCTTTTCTTGTAACATCATAACTGAAAAAAAAAATTTATATAGTTCTTCAAGACATCACAAAATGTCAGAGACTCTTTATCCAAATAAAAAAGGGCTGAAGTGAAAAGTCCACGTAACAAGAGAATTAAAAACAGACCAAGGAAACATCAATAATTATAGAAGTTGGATCATGTAGATTTAGATAAATATTACTTATAAAAGGACGCGGTTAGTGTCATTCAAATCAACGAGTTTGTGCACCAAAGATAGCATAAAAATAAAGAAGTATTTCTGTTATGTTGCGAATAACGTTTTTCAAACATCTAATTTTGCCATAGAGATTTTAAATTGTGCATTACCTTAATATTTCTATTTTGTTTGAAGTAAACACAAATTTTTTAAACTTTTATTTGCATTCACTATCTGCCTACGATGAATAACTTCAGCAATATTGATAATGATTTCAATGGAAATCAAAGTGTTTCAGTTGATAGTTCCGATGTTAGTGATGAAGTTTATTACGTAATTCTTATTGTATACAATGTTGTTGTAGCAAATATTCTTTCCTTAGTCGGAATCATGGGAAGTATACTTAATATAACAATTTTCTCTCAACATAAAATGCAGGACACAACCAATCTGGTTTTGTTTGCCATTTCTGTTTGTGACTTAATTTATGCTGTGACACAAATATATTTTAATTTCACTTTTTCGGCTTCATTATTTAATTTCTACCTGGCTCAATGGGTAACGGTTATTCGTTTTCTTGGCTTTGATCAAACTAATTACCTTGCAGCCCTTACAAGCATCCATTTAGTGACTCTAGTTTCTATTGAACGAAGGCTTGCTGTTTGCTTTCCTTTTCATGTCTCTAGAATCTTGACACATTCACGTCTGAAAATTGTCATCATTTTTCTTGTAGTTTGTAATATTTGTGTTATAAGTCCTGATTGTTTTTAAGGTTGATTTGTCTTATATTAAATATAACAACATGACATTACCAAATTTAAAATACAGAGAGTTTATTTATCAAAACGTCTACGTATATTTAAAATATGTCATCGTCATAAATATCTTGCACTTTGTATGTTGTCCTTTGTTTATTATAAGCTTCTGCCCCTGTGTAACTATATTTCAAATCTCTATAACATCAAACTCTACAACAATATTGTCTTCCAAGGAAGTTATCATCGAACGTCAAAAAGAAATGAAATCTGTTAAAATAGTTTTAATAATGTGTTTTTTAATTGTGTTTCTTGTTTTGATTCCTTTCTTTTTACACCAGATGCTTCTATATGTTTCCTCTGTTCCAATTACTCGAAAGATGTCCAATATAACATTTTCAATTGTCAATCTACTTCTTCAAATAAACTCTTTATTTAATTTTGTTATTTATGTCACAGGGAGTTCCAAATTTAAAACAACTTTTGTGAAAGTTTATTTCACACCCAGAGTCTAATGTAAATGTAAACAATATTGTTGTAAGAATGTATAGATTCATTAAAATACTAGGCCCTATTATTTCTTGTTTAATTCTTGTTTGCTATTTTTCAGTTTTCTTATTAAAAATATGTGATTTTATAAAATTATTAAATCAGCCATTATATTTGTTTATTTGTGCTTGATATATTTGTAAGTTACCACTGATTGACACATTCATTGATCATGAGATCTCTTAATTAAACTCACGAGCGTATCCGCATCAAGTTTCGTACACAGGTTGTTTTTACCTCTTAGGTGCTCACTAAGAACGGCTTTTGACAGATTCGCAACCTGACGACCGCAATTCGCTGAAAAAACGCTGTCTCTTTTTAACCTTTGCATTTTTTACAATAAAAAAGTCCCCAAATGGCCGGAGAGACTACAAAGAAAGTAATTTACGAAATATCGCAAGAATTTCGTATCTTTAAAGCAATTTTTTTCCTTCTTCCCTGAGTCTCACTAATTTGTGTAGGTTAGACACGGTCGAAATAAAAAGAAAAACAATCTTATTACCATTAATGAGATAGATCTAGTCTTTTTTTTTAAGAGAGAGAGAGAGAAAGAGAGAGAGAGAGAGAGAGAGAGAGGAACGTCTGTAATTTATAATAAAAGATAAGATATGGTAGTTTGTAATAAGTTTAAAAAAAAGGTAATCCTGGTGGCATTAAAAAGTTAAATCTAGATCAAGTGTCGTTTCGCTACATTCAAATGGGGTGACATAAACTATTACAGTAAGGTCTAAAAGAGGAAATGGATATTACTTTTTATTTAGAAATAAAAATACACCAAAATAAATGTAGACAGGGAAACGGAAATTACGATGCGCAGGTTAAAAGAAAACAAAATGGGGGTTCCAGAGAGCGAAGAGAGAGAGAGAGACAGACAGACAGACAGAAAAGGAAATAGAGAAAGGGTCATAAAATTTTATAGTAACAGGTACACAAATTCACCAGCTAAAATGTATGTTAGATAGATAGATAATTATCAGTATAAAGATTGGGAACAAATCAACGGTGTGTACTGCTAGTATACATTTATAAGAGACTTGAGGACCTTGTGATTTGGCCAAAGAGTTTTAATTTTTCGCCTTTTGTACAATATATTAATACTTCTTCTAATCTCTTTATTTGTGATGTGTAATCTTTAAGCGATACCTAGAATCTTCTGTAGCATCTTATTTCCATTGCTAGAATCCTCTTCTGCTGTCAGCATCTAAGATTCGCAAGCATATAAGAATATGGCCGTGACCAGAGAGGGCATTAGTCTAATGTATTGTCAAGAGCATGTCTTTGTTTGACCATAAATATATAACTAGGCATGAATAATCTACACTTATAACATTATCAATTAAAAAACTCGTTAAATGCGTTTCAAAGTACACAAAATAAAATACACCATATTCTCTTCACGATCAATGTTTATAGCTCAACCAAAGCTTACAGATATAAATAAATAAGATATTAATAAAATAGGAATTTAGTCAATATAAAATTCGAAAACATTTTAAAGATTTTAAAGTGTATAACACAACTCTCTACTATGTATTAACTTCAAGTAAGTGTGCAACAATAGTATAGTTATAGTATAGAGTTTGCTCATCCTGGTTCAATAATGGTCACCTTCGACATCCAATGGGACGAGGGCTTTCCAATGCGGTTTTGTGTTTCCTTATGTATTTGGTGAGACCTATGTGAGCCAGAATGTTTGACTGCATACTGAGCAGAATATTCCAGCTGGAAGTTATTTCAGTCGCCTAGATTTTCTTCTCTGTAAGCCTTTCTTTATCCAAGACTACGGGATAGGCAATAAAATGTCACAGCTTTAAGTGCAGTAGGAAAAAAGTAGGCCTCAAAATAAAACACACAAAAAAAGACACCATAAGTACTTAAAATAAGCAACTACCAAAATGGAGGCATAGAACTGGATTCTCATACCATAAATTTAGTTTTATATACCTTAACTAAAAGGGCAGTAGCTCCTTATTATATAAACAGACAGACAAAAATTTATTTTCAATAATTTTGATTATTTATATTGTAGGAACAAAAATGAATCACTTTATTAAAACATATCTCAGCAATAAAAAAATGTGTGTTGAAAAATATTTTTTAGTTCTTAACTTTCAAATCTCTTTTACGAAAAATAATGTTTCTGAATGTTGTTTTAAATTTGGGACTACTTGTCACGTAAATAACAAAATTAAAAGAAGAGTTTATCTGAGCAAGTAGATTTACAATCCAAAAAAATATCTTAAATTGTTTTTTAGATATTCGGACTAAAGCAAATGTAAAAAGTAATTGTTGAACGAAAAATGGAATTAAAACAAGAAACATAATGAAAAAACAAATAATTAAAACAATTTTAACAGATTTCATTTCTTTTTTACGTTTAGCGAGAGCTTCTTTTGAAAATATTGAGGCTTTAGTTTTTGATGTCATAGAAATATGAAATATTGTTAGACTCGTACAAAAAAATATAACACAGAAGGGTAGTAAAGTTAAGAATAAAATTATTGTTATAATAGAATACTTATGTAAAAAGTCAAAGTTTCGATAATATAAATCTCCATATCTTAGAGCTGGTATTGTTACGTTATTGTATTGAATATAATACATTTCATAACTGAAAAAAGAAGGAGTTTGTAAAATAATGTTACAAAAAACTATTCCCACAATAATACATTTCATTCGAAATAAAGTAAAAACTCTGGAAACATGAAATGGAAAACATATAGCAACCATTCTTTCAATAGAAACTAAAGTCACTAAATGGATACTAGCAATAACTGCCAAAACATTTAATCTACTAAAAATTAGGTTTTCTGTTATATAAACCCATTGTAAAATATACCAGTGTATAAAAAATGCAGACTCAGACAAAATAAATGATATTTGTGTAATAGAATAAATTAAGTCACAAATAGAAATAAATAACAGTACTATATTAGTTGTGTCCTGCATTTTATGATAAGATAAAATGATTATATTAAGTATGCTTCCTAATATTCCCAATAGAGAAAGAATATTTGCTATAACAACATTGGTGACAAAAAGAATTACCACATAAACGTCATCACTAACATCAGAACTAGCGGGTGAAACTATCTGAGTCAGATTGAAAGTAATATCAATTGTCCTGGAACTGTTCATTGTACTTCACCATAAAATTTCAGTCAATAAGGATGAATTCTTTTTGTATTAACCTATAAGTAAAATTAAAATATAATATTTTGACAATCCAAAAAAATATCTTAGATTTTCTAAAAGATATTTGAACTAAACCAAAATTAAAGAGTATCTGTTGAATGAAAAGTGGAATTATGACAAGAAACAAAGCAGAACACAAATAACTAAACCTATTTTTACAGATTTCATTTCTTTTTAACGTTTATCGATAATAACTTTTGAAGACAATATAACTCGAGTTTTAGATGTTATAGAAATATGAAAATAATGTCAGACAGGTACAAATACAAAGAACACAGAAAGGGAGTTAAGTTAAGATTAAAATTGATGTTTTAATGGAATAGTTCTTTAAAAAGTCGAAATTTTTAGAATATAAATTTCCATATCTTAGAACTTGTATTGTCACGTTTTTGTAGTCAATATAATACATCTCAATACTGAAAAAAGAAGGAGTTTGTAAAACTATGTTACAAAAAAACTATAGCAACAATAATACATTTCATTCGAAGTAAAGTAAAGACTCTGGAAACCAGAAACATGAAAAGGAAAACAGACAGCAACCATTCTTTCAATAGAAACTAAAGTCACCAAATAGATACTAGCAATAACTGCACAAAAATTGAATTCCTTAAAGATGAGGTAGTTTGTTACTGCAGCCCATTGATAAACATACCAATGCATAAAATATGGAGATTCAGACAAAGTAAAGGATATTTGTGTAGCGGAGAAACTTAAGTCACAAATAGAAATAGCCAGCAAAACTACATTAGTTGTATCATGCATTCCATGATAAGATAAAATAACTATATTAAGTATACTTCCCGTGATTCCTAAGAAAGAAAGAATATTTGCTATAATCAAATTGGGGACAAAAAGTAACACTAACATCAGAACTAGTTAATGAAACACTTTGAGTCAGATTGAAAGTAATGTCTGTCATCCTGGAATTATTCATTGTACGATACTAGTCAATATGGATGGTTTCTTTTTTAATCACTAGCTTATGTTTACCTGAAAATAAAAGTAAAATGTAAAATTGAAAAGATATCTAACAGAAATAAACAAATAATAAATGAATAAATATATAAAATAAATAAAGTTCACCGCCATAGTTTGTTTAAAAAGTATAAATATTTTGGCATTGATGGTCCATTGCATCAGTGGATTAAGGATTTTCTTGTCTAGAACCAGATTCTAGATATATTCTATATTCTGGATATAGTCTAGACTTATAAAGTAGATCGAGCGATTACGATCAGGATTAGTAGGAGTAGAGGGTAATAGTGTACTATACTGCTTGGGAAACCTGTTTAGTTGTGTGGGCTATTTATTATAAAATTCCCTAGCACATCTACTCCAATATATTAATGGAAATTGTTGGGAAGAAGTAGGTATCTTGGAGCAGTGGCGTCACTGGGGGGGGAGGCGTGCGGTCCGCACCGGTCGACACCATTTTAGGGGTGACAACCAAGTTGCAAAAATTATTTCTTGGCAAAAGCAGACACATTGGAAAACAAACGAAATTCTCTAGATTTATGCTTAAATATGCTTAGACACATCTAGATGGTAGTTTAAGTGTAAATGACACAGCACAACGTCATACCATAACAAAGGAAACCTGCTCAGGTGATGTTAAGTCTGTTTCTAATTTTATTTAAATATCGTTATAAAATTTGCAACATCATTTGTATATATGTCATAAACAGTGGAATTTTACATTTGAGTAAAAATCAATCAAAGTAGTTAATCAGCTTACTGAATTAGTTCAACAAAAAGAAGTGTTCATTGGAACATATTTGAAGAAAATTGATTGGGGAGCTACGAGCTACCGCACCAAGTGCCACTGACACTGTATCGGGAGGTTTTCATGCTGTCCTTAGGTGATCAGTTACTTATTCCAGAAGAGTAAGAGGATTCATATGAAAGACAACGTATTGCACTGTTTGCTTTTATGTGAAAAAAAAACACCAAATGATTTTTAAAAATGTATTACTTTCAACGATCAAAACAATACTATGGCTTGAATATTACTTGACCATCGGTGAATTGGATGAGGGTGACTCTGGGTTTTTTTGTGATAACACAAACTCTCTTTGTAATCTTGTTTTATAATAGAAATAAAATAAAGGTGGCAAGATATAAGTTTTATTTTCCTCCAGTCTCCAATCCATGTAATAATCCAGGTAATAAGTCTAGCTGGACTTGTGTAACGTTGGATGTTGGGGTCTTGTCAAATCATTATTTAGTAGCTAGTGTGACATGTATTAGTGGGAAGCACCTAGCACACGGTATATTCATGCTCATGATATTTCACGTGAGAAACAAGCGTCCACAGTTGAATCTCGTTTTGGGGTGTCAATCACATGGTTAGAATTCAGTAGACGCCATGGCCATCAAAGAAGACTAACGTGTATTATATTAAGTTGAGATTATTGCCAGATATGTACTTGTTGAATTTCCTTTTGGATTACATGGAAGATATGCTATATGATTCATTGTTGGCTGAAGCTGCCAGTATATTGTGATTTATCTTGTTTTAATAAATGCGTATCTGCTAAGTCATACTTGAATCAGTGAATTTTAATACATGTTGTGTTGTGCTAATTGCAGTTGATATACATGACAACAAGTAGTACAACAAATAGGGTGTTAAGAAGAATATTTATAACTCAACCGACATCATGACAATACCAGAAGAGGTATTAAAATAAAACAAGAATTTATCATTCGAATAAAATTTACAGGGCTACACCCTTGGTAGTTGAGGAGGAGGGGGGAATATTTATCTCTATGGGTATACGATTACTTCTGAAATCATGGAGCTCCCTAAATTTTGTTTATCATTTAAGTCTGCATAAAAAAAAGTTAAATAGGGTCTTTAGAGCGGACTTTTTGCCTGTGTGAAAAAGTAGCTGGGCTTTTTTGTCATGCAAGCAGAACATGTTGGTTGTATTTGTAAGCTCATAAGGTTTTTTTAACCCAAAAAATCCTGTCCTAACACCAGGCAGGACACTTAGCGGGTTGGTACACCTGTTACGAAGATATAGGTGAGTTTGGTTTAAAGCAGTCATTTTTAGTCCATGTTAATAACTTAACACTAGAAAAGAACACGTATCTCCTAAATTCACTAACAGTGTATATTGAATGTAAATATCAAAATATAAATATAAAGAAATATTACCCAAAGTCAGTGTACACTTTAGATACGCATACACTTTATTTTATTTTACTAATACTATTAAATACAGACACATGATTAATAAAAATCGTTATATATAATTGTTTTATTTGCAATGATTAGCAGTAGATAGCTAATTAGATGTGACTTTTAAATTGTGTTGAAGTACAAAATAAACTAAGTAATTTGTGAGCCAACCTATAGTACAAAGACTGTTCACAATGATAAATAATACATTCATGAGGTCTTAAACAATGAAACTAATTCATAGACTGCTATTTGTTTTGTACAATGGAATCCTTGTTGTAAGTCAACTAGAGAAGGTAATGATTTGGTTGTTCAAGTCTCTGTACGTGATAACATAAAACTGAAACTTTAATAAAGAAGTTTTGTGTTCGACACAATTGTCTTGAAACACTGGACTTACAACCGATAAAGTAATTAGGACAAAGAAGTCTTGCATATAACAGCAACTGGTCTTTAGTACTGTTAACAAAGAAACTCTGCATGTCTAATAATAATAATGATGACAATGTCGTCAAAGAAAGCGTTTCTATTTACCGAAATGTTTTTATTTTTATTTTTTTAATCGTTGTAAGGTATTTGATTTTAAAATGATAAAAAGTTTATATATAGGCTATGTATGTACTGTCAATACATAAACAAATACGTATATTATGTAATCTGTATTATTACCACCAAAAACATTAATAAAAACACTAAATGAAATACAACTTATCAAGTGCTTTTTTCACTATGCAGGAAAGTTTGGAAGAAACTAATCACTATACTTATGTTTAAATTGGTTTTATTGTGTTATTAGCAAAACTTTCTTTTCAATGAAATATTGTTATAAGTGAGAAAAGTAGGAGGGGTCCATGACAAATTAAACAATATGTTACCTGCGAACAAAGCAACTGCGAAGCCGGTGGGTAGTGCTAGTGTACAATATGGATCATTGTCATGTAGTAGAGTACTTTTGTTATGTGCTGGTGAGCGTGAATGATTATCTGTTAGTACAAAATCTGTGAACATAAAGGTCTTGTGAATAGTTTCTTCTTTTCGAGTGTCATCTATGAGTATGTGTATTATAGATGTATGTAAGCTATTCCGATCCCCGTGGAAAGGCGATATACAACATTATTGTAAAATATATTATGTTATCATTAACTTATCTCTAAGACTATATTAAGAAGACAATGTACGAACACCAACTATAGCAAAACAAGAACTTTAATATCCTCAAAAAACATTTGTTCAATAACACACTCAATAAAGTTAAAACAACTAGAAACACAAGTACATCTATCCTGGACTGGAAACAAAGACCACATTAACAAAATAAATTCACAGAAAGGAAAACTAAACCATTCAGTTCAAATCATGTACAGACTGTTTACATTCATACCCAGTAAATACTTACACAAAGGGATACTATATCATTCCAAAATTACTACAAAAATATAATACATATAGTCTCGCCATAACTGTCACAGACAGGTTCAATATAAACATGTATAAAAACTGTAGTTTGTTTTATTTAATATATTAAATATAAATTCATCTTAAATTCAGATGACTGTGCAGTTACGTTAACGACTTTCCCCATATCTGATGCAGACAAAGCCGCGAGTTCACTTCTAGTTCGCCTTGTGTGCCTGTCTTAAACACAGATTTGTCTTTGGGTCTAAAATTTGTGTCTCGCAGTATTTGAGAGAGCTGCCAACTACTTTCCATTATGCTAGGGCGGCATGGCTCATGAGTTGATCTTTACTATGCTTAGAGAGGCACCTCTGTTACGCCGTTCACCAAAAAAGATCGCCTTTGTCATGCGGTCGACTCCCATCCAACAGCAGAAGAAAGTTATTTGTAATGTAGACGTGCCACGGTGCCAGTGTATTAGCGAGTGAAGGCACCCTTGACGAAAATCAATCTAGGAGCCATAATTGCCTTAGACAGAGCATTCGCATCTCATAGCCATACAAGTGTGTCGTGAGAACCGCTGATTTCGAAACATTAATTTTTGCTGCTAGTTGAAGAGACCTATTCCGCCATACTCTCAGTTGAAAACTGTTAGGCTTAGTCAGACGATTGTCGACCTGACAAAACGAAAAAAATAAAAATAACTAATTAGTTAATTAATTATTGGTAATACTGCATTTGACTGATGTGGTGGTATAGGTTGAAGTAGTCCCCTTTATACTTTGCGGCCAATGATATATAACTATAAAACCTTCTATTTTCCATTATCTCTTATCTAGTAAACTAGTTATTACTTAAGATTTAGGAGGCTACAGCCACTTAGTTTGACTTTGTTTTCTACGAATGCATTTTAAAACCAATAACGATCATATTTACCCAGACACCTCCTTCTTTCTCCCCCACCCCCTTTCCCAACTGGTCTAGACAAGTGATAGGATCATAGCGTATCATCTTTACCGGTACATGACACTAGCGGATCAAGGGGGAGGGGGCGGTAGGGTCGACCGCCCCCCCCCCACTAGGCCGACCCCCCTTCCATTAAAGAGGGAGTGGGATGGACGACATGTAGTAAAGAAATCACACGATTTGTATACGAATTTATTAGTTATGTTAATAATATATACTAATTATTAATATTTCAACATATTTTTAGATTATTTCGCCCCCCCTCTAGTATGTTGGCCGATTTGGTGTGATGGGGAGGTAGCGAAAGCATCAATCCCGCCCCCCCCCCATCATAAACTTTCGAGTGGGGGAGAGGGCGGTCTAATTTATTTGTAGAAATCACAGCTGGTCAACGAAATCAATTAAATATCTATATAATTATAACTTGTTATTGATATTTTAACCTATCTTTATATTATGTAGTTCCCCTGTCAACCGATTGGGGGGGGGGGGGGCAAATGTAGCCCTTCCAACCTAAACCCTTGGAGTAGGGGGGCGGACCAAATTTTAATTAGTAATTAAAGTTTGTGAACAAAATTAGTTGAATTACAATATAATGTTTATATTATGTTGCTACACTTCTGGTATCTTAGCCGATTCGGTGAGGTGGAGGTGGGGGGCGATAGCTTCTGATGCCCTCCCATCTTTAGCCCTCTAAATGGGGGGGGGCGGTCGTATTTTTATGGAGAAATCATAGTTTTTGAACACAATTAGTTGAATATCTATATTATATGAACTATATATTGATGTTTCAATGCTATTCGTTAAGGCTAAGTCGGCAAAAGGGGAATAATTCAGCATATACCGCCATTTCAGTTAATTAAAGCTTCTTTTCCTTGTTAGATAAACCAAAAGAGTAATATTTTACCAATATTTAATTAACTAATTGATTAAAGTTGTTTTCTTATACTGATTCTTGCGTTGTCAAGTAAAAAAAATAATTGTGCGAAATTTACAAGGTTGGGTGTCAGAGATAGACTGACAGATGAAACACACATACAGAAAGACAGACAGAGTGAGTTGATATAAACTTTGTAAGAAATGAACATGATCCTTCCCATGTTTTAACAAAGCTTATATCAACTCAGTCTGTTTGTCTGTCTGTCAAGAAGAAACTTTGCACTATTTTTTTACCTAAAACAACAAGACATGAACCAATGAGTCAGATCATAATTGGTAATTAATAATTTTGTGTTATATGGAATAAAGAAAATAACTTCTACATGAGAGATATAGTTGTTCCCGTAGATAAGCTTTGTTTTTTTCCATGCTTTGCTTTTCATAACTTACAATCAAAATATTCTAAACCTATATTAATATTACATCTTAATGTTACTTCTTAAGACATATAGATTTTTAGTCAAATTATGGAATATATAATATTAACTATATGAAAGGGTAAAAACATCACATTGAATGACCGATAATAGATCCACGTGCGTTAAGGCAGGTGTCGGCAACAAACGTTAAGTAGGCCAC
The DNA here is from genome assembly GCA_030265305.1 of Biomphalaria pfeifferi. Classification (NCBI taxonomy): domain Eukaryota; kingdom Metazoa; phylum Mollusca; class Gastropoda; family Planorbidae; genus Biomphalaria; species Biomphalaria pfeifferi. The sequence goes on along the minus strand of JASAOG010000105.1, from coordinate 953,072 downwards.
GCTATCTATCTTCTCTATATATAGTTCTCTTCATGGCCCAACCATCAATATGAAAAGATAGCTCTTTTGGTTCTTCAAGTCGGACTAGAGCTACCCCATGTAACTATCGAGGCAAAAGAGAGCACGGCTAAACAATAAGACAAGAGAGTGTAGCGAACAAGCAATCTATCTTTTTTACATTCTAGATATATATTTATGTGTGTATTTACTTACACACGACACTATCTGGTGTCATTAACATAGTTGCATTTTTAGCGGCCCGCGTAAGGGGAAAAAGCCGCTATTAGGTTTGTGCAAAATATCCGACTGTCCGTCTGTCACACTCACATCTCAAAATATTATAACTGATATGAAAAATATTATTTCATCATTAAATGCGTCTTAAAAAGTTAAGGTGCAATGGCTACTTTTGGTTTTCTAAAAGCAAACCGTTTAATTTATAAAATTAATTATGCAATCGATTTTTTCATAAAGATACACCAATTCTAAAACAATTACGTAAATGTAAGGGAGGCAATGTTACAATATGCTAACAAAGATGGGCAAATAGTGTGTATTTTCAGTATCACAAAGTCAAATATATTTATAAAATGTTCAGGAAATGTTTATAACAAATATAAATAATATTTAAAGATGTTTTTTCTGGTCAGACGAGCTGCTAAAATTAAAAGAAAACATTTCTGTTTGGCTAATAGGCTAATAATGCACTTTGTATGTAAATATCAAGCACATTTTTTAAAACGGACTTTTTATACAGCGACTTTTGTGCATAAACAGATGCTATACCAATTCCTTATACATTTTTAAAAAATCAGATGTTATTTATTTTTTGTTTAGTGCCCAATCCGAATAAAAGAAGATTTTTTTGCGTTTTGTCTGTTGATTGGTCTGTCCGTCACGATTAGATGAACAAATAACACTAGAGGCTATTGTAAATCTGATTTAACCTTTAATTTTTCATTCAGAATTATCTATACTGATTTATATTTCATAAATTTAAAAGCTGTTCGAATATTGTTTTATAAAAAATAAATTATATCAAATGATTGTTTGAAATCGCATTATTGACTAATATCACACTTATATTCTTTGACACTACTTCACTATGGTTTATTTATCAATATCAAATGTTCCGAATTTTTTACTTAAAACAAATTTATGTCAAATAATTTTATTTTTTTCAAAAATATCGACAATAGGTTATTCGGGATTTAAAAAAAAGAAAGTAATTTACTAGAAACAATTATTGAATATCAATTTTTAGACTTATTTTACAGTTCATTTTCTTGCCAAAAATTAATAAAAGTAGTTTAATCGATAACGAATGTTTCGAATTTTGTTTTGAAAAAGAAATCGACCAACATTACCTAAATTTTCTTACAAATCGTCGCCAAAAATTATCCGAATTTTATATGAAAATAACGCTAATAAATGTTTGAAAACCCTCTTCTAATAAATAAAACAAATAATTTTCTCATTTACGAAAATTGGTTGTTCCGGATTTTTTTATGAAACATAGTTTAACTCTATTTATGTAAAATCGCACTTCTCTCTTACACTACATTTAACTTTCTATCTAAAACGTTAGAAAATCTAATTGTTGTTAATATTACTTCCTAACACCAAAGTATGGTTTGAATAAATCTCATTAAGGCTATGGTACATCTAATTTTCATAACAGACCATCCCACAAATTTTATTAACGGCATTTGATTAATCTGGAATTCTTATTTTCTCTTTCTATAAATATATAAACATCCGGAACAATCTATTATAGAAATTTAAAACTAATGTTATGTTTAGGAAGGAAAATTAAATTTTGATCAGATTTTCAATAGCTGTTAGCCTTTTTTTTTCTCGCTTTTAACATACGGACAGACAAACTGACAGACAAAACTAATAAAAAAGCATCTTTAACCCTTAAAACGCTTGTGGAAGTTTAGCCTCAAAACATCAGAATTGTTATTCCAACTTTTAAGCACTCATTGTAAAACAGCTTAGCACTTTAAGGGTTAATCCTTATATATATATATATATATATATATATATATATATATATATATATATATATATTAAGTCTAACTAGCCCATAAAATGAAATGCTAGGAGAACAAAGTCGGTGCATCAATGTCTATGAACCCTCGAGAAGCTGCTCGTATAAAAGACATTTTTAGTCTATCTAGGACGTAATGGAATTTTTTTCCTTTGACGTCATATGGAGTTAATTCTTTAAATGAAATGCTAAAAGAAATTTTTCGGTGCACAGATGTCTTTGAACCCTCAAAAAGCTGCTCGTATAGATGATATTTTTAGTCTAGCTAGGGCGTGTGAGTTAGTGGATTTTTTTCCTTTGATGTCATATGGAGTTAATTCTTTAAATGCTAAAACAACTCGGTATAATAATGTTTATTAAACCTCGTAATGTGACTCGCATTTTAAAGACATAATAGCTAGATTTAGATCTTATCTAGATTTTATACGCTAGATCTAGATTTTTTTTTGCACTAGAGCTAGATTTTTGAAACTAGATTTAGATTTAAGTTCTAATTAAAATCATTATAGAATCTAAATCTAGAATTTCTTGGTCTAGTTTAGAATGTTTGATGTTTTACATGTTTTGGATGTTCCTTCGATGAATCTAAACGACGGTCCAGCGCACAAACCGCACTACCAGACAGCCATGATTTAGACTAGATGAAGATCTATAATTTTATTTTCTACGCTTTAAGTGTAGATTTTTATTTCTAAAGTCTAGATTGTCAATATGTCAATATTGCAATGTTATAAAATACAAAAAATATTCTACTATTTTAATATTTCATAATGCAATTAGTCTATTAATTGATCATCTAGTGTTCTTTTTAAAAAAAATATTATCTAAAGTACATCTATATTATCCCAAATATATATTTTAGATCTAGATCTAGTAGATATAGATAACGACAGTGCTAAATTAGTAGTTTAATTTAGGTAGATTTACATCCTCATTCTAGTTCCATTTAAATGAAAATGCTCAATACCTAAAGATTATCTAAAATCGCTTTTCTGACATATTGTACATATCCGGTAGTTGTCATTCCGTAATGTGTAGGTATATTATCAATAGTAGGCTTTTAGTTTGTAACCAGTTTGTCATTAGATTAAGAGCAATGCCTGGTCGTGCGGTTAGCGCGCAGGACTGTTTATCTCTACGGTCTCAGTCGACCAGCGAATATGCGGATCCAACAGGGAACCGTTTCCCACGGGAACTGCATCTGAGTTTGTGTGGCAACACAATCTCTCTTTGTAATCTTGTTTTTCTGTAGTTTTGTTTTGATTTTATCCCTTCGTATTGCCCTTTGTTTCCTAGCCACGGACACCGCTTCACATATATTTCGTAGAGTCAACAGGTCTTTTAATGTAGTCGAAGTTTATGCATCAGGTAACTGCTTATTTCTATAAGTCGCATATTTATGGAAAAATGTCATCGACGAAACTGTTGCTCTAGAACTTCGCAAGATGGCTGTAAGCTTTGTTTGCGAACATTGAGATAACTATGTCGACGTCATGTCCGATGCTCTTACTCATAAAGCTCAGTCATACACAATGTTTGACAATATATGGCCTACATGAATAGGCTAAAATTATGGCGATTTTACAAATACTTTCAGCTAGTATATTACTATTCACTTCTGAGAACGTCCTCGAGTTTACAATCCGTATCAACATCTCCCCGTATTCCTGCTCCATATCCCTGCTATTTAGCGGTCGCATTCACCGCATCGTACTCTAGTGTAAAACTATCATAGCTGCTACCTCACAAATCGTCCTTATTACCCGAATATCACAGACTCCATCAGAATCAAATTTGCCTTTTACCTTTACGCGCAGACAATTCCCTGTTAGATTAGACTTTGCCATGACAATTAATAATGAAAAAAGCAAAAGGCCAAATGTTCAAAAAGAAATTCCTGTATCTTCCAAACCTGTTTTCAGTCAATTGTACAATTGTATGTTGCTCTCTCCAGAATTTCTTCTTTTCATTCACTCACAGTCGTTTGCCCAAACCCACCCCATTTGGACAACTGTGTATTTCAGGAAGTGTTCACCCGTCACTAAATAAGGGCGTATGCTACGCCGTTGGTCTATTAGCATTCTGTACTACACCCAAACGATTTTCCGTCAAATACCAAGTAACAGAGCCAGCCTTAATAATTTGGAGGCCCTAGGCGAAGTGAATTTGATGGCTTTTATTAAACAGAAAAAAAAATACGCACTTTATTAAAAACCTAGTGTAGTTCCACAGTAACATCGAAGAAAATGTGTGATATTTCTACTATATTTTTTTTCCATTATCCTGTGCGAGGCCCTCACCAATCAGAGGCCTTGGGTGACTGCCTAGTTTGCCTATTCCTAAAACCGGCCCTGGAAGTAATACTTAATGTTTAGATCTGTGCATTATAACTTCTGAGAACTAGATATAAATTGAAACATAATGTTACACGATAAGAATTGATTTAAAAATGGTAGTTGAATTGCAATCATTCTTTGAGGGGGTTAATTTCTGACAACGCAAAACTGATTATATTTGAGAGAACCATAAATAATACATTTTAAACATAGTATAGCTGAATTTGTCGGTATGCACAGTACATCTATGGGAAAACATTTGCTGTTAGATGTTGATCAGCATTTATAGATCTAAGTTGTTGTTTTTAAATTACTTTTATGTAGCGCATCTTGTATGCATATATGATGCTCCGACCGCTAAGGTACGATCTCTTTTGAAGATCACTGGAAAGGGGGTTTCTGGGAGAAGGTTTCCTTGCTGCCTTTAGCAAAACACAATTCTGCTCGGTATTCAAACTCGAACCTCATTTTTAATTGTCCAAGCCGTAGCCAATCTGTTTTGGCCTCTCAGTCACACATTGCACTATAGTTTTCCTTTTGGTACTAGGACAGATGGGGGCACGGTGGCTGATTGTTTAAGAGCTTGGCTTCTGAACCTGAGGTAATGAGCTTGAAAATTGGTTTTGGATTTTGAATTTTTAAAATTGTAGGGCGATCTTGGTCCACAAAACTTCTTTTAGTTGGAAAAAAACAAAGGCGTTTGGTCGTTGTGCTGGCTACATAAAACCCTGCTCGTGAACCGCTTGCCATTGAAACAGATAAGTTTAAAATAATCTGTCCCATAGATCGCACGGTCTGATAGGGAAATTAAACTAGTAAAGATGGTGTTGTTAACAATCTAAATTAAAAATGTTATAATAATATTTGTTTTTTTTAACTTCATGCGAAATTATCAGATAATTAATTCCTGTAATATTATTATTCAGAAATTTTGATGTTTTTAATTTTAATAAATAACGAAAACTTCAAAGATGTACACGAACTTTCTATTTAGATACTTAATAAACTAGCAATAGAATGATAACCGAAAAGGATGAGTCATTGTTTCAGTTTGCACCTGCCACAGACCAACAATCTGGTCCTAGCTGATAAATCACACCACGCGTCTCTGACTTACACCGAGACTATTCGTGATTAAAGGCCAAAACACCGACACGCAACGTCGTACAGACCTGTAACGTGGCACCGAGCTATTGGTCTAAACTGCCCAAAGGTTGTAACGTTGCAGGTCAGTGTTTAGGCCTTCAATAATGATTGGTCTCGCTTGCACACATTTGAAATCCAATTATTTCAATTTTTTTTCATAAACTCCAATGAACAATGCCTGGTCTTAGAAACCATTACTTCACAGGCTAAACTAGTAACTTGAAACAAAATGTAACAACGGAAATGTAATAATTAAAAAAGTGATTTAGTTTTTGAACTAGTTAGCGAGGATCAGTTTCAAAGGATTTCTCAGTAAATGTGTGAGTGCCAACGTCATTATTTTTATTAAGTTCATTATTTAAAAAAAAATACATACTTTAAAGCAAGACACAAATGTCAAGTTAAAATTTGCAAAAAAAATATATATATTGCGGAAAAGTTTGGAAATTAATTTTTCAAAAATGTGGTAAAGATTTTCTCAAATACGTGTTAGTTTTAATACTAGACTCAATAGTGAATGTTTAACTTATATCTTCTGCTTATAATAAATAATCAGTAAAATAGAAAAGTAACCATTTTATAGCTTGTGATCAATGTATCAGAAGATGTAAAGGTTAACATATGATGTTTAAGTGTTAACAATGGTATGGTGTGGTCAGCACAACAACCAACCGCTTTTACTATTCCCAGTAATACCAGCTACGTAATAGCGTTTGTAAACTCAGGAATGTCAAAAAAAAAACCGGATTTTAAAAACAATGCCAGAAAATGATATCCCTTGATAGAAAATTCAAGAAGTCAAAGCATTATTTTGTATTGACTTAAATATAGTAATGACTAAAACCTTACCGCATGATTGTAGACACAAATAGATACACAATTACTCTCACCTTTTTTTAAAACTTTTTTTTGTCTTTATCTATTGACACACAAACACAAGAGCGTTGAATTGATAAATATGTCTCACGGCAAGATGTTGGCGAAATGATTTTATGTTGTAATGACTCAATAGCTAGATTCGTGCAAGTTGAGACTAATCATTGCTTTCCTTAGTGACGTGACGGTACACGCTGAAATGGACTAGAGGCAAATGAACGGACAAAGGACTCACATCAGTAGTCAGGGCCGCCGCGAGGGTTGTGGCCGACTGCGTGCACAAATTTTAAAATACCGCCCCCCTCCTTTTTTTTAGCAAAGACTGGACACTGGACACTGGACACTGTACCTAAAGCGCTATTTGATTTCAATCAATTCTTGTAGCAATCCTTTTTATTTCATTTTCGCATCGTTGTCGTATCCCCATGGCCCCCTCTAAGAGGTTTTGTTTTCAATTTTAACTTTGCATTTTTTTAAAGAATTTAATGAAAAAGAAAAGAAAATTAATTAGGTTTTTATTTTTCATTTATATTTTTTAACACTATGTATAGAATCCAAATTTAGGAAATAACATTTCACCAAAAATAATGGGCATTTTTTTTTTCCGAAATGGTGTTGCCTAGATAAATTTTAAGCGTTGTAAAAGTTTCTTCATAGAGATAAAATGAAAGATGCGGCAGGTTTTTGCTCATTTCGGCAATGGGTTTAATGCCGGGCGGGACTCGGCGCTTAGCGTAATTTGACCATTTTTTTTTCTTAGTAAGAAGAGAGAATTTTAAAAAGCCTTACATTGATGTTTTTTTCTTACATAACGCACTATTCATCCTAATTTTTTTAAAGTCGAGGGTCATATTAAATCTTATAATAAATAGGCAGCCCTGGCCTAATGTATTATGCGAGGTACATTTAAGGTAGGCCTACATATTGCGCTCGTACTTCTGTAATGGGCGTGATCTTTTAAAAATATTTTTCATGTTAAGTAAGATGTCTCTGTCGTCACTATAATAAATTGCAATAGACAGAAGAAAGTCGACTATTTTGAGACAAAACATTCAGAAGAATCACACAAGGCGGAGACGTTTTAAAATGTTTTCTTTAAAATGTTTTCACCCATATTGTTCCATACGCACCTCGCAAAAAGCGGTCTACATTTAACAAGGTCTTATTAGAAGATAAAACGACATCTCCTACTTAATATATTTTAATTTTTAAACATGTAATTTTACTAATATTCAGATAAGCTACACTAAAAATAAAACATTTATTTTCGACGCGACCTCTTCTTGTTAGTTTGTCGTTGGTTTGTCGCTACAAACAGCTAGATTTAGTACAATTAAAACAATAAAGGCGTTTTATATTTTTACTAAAAAAAATTAAATAACTTGAGGAAACTTCTTATGGGAACATAAACTCAATATAGCCTGTTATTACAATATTCACATATTTAACTTGAGATAGAGATATAATATTTATGAACTATACTGATATTTAAACGAAATCTAGCTCACCATAAAACAACGTCTTTACTCTTTCATGTCTCAAGATTGTCTGCCGTTTCACATTTGCATTACTCTAATCTCATCATCCTCAATGCATAACCACCAATCAATCGCTTTACCTCTTCTAGGAAACACACACATACTCTATAACACCCCCTTTTGTCAAGAAGTTGCGCCCCTTCCAATTCAAGGTACTCGCACCCCCTCCCACCTCGGGGGAGTACCCAAAGTTTGAGAAACTTACTACTAAAAGAAGGTAATTAAAATTTATTTTAAACTGGAACACTAATGAACTTATTGTAGATCTACATCTACACGCTATAATCTGCCCAAAAATATTCTACTTTCAACTAACAGCCATTTCAAATAAAAGTGACCATGTTTTGAAATTGACTTTCTAATTACTAGATCTACTTAAAGGGAGGGCTATTCAATTCAAAAAAAAATTGCAAACAACCCGCAAAATTTCAAGGCCAGGTGAAGGTCGGCGATTATGAAAAAAGCCACGGGAATCCATCGCGCGCCTCTTTTTTTGTTCTTTATAAAGTTTCCAAAATAACTTATTGTACGAATATCGTCTCCCCCCCCCTCCGCAAGCTTTCAAAAGATAATGGAATAATTAGAATTTAATTTAAATATTTAAGTAATTTTATTATAATTATTAAACTAAAAATAAAAAATAAACTTGAAATAATGATTTAGCCGCCCCTTACATTCGGCCACCTGCGGGCAATGCACACATTGCACTATAGGTAGCGGTGACGAACAATGTCTTACAGTTCTTTGTTTTACGCTTTAGTTATTTCGTTAGATAAATTATTGGCATATTTAGGTCATTGCTAATTGAACAATTATCTATAAAGGAATGTTTGTCATTGTAGCGATAAGTAATGATATAAGGACCATAACTACAACTATTACGCTTATTAAAAGTTAACTGACGCATAAGGAACATGGTAGTTGTTGCTTCTGATACCACCTACATAGTCTATACATTTTTGGATGTTATTACTTTGATTACTTGATTTCAAATTGTAAGTTATTGTAACTTGTAATAACAACATGATTCGTACAGTGAAATAATTAAAAAATGATCACGTTTCTAACAGACTAAATTTATCTAATTCTTAAACCCTGTAGAATATTTAGAAAATAATTTTTGCAACAGTGGTTTTAATTTGTTTTAAATCTGAATGTCACTGACAGGTAATTGAGCAGATGAGAAACAACACAAGGCCAAAGGCTCTTTTACTCTTTTACAATTGCCTAAGTGAACCAGCTTCATCTACATTTAATGCAATATTAGGTCTTCTTTCTGTTGGCCAGTGAGGTTGCTCAAATGTGCCGGAAATAAAGCAAAAACCAAAATATGTTGCGCTATTTTGAGAAGCATTTGCTGTATGCCTATATTCAAAGAGCGATTACAGTCTCTCATAGATATTCTATGTATCTTTATAGCGGAGTTCATACAAGATTCTATCAGTTGGCTTAAATCAAATTGACAAAATTAAATTAAACAAACAAGAAGTTGTCATTTCGTAAGTGTTGTCAAATATCTCTACATGTTCAGAGAGTTGACCTACAAGATACATGGAGTATCGTACAGCTCAAGGTCCTTGCTGATGAGGTGAAGATGTTAACACTTTAGTTAATCTTTAAAAAAGTGCTACATTGTTTCTCTAATCGCTTCAGGTATAGACTTTAACGTTTACATTTTTTCACTAGAGCAGATGTGTTCAAGTCTTAGAGAAACTCAGTCATTCTATTGAAATCTAGGTCTACTTTCACTATTTAGAGCGTATGATTCAATGTTTTTAAGAGAGACAAATCAGAGCGGATACATATTCATATTTCTTTCGGTTTGGTGAGGAATAAAAACAAAGTTTACATCAATTGACTCAGTATATCTGTCCGTCTGTCTAGTAAAAAGTTGTGTATATTGTCTTTAACTTTATTGTTGGACATTTAACCACCCTTTAACAATTTTTTTAAAACATTTTCAGGTAAGCAAACTACTTTTTACCCATTTTTAAAGGGCAATTTCTTTTTATCTCCTTGTCAACTTTCAGTATGAAATCATGGAAAATAAAAGTTCAATCGACTTAAAATCCAATTTGACTCAAAATGTTTCAGTAAACAGTTATGACATTAGCGATGATATTTTTTTTTATAATACTTTTTGTCACCAATGTTATTATAGCAAATATCTTTTCAGTATTAGGAATCCTGGGAAGTATACTTAATATAATAATTTTATTGCATCATAAAATGCAGGATACAACTAATGTGGTCTTGTTGGCCATTTCCGTGTGTGATTTAATTTATTCAATCACACAAATATCTTTTACTTTGTCCCAATTGGGATATTTAATTAATTGGTTTATTTTTCAGTTCATTGTTATAGCAAACTTTTTTTTTTTTGAGTTTGTTTGCGGTCATTGTGAGTATCTATCTAGTGAAAGAATGGTTGCTGTCTGTTTCCCATTTCATAAGTCCAGAATGATTACATTATATCGTATGAAATGTATTATCATAACTATAGTCTGTTTTAATATAGTTATAAGATCTACTTATTTTAAATATGAAATGTATTATATAGAATATAGAAATGTAACCTTGCCAGTCGTCAAATATGGAGATATATATTATCAACATTTTATTATTTTTAATACCTACTATGCTGTAGTATCACTTTTTCTCCTAACTATACTCCCATTTTTAGTTATTTCCATATGTACCAGTGTGTCCATATTTCATATTTCTATAACATCTAAAACTCAAGTTGCATTGTTTTCAAAAGAAGCCATCGCTAAACGTCAAAAAGAAATGAAATCTGTTAAAATTGTTTTAATTATTTGTGTTTTAATTTTGTTTCTTGTTTTGATTCCACTATTTGTGCAGCAGATAATCTACAAGTTTGCTTTGCTTCAAATATCTGATAAACTGACAATAATTATATTCTGGATTGTAAATCTACTTGTTCAGATAAATTCTTCTTTTAATTTTGTCATTTACGTTACAAGTAGTCCCAAATTATAAAATACACTTCTGACAATTTGTTCATACAAAAAGGTAAGAAAGTTAGGAAATAAACATTAACTGTTTTCTCACGCATATTTTTCATTGGATGTGTTATTTGATCACGTAAGAGACATACGTGTCACTTATTTCTAATTTGTATAAGATATAAAGTTACGCCCTGACCTCTAAAAATTACAATATGACAATGTTATGATAAAATCGTCTATAATGTATGTATGAGAAAATATAAATGTGTTGTTTATGATTAAATATTTACATTGAAAAAAAGTATATTTTGAATGTCGTTCCTATGTAGTATGCAAGGGTTCAAGTCTGCTATGGAAAGTGTTTTGATAAGCTTCACGCCTGACTACCTAAGCTTGCTAGAGAAGAAATCTCTACACCAATAAATGAACACTGCAGTCTAATCTTACTAATTAGTTTATCTTCTTCCATAACAACCCCATAATGCCTCACGTTTGGCCATGCTGTCAAGAACTCTAGCACTAACGTCAGCAAGAACACCAACACTAGCAAGCTACGAGAAATGAAGGAGACTTCAATAACATGTTACAACATAGTAAACAAACAAAAAATACTTTTTCTACTAGATAAAGTAAACACTTGAGAGACCTTAAAGGGGAAACATACAGCCACCATTATTTCAATAGAAACTAGAGTCACTAAATGGATACTAATTAGAAGTGCAAGATAATTTATTGGGTCAAAAAATATTTCATTTAATGCGAAAACCCACCGATAGATTTAAATGTTAATAAAATCTGATGACTGGGTCAGATTAAATGATATCTGTGTAAATGACTATATTACGTCACAAACAGAAATGGCCAACAAAACCACATTAATTGTATCCTGCATTTTATAATGGGATAAAATTATTATATTAAGTATGCTGCCAGTGATACCAATGAGAGACAAAATATTTGCTATAATAACATTAGTAACACAAAGCATAAGATAGTAAACTTAATCACTAACATCAAAACTATCATCTATAGCTTTTAGCGTTTGATTCGATGTGATATGTGTTGCATTAGTCATTTTATCGAACTGTAATCTGCATTCAAACAGAATCTTTAGTTAGCAAATTTTAATAACCTGAAAAAAAAAAAGCTTTTATTTACAAATGGTTGAGGTTTGTGTCAAATCTGAGTTTTAAAATGGTTTTATTTACAAACAGTTGAGGTTTGTGTCAAATCTGGGTTTTAAAATGGTTTTAGAGGATCAACTGGACCCATGACAGACTAACGAAAAAATAATGAAGTAGCAATATTCAGCCAATGAACTAAAAACTATCATTTATAAACGACCAAAGCAGTGGTAAATATCAGAATGTTTAATGAGATGGCTATGAGTTCATGAGTGATGAGTAATCCAATGTATGATGTAAAATCATAGTAATAAATATTGCGCATATGACTCGTATGTTTAAGGATCTAACAATCTCCCAATTATTAGTGGCACGGTCAGCATGGCCACACCACATCTCTAAAGGCCTAATCTTTGCTCCAAAACTCTAGGTAAAGCTCTGTCTCTAGCTCCGGGCTTTAGTTCTCTAAAAAAATACAAAGACACAACGTTTACTGTATTACCCGATGAAACTTTCATCTACAAAGCACAAAGCATGAGTTATAGCCCATCTAAAAATACCAAAATAAAATAAAATGTTAAGAAATCTGATTTAGACTTTTTTTATATTCTTTCTCCTTTATAATGAGTATATTTTAGCTGTAGATGCCAGTAAAATAAATTTCTTAAGCTGAAATCTAGGAAATCGCAAGAAATCTTACTCACGGGGATTTAGACTGTACAATATAATTTTTTGGAGAGGATAAGAGACATTAATAACTTGAGAACCACTCCTTTAGTTCAGATACTAGAAACGTATTGCATCAACATACATAGAACTGGAAGTGACTAAGTAGAGGTATTTCTAATTGTCGCAACAATTGATTAACAGTTACGCTCAAATGAGATATTACAAAATACGCGTTTTGTTCCTAAAATTATGCAAGAATAATAGGGTAGGTTAATAGAAGGTCACATAGGTTAACTTATGAGCGTTCTTTGTCATTGTAAGCTATTACAACAATATGACTCATTTAATATGCAGAGTAAGTGAGAGCGAGAAAGAAAGAGAGAGAAAGTAACAGAGAGAAAGAAAGAGAAAGAAATAAAGAGAGAGAGCAATAGAGAGAAGGAAAGAGAGAGAGAAAGATATAAAGAAAGATATATAGATAGAGAAAGAAAGAGATTGGAAAAAGAGAGAAATAAAGAGAAAGAGAGAGAAAAAGAGAGAGAGAGAAAGAAACAGAGAAAGAAAAAAAAGAGAGAGAAAAAGAGAGAGAAAGGGAGAGAGAAAGAGAGAGAGAGACAAAGAGACAAACAAATGCCCAGTGAATAACAAATGCACTTAGCTCGAGAGCACTTCCCTGTACAAACAACACGTACACGTATAGAACAAGATACCTACATTAGTCTAAAAGCTCTCTATAGCTCGTTTTGACATGGCCATGCAAGTCAAAGGTCGGAGTTTGAGTTTGTAGTGCAGGTCGAGTAAGTCTGAAGACAGATTGTGCATTTTGTATCACGCGTGTACGTCTTGGTGAACTTATAAAGTGTATCAGACATTGTGCAGGTGACTATCAGAAATTATAAACTACAAGGTACACAGTAAAACAATGATTGCTACCTAAATTCCAAAAATATATTTAAAACTGCAATCTCATTAATTAAGGACAATTAATACAACAACGAAACCTTTTTTTCAAGAAAGAAAAAAATACGTGCATTCAATTGTTTTAAAATTCTAAGTAGCAAATGACAAATAATATGACATAAAGTAGTTGTTACATTAAATAAAAAAAAAACTGACTTTAGAAAAACAATCTTGTTCAGTTGTCCATAAGATTTAATTCCTATCAAAATATCTACAGTTTCAATTTTTATTATCTGTGTCTGCAGAGTTGGCGAGAGGAGCACTGGTTGAGTAGTAAAGCGCTTGGCTTTTGAGCCGAGGGTCCCGGCTCGAATCATGGTAAAGACTAGTATTTTTAATTTTAGAATCTTAAAGGTACCCCTAATTCCACCCAGCTCTAACTGATACAGGGCAAAACTTTGGCTAAAATTAGTTATTCCTTGTGCTGGCAACAATACACCCTCGTTAACTGTAGGCCACAGATAACAGATGACCTTTACATCTCTTGATCCATAAAGGAACTTTCCCTTTTTTAAAATCTGGACATAATTTTACAAACAGGCACATCTTGTACAAGAAAATTTAAAGAGACATGACTTGATCACATTTCCCAATTTCCCAAACTTATCTTCAATAACAGGAATGTCGTTTTTCTTCTATTTTCACGTTTTAAACAATACATGAAAAGAATTTTTTTTAAAAATATTTATTTGTATATTATCAGAGGTAAGAAATGTAGAAGAAAACAAGATCTACCGGTAACTATGGATCCCAGAAAGTTACTTGGTCTACATGCACGATTGGTGTCAAATAAAAAGTAACATTTCCTTAAAGCAAGTGTACATGTTAATTGTAAACAATGAGTAAGTCTATTTTATATACACTGCACCGATGTTTTCTTTTAAAAAAGAAATGTCTAATCAATTATCACGATTACTTCTACAGTGAGAGTTAATGATGAAATTACAAGGTGCATAAAGGATTTAATTTATAATAGAAATAGATTTCTAATGCATCAAACATTTTTTTTTATTGTTACAAGCTAATTATCAAATTATCTAATAGAATCGATGAAACATAGAACAATGAACAGTTCCAATACAACAATACGTTGTGTATTCAGAGTTTTAAAAAATCTGGATCAATATAAATACAAAGTCATAAAGCTTACAAAGATTTCGTTGTTTTGTTGACTGTAAAAAGAATCTGATAACACTAATTGATCATGTCACTGTACAAAGCTACATACGTTTATCAGACAGAAAGAGACTTTGATAAAGAAGGGATGTGTTTCACACTTTTCTCTTGACATTCTGGAATTAAAAGATTTATAATCGATGAGACGATCGTGACAAGATACGTCTTCTATATCGGAGTAACTTTATCTTACTTGTTGTTTCCAAGGAATCGTCTCCGTCTGATAACAGAGTATTGACAATGAATGAAACACTTTAGTAAGATGATCTTTGTTTTAAAATCATTGTGTAGCCCATGTCCTTGATATAGTCATGTTTAAATGCACGGAGGATACTTGCCTACTTTTGTTTGCCATCAAGCGCTTTTTTTTAGTCAGAAGCTAGAGGTTGGTGTTCGTTAAACATTAGGAGGATTGCGAAATGTTCTTATATCAAGTTATTTAAATATGTACATACACTTATACCCCTCGATAAAGAGAAACCTCTGTCACAGTCGGTCCATCATACCAATATTTTGCTCCGTTATCTTTCATCTTCATGTATCCTAGGCCCATCATCAATTAGCTGCATCATCCCTTAGCTGCATTATCCCTTAGCTGCATTACCCTTATCTGTTAGCTTTATAAGATAAGATAAGATAAGATAATTTTAATAATCCAATCAAATGAAAGTTCAGTTAGACTACAAATGATCACATCAGCGTAACTACTGTACAATAACAGTATAGATGAAAAAGTCGAAGAACACACGAAACACATACACATTCATAACCAGCGCTTTATGAATTAGACTTCTATAACTTTCTCGATGATGACAGCTAATCTTGCAACACACTGACCGAAAGTGGGATAAAGGATTTTTTAAATATTTCTGTTTTATTCCTAATGGAAAGGAGACGACTACTTCGTTCAGATAGTATGTAACAGTGGTTTAATGGGTGCAGGTTTTCATAGCTTCCTGAGATAAAGAGTCGCTGGAATGTTAACTTTCAAAAATGTAGAAACAAAAAGTCTACAAATTAATGAATAACTTGGATAGCTTTGATAGTTTCACAACCACTGTCTGGAAATGTTTCAGAAACACAGTGAAAAAAGTTCGTTCTTAGCCTAAACTAGTCCCACGCATCTTCGCGGTTCATCGGTCGATAAAATGGGACTTAACTTTCTTTTGTCGATGAAAGGGCCCCGCCTGTAAAGTTAATAAAGTGTAATTGAACACGCATATTTTTTTTAAAGAAGGATATTTTAAGAACAAACAGGTATGTACACTTTTAGACAAGATTTGAGCCACTCTGGACTATTTCCATGTTCAAATCCCTCTGCTAGAAGGAACAACTAATTTTATTTTTTATGCTGTGACAACATTTCTTTAATTAATAGAATTGGCTTTAGATGTTTTTAAAACCATTCTAACAATTGTGTATACAATTTTTAAAAAAATATACAATCGAATACAGTAAAGTTCCTTTTTTAGATAAACGTTAGATCATCTGCAATAAAGACCACAAGGTCTGAAAGGTAACTAGTTAGGCCAGGTTCACATCTTACTTTGCATTCACTTGCACCTATCCTTTGATCTGCTAAACCGTTGGGGCACTACACAAGATCTGTCAACCTTCTTTCACCATTCTTATCTCTCATTTGTCTTTGATATAATTTCATTCGAATGTTCTTTCTGAAAATATTGAAGCCTGCCTGGGTGGACCACTTC
The DNA here is from genome assembly GCA_030265305.1 of Biomphalaria pfeifferi. NCBI lineage: Eukaryota > Metazoa > Mollusca > Gastropoda > Planorbidae > Biomphalaria > Biomphalaria pfeifferi. The sequence continues at coordinate 936,516 of JASAOG010000105.1, read as the reverse complement.
GGGGCCGATTTTGAGTTTGTCTTTCTACACAAACTGTCTTTGTAACCTTATTTGTTGTGGATTTGTGTTTCAGACATCCGAAAAAAGAATAAAAATAGTATATAACATATTTGTTTAATTTGTATATGTTGGCTGAAAAATAAACAAACAGTATTTAACTTAACTGCGTCCAACTTTAAATACATCACATTCACATAAGTTTTGCGTTGTAGACATTTTCTTAATTTCTGTTTATCTAACTAGCAATTTATGTAACATTATTTTTTTCGTTGCATTAAAATCTAAATCTGCGGTTAATTGGTTAACATGTTACCAGTGGACCTCATGGTCAAGTAGAAGTAGACCTCATGGTCCAGTAGAAGTTGACCTCATGATCCAGTAGAAGTAGACCTAATGGTCCAATAGAAGTAGACTTCATGATCCAGTAGAAGTAGACCTAATGGTCCAATAGAAGTAGACTTCATGGTCCAGTAGAAGTAGACCTTTAGAAACGTTCTACTCTTTCAATTTTTCTATGTGTTAACTATAATGGACAGCTTGAATATTTGCAGTGGCTAAACATGTGGTTTAATTACGATAGGCTCGTTATTTTATTTTCGGACCCATTTGTAAATCTCGTTCTATGTAAGTACCAAATAATCGGTAAAGAATCATAGCACTATTTTGGGGGTTCGGAAAAAGTTTCTTGCTAGTTAAATTTACTTGAAACTAACGAGTGCCAGAAAGATAGTGCAACCAAAAACCATAAGTTTCTCATATGTCTTGCTAAAGATTCAGTCTCGCTTTTCACTTGAGCACCATCTATTTTTCCTGCTAGTTCTTCTAAACCATCACACACTTCTGCAGCTTGGAATCTTACAGATTTAATACTTTTAATTCCACTTTCCATTCGTGTTTCTGATAATGGTTTAACAGACAGACATTTCTAATGCTTTTTAAAAACTTTCCATTTTTTTCGTAGTTAAAACAAAAAGAGTGTATAGAGGCTGCTGGGTTCCAAAAAAGTTTATGGGGTCTCAACACGTTTTAATTTAAAATTATGGTGCTCATTAATTTGTATAATGTATGCGTTAGAAATATATGTATGTCGTTATTAATTGAAGTTACCTAAATTTTTTGAATCTCTAAATATGTTAACCCTTTCAGTCCAACATCTTTAAAAGACTGCAATAAGCATGACTGATAGTGATATGCTAACTTTAAATTGCGTGGCCCTTGCCAGGCACTGTTCCCAATAGGTAAAATCATCCTAATACCGGACTGACCTATCCTTAGTAAAACTCTTTATGCAATTGAACTTTGGTTTAAAAGTTCATGGGGTTGTATTTTTATGGATGACCTAAGTAGGCTTTAATCAAATTGAGATTATTTAAATTAGAAAGTAATTAGAAATTCATCAATATCATGTTGCGGCCAACAAGGAAGTATAATGTTTTATATAACAGAATGCAGAATTATTCAGATTATCCACTAAAGTTGTTAACACAAATTAGTTTTTCCAATAGAAAATACTTTTGAAAGCTACAGCACTTTGGTGAAAATAAGAAACATTCCATACTATTGTTTTGCTTATTAACAAGTACAAAATTATAAGCGTATTCAAATATGTATAAAAAATGTAAAGGGAGCAGCAAAATCTACATTAAACCAGTAGTGCAACCATCCCTGAAAAAAAAAACAAAAGCAATATTTTTCTAATCGATAGTAAATCTAAAAGACAAATCTGAATGTTTATCGGCTTTTTGTTGGGAAACTACTATCTACTGTAGATGGCTCGTAAAGTTAATTTGACAGTGATTATGTACTTAGTCAAATATAAATAAAATGCAAAGATGAATTTCTTTTCTAATACAAAATCTTAGTTTTCACTAATTATCTTTATCACAACCCAAATTAGGCCACGCGCAATCAATTTCGCATAGGGCCCAGCAACCTGTAGGACCGGTCCTGTGTAAAATCTAGTTAAAAGAAGCTACTCGCGCCTCAAACTAATGAAGAATTACTTAAGGTCAACAATTCTCGTAGATAGATTAAAACATTTGGTAATTCTTGATATTGCTCGTTATCTATGTAGGAAATAAAAAAATGTATGATATACTGTAAGACTTCGCTACATGCAAGACTTGTAAAGTAGTGCTGTACGTAGTAAAGAACGAATAAAATGCAAAGACAAATTTATTTTCTAATACAAACTCTTAAATTTCACTTATCCGTATCCCTATCGAAACTTGGACCATCGAAATCCGTTTCGCATAGGGCCCCACAATGATTAAGTCCGGCCCTGCTATTTAGTGACGGGTAAATACTAAATAGATTACTTGTTCTCCTCCTCCCCTCTTTTTTTCGCAGACGCTAGAATAAAAAAGAATGAGCTTTCTATGACTTTTTTGGTCACAACGGTTAAGTCTGCTATTTTGTGGGCGGGTGAATACTACTTCCTCCACCCTCTTGATTTTTTCGTAGAGTAGCTCTAGTTGACTTGAAGAAAAAAAAGAGTGATCTTTCCTTTACTTCTTCTTGCGTGTCCAAACTCTTGAGACATGAAGAGAATTATATAGATACCAGTAAATACATTATGAAAATTCCTTTACTGGTTTTTAGGCTCAAGAATTTATTATATGCATATTTACGTGAATTCTTAAGTACTTAGATTCAGATCCTGCCCACTGTTTTGTGCATTAGGCTGCAAGCTTTTCCATTCCATATTTGGTTTAGCAGGAAATGTCCTAAAGTGGATTAGAGTCTACCTGATTGAACGCACCCTTACTGTCGTCGTCAAAGGGACAATGTCAATAAGCTTTCTCTTGAAATACGGAGTACCCAAGTATCGAGCATAGGTCCAGTATTGTTCGTCATGTATACATACCCACTCAGCGGTGTCATACAACCAAGTCATCTTATACCACTTCTTTGCCAATGACTCAGTTATACGATTCCTCATTACTCTCAGAGGTGCTGCATTTAGCAGTAAAAAATCAGTGGTACCGTTGCAAGGGTGAGCGATTGGATGGTTGAGAATAAACTCAAGAACAGTGTTTCTCAAACTTTTATGTCTGCCGGCACAGTAAAAAAAACTACAAAAATCTCGCGGCACACCACGAAGAGCAACAGTTGTTGTATAATAAAAAGAAAAAAAAGATTTTACCTGTTTTTAAGTATTAGGCTATATTTAATGTGAAGGGTGTGCCTGTTTTTAAGAGTAAAAGGCTTAAGAACTGCATCGTTTTTTAAATCAATGATCTCCCTTTCTTCAGTTGTAAGATTTGCAGCTTCATTGTTTCCAAATGGATAGCTGACCCATCCAAACTCATTACTTCCATCTGTTGGAAAGTAATGCTGCAATGCTGACTGCAGGTGTGTCAAAGTGTCCAGAATTTTGGGGGTGATTTTTTTAGTTGAAGCACATTCATTGTAAGTAGGAAAGAATTCAAAGACTCCTTTCAAGATCTTACTTTGCCACAAAGACAATTTTTCACCAAGTGACTTCAGTTTTGAGGATGCAGTGATGATGGTTTCCGATGGTCCTTAAAGACTTAAATTCAGTGAATTTAATTTGTCAAATAAATCAGAGAGAAATGTCTCCTTAACCCACCAGATCTTGTCATAAAATAGAAAATCCAAAGTCTTTTTTTTTTAGCCTCCAAGAATGAAATCAGCTCAGCCTTGATTTGGACGACACGCTTTAACAATTTTTCCCTGGAGAGCAAACGAACGTTGGTGTGATACAGGAGACATTTGTAGTCTGAATCCATTGTTTCACAAAGCTCTGAGAAAAGTCGGGATGCAAGCGGTGATGAAGTTTACAACTTCAATCACTTGATTCAGAACAGACATCAAATCTTTCGTCAAAGATTTGAAGGCAAGAGCTTCACTGTGGATCATGCAGTGAACAACTAATATATTGGATTTTCTTGACGCACAAGAGTGACGAATCCCTTTCTATTTCCCTGGATGGAAGGACAGCCATCGGTGCAAACGCTGACACAGTTTTTCCACTGTACTTTGAATAGCAAAGTGTTTATGTTCATCACATTGAAAATATCTTTGCCTTTGGTCGTAGTTGGTAAGTCTTTGCAAAATAAGAATTCGTTGACACATTTTTCATCCTTTATGAACCGAATAAAAGCTAGCAGCTAAAATCAGTGGATTCATCAACTTGAAGAGACCACAGCAGAGACACTTCATCGTCAGTCACGTCTAAGTGTTCGCAGATTTAATCTTGTAAATCTGACGATAAGTTTTTAATTCTATTTCGGCAGCATCGGGTCCAAGGATAGTTTCAACAATTATTGCAAAAGCTATAGTTAGGGCTGGTGCAATGACTGATTCAGCCTCTGTGTGTTCTTTCTTGCGTTTTGCTAATAACTGAGCAATCTTATAATTTGCAATTAATCCCTTTTCTGGCAGCTTTAGGTATCGGTAGTTCGTAAGATTCTTCAGGTTACGAAGATATGAAACCATATCCAATGTAATCTTCTTTGTACCTTCGTTTGGTTCCTTGCTTTTCATTTAGCGCTTTCGCAGTTTCATTATTGCTAAAGTATTTCTCCATGGATAACAATGAATAATGCTTTTCATACACCTAAACAACTTACATCGCGACTGCTAAGGCGGCCTACATTTGAGTCATTATAATAATATATGTATAGTGGAAAATTCTATAACCTGAATAGCTAACACCCCTTTCCGTCAATATGGAGCGACCCACTACTTTTACTAGTCTTTGGAAATGGGGATGTCATTACAACGTAAAATAAAAATTTAAAAGTAGGCAGACCTATTAAACGCGGCACGTGTAGCGTTCTGAAAACTCCCGCGGCAACCTGCAAATCTTGTGGGAAATAGTGGGAAGCGTGGTCGAGAGGCTAAGTGAGCTTGAACTTGACTTGTCTTGGCTACCTAGAAGGGGGCTCGAGGTTCAACACCCAACTCGGGCAGAGTTGTGTTCACTGAGCGCCTAAAGGCAGCACGGAAAACCAACTCCTAGATACCCCCTCCCACTGGTCCACAAATGAGATTGGACCAAAAGCGCTCTGAGCATGCTATTAGCATGAAGGTAGCGCTATATAAAAGCTATAATAATAATAATAATCTTCGGTGGCACACTAGTGTGCTATTGTGCCGCGGCACACAGTTTGAGAAACACTGCTCCAGATGAACGAAAACAAGACAGAAATAATTAAGATTGGAACTTGAAATACCACAAATATCGAAAGCAAAGATTCCAATTTTATCATGAACCGCCAGATCTTTTTGTCCATGTAGTTCTCAATCTTGGAGTTTTCTTTGACTTAACACTACCTTTCGACCCACACTTATGTCAGCTCTGCAAGGTTCTTTATCTGCAGACTTGGCCAGATCCGACCATATTTGACAAAGAAGTCAACAAAAAAGAGGGCTGTAGCATTTATACTCTCCCATATTCAATAATGCGACGCCGTGATGGAGGTAAGCCTGATGACAAAATCGCCAAACTGCAACGAATTCAGAACAATGCTGCACGAATTGTCATCTGCAATAAAGAAATGTCCTTGTACCTATGTCAACTGATTTCCCTGAGAGAACAATGCGCTCTATGGGCTCAACGTTTCTAGAAGGCTTTAAGTTGAAAACCCCTTCTTCAATATTACTCTAAAGCAGTGATGGGCAACCTTTTACTACCGAGGGCCGCATTAAAAAAAATGGAAATTGATGGCCGCATTAATATATGTATATTAAAATATGTTAATATTAAAAATGTTCTGGAACTGTGGAATTAGCTTACTAGTTGTTATTCTTGTGACTAGTGTCAATTTCAGTCAGTCAGCATAGACCTGTTCTTACATTTGTTTATTTTCAAACAAAGAAAATGCTTGTTCACAGATGTATGTGGACCCAATTAATGTGAAAAGTAAAGTGTAAAGTTTTAAAGATTTTTAAGCTTCTGGAACCCATAAAAATTTAGTGGAAGAACTGACTAGAATTTCTCTTTTATGTCATAATCTGCTTGATGGTATGTACTCTTGAGCTAAATCAGCTTCTGCACTAAATGGTGAGCTGATTTCAAAGTCCACAATCAAGGAATCTAAATATTTATTTTTTTTTACTTTTAAACTATTTCCCTAGAAATAATTTCACCTTTCAGCAAAGGGAAATGACAAAACCTGTTTCCACTTGCTTACCTGGAGAAATAGGAAAGCTTTGTTTGAAAAGATTAAACATTCACAAACATTTCATGTGCAAACAACCTATTTAAGAGGCCCGAAGGCAAAGATAAAGTCTGTCTTTGACTCTTCAATAGAAATATAAGTAACAAAGTCACAGTCAGTATCGTTTAAGGAATATAGCGATTTCTTCCTTGAGATAACATATTCTTTTCAGTACATTGTCCATGCTAAGCCATGTGGTACAGAACATCGGAATGTTTTGTTTCCAAATCTTAAAGTACTTCTCGGAACTGCCTGTGGTTTAGAACTTAGCTCTGTTAAGTTAGATCACTGTGATAATATGATTAATAATATGTTTAATATTCAATGAATCTTTGCGCAGACTTTCTCGTTTAGAGTTTATGGTTGAAATATTGTTGTAATTGTTCTTAAATTTATTTTAAAAAACTGTTTTTCTCACTTAAATCACTGGCTTCATCTATTGTAACATTCGCCATCTTACTCCAAGCCAACCCAACACTTTCAACACAATTCTTCATAGCATTGAATAAGTATCAGAATGAGTTTGTGTCTTTGACTGAACTATTGACTTCTGATTCTTATCACTCTTGAGGAAGAGGCAAGAAACATTGTCTCTACACGTCATTCTAAAAAGTTTAAATACCTTCGCATTTCCATATGTATAATCTGTGGGAATACCTGATTTCTCTAGGTGTCCTCGCGCAGCATTAAACACTCCTGCGAACGTATGTTGCCCGCAGGTTGTAATTTGCCCACACCTGCTCTAAATCAAACTACAATCATCAAATTCTACCAACCCATGAACATAAAAAGGTGCTGCGTTTGTTTAAAAGAAAAAACCTCCAGAGATTTTTTTAGTTTTAACACTCTCCCCCAACAATAGTTTTGACAAAAAAACTTCCGTTTTCAATATATTATCTAAAGCAAACTACAGTCACCAAATACCACGAGCGTAGCCAAGTGGGGTTACAAATCTTTACAAGTCGCTGGACTCCATTAATAAAGTGCAGTGAATAGCAGATTTCGTTTGTGAACTAGCCTTTTTTAATAGCAGGATAATGCAAAGGAGATACCTCAGAATATGAATTGTTTATGTTTTAAATACCAGAAACCCTACTGATGGAGCTCACAGCTCAAAGCTCTCAGGCTAAGTGCGCTTAAACTTGACATGGATTGGCTACCTATGAAGGGGGCTCGAGGTTCGACACCCGACTCGGGCAGAGTTGTGTTTAGTGAGCACCTAAAGATACCCCTTCCACTCACTGGTCCACAAATGAGATTTAACCAACACCTGAAAGCATGAAAGTAGCGCTATATAAAAGTCATAATTTAATTTTAATTTAATTTTTAGTTTTCTTTTTCTGATGCGTTCTTATCATTAAATTTGATGATTCAGGTTTACCAAACCAAATCTGAAATTTCCTTATCAGACAGCTTTATATAATTTTTTTCAAGCCAGTATATCTTTCAGGCCTCTGATGAACGTGTGACGCTTTAAAGTACTCAACCAGCTTTCTTTGGGGCTAATCAAAAAGGGAATATTTTGCTAGATCAGATTACGTTGTGTCCTGCTAAGAAGCAAATAAAAAATTATTTCATTTCTGTAGTTAAAAAATAAGATAAAAAATTATTTACGTCAAACCGCACATTAAAGAATAATCCTGCATGTGCCTTAAATCAGTTTTATGCCTGCTTTAATTATTGTCAAATAGATAATATATAACTGTAAGAAAACTTTTTACTTTAAATAAATGTGTGTATATTAGAAAGAACGGGTTTCATGTTAATCAATAAAATATTAAATTCAATATAAATTCATTAATTTTTTACAACTTGTTCGAAACACTGGCTTTTAGTTATTACCTTTTTTAAAAAGCTAGTCAATTTTATTTTAGGAGTGAGTAAATTTTATCTGAAACAAAAGCGTTTAAGGATTTCCAATTTTCATCCGATTGAAAGCTAATTTCAGCACTACCAGAAATCTTTGAGTTTGCTAGCTTTAACATTCAGATGGGTAAACATATAAATATTTTATTTATTTAATTTAAAACCTAGATATATAATTTGTAAAATAATGTTTCAATGTCGTAGATAAGATTTTTATAAGCAGTTCATTTTTTTGTTTTATTGTAAAAAAAATAAAAAAATTCTAGTCATTTCTTATAATGTGTAATACTTGATTATTTATTGGGGGGGGGGGGGAGATTGCCTGTGTTTAAATGAGAACCCAATTTTCTATTTGAAAAATGTTACAGTGATTAAAAAAAGTAATAATAAACATTTCAATTATATAAAAATGATAAATCAACGTATCTTATTCATATATAAATACTACATGCACACACACACATATATATATAATGTGAAAAAGTAAATAATATAACGATTAGTCAAGGGTTATTAGAAAGAGGAGTTATGTATCATATTTATTTTTTTAAAATATTATTAAATATTAAATTTTAAATATTATTATTATTTAATGTTAGCTAACTCTTTGTAACACTATTAATATGATTTAAATACAATTGTACCAGCCTTTCTCGGCTATTAAATAGATACGCTTTAGAAATCGATTGACGATGTGCCAGCGTTTGACTAAAGCCATCAAAAAAATGTTGCTTTCTACCAATCTTATATTCACTTACTATGTATGTCTGGCATAAAGTTTGTACACGTTATTTCCCCCTCACCCAATATCAGAACAACTTGAAATTTTTACAATTATTTCTTGTACCTGACAAAACAAGATACAATAAAAGAAAGCTAATTAGTTAATTAGCTATTGGTAGTTAATTATTTTGTTTGGTATCGATAAATAAATTGTACTTGAAAGATGTGGTGGCATACGCTAAATTAGTCCTCTTATTACTTTGCAATTGGTCGTCGCTTAACTTACTATAGATAACAGTTGTTATGTGTTGATTTGAGTCCTAGAGTTCAAATTTAATTCTTACAACAAGCCTTATTTATCCCCCCCCCCCTTTTTTATCATTATTCCAGCTGCTACAAGTGATATCTTTTTTTTATCTTATAAATTGAAGACGTTACTTCCGAAAAGAAGATAAATAACGTCTTAAGCATCTCAAGTGTCAATCTTGTCATGCGAGTTAATCAGTGACTTCAACTCTGCTAAGTCGTTTGTTTTTCTGGCTGATTTAGGCAACCCATTCTATACTATTTTCAAATGAAACTTGGGAAGAACGACCACTTGTACAAATGTGTCCTAGCATATGGAAAAAGAAATTCGCCTCTATCTCGATGTCTTTTTGAGTATTTCTTTAGGTTTTGTTTTTCTTTTTCTGTTTTATATATAATTGCTACTTTACGTTTCATTTTTCTGTATTGAAGTGTCAAGTCTCTAAATTTTGTGATTTTACTAATGGTGTTACTCTAATCAAATGTGAACGTTCGTTTTCATATAAATCTCACGGCTCAACAGTCTGAAATATCTTTTCAATATTATATTTTAATTTTACTTTTAGGTTAATACAAAAAAGAATTCATCTTTATTGACTAAAACTTTATGGTGAAGTACAATGAACAGTTCCAGGACAATTGATATTACTGTCAATCTGACTCAGATAGTTTCACCCGCTGGTTCTGATGTTAGTGATGACGTTTATATGGTAATTCTTATTGTCACCAATGTTGTTATAGCAAATATTCTTTCTCTATTGGGAATATTAGGAAGCATACTTAATATAATCATTTTATCTTATCATAAAATGCAGGACACAACAAATATAGTACTGTTATCTATTTCTATTTGTGATTTAATTTTTTCTATTACACAAATATCATTTATTTTGTCTGAGTCTTCATTTTTTATACACTGGTATATTTATCAATGGGTTTTTATAACAAACTGCCTAATTTTTAGCAGATTTAATTTTTTGGCAGTTATTGCTAGTATCCATTTAGTGACTTTAGTTTCTATTGAAAGAATGGTTGCTATATGTTTTCCATTTTATGTTTCCAGAGTTTTTACTTTATTTCGAATGAAATGTATTATTGTTGGAATAGTTTTTTGTAACATTATTTTACAAACTCCTTCTTTTTTCAGTTATGAAATGTATTATACACAATACAAAAACGTAACAATACCAGGTCTAAGATATGGAGATTTATATTATCGAAACTTTGACTTTTTAAATAAATATTCCTTTATAACATCAATTTTTTTCTTAACTTTACTACCCTTCTGTGTTATTTTTATATGTACCAGTCTAACAATATTTCATATCTCTATGACATCAAAAACTAAAGCCTCAATATCTTCTAAAGAAGCTCTCGCTAAACGTAAAAAAGAAATGAAATCTGTTAAAATTGTTTTAATTATTTGTTTTTTCATTATGTTTCTTGTTTTAATTCCATTTTTCGTTCAACAAATACTCTTTACATTTGCTTTAGTTCAGATATCTGACAAACAATTTAGGATATTTTTCTGGATTGTAAATCTACTTGCTCAGATAAATTCTTCTTTTAATTTTGTTATTTACGTTACAAGTAGTCCAAAATTTCAAAAAACTTTGCTGAACTTTTTTTTCATAAAAAAAGATCCTAAGGCTTAGAATTTAAAAAACAAAAAATTATTAAAATTACTTTCTGTCACAAATTATTTAATTGCTGAGATATTTTTTTAATCATTTTATTGATTTTTGTTCCAAGAATAAAAATAGTGAAAAAAATCTTTGACAGTGGATGTATATTGTTAGAGCTCGTAAGCCCACTGGGACAATGCTAGTTCTACCGTTATACTCTTTGAAAATATAAAAAAAAGACTGTAATTCATTTTAGAGTGCAGTGCACCTCTGTGGATCGAATATTACCTACAAATAATTTACTTTTTTTATTCCACTCCAGCTTGTTTTTATCCACACGTAGCTCAATTTGGCTCGACTTGCTTCATAGGAATCTCACGCCTTAGTGTAGACATTCGTTCGTTAAGCACAATTTCATGCTTTTAGATTTCTAAATGCTCTATGATTCTATCACTTATATGGATCAGTTGGGAAAGGGAAAAGGAGGGGAGGGGGTAAGCGGATATCTTGGTGAATGTAAAGAATGTTAAAGTGATCACTTTTTAAATTAGTTAAAAAAAATTTACTACTTGAATTTGAACTTTTAATAATGATGTTCTGGCATAATGTATAGAATACAAAATACAGACAATGTTCATTATGGCTATTACTTTTATGTTATATATTACTATTTCTTGGATTGTATTTGTCAGTCAACTATATTCACATAATGGTTAATATGTTGTTTCAAATTTATTAAATTAAGTAAAATGTGTTACCATAACACTAGTTAAAAAAATCTTTTAAATTATTATAGATAATGGATTATAAAAATCTCTAATTTGCTTTGTATTAAAGTACTTCTAGTTCTTTTTCTGTTCTTTGGGTATGCAAATAAGGGAGGGAAATAATAAATATCAGGTATAATTGTTAATCCATGAATTATGTACCTTTTAAGTATGCGTTGCATCATATTTGCCCTGGTAATTTTTAAAATTATTTTTATGCTGCAATATGAATTTGAAAATGAAAATGATTCAGTAAATAACTTAATATAAAAATTTTTTTTTAATACTCGAACATACGAAATTTAGGTGCAAAAATTGAATGTAACTAAACATTCTGCTTTAACACAATAATGAGAGCTGAAAAAAATATTTGTTGTTTAAAGAAAATATATTGTTTAATTTTAGTTGTTTTTTTTTTAATATATATGAGATTTCGTCCTATATTTAATAAACTCATATGAAATTTATTGTTTAATTTGTATCTATTTCTTAAAAAAAACTAATATTTTTATCAGCTATATAAAAATACATATATATTTGTGGTTATAGCAATGACTTAATTGAAATTATAACCACTAATGAATCAACATCTGTCATTACAGAAACAGATCGTTGCCAGTATCCTGAATGTAGACAACGTGTGTAATGATTTCCTAGATATATGTTAATAACTTAAGTAAATTATTTATTTCAAGATCTTTTTTGTATTTACTTTTAAAAATCTACAGTACAGTAAAAGTAACATTTAATTTGATCAGCCTCTGAGCTCATTATAATTTGTACTTGGTTCAACCCTAGTTCGTTAAAATGTTGGCTGGAGGAAACTTGCTTTGTTTATTTATGGTACACTTAATACTATATATATCTATATATAATATGTTTATATGCGCAGACATCTTTAGCATCAGAAGCACTATTTTATAACTCCTAGATCTATATTGACTTATATTGTAGATATAAAACTAAATTCCCCAAAAAATGTTCATTTAAAGGGAGTGTTTTATAAATAATATGGTTGCTGCCAAAAAGCAAACTGTAGCCTATAAAATATTTCGTCACAGAGCTGAGAAGAAGCTTTCACGCATTCACGCATTTTTTTTTTCACTTAGTTTAAAATGTTACTAATTCATTCCTCAATATATACTTAAATAATTAAGCATTTTTTAAAATCAGTTAGGCTTTACACAATAAATGACCACATGTGTTGTGTACAATTTTTCAAATCGATTTGTTTTTGCTTTATCTCTATCCAATTTTAATGTTACATTTGACCCTTTTTAATTACATCACATTTTTAAATTATATTATTTATTTTCCTTTTATCATATAAATTACAAACGTTACTAGCACTGTATAAGGATAAGATTCTCTAGATATATACATTTGGAATTAAGATTTCAAAGAAACTGCCGGTGTAACATATGAGTGCCTATTAAATTTCTTCTTTATTGGTAGAGAAGTGATTTATTTAACATAAAAAGGGGTATTTCTTTCAAACTGTTCCGCAGGGGGAGAAAAGCTGAAATTAAAATGAGTCAAAAGTCCATATATATATATATATATATATATATATATATATTGTCACGTATTACGACTTGAATTCTAATTTTTAGATGGCTTGCCTAGGGGAACGTGACAATAGAAAAAGCAGTTGTGTCACTTATCTAAAGTCTGAATTTAATCAAAGACTTACAATGAATAACAAAAAAAAAATGACACAAGAAATCGGAAGGTAAAATATCATCTTAATGTTTAATAAAATATAAATCAAATAGTACTTTTAAATGAATCACATAAAGTTACAAGCAAGAAAAACAAACTTTTACTCAATACAGAATTGATGGGTTGACCAAACCCTTTTACAAAAATGGCATGTAAAAATATTACAATACAAGAATTTGAAAATATAATTACAAATACAAGCAAGGCCTTGAAAAAAAAAATCTTAACTTACACGATCAATTGGTATACCACGCACGGGTCACGCAATGTCTCCGCTATTCCGTCTCACGGCTGTCTCCGTATGTCTGTCCGTCAACGTTACACGGGCGGTCATTATATAATATACCGCGCGTCGATATCAAGACAAATCTAGTAATTTCTAGAACAGAATAAGTCATCAACACCCAGATCTAGAACGCTCTTCAAAGAGACAGAAGAGAAAAAAAAACCCACCCTCCTTTCAACCAGAGGTACACACATAGGTCAAGGACCGGTCACTGTCTGTGTGGCTTGACTCGCCGTGAAAAATAAAATAAAAAAAACTTATTACACAAGGGGCAGACAACCTACAGGTCAAGAAAAAAAAATAGTATCTAGGTAACAATGCCTAGATACGTAACACCTCCCTCCTAAAAATAAAAAGTTTACATTTCCACGAAATGGAAATCTTTTTAGAATAATTACAAAAATGATATTTACATTACAGAATGTATTTATCATAATGTATATATAAAAAAATATACATCAAAATACTTTTTACAATCTAGATAAGGCATCGGCGATAACATTTTCGCTGCCTTTTATGTGTTTAAGATCTAGATTGTACTCTTGTAAAAATAAACTCCACCTGAGAAGTCGTTGATTCTTGCCAGACATTTTGTGGATAAATGTAAGGGGATTGTGGTCAGTAAATACAACCAGTGGCCATCTGGACCCACTGATATAAAAATCAAAGTGTTGTATAGAAAGAATAAACCCAAGACATTCTTTTTCCACAGTAGAATAATTTCTTTGATGTCTATTAAATTTCTTGGAAAAGAAACAAATAGGGTGCTCTACTTGGAAATTATCTTCTTGGTAAAGGACTGACCCAACACCTGTGTCACTGGCGTCAATAGCTAACCTAAAAGGTTTTCCGAAGTCAGGAGCCATCAAAATGGGGGAGCTAGATAATATCTGCTTAATTTGGTTAAAGGCTTTCTGACATTCATCCGTCCAAGTAAATCGGACGTTCTTTCTCAGGAGGTTTGTTAAAGGACTGGCAATGACAGAAAAATTTTCGCAAAATTTTCTATAATATCCAGACATTCCCAAAAATCTTCGGAGTTGTTTCCGATCAGCAGGAATAGGGAAAGCTTGGATAGCTTCTACTTTGGCCATTACAGGTTTCACCTGGCCTTGTCCTACAATATGGCCTAAGTATTGGATGGAAGCCTGGCAAAAATCACTCTTACTCAGGTTTACAGTAATTTTTGCATGTAAAAGTTTAGTAAAAAGACAATGCAGTTGTTTACAATGGCTAGAAAAATCTTGGCTAAAAATTACTACATCGTCTATGTATGCGTGGCAATTCTCCATGTCAGCAAGCAGGGCATTTATCATTCTCTGGAAAGTGGCAGGAGCATTCTTCATGCCAAATGGCATCACTTTGTATTGGTACAGACCATCAGGGGTGACAAAGGCGGAGATTTCCTTTGCCCTATCAGTCAGGGGAACCTGCCAATAACCTGAAAGTAGGTCTATTTTGGTGATGTACTTAGCGTCACCAATACGATCTATGAGATCGTCTATCCTAGGGATAGGAAACGAATCGGTCTTTGTTACAGCATTTACCTTACGGTAGTCTGTACAAAAACGATAAGTCTTGTCCTGTTTAGGTATCAAGACACATGGGGAGCTCCAGCTACTGGAACTTGGTTCAATGAGGTCATTTTCAAGCATATACTTGATTTCTGACCTAAGTATGGCAAGTTTTTCAGGGTTGACCCTGTAAGGATGCTGCTTGACTGGAGTAGCCTCGCCAACATCTACATCATGCATTATAACATTAGTCTGTTTTGGTACATCAGAAAAAATGTCATTAAATTCATTAATGAGTTTCATGATAACTGGCCTTTCTGTCGAAGACAGATGAGACAGTTTTACATCCAAATTCTGTAATACAAAAGAATTAGGTATTTTGTATTGTCCAAATTTCTCCTTTACAATATCATCATCAATAGGAGAAACATGGATATTTGAACAACTTTTGACTGTATTTAAAACACAATTACTCTTCTCTGAGTGATCTGGCCGAGATACATAAGGCTTCAGCATGTTTATATGACATAGCTGAGTCTTTTTCCTACGGTCAGTAGTTTTGATTGTGTAATTGAGGTCACTAGTTTTGGTCTCAATTTCATAGGGACCAAAATATCTGGTTTGCAAGGGTTGACCTGGTATGGGCAAAAATACAAGCACCTTATCCCCGGGAGAAAATTCTCTAACACGGGCCTTTCTATCATACCAGCGTTTCATGCTGGATTGGGTGTTTTGTAAGTTATTTATGGCCAGAACACAAGCATCATTAAGTCTAGTTTTAAACTTAATTACATAGTCTAAAAGTCCTTCAGTGGCTGTTGGTGACAACAAAGTCTCTTTTATACATTTCAAGGGACCGCGCACCGAATGGCCAAAGACTAAGTCAAAAGGGCTGAATCCCAACGATTCCTGGACGGATTCACGGGTTGCAAACAGCAGCATGTGGATTCCTTCGTCCCAGTCTTTTTCGTGCTCAAAGCAATAGGTTCGGATCATGTTCTTGAGAGTCTGATGGAATCGCTCAAGAGCGCCTTGCGACTCGGCATGATACGCACTCGACATGCAGTGTTTGATGCCCAACTGAGTCATGACTTGCTTGAAAAGATTGGCCGTGAAATTCGTTCCTTGGCCCGATTGGATGGACTTTGGTAGACCAAATAGAGTAAAGAACTTGATTAAGGCCTTTACAATGTTTGATGCTTTTATGTTCCTTAGAGGAATAGCCTGAGGAAAACGAGTTGAAGCACACATAATGGTCAACAGGTATTGGTTGCCAGCTTTTGTCCTTGGGAGAGGACCAACACAGTCAATAAGTACTCTGCTGAAAGGTTCTTCAAAGGCTGGAATCGGCTTCAGAGGAGCAACAGGGATCTTTTGATTTGGCTTGCCAACCATCTGACAGGCATGACAGGATCGGCAGTACTGGATGACATCTTTCTTCAAACGTGGCCAGAAGAAGTGTGACATAATCTTGTGGTATGTCTTGTGGATGCCGAGATGACCTGACATCGGTGTGTCGTGAGCCAGATTCATGATGTACGCTCGGTATCTTTCTGGTAACACGATTTGATGGCATATTCTCCATTCTTCTTCGTTGGATGCGTCTGGAGGTTTCCATTTCCTGAAGAGCATATCATCTTGGATGTAGTAGCACGTTGATGCTAGCTCTGCCTCTTGTGATGTCATTGCGGTTTCTCGGAGTTTGGCGAGCTCTGGATCCTTCTTTTGGTCCTCAATCAACTGTTTTCGAGTTGATGCCGGCTTTTCAGAATTTGGCGTTGGTTCTTCTTCAAGAGAAGCAAAGAATGTGGTGCTCAAGTCCACATCATCGTGGTTACTGTTGGCTTTGATAACGTTCTCTTCTTGAGATGCTTTCAACCTCATTGCCCTTGTTACTGCACACGCTGGATATAACTCTAGGTCTTCCTCGGGTGTGCTAAATTAATGATGCACCATAAGAAACAAGTCTAGTGGCCATTTGACTCTTATTTGTTCTAAATGAATGATGCACCATAAGAAACCAGGTCTAGTGGCCATTTGACTCTTATTTGTTCTAAATGAATTATGCACCATAAGAAACCAGGTCTAGTGGCCCATTAGACTCTTATTTGTTCTAAATGAATGATGCACCATGAAACCAGGTCTAGTGGCCCATTTGACTCTTATTTGTTCTAAATGAATGATGCACCATAAGAAACCAGGTCTAGTGGCCCATTTGTCTCTTATTTGTTCTAAATGAATGATACACCATAAGAAACCAGGTCTAGTGGGCCATTGGACTGTTATTTGTTCGAAATGAATGATGCACCATAAGAAACCAGGTCTAGTGTCCCATTTGACTCTTATTTGTTCTAAATGAATGATACACCATAAGAAACCAGGTCTAGTGGGCCATTGGACTGTTATTTGTTCTAAATGAATGATGCACCATGAAACCAGGTCTAGTGGCCCATTTGACTCTTATTTGTTCTAAATGAATGATGCACCATAAGAAACCAGGTCTAGTGGCCCATTGGACTCTTATTCGTTCTAAATGAATGATGCACCATAAGAAACCAGGTCTAGTGGCCCATTTGTCTCTTATTGTTCTAAATTAATGATGCACCATAAGAAACCAGGTCTAGTGGTCCATTAGACTCTTATTTGTTCTAAATTAATGATGCACCATAAGAAACCAGGTCTAGTGGCCCATTGGACTCTTATTTGTTCTAAATGAATGATGCACCATAAGAAACCAGGTCTAGTGGCCCATTTGTCTCTTATTTGTTCTAAATTAATGATGCACCATAAGAAACCAGGTCTAGTGGTCCATTAGACTCTTATTTGTTCTAAATTATTGATGCACCATAAGAAACCAGGTCTAGTGGCCCATTGGACTCTTATTTGTTCTAAATAAATGATGAACCATAAGAAACCAGGTCTAGTGGCCCATTGGACTGTTAATTGTTCTAAATGAATGATGCACCATAAGAAACCAGGTCTAGTCGCCCATTTGTCTCTTATTTGTTCTAAATGAATGATGCACCATAAGAAACCAGGTCTAGTGGCCCATTGGACTCTTATTTGTTCTAAATGAATGATGCACCATAAGAAACCAGGTCTAGTGGCCCATTTGTCTCTTATTTGTTCTAAATGAATGATACACCATAAGAAACCAGGTCTAGTGGCCCATTGGACTCTTATTTGTTCGAAATGAATGATGCACCATAAGAAACCAGGTCTAGTGGCCCATTTGACTCTTATTTGTTCTAAATTAATGATGCACCATAAGAAACCAGGTCTAGTGGTCCATTAGACTCTTATTTGTTATAAATTAATGATGCACCATAAGAAACCAGGTCTAGTGGCCCATTGGACTCTTCTTTGTTCTAAATGAATGATGCACAATACAAGAGTCGTTTAGGGATGCGTTGGTCTTCCAATCTGCAGACGTGTCCTGCCCATCGGAGCTGGGACTGTATCAGGATTATGTGGATGCTTTGACGACACGCTCTTCCAAAAACTTCAGTATCTGGTATTTTGTCTTGCTCTTTGACATTTAGTATTTTTCTCTGACATGTCATTAGTTAAATAATGCACAAGTGACAAAGCTCAATTGATATTACTTCACGCCGTGCAATCTGTGCAGAAAAAAAATATTCATCAATACTTTCTAGTTTTTCTGACTTTACTGACATTAAAACCATCATAAACCTTTCTTGCGCCATTGTGCTCCTGAGATATTTTTTGATGAACTTGAGCTTCGAGAATGATCTCTCACATAACATAATGGAAGTGGCCTGAGTTAGCGGGTTTCGGAGGAGGTTGCAAGGTTTGAGCACACGTAATTACCATATGAAGCCTGTTTCCTCAATATGTCTATTGGTGATTGTATTACTGGTTTGTTGATGAAAAGTGCTCGTGCATCAATGACAACATTGAAAAAGCGATTTGCCATTTATTTCATCATACAAACAGGAAAAGTAGCACAGTTTGTCATAAGCGTGTCTTCATCTAAGAGGTGTCTTGGTGCAAGAAGAAACCCAAAAGTATCCATTTTACTTCCAGCCTTTGGAATCTGCCCTTCATCTCCATATGAAATCTGTCCAGCACTTCTGTCGCAATACGTTTGAATTGCAGTTCTATTGACAGTCCTAAATTAGAAGTCAAATTCCCATCAAGTCTTTTCTTTCTTCTGGTTGTTTTGATTACAGGGAATCCATAGTATTCACTACCTTCTAATGCTTTTTCGATGGATTGGGTTTTTGTCAGTTTCTCATCATTTTGCAGAAATCATGAAAGGGTACTAATTTCTTCAGCAACTTTCCGTACATACAGTCTCTACTTTTGTAGTTTCTTCTGAACTATATTAATAGGGCGCAGGAGCTTTGACCAGAATTCCGATAGGCAAAAAATTCTTAATTTTTCACTGCATGAAGAAGATTCTGTGCTAATATTATATGATATTAGGTCATTGTTGGTTGTTTATATTTTGAGCGAAAGCAAAATCATTTAAAGCATACAAAAGTGGGAAAGATCCATATCTCGTTATGCTCGAGTATAGAGATACTCAGATAAGCGGACTGCCGTATTCACCATCACAATTGCTGACGAGTAGAAGACTCAGGGAATCATTCCAACTGATCCCAAACTATTGAAACCATCGGTAGCTGAAAATGCAGAGACATTACTCAACGAATGACAGATGAAAAGCAAAGTGAAATACGATGCAAAAGCAAGACTACCTAAAGATTATTCTGTCGGAGAGGTCAAACATGGCAGAAAGCAGTTGTCATAAAAAAACATTCAGCACCCAGATCTTACATCATTAAGACAAACGATGGAAAAAAATACAGAAGAAATCGACGCTTTTTGAATAAGAGTTTCGATGAAGACATCTCTAGGCACTATGATAATGATGAAGACAATGAACAGCAAACTGTTGGAACAAATGAAAAAGACAGTTATAGATCAACGTCTAGAGAACTTGTTGTGCCAGTCAAGACAACCAGAAGTGGACGAATTGTTAAAGTTCCTAGTAGATATCAGTCTTAAGAACTTTAAAAGGAAAGATGTGATACTAACTTCAAAAGGAAGGATGTGCTAATATTATATGATATTACGTCATTGTTTGTTGTTTATGTTTTGTGCGAAAGAGAGTTTCCATTGGATTGATGAAAGATGAATAGAGGGGTAATAACTCGAGTGTGACGTTTAATTCTGAAATTATAGACGCCAAACCCGAATAATGGACTGTTCTAAAATTATTAAGAATAACTTTTGGATCTGTTATACTCGATTCTGTAAATTTTGCTTCAAGGTTAATTAATGTAGCCATACAATACTCGCCATTTAGATCTATTATTAGAAATGTTAACAAGATACCTGGAATTCGCTGTATATCATGCAGTTTTATTCGTGGCAACAAAGTTTTAAATGTAAAACTAACTTAAAAAAACAAACTTTCATGTCTGTGGGAAAAAACATTTTTAAAATGTCAACAAAGTGAACGTACTGATAGACCTAGATCTAGGTTTAGTCTTTGTGATAAATTTAATCCATAAATGTTAAAAAAAAGACACCCGTTGACACTATTTGTCAATCAATTTATTAATTTATGTAATTACTAATAAATTTCGGACACCTACTTGGACCCTCCCAGGTGGGGGCCCGGTGGGATTTTATAATACTCCCCCCATCACCCCCCTTAGTTACGCCACTGAATCTGTGCAAAGTGTAGTTCTTAAAATTAGATTTAGATCCTTTCGATCTTGTCCTTCTGTGGACCAATGTTGTTCCTTGGATCCCGTTTGACAACCACTGGAGTGTAGGACATTTATAAGAATCATGTTGGCTTTAATAAAGATCTAGGAATATGTTGTCATGACGTCTTTTTGTTTCACCTATGAATATCAGTTTTGTTTCTTGACATTTGCATTTCGCCTCTTTTGATAAAACCTTTGCCATGAATTTGACTCTTTTTTGTTTTTAGGTTGTAAAGGAATTGACTTTGTAAATTAGGAATTCCCAGCCTAATTTGTTAATTAAAAAAAGAGAACACGATCTGTAAAATAGCTGAATATAACTTTTATTAACAATTATTAAAAGCTTCACTTCAATATTGATGTAGGTAGAAACACGTTAAAATTTTTAAATAATTCAAACAAAATTGACCTCAACTATTATATTAGGATAATACATGAATTATTTTTCATAAATGGCTGATACAAGATTTGGAACATTTAACATTATAAATATAATAATGGATAAAAAAGACCGTGTCTACAATGTCTAAAAAATGTTCATTAAACAATTATTGATTAATAGATTCCATTTAGAACTTGACAAGAAATTATTTTTTTATAGAATAAAAATAAAATAAAAATAACTAAATTAATTTAAAAAATTCAAAATAGAACGTTGCATCGTCAACTCTATGTACCAACTTAGTTACCTATTGATCCAGAGCTACATTATGTAATTGTATCATTAGTTATTGATACTTTCACTATATAAACATCTAGATCTAGACTTTTAATATATAATTCTTACGATCTAGTCTAGCTCTAGTCTGTATGATATATGTATTTATTTATTACAAAAGTATTTATTTTTGTACTTTGAAAAAAATTAACGATCAGACTAGAGTTTTCCCCGTGTGGCCAACGAGCTAATTATTCTTTTCTCAGCTACATACATTAACTGTTAAATTTCTAGTAAATCGTTTTAAAATCTGTGCCCAAGCTAAACACTTTGCTTACCCTCCAGGGTCAATGAAGTTCTGATTTTAAAAGAGGTATTTAAAAAATAACATCAACCAAAAATAAATTAAAATAAATAAACAAATATTAATAAATACATATTTTTAGGGTGTTTTGAATCATCGCGATTTGCGTGTTTCCAATTGTGATGCTTCTGTTCTTGACAAAAAAGAACTGGCTAATTGCTATTCGTATTTACTTAGCAATAGTAAAAGCAACAATCCTGCACAAAGCTAATATTTTGGTGTCCAGTGTGCCCACATCTACCGCTTCACTGCTTGGCTGTCGCCATAAGTTTGTTTTTGTTGTTTTTTTGATTGGAGGAATGACTAAGTTATTTGCACCGAATATTTTGAGTTAAGAGATGTGGATTCGTGCAACACGTCGACTTTATTCTCTCGCCATAAAGCTCATTCTTTTCCGGAATCAAGATGGTGTCAAGACATTCTTGACAAAGTTAAGGTGCAATGAATGAACAGAGACTTTCTGAGTGTCTTTTCCTACTCAAAAGTGCTCCGAAGAGCTGACAAAACCACCTTTGCGGATAGGTAGCTCTAGGAAGAAAATGCTGACCTCTTCCCAATATATGTTTTCTTAACAATACCATTTGACACTGTTAGCAGAGAGGGACTCTGAAAGATCATTTCAAAGTGCTTTGTTCACAAATATTCATATTCATGGTGAGAAAGATTCATAATTGCATAAAGGCTCATGTTCAGGAGAGTGGAAAACAATCAGAGCCTTTTGAAGAATCTAATGGGGTAAAACAAGCACCCACACTGTTTATTTTTATGCTGACAGAAGCAATCACAAATAAAGATAGTAACGGGAAAATATAATTATAGATAGATTTCAAAAGGGCGCAAAAGCAAAATAAATTTTAAAAATCAGTAGCGAATAGTGACTTGCTATTTGCAGCGCCCTAAACGTTTTCTACGAAAATGATCTGCAGAGCATTGTCAGTGACTTTCACAGAGCCTTACTATAAACACAAGGAAGACTACTCGGATCTAAGCATTAATATCAATGGACAGAAAATAAATGCAGTGGACAGATTCAGCTGTCATGGAAGCACACTCTTCCGAAATGGAAAGATCGATAATGAAATCGACTTGCGTATCGCCAAGGCCAGTGCATGCTATGGCAGACTGTCTGAAAATGTTTCGAATAGATGAGCTATTACCAGAAGCACATCAAGCTGTCATCCCTACATTGTTCTAAGCCTCAGAAACGTGGACAGTATAGAGAAGATCTGCAAAAGGAACTTAACCACTTTTACATGTACTATCTCAGAAATATACTAAAGATTAAGTGGCAAGAATCAATACAAGTAACTGGAGACCTTCAAAGAGCGGGCCTGCAACGCATCCACACAACCTTGATGTGGATAAAGCTGCAATGGGCAATCCCTATCTGCAGAAACGACTCCTTTATGGTCAGTTAAGCAATAAGAAGCGCTCGCAGGGTGGAAAAAGAAAACGTTTCATGGACACCCTCAAAGCCTCTCTGAAAGCCTTCAGCATTGACCCTGCCAACTGGAAGATGGATGCACATGATAGAGCATCATGTTATCGCGCGGTGAAAACTGGCGCACAAATTGCAGAGAACAGGAGAACAACTCTTTCAGCAGAAAAGCCTCAGAGAACAAAAGCAAGGTCAAGACACAAATTCCAGCTAAAATATCCAGACTAGTGGGCAGCTTTACATTCCATACTCACATAGATCTCACCACATCTCATTGGCACTCTCCAACAAGTATTTACATCGATATCTTGTTTTACAAAGATGAGGCAACTTAAAGTGAACTACTTGAAGTCATTTTATTTTTGGTCTACACCAGGACGTGAGATTCCTATGAAGCAAGTCGAGCCAAATTGAGCTACGTGTGGATAAAAACAAGCTGGAGTGAAATAAAAAAAGGTAAATTAATTGTAGGTAATATTCGATCCACAGTGGTGCACTGCACTCTAAAATGAATTACTTTTTTATACTTTGAAAGAGTATAACGGTCAAACTAGCATTGTCCCAGTGGGCTTACTAGCTCCAACAATATACATTCACTGTCAAAGATGTTTTTTCACTATTTTTATTCTTGGAACAAAAATCAATCAAATGATTTAAAAAATATCTCAGCAATTAAATACTTTGTGACAGAAAGTTATTTTAATAATATTATGCTTTTTAAATTCTAAGCCTTAGGATCTTTTTTTATGAAAAAAAAAGTTCATCAAAGTTTTTTTTAATTTTGGACTACTTGTAACGTAAATAACAAAATTAAAAGAAGAATTTATCTGAACAAGTAGATTTCCAATCCAGAATAGTATCCTAAATTGTTTTTTAGATATCTGAACTAAAGCAAATGTAAAGAGTATTTGTTGAACGAAAAATGGAATTAAAACAAAAAACATAATGAAAACACAAATAATTAAAACAATTTTAACAGATTTCATTTCTTTTTTACATTTAGCGAGAGCTTCTTTTGAAAATATTGAGGCTTTAGTTTTTGATGTCATAGAAATATTAAAAATTGTAAGACTAGTACATATAAAAATAACACAAAAGGGTATTAAAGTTAAGAATAAAATTGTTGTTATAATGGAATACTTATTTAAAAAGTAAAAGTTTCGATAATATAAATCTCCATATCTTAGAACTGGTATTGTTACGTTATTGTATTTAATATAATACATTTCATAACTGAAAAAAGAAGGAGTTTTTAAAATAATGTTACAAAAAACTATTCCCACAATAATACATTTCATTCGAAATAAAGTAAAAACTCTGGAAACATGAAATGGAAAACATATAGCAACCATTCTTTCAATAGAAACTAAAGTCACTAAATGGATACTAGCAATAACTGCCAAAAAATTAAATCTACTAAAAATTAGGTTTTCTGTTATAAAAACCCATTGTAAAATATACCAGTGTATAAAAAATGAAGACTCAGACAAAATAAATGATATTTGTGTAATAGAATAAATTAAGTCACAAATAGAAATAAATAACAGTACTATATTAGTTGTGTCCTGCATTTTATGATAAGATAAAATGATTATATTAAGTATGTTTCCTAATATTCCGAATAAAGACAGAATATTTGCTATAACAACAATGGTGACAATAAGAATTATTAAATAAACGTCATCACTAACATCAAAATTATCAGGTGAAACTATCTGAGTCAGATTGAAAATAATATCGATTGTCCTGGAACTGTTCATTGTACTTCACCGTAAACTTTCAGTCAAAATTGATGACTTTCTTTTTAGTAATAACTTGCGTATACCTGAAAGTAAAAGTAGAATGTAATATTGAAAAGATTTTTCAGAGTTTATATCAAAAGGTTCGTTCACAATTGATAAGAGTAACACCATTAGTAAAATCACTAAATTTAGAGACTTTAGGACACTTCAATACAGAAAAATGAAAAGTACAGTATCAATTATACATAAAATATAGGGAAAAAAAAGAAACAAAACCTAAAGAAATACTCAAAAAGACATCGAGATAGAGGCGCATTTCTTAATCCATATGCTAGGACAAATTCGTATAAGTACTCGTTCGTCCACAATTTCATTCGAGAATACAATGAAATAGGCTGCCTAAACAGATTTCATTTCTTTCTGACGTTGCAACGATATTTCTTTTGAAGATAATGTAACTTGAGTTTTAGATCTCTAAATATATTCAGAATGTGTACAACCTATTATCTTTATTTAAAAGTAACAGCCCAATTTGATTCTTATTTTAAACGTATGTTTCGTATATACTTACAAAGTTGACGATAAATAAATTCAAGCCTAAATCTTGCTCTTGCTCCATTTCATTTTTGGACCATTAGGCCTGGGGGTATTTAAGGGGTGTTTTTTTTTTTGTTCTGCATTGAGGCGCTCAGTAACAAAACTCTGCTCAAGTCGGGTGTCGAACCTCAAGCCCCCTTGATAGGTAGCCAGATAACCCCTCCTCCTACTGGTCCACAAATGAGATTGCGCTATATAAAAGCTATAATTTATTTATTTTATTTATCCAGATCTAGCCCCGCACAGAAACAATTCGTGGTAATCACGCTGGATTTCGCTGGTCATTTCTCTGTGCCCTTTTCGGGTTCGGAATCATTCAATCTTATTCTCCAGACCAGTGGCTCAAGTGTCAAGTTAGGTAAGGGGGATACGCGAGCACGTTGCCCTACCTCATCGTGACGCTCGCGTGGAAACGGCCATTAGAGGAAATGGCTAGGCTAAATGGGTAACAACACAGAACTCGCGTGGGGATGCCCACGGGTAGACAAGAGTCCACCCATTGCATGGGCGGGGTTGTAATAAAGTCCCCACAAACCTGTCACCAATCCATGCTCTATTCCTCAAAGGGACCGTTACATAAATGGCGGGTCCCGCACAGTTAGCTTGTACTTTGAAGGAAAATTGCAGAAGATCCTGGTGTTTTCTCGGTCTTCGGCCGTGTCTAGCCCACGCGTTGGGGGCCAAATGCATCGGTCAACAGCAATGCTTTATATAGGCATTGTCTAGGGTCTCTCCCAAACAGAACTGTGTGTTCACACAGGTTTGTTTGTTTTTTACTTTTTGGCGTCCAAGTAGTTTTTTTTTCAAACTTAGGGCTCAAAGAGCCTTCGGCTCAGCTCTTAGACATCAACAAGGTACGGGGGATATGGTGGATATGCTTCGCGGCCGCACCAAAAACGTCTGCCATTATTTCTTCGTATCTTTCGTCCATGGTCCACTCTTCCACTGAGATGAAAGATAGAACGGCGTCGACAACCGCGTTATACGCAGACCAGTCGGGCTTATGTTACGTTTGATTTTGGGAGCTACACTTTTGCTAGTTGAGTGGGAGATATTTATATCTATGGACATACGATTAACTATGATCACCACGTAGCACCCTAAATTTTGTTTATCATTTAAGTCTGCATAAGAGAAAGTTAAGTCTTTAGAGCGGACTCATTGCCTGTGTGAAAAAGTAGCTGGGCTTTTTGTCATGCAGAACATGTTGGTTTTATTTGTAAGTTCATAAGATTTATTAACCTGAGAAATGTGTCTTAAACCCAGGCAGGATACTAGTTTACCTGCTACGAGGATATAGGCGAGCTGGGTTTTAAAGAGTTAAGCAGCCATTTTTAGTCCCTGTAAATAACTCTACATTGTTGTGTTAAATTAAACAATGAATTATCTAATGTCGTAAACGGTTAATCTATGATACACAAAATGTCGGTGTATTTAGAGACAATTGTTAATAAAGAATACGTTTATGAGGTATGAAATAATGAAACTGATTCATAGAGAGCTATTTCCTGTGTACAACAAAAAAGTCAACAAAAAAAATGTAATGATTTGGTTGTTTAAGTCATTGTTTGTCGAATTTCATAAAGGAGTATTGACGTCGACACATTTTCTCTTGCAACACTCTTCAAGTGATAAGCCTTAAACTTTCTGGTTTGTCAATATACTGGTACAAAGAAATTCTTTGTTGAATATTTTATGTACGTCACAAGGAGTCCCAAATTTAAAAGAAATTTTTGGAAACTTTTGCAAACAGAAAATGTCGAAAACTAAATACACCACAGTTTAGGCTTATCTCTAAGAGATGTTATGATTTTGTTGTTATGATGTTTATATATGACATTTTTGTTTGCACTGTTATATTAGTAGTAATTAAAGATATTGACATTTTTTACCTCGAATGTTTATCACAAAAATGTTAATAAATTGTTTTTTCTGACGAAACATATATATACATAATTATATTTATAGTCTTTGCTGCTGTACATCGAATGCTGGCTGTGAGTCTATGACGATGTATTGCATTGGGCTCTTGGTTTCAATGATTAACAAACACTATAACAAGAGATGAAGAACGTTCAACTATCTGACTGAAGCAGAAGTAAACATTGGGCTAATGTCTCAGGATTCTAAGTCTACATCTGCTAGATTTATGTTACCAGTGTCCAGTCACTCAGTCAACTTTTTTCTAGATTGATGTTACCAGTGTCCAGAACTAAGTCAATAGCTTCTAAATAGTTGAAGTCACAAAATCGACTGTTTCTAGATTGATATTATCAGTGTGAAGTCACTGAGTCTACAGCGATAAACATCTCTGAAAGAGAACCTTTGTTCTTTACTTTTCTGTTATCAACCTTAGGGATGGTGACAACTGACCTGTCAGACCTAGCCCTAGCCCATATCTAGATTAAAGAGTTTTCTTGTTACCTGTAAGATAGCGGTACTGCAGCTGACAAGCCAGCTCAATTGAAATATAGAAGATAATTACGTCCTACACCTATGTGTTAATCTAGTCATGCATGTTGACTACTCTTCCGAGTCGTTGGTTTTTTTTACTAATTCAGGCAAACCATCTACGGGATAAGGAGAAATTGTCAGAAATTGTCCTAGCATGTAAAATGAACCCTTCACAATGCATATAAACTAGAAATGTGGCAGCATCAACTTTTTTAGAAAAGAGGTTGAAATTATGGACATCAACATGGCTCTATACTACGTCATGACTTTAAGTTGTCATGTCCTTGCCCATGCAGATTATGACAACAAAATAAAGGCAGTATAAGATAAGCTTATTTTATTGGTCGAAACAGATGGAATTTCAATTTTACCACATTGTCTTACTCGTCATTGCTATTATAACAACAACTGATAGACAGCAGTTTTCTAAATTCTTCACGTTCCAGCTCTTCGAATTGTTTAAGGATGAAAATAAAGTGGGTTGAACTGAGTATTATTATTGCTTAAAAAGAGAGACGTTAATGAAGAAACTAACTAATCAAGAGACGGAATATAAATCCGTGTTCTGTAATAACTCACAAAATACAAGCCAGTGGTGTCTGCTCGGTGTGTGTGTCGACTCTCAAATCCCTCAGCAGCGTCAACTCAATACTAAGTTTGTCTGCCAGTAGTCTCGCTTTACTCATGATGTCATTCCTCAAGTGTTTGACAGCTAAGTCAAGGTAGTTTTTGGTTATGTTAAAAAAAACTGCTTGTTTGCTGTTGAATGGTGTTGAGTTGGTGCTTTTGTACTGTCCACACCAGCCTACAGCAGAGCATATGTATTGGTAATGTAGTCTGGCCAGCGTATACTCATTCACATTGATTTGTTTGGAGCTGGGTTAGTTTCGATTGAAGACTTCTGTAGCATGACCTGCGTTTGTTTTTTTTAAATTTTAGGCAGCAGCATCTGTAAATTCGTGGACGGCAAGTTAAATCTCCTGTTCGGTGTATGCACGGGGGCGTAATCGTCCGCATAGTGCAGCTCAATAGCAAGCATTTCTCTAATGTTTATACGAGAGAACAAGCGCTGATTACCATTCGATAGATGCGCTGTGTTGGACACACATCCCGCATGGGAGATCAACGCATGCAAAAGGCGACTTGTTTTTAATACATACTGCCTATATTGACAATATTGTTTCTTTTGATCACTAATTTTGTTTTCCCTATTCACATTTTACACATTAAATGTATTAAGTTTTTTTCCAAGTGTGCATGTATGTTTGCTTTTAGCGATAGTATTATCAATTTCAATGGACGTAGGCAATAAATAAAGTATTAGATACGAACATTAATTAAAAGTATACATTTTCTATTTTGATTGTTTGTGTTAACCTTGTACACCCAGGAGTATAGCGTATAAGACAAAACACTTTTCATTTAACTTACAGTGGAAAAAAAAAATTTAAAAAAATTAAATTATATTCTTTAAAATATTGACATTGTGTCTATAAAGAGATATCATGAGGATAGATATTTAAATAGTGGAAGTCAGATAAGAAGCATAGCCCCAGAGCAAAATATGTGGGACTTACAGGCATCCTTTGTCTAAATGTCCAGACGGCCGTCAAAGTCGGTCAATGTTATGTAGATGAAAGAGGAAACTTGTCTGCTCGAAACAAAATAGATGTATTTGCACAACTAGGTTCATAAATATTTGAATCTACACATTTGTACCTTTGCTTTTATAGTTTGGACACCATTTTCGAAAGTTCAAGGACAGAGGCATAAAGCATGACGAGGTTTGAAATTTTGAGTTTCCATGACTGAGAAAAATGAAGTGAGCAAACCTTGTGTCGAAATAGTAGGCCAAAGATTTTCTACTGAGTGACCCTCAATCTGGTGACTAGAAGGAAACATCCATTTGTTCTGATCACACGTTTGGTGTCTATTAATCAGAGACAATTTTTCCTTGGCTATTGGCACCCCGTTGTTGTATCTCCGCGAGACATTCTTGGTTTATGCGATGCTAATCAAGACCAGTCATCATAGAATGCTTGATTACTGACCTGTGATGTCGCAACTTGTGAGATCGGCACTAGGCATAGGCTAACTAGGCAGCCGCCTAGGACCTACGATATGTCGGGGCCTCGCACAGGGCTCATAGAGTTTTTATTTTTCTTTTTGCGAAAAATTGCAAACATGGATCAAATCTTAAACATAGAAGAACTATATGGCTCTATGTCTACTAGCCAGGGCCGATCTTAGGTCACTGTAGCCTGCGCGGCGGCAGTGGGCCCCGCCCTTTTTTAGGCCCTGCGCCAATTCTAGGTGTACATTATTACACTAAACCATGAAATTGCAAAATATACGAAAAAATCCTCGAAATCTCCTGAAGTTAACAAAATCTGCTGTTATTCGAATGGGAAATCCTACGCGCGAGAAAAAACAACAACAAATGCATTGTCAGCTTTCATTTCAAGAATTTGTTGAGTTAGATGTAGATACAGGATGGTTGCGTATTTTTCTAAATTAGTTTTTTGTTTTTCTTTTCAATTTAGAGCCACCTTATTATTTTCGCCTAGGGCCTCCTTTTAGGCTTCACCTAAGGCCTCCAATAACCTAAAGCCAACTCTGGCTGTTAGCAGTGATTTAGCTCCTGATAACAGCACTGCAAATATGCAGACTGCAGAGTTTTGTTAACAGCTTTTCCCTAAAAGTCAAGGCTTGTGGCACATCTTCTTGTCAAAGTCAAACAGTATACTGCTAGAAATAAATATTAAAGTCTACTACATTTATTTTATTTCTTACATTTTGTCTATACTATCAATAAAGTTCTATTTAGTATTGTTCACAAAGACGTGATTCAAGTTTTATTAGTTTAGATATATTGTTTGAGTTGTCTACCATCAAATTGGTGCTTCAAGTCAACCCAGTGTCAACATAAATGTTACCATAATAGATTGCAGTGAGAGTAAAGAAACACGCTGGTGTCTGACAGTACAAGTTTGTCGGTGTGGTATCTTCTCAATCTTACATACTCAGGACCTTGTATATCTACAGCTTGGTAGGTTTCTTCAACCATTACTCAACCACATATTAATTTAGGCCTCCACGAACCGCCCAGTGATAACTGACCTAGGCCTGTGCTTTCTAGCAACAACATAATAATGAAGACTTGCACTACAGGGAGACGTTGTGAGACGTGGTAAGATAGTGATTGTATTTGAATTTAATCCTTATTTAATGTATTAAGTTGGCTTGAGAATCTTGAGAAGGCTTGAGCCTTAAGTTGAATTTAGGTTATTCCCCATTTTTGAAAATTTAATTTCATAAGTGCTTTTTATTGTTAATCTAGATCTAATACAAATTTAATGCCATGACTGATCCACAAAAGTTCGCTTAATAAAAGCTTTTTTTTTTATTTTCTTGTTAACTTTGCGATAACTAATAAAGTTTTGTTTACCCCCCCCCCCCAATAGAGACATGTAAATGGTATAGGACTATCAATGGTATCTGTGTATATATTCCTATCCAAATTTCTACGTATTTATGTCAAGTATATTTATTGTGATTTCTTTGATCTATACTAACGTACACAAATACTTCTTTAAAAATGGTCAACATCAAATGTCCTGAAAAGGGTTCGGAAGACAAAGGGTATAAGTGACCAGAGGATGAAATGGCCGGGGATATTTCGACCGGACACCGGATTATTTTTACTAGACAACACATACACACATTTGCGGTCCATCGGATATAGTTGTAATACACACACATACACACAATACACACATTTGGACGTGAATTACTGATGATTATTATGAACACATTATTAGAGCTGCGCTTAACCCCCCCCTTTTTGAAACGCAACTTTTTACAATTTAGTAAACTGTATTGCGAGCCCTGTGGAATTTTGGCTCGCAAAGACTGTATTGTTCAAAAATTAGCAAATACAAATTTTTACTTAACAAAAAAAAAATAATCTAAGTGAAAGGATCGCTAATTACTGCCATTTATTTGAAAATGCCAGGGTTTTGCTCCCTTTGTGCCGTAAAAAAATAAGTTATACCGATTGATTAACTAATTGGTTAATTTTGGATTGATATATATATATTATAGAATATAAATAAATTTCCAAAATTTCAACTTAATTCAACTTGATCAATCATTAAGTAACAGTTATTCCTCTTTATTTCGATATCAAAAAAATATTTATCACCTATAATTCATTAACTAATTGGTTAATCATAGTTTTTTATTTAATTTATATCATGTCATGTACAATGAATAATCAAGTTTCAACTTTATCCTAGAATGTGAAATGGGAGTAGAAATATGAATAAACTTTTTACCAGACGAACAGACAGATAGACAGACAGAATGAGCTAATGTAAACTTTGTAAACAGAAGAAGAGGTTGACAGAGAAAGCGATGGAGAGACAGCATTTAGAATGTCATTGAAAGAGATCCTATCCACATTAAAGAATGCCTATGAAAGAGATCCTATC
Source organism: Biomphalaria pfeifferi (assembly GCA_030265305.1). Lineage (NCBI taxonomy): Eukaryota > Metazoa > Mollusca > Gastropoda > Planorbidae > Biomphalaria > Biomphalaria pfeifferi. Next base: position 904,029 of record JASAOG010000105.1, on the reverse strand, counting down.
CACATTAAAGAATGTCATTGAAAGAGATCATATCCAATTCAGAAGACAAAGAGGAATGGGGGACAGATCTTGTGTTTTGCCTCAACGGTCCAACAGACTAAAGACAGGTGAAAAAAGTGAAGAAACTGAATTTCATCAATTTCAACTCTACACTTTTGACACGGTCATTATACAGTCGAATAAACAAGTCGGAAAAATGTGTGGTTGTTGTTCTGATAGTTGAACGAAAAAATAGATTTAACAGTGTATCGGTCAGAGTAATCATAAACAGTAGCGTAGCAAGGTAGAGTTCAATACATATTATACTATTTATTACATTTATTGTATGCAGTGGCGTTGGTCCACGGTTCAGGGCCCTACTCCAGTATGCTGAGTGTGATTGAACTTCACAATTTAGACATACTGTTAAATAATTGAGAGCATATTTCAAAGAGCAAAACACAGCAGAACGAGGCAGACAATAGATAAAGTACACATGTGCCTAAGAAAGAAGTCAAAACAAGATTCTCCAATTTCGGTTCATTTGAAAGTCACTGTTTCTTTGGTTAACCCGAAAACTTCCTTGGATTCACGTGTAACGTAAAGGGTACCGTAGACAGTTAAATTATTATGTATTGTTGGTCATAAGTACAGAAACCTGTATGAAACCGGTATAAATTGTCCTAACGGGCTCACGACAACAACAACAACATAACTTCCTGACTATATTATATTAACTTGTTTGTTCTATTTAACGGTGTATATCAAATGATACTAGTCTACCCACGGCGTAGCATACTCTAGTTCGACTTGCAGTAATAAAAAGTGATCTTTCCATGACTTCTTGGTCATAATACTTAAGTCCGGCCCTGCTATTTAGTGACGAGTGAAAACTACTTATTCTCCGTCCTCCCCTTTTTTTTTCGTCGTTAAATATACGTGGCGTAATTCTAGTCCGACTTGCAGAATTTAACGAGTGATCTTTTTATTTACTTCTTCTTGTCCAAACTTTTGAAGTATGACGAGAATTATATATATATTTAAATTTAACATTTAAACCTCTTTGTCACAGTTTTTTTTCACTTTGCCTTCATTGCTTAGGTTTTGATACCTTGTACTTTTGGCTCAATTAAACTCGTTCTTTATAGTATCCTTTTTTAACGTTTATATATATATAAATAAGGCTTGTCTTCGAGTCCGAAGATTAGTGAGGATTGCTATATTTCCCGTGGCTGGCAGCCCCAGCTGTGACCTACATATTTTGCCACAACTATTGCGAGCATAATACACGTGGTCGATTTAGTTTTTCTTTTCGCCATCTGCGTCTGTCCTCGGCAGCAGATTTTGTTATGGTCACAAAGGTATATCCCGCGGCCTCTAGCTGTCTTGTAAGGTCGCATGCAACCACGTGCTCTTTTCTATGTCAGTTAAGGAAAGTTGACGCCTTAGCTGGTCTTTGAAGCGTTTCCGTGTGGCGCCTCTGTTACGTCATATATATATATATATATATATATATATATATATATATATATATATATATATATATATATATACCCACACACACATGCGTACATAGGCATACACACATCTATATTGTTTCTTTTATTTTTTTACCTTCATATGACAATTTTTTATTTCCCTCTTGGAGATTTGGAACACTGTTTCCTCATTATCAAGGTGGCAATCGTGTCTGCTAGGTTCAGTATCTAGGGAGTTTTTTCTTTGCGACAATTTTTCTGTGATTATTATTTATTCACAGTGGTCTATTACAGTCGTGCAGAGGGGTTATGATATTCTTGGAAAAAACGTTTTTCTTAATAGTATCAAACTTTCAATAGTATATTTGTATGTTGACAACACAAGCATGTAGAATAGGAACAATAATGGTGGAGAATAATTGTTGCAACATTCGTCAAGCAATATCATATGTTCAATATTTCAACAAACTTTTGTATGAAGATTCACTTTTAAAAGTTAACATGTATGTGTATATATATGTGAATACATACATATTAACTTTTGAAAGTGAATCTTTATACACAAGTTTGTTGAAATAGCATGAGGTTATGTTTGAAGTTCAATATTAGAACAACAGTAGGAAACAAAATTTAAATAAAATTGTAAAAGTTGCCCTTGTTCTTATTTTGTTTTTTCTTTGTTTTGTTGTCTTGGGTTTCACGTGTTCACAATTTGATTTCTAATTTTGCTCTAAATCTTTTGACTTGCTGGCCTAATGCTCCATTTCAATTAGGTTTTCTGTTGAATCAAAAATATCTTTCATTTATTCCTTCCTACCTCGCTCCTTCTTGTAGATCAAATCTCTTGTTTTTGTCTCTTACAGTCACAAGGTGTTGCCCTGGTAGTTGGTAGTACTATCTTTAAATTGTTTTGACCTTGGTGATTTTCAAGGGGCACAACTGTATATCTTCTCATTCCCTAGAATTCTAATCTATAAACTTTAGTTTTAGTTGGTATAGTTTTGGATTACGGAAACTACACTAGGAATTATCACTATTAAAACCATTTAAATTTGGTTATTGGTGTACATTTGGTTTATTGGTAGATCCCTGTTAATACATTATATACCAAAGCACATTTATTTCCTTATATACATATACATGTGTTTCTTTATTTTAAAAAGATACTCTATTCACTCGTTATATTCTCTAATCGAATTTTATTATGTTTAAATATAGTAATTAAATTCTTATATGTTGCAATTTTTATGTACATAATGTACATTTTATTTTCTATCCTACATTGTATAATCCTTTTGTATAAGATCTATTTGAATTTTATTTAGGATTTTGTTGTCATAAATAGCTTTTAAATACAAGTTTCATATCAGTTGCCTATACTCTGCTAATAAAACCAAGTTCATATCTAAGTTTTTGTTTTACTTTTTGCTTTTGGTATTTTATTTAAAAATACTGCTAGACGAATGTACACCTTGGTCAAACTGTTGGCATTTAAAATGTTCGACAGAGTTTCTCTCACACTCGTAAAGTTTGGACACTCCCCAAACAAATGTTTTTCTGGTTTATGAATATCTATCCTACATAGTTTACATGTGTGTTTCTGGCCTGGCCTTACTCTTCTACTGTAAAGCGGTAATCTCGTAAAGCAGTCTGTAAGCCATCACCCATGCTTTGGGAATAATGTTTTTTAATGTGTAATTGCGTGACTATGTCTTGTGTAAAATGATCACCACTGTGTTAAATGTTATTAACGATCTTTATTTTGCATTACAGGGAGTCAATTTTTACCGTCATGTCGTATTATCAATTCAAAAATCTTATTGAGTGAATATATTCCGTCCTATTAAGCAAAAGAAAAATTACAGTAACAATTGAACAAAAACAAACATAGATCTTACAATAACTTTACTGGTAGAGTTCTATCATGCTTGCTTATTAATTTGTAGTAATAAAAATTCTAGCACGAATGTATTGAATACCTTTAAGACGATGTAGTTACACTTTTTCAGACTTACCTCCCTTTAATATTATAGATTCCATACTACAGTAGTAAGGTTTACACATTTTGAGCGGTTTTGTGCGAAATGTCAGTCCGTCTGTCCGTCCGTCCCATTTAGATCTCGTAAACTAGAAAAGATATTGAAAATTGGACATCACAATATTTTAGATCATTTAAAGTTCTGAAGCAAAGGCTACTATTTTTTTCTGAAAGCGAAAAATCTATTTTTTAAAATCAGTTATGCAAGTATTTTTTAAAGAGAAGAAGCTAATTAGTATGCATTATAAGTTAAACCTAATTCAAAATGAATAGTAATCTTATAATCTTCATTTTCCTGAACAATTTTTTTATGGCGGAAATTATTATTTTTTTATTTTTTTGAGGATTCGAATAAGAGATTGAGCCTTTTAAAAAAAAATAGATCAAATATAAGACATCAGTTAGGCCAGGGGAGGCTTGGTGGCTGAGAGGTATAGCGCTTGGCTACATGACACCCTCGTTAACAATAGACCACAAAAACAGATGCACTTTACATCATCTGTCCTATAGACCACAAGGTCTAAAAGGGGAACTAGTTAGGCCAGGTTCACATCTAACTTTACATTCACTTTTACCTATCCTTTGATCTTCGGGACCGTTGAGGCACTACACAAGATGTTAACCTTCTTTCTCCATTCTTATCTCTCATTAGTCTTTGATATAATTTCATTCGGATGTTCTTTCTGAAAATATTGAAGCCTGCCTGGGTAGACACACTTCCGGGGCCGATTTTGAGTTTGTGTTTCCACACACTCTGTCTTTTGTAACCTTGTTTACAAAGCTTTTAGATCTATGAATACTGTCTGGTTTTCTAGTCAGTGGCGTGACTAGGGTGCGGTCCTAACCAAGTAACACCCATTTGGGGGTGACACCCAGAAACCCTTCTGTTTTGCGTAGTGCATACTTGTCACCCTACAGATAGAAAATTTTTGGTTTCCCAGACCTGTCGAGACAGAGTTCAGCAAGTCTGGGGCAGTCAAAACGAATATGAGAAACTGTTTTCACTTATTCCCGCAGCGGGGCACCATGAATCAAAATTTGGCCTTAGCCGTGAGAAATATGAGCCAACAGGCAGTGTCCTGAACTGTGCTATAATAGCTTTCTGAGGCCTGGACAGCCTCCATTTTGGGAAAGTGCGGTCAGGGCGACTCCACGAGCTTTTTGGGACTCTGTTTTTGATTTATTGCAAGAGCATGATAAAGACTCGCAGCCTGTTAGGTGGGAGGTGTTTTCACTCCCTTGTGGGCCAAGAAGAAGGTTTTGTTTCCTCATCTGAGACTATAGCTCCAATGTATTTGAAACAGCTAACACTGGACAGCTTTTCACCTCCAATACTGATGCCCCTTTTAAAGCTTTGTTGGTTATTGATCATAATTTGGTAGCATTTTTTTGCATGCCATATGTTGCGGAAGTCTTGTCAATGCGCATTACCAAGTCTGCTAGTTCTTCTTCTGTCACTGCTAGGCCATCAATGTCATCAATGATTAGAAATTAGAGACCTTTAAAGTCAACATCTTGTTTCCCTTGCATGGCAACATCTCGTTTGGGCCTTTAGTCGTGGGCACAGGTGCAATGAACCTCTTTGCACTATGATTGCTACGTCACTGGTTGTAAGCATACATGTCTAGTATGAATATTATGAGTTTCGTAATAAAAAGTTTTGTGAAACTTATTTATGAAGTCCTTTTGTGGAGTATGTAATAAGTCTGTGACTAACAGGCACATATATAAAGACATATAGCATAACTATGTCAAAAAATAGGAAAATGATATGTTTAATCAGATGATGAATATATACATTGTGTATGTGATTCTAATAGAAATCGACTCGCAGATTTGGAATACGTTACATGATTTACAGTTTGTATGACAAAAGGTTAATACATTATCATTGAAATCAAGTAGGTCAGCAAAATATGTTAATCTCTTGAGAGTGACTCAATATAAACAAATAAGAATAGGTCGTTCTTTCGACTCAGTTCAGAAGCATTCTCTTGTTCTAAGTACTTTAGTGACGACGTTCTTAAGACTAGAAAAACATCGAGTTATATCACAAACTTACATACTAGCTGAGATGTTATTTTGAACGTCAAACCTGATACTGACACCCTACAATGGCATGCCACTCATTTACACTGGCAATATCACCAATATCATCTTTACTCTGACACCCCAAAATAATAGATGAAAGGCAGGAACACCAGAGCTCCAGCGGTATGACTACAACTGTCCAGTAGTTTATTAGAGATCATTCAGGAATATTAGTTTCATTAGATTACTTTATAAAATACCACAAGGCAAAATGCTAAGTCCGGCAAAATAGAAAAAAAAAGACTATAAGAAAATATGACTTAACATGCTTAAAATAAATATTACATATCAAAGCTACTAAGAATACACAATTCTTATCTCTCCTTTCCATTCGTAGCCGTTTCATCTATTAGTATTGTAAACCTATTCCCGCCTTACTAAATGACCTCTGGACTGTGTTAATGTGTTAAGGGACATTAGTTTCGACTTCTCGAGTGAGAGATTTAGCATTGTTTTTCTTTTTGCGTTTGTGAATCAGTGTATGTGAATTCGATATGGAGTAGGTAAAATGATTTCTTTTGCAGGGATTATTGACTCAATTTAAACTCGATAGACGAGAAGTCTTCAATCAGAGTGAACGGGAGCCAGGTCAGTTCTTTGATTTCCCTATTGTCTGACTCTCACGTATGAGAACATATATCTATAGTTATTATCTTCTCAATGAGGTCTTCTGCAAAACACAGCTAAAAACAACACAGCACATCTAAAACATCAAATTGACAACAAGAGCCTCAATAAACAAGGTGGCGGTTTATTTACAATTACATCAACAACAGCCAATAAACATAATTGGCTACAGTAACTTCAAATGCTTTGCTACACAACAGAACTGCCTAACTAATCACTACAAATCTCGTACAGCTACATTTTCGAGGACTCACTTCGTTGCACATAGTCCTTACTGCTTGATGTCCTGGACTCTACTGTCCTTTCTAACACACTGTCTCTCGTCTGTAGAGGCTTTTTGGTCGAATGACCATAACATTGGCCATATTGCGTGCATTAGCAGTAATGCCCCTTGTTCAACAGCCCTTGACCTGAATCGTGTGTGTCAGTAGGCCGCACACACATTAACCCTTTCAGTCTACCACTAACGTTATAACAATATATATATATATGTATTATATATTACAACTTATACATGACTGACGGAAGGAATAATACAAAACAAAAACAAATTGCGTTTTTTTCACTCATGCCGGGGATTGGTTGGGGGTGAGGGGGCTAACAATGTAAACTTTATTAGGGTATGTTGTGAACTTGGAAATTCTTCTTGATTTTTCAACATAATCATCTTTATACTTTCCAAATTAGACTATCTAAGATGAACTAAAACAATAAAGATAATAGGATAAGGAACATCTCTGAGTTCTTCGTAAAGTTACCGCATACAGCTGAGAACTAACATTAAAACAAATATAAATAACATTTGTTTTTTGTTAGAGTCTGACATATTCAACACAAACATTAAAATCGTACCCATCAGATGCCATCTTCTTTACACAGATCCCGCGAGAGCCGTGTATGGGGCCCTTGTATATTACCCGCACCTCGACCCAGACAAGCTGTCAGGCGCATGCGGCCTCGCAGCATGTAGCTTTGATGCTGAATTAACGGCGATAATCCCGGCACTACGTCACATAGGGGAAAACTACGTAGAAAGAAACCGTTGCGACTTCTGGTCACTGATTCTAGCTCCTGCCTCCAAGCCATGGCTGTTGTAATGGTCACTGATTCTAGCTCCTGCCTCCAAGCCATGGCTGTTGTAATGGTCACTGATTCTAGCTCCTGCCTCCAAGCCATGGCTGTTGTAATGGTCACTGATTCTAGCTTCTGCCTCCAAGCCATGGCTGTTGTTATGGTCACTGATTCTAACTCCTGCCCCCAAGCCATGGCTGTTGTAATGGTCACTGATTCTAGCTCTTGCCTCCAAACCATGGCTGTTGTAATGGTCACTGATTCTAGCTCCTGCCTCCAAGCCATGGCTGTTGTAATGGTCACTGATTCTAGCTCCTGCCTCCAAGCCATGGCTGTTTTAATGGTCACTGATTCTAACTCCTGCCCCCAAGCCATGGCTGTTGTAATGGTCACTGATTCTAGCTCTTGCCTCCAAACCATGGCTGTTGTAATGGTCACTGATTCTAGCTCCTGCCTCCAAGCCATGGCTGTTTTAATGGTCACTGATTCTAGTTCCTGCCTCCAAGCCATGGCTGTTGTAATGGTCACTGATTCTAGTTCCTGCCTCCAAGCCATGGCTGTTGTAATGGTCACTGATTCTAGCTTCTGCCTCTAAGCCATGGCTGGCTTGGGGGGTAAGTCACCTTTGGTAGAAGAGGCATTAGGCGCCGCAAATAATCTCCGCCTATTTATTGGAGCTGTCATCTTTATGCAGTGGGTGCCCTCGCACTGCGGCGTGGGGGATAACGAGGCGTCTGATGCTCTAACACGAGAAGGAGAACTGGCCGTGCCCACTTTCGTAGCCACAAGTACGTTTAACCAAGCTACAACATTAATCCGAGAGTGGGTACATGACAAGTGGTTGAAATCCTGGGATGGCTCCAACAAAGCCAGTGGAGTCTGGCAGCATTTGCGTCGCCCGACCGCGACAATCCATGTTGGAGGCTAAAAAGGTTGGAACAATCTATTATTGCGAAGTGTAGAACGGGGCACTGCGCTGTTGGTGCTTATTTTGCCCAGTTCCGACCAAATTTTGATGTCCGTTTTCGACACTGTGGAGAGTCGGTGGAAACAGTGATGCATCTCTTGCAAGAGTGTCAGCATCTCCAAGGTCTGCGGGTTAGTTTGTCTGCAGAGTCACTTGACCTGTATGGGAGCTTGAAGGCACTACGCCTAAAAGCAGAGTTTCTCGCCAAGCTCTACGGGAGGACTGATCCTTTAGCCTTGCCACCAATTGGAGTTCATCTCTCAGATAAGGTGTCCCCATCGTAGGTATATTTTTTTCTCCTTGGCTAATGGAAATATTTACCTTAGGTTTACGTATAATTTTGACAATGCATTTACTAAATGTTAAATTTATATATTCTTCATAATTTTAAATTACTAGTAAGACAACAGGCAATTTAACATTATTTGAAATTAGAACTTGTAGATATAACACTCTGCGACGCATTAAAGATATCTAGAGCTTGTGTTCATTCATAATCTGCCACTTTCAAATGGATGGCTATCAAGTGGTCGCAGGACTGGATGTAATGAAGATAGTTATGAAAAATATTCTAAAAAAGATTCAATAATACAAGTACAATAACGTGAAAATGCACCTGAATGATCACGGTTGACTGCGCAAGCAAACTGTTTAAAGGGTTAAGTAGGTCAAAATAGAAAGTAAACATAATATTCAGGGCGTCGTGCGAAACTTTGGATAAAAATTTTTTTTTAAGTAAAACACTCTTAAGGCAGTACTTGAAACATAAGTGCACAACACTAAGTGCCGTAGAATCAAAAGTGAAACATGTTTACATTTTATTGACTTTCGTTTCGCATATCTTTCTTGCTCACTACGCTCTGGTCAAGTCTCTTTTGTGCACCTGTGGGGACGGGGGGAGAGAGGGAGATATCTTTACATGCTGTCTTAAGGCGCACCTAACACAAGCGAACATCTTGTCAGGAATCTACCAATACGAGCTCTTTTGATAGACAACCTAATGCCACTTCTCAACACATCTTACATTTACACACAAAAAGTTAATTATTTTTATATTTATTTACAATGTTATCAACATGTTGCACTTATACCACTAATAACTTAAAGCTATTTGTTCTGAGCTATAACTTTATCTGATCGTTGCAAGTGTCAGTAGTCAGTTGAAACGTTTGCATGTTTTCATTATTTAAACTGTCTGTTCAATTTAACTAAGACTGTACAAGTCAATATTAAGTGAAATCAATTTACGACGTGATGTAAACACTGTCATGATGAAACCACTTGAAATACGGTACTCCTTCTTTTTCTTCGGACTCAAAGACAAACTTTATTATTATGGAACGAAATCGTTGCCATTTCCTTGACCTTTTGACTTTTAAAAATAAAATGAACACCTTTTTTGTTTCTTTTGTTACAGAAATGCAAGGATCCTTGTTATTAATGTTTCCATTTTTGAAAATACGAATGAGAGATTTAAAAAAAAAAGAAAACAAATAACTCCTTCAGTCACTAACAGTGTGAGTGTAGGTAAACTGAAATAGTTCGTAAACATCACTTCATATTGTAAATACACATAATTTTGGGAGATTCCATTTAGTGTCTCATTGTTATTATGTCTCTCGAAAAGAAAAAAAATGTTTTGTTTACAAATACGAAGGGCAGTAGAAACAAGCAACTATTGTTACATGGCTACATTAAGTTAATTGTGACATGGCTACTTTAATTTAATTGCATTTAATTTATCATGTTGAATAAATAAACTGTATGGTGAGGAAGAATAATAACACTATAAGCCATTGTTAATAGGCACATATTTGAATGACATTTCTATCAATGTATCTGAGTCAAGAAGTGAGAGTGGTGTACAAACGAGGTCTTGTTGGAGGGACTTTGTAATAATGATGTGTAAATACCGCTAGTTAATGTAATTAAACGTACAATCATAAGACAGAAAGAGACATTGAAAAGAAAACTAGATTCTTGAAACTTTGAACACACAAACAAAATTGTTCTAGATGAAATTAAATCATTAGTGACACGTCACAGTTTAAATATGAGAGCTATTCATTGTTAGTTCTACTCCCCAAGGGACTCTCTATTCTCCTGATCACAGACGAATACTATAAAAAGTTTAAAAACTCGAATGTACTAGAGTATTCGTATCCACCTCTTTACCGTCAAGCTATTAGTCTGTCTTTATTGCTGTTTGAGGACATATGTTTCCAGTTCACGTATTTTAGTCCCTAGATAATATGAAGCTAGAAAATCTAACTTCATACTTGTTTGAAGACTTCTGTAGACCGATGATAGGTGTGATTTCATTAAAGTCGTATGCATGTGTCGTGTTATCTAAGTTAATACTAGAAAAAAACAAAAAGAATATATGAGCCAAAGATTTGTAAAACAAGATAATATTTGGATAAGATGAATCTCTCCGTGAGTGTCGACAATGTTTTCAACGTGACTGAAAAGATTTCACTCCCCGGTCCTGATGTCAGTGATGAAGTTTTTTTTTTAATTCTTTATCACAAATGTTATAATTGCAAATATTCTTTCTCTAGTAGGAATCTTTGGAAGTATACTTAATATAATAATCTTATCTCGACATAGAATGCAAGACACAACGAATTTGGTTTTGTTGGCCATTTCTATTTGTGATTTAATGTTTTCACTTACACAAATATCGTTTAATTTTTTGAGATCCTCGACTTTGATTAACATCTGTGTTTCTCAATGGGCTCTTACTCTGCACTACCTTGGAATCGATCAGATTAATTCTCTTGCAATTATTACAAGCATCCACTTAGTGACTCTGGTTTCTATAGAAAGAATGGTTGCTGTTTGTTTTCCTTTTCAAGTCTCAAGAATTTTCACAATGTCTCGTATGAAGTGTATTATCATCGCTCTGATTTGTTTCAATATTTTGACGTTGGGGCCAATTTTTTGTATGAACGAATTGATTTCTATTGAATACTTCAACGTGACATTGCCATCTATAAAATACAGAGATTTTGTTGTAGAAAATATAAACACGTTCGTGAAATATTCCATCGTAATGAACCTCCTTCTCTTTGTCTGCTTCCCATTGTTTCTGATCTGTTTTAGTTCCTGTATCACAATATGCCATATCACAGTGACATCGAAGACTAAAACCACATTATCGTCAAGAGAAGCTATAGCGAAACGCTATAAAGAAATGAAATCAGTTAAAGTTATATTAATATTATGTGCGCTCATTGTGCTTCTCGTTCTTATTCCATTTTTTGTACAACAGATGATTTCTTTTGTCCTATTGGTTCCGATGTCTCAGAGGATGTTGAGCATAACATTTTATATCGTTAATCTACTGCTTCAAGTCAACTCTTCATTTAATTTTGTTATTTACGTTACAGGAAGTCCCAAATTTAAGAAGACTTTAGTGAAAATGTTTTTGAAACAAAAAGACGCTAAACTTAAAACTAAAACAAGTTCGTTTCATGATCTAACGTCATCTTAATTCCTTTTTAATTTGTCAGATTAATGTACGAATGTTACATGTGGTGGAATAAGTCCGCCGATCTGTCCGTTACATTTCCCGATGGGGACGATGGCCTGCGACCCCTAGGGGTAAAGTCTTAGAGCCACAACGTGGTAAATATTTTGTTGGTGTTATATAGACACATAGACAGGCACAAGCAAAACGCAAAGCTTAATGATTTCGTGGAAGAACAAATATTTAAAAAAGATTAATTAAAAAGAAATAAAATCAGCGAGTAAGGGGGGGGGGGGGGTGTACAGAATGATTTAGGATTTTATGATAACGTTTAAGATAATATCATCACTGGGATGTTGCTCATAAAACTCGAGTATAGTTTGCTTATTCGGATGTCTCTCACTTATCTGTTATTCAAGTTTCTTCTTCCCGGTGGGGTAAGCTGAAGCTCCGTTGTGCTTGGTTATTGAAAGAGATCACATGATCTGATTTTGTATTTTACAGACGAAGGAGTAGAGAGAATGTTAGCAACCATTTGATAGACTTCCACTGTTTGGACCGTCAAAATAATTTACATTAGGTCATCAACGCGTTCAAGAAAATATCATAATGTTTTGTTTTTTAACCCTTATGACACATCGGGACAATTTCTTGTCCATTTCTTTTTAAACTATCGTAATTTAAAATAAAATTAATGCAATATTTTTGGAACATCTATTATTTATCTCTAAGTGGTTACAGTGGAGAAAACTTTAAGGGTATGTAACTCGAGTTTGAAAGAGTAAAGTAAACATTTTAAATCCCTTTAAAAATATATTTATTTTACTACAACTCCTTGCGTAACTCTCAAAAACCATTATGGTGTATTTGGTTACAGATATAAATAAAAATTTTATACGACTATGTACATTTTATAAGCACGCACATTATATTATGTATGACTCATATTACTGCCTACAATTCAACAATGATAAACTTGTTTTTTTTTGCACACAATTTCAATTGTATATTTTATTGCAGATGAATAAACATATATCACTTATTGGGGCGTAGAACAATGGGTTTACTAGAATACTATACGATTTTGTTCACTAAGAAATGTGTTCGAAATGTCTCTTTCAACCAAACTAAAACATAAAGCGATGCATTTATTTTGCGCACAATTGTCTCATTGTTTTCACCACTACGTAATTGTCATCTTTAAACGCTGGTTTATTAATCTAATTGTACATACAATCATAGCCCCGAGAAAGCCTTTAATAAAGAAATTTGTGAGAAGGTTATTAATTAATGTTTTAAAACGTAGCCTCACTTCTGCAAACAAAGGAGGCCTGTCTGCCTGACTTTAGTGAAAAAAAAATATAGAAGTCAGTATCAAAATGTGCAAGGTTATCAATTACTCTATGGCCAAAGCAATCATCCTAATATTTCATGAATATAATTAAACACCTTATGTTTTATAATTAGATTTCGTTTGTTGTAAAACATTGTTAATAATATTTTTAATGTAGACGATATACGATTGCATGGTTTAAATAAATATTTTTACGAAGTATTGTTATCAAGTACACATGCATTATTTTATCAACATAAATACAACTAGCAAATTTACTTTTCAAAACTTAGAAAGGCTTGAGTTCACGAAATTCTAATTGGTTCCTAAAACCTAACATTAGTTGGAAAAAAGTGAAGACAGTTTTAATGAATTATTGTTTTATAGTTTTTTTATGTTTCAATTCCTTTTCTTGTAACATCATAACTGAAAAAAAAAATTTATATAGTTCTTCAAGACATCACAAAATGTCAGAGACTCTTTATCCAAATAAAAAAGGGCTGAAGTGAAAAGTCCACGTAACAAGAGAATTAAAGACAGACCAAGGAAACATCAATAATTATAACAGTTTGATCATGTAGATTTAGATAAATATTACGTAAAGTAGGACGCGGTTAGTGTCATTCAAATCAACGAGTTTGTGCACCAAAGATACAAATAAAGAAGTATTTCTGTTATGTTGCGGAATAACGTTTTTCAAACATCTAATTTTGCCATAGAGATTTTAAATTGTGCATTACCTTAATATTTCTATTTTGTTTGAAGTAACTACAAATTTTTTAAACTTTCATTTGCATTCACTATCTGCCTACGATGAATAACTTCAGCAATATTGATAAAGATTTCAATGGAAATCAAAGTGTTTCAGTTGATAGTTCCGATGTTAGTGATGAAGTTTATTATGTAATTCTTATTGTATACAATGTTGTTATAGCAAATATTCTTTCCTTAGTAGAAATCATGGGGAGTATACTTAATATAATAATTTTCTCTCAACATAAAATGCAGGACACAACCAATCTGGTTTTGTTTGCCATTTCTGTTTGTGACTTAATTTATGCTGTGACATAAATATATTTTAATTTCACTTTTTCGGCTTCATTATTTAATTTCTACCTGGCTCAATGGGTAACGGTTATTCGTTTTCTTGGCTTTGATCAAACTAATTACCTTGCAGCCCTTACAAGCATCCATTTAGTGACTCGAGTTACTATTAAACGAAGGCTTGCTGTTTGCTTTCCTTTTCATGTCTCTAGAATCTTGACACATTCACGTCTGAAAATTGTCATCATTTTTCTTGTAGTTTGTAATATTTGTGTTATAAGTCCTGATTGTTTTTAAGGTTGATTTGTCTTATATTAAATATAACAACATGACATTACCAAATTTAAAATACAGAGAGTTTATTTATCAAAACGTCTACGTATATTTAAAATATGTCATCGTAATAAATATCTTGCACTTTGTATGTTGTCCTTTGTTTATTATAAGCTTCTGCACCTGTGTAACTATATTTCAAATCTCTATAACATCAAACTCTACAACAATATTGTCTTCCAAGGAAGTTATCATCGAACGTCAAAAAGAAATGAAATCTGTTAAAATAGTTTGAATAATGTGTTTTTTAATTGTGTTTCTTGTTTTGATTCCTTTCTTTTTACACCAGATGCTTCTATATGTTTCCTCTGTTCCAATAACTCGAAAGATGTCCAATATAACATTTTCAATTGTCAATCTACTTCTTCAAATAAACTCTTTATTTAATTTTGTTATTTATGTCACAGGGAGTTCCAAATTTAAAACAACTTTTGTGAAAGTTTTTTTCACACCCAGAGTCTAATGTAAATGCAAACAATATTGTTGTAAGAATGTATAGATTCATTAAAATACTAGGCCCTATTATTTCTTGTTTAATTCTTGTTTGCTATTTTTCAGTTTTCTTATTAAAAATATGTGATTTTATAAAATTATTAAATCAGCCATTATATTTGTTTATTTGTGCTTGATATATTTGTAAGTTACCACTGATTGACACATTCATTGATCATGAGATCTCTTAATTAAACTCACGAGCGTATCCGCATCAAGTTTCGTACACAGGTTGTTTTTACCTCTTAGGTGCTCACTAAGAACGGCTTTTGACAGATTCGCAACCTGACGACCGCAATTCGCTGAAAAAACGCTGGCTCTTTTTAACCTTTGCATTTTTTACAATAAAAATGTTCCCAAAAGGCCGGAGAGACTACAAAGAAAGTAATTTACGAAATATCGCAAGAATTTCGTATCTTTAAAGCAATTTTTGTCCTTCTTCCCTGAGTCTCACTAATTTGTGTAGGTTAGACACGGTCGAAATAAAAAGAAAAACAATCTTATTACCATTAATGAGATAGATCTAGTCTTTTTTTTTAAGAGAGAGAGAGAAAGAGAGAGAGAGAGAGAGGAACGTCTGTAATTTATAATAAAAGATAAGATATGGTAGTTTGTAATAAGTTTAAAAAAAAGGTAATCCTGGTGGCATTAAAAAGTTAAATCTAGATCAAGTGTCGTTTCGCTACATTCAAATGGGGTGACATAAACTATTACAGTAAGGTCTAAAAGAGGAAATGGATATTTCTTTTTATTTAGAAATAAAAAATACACCAAATAAATGTAGACAGGGAAACGGAAATTACGATGCGCAGGTTAAAAGAAAACAAAATGGGAGTTCCAGAGAGCGAAGAGAGAGAGAGAGAGAGACAGACAGACAGACAGAAAAGGAAATAGAGAAAGGGTCATAAAATTTTATAGTAACAGGTACACAAATTCACCAGCTAAAATGTATGTTAGATAGATAGATAATTATCAGTATAAAGATTGGGAACAAATCAACGGTGTGTACTGCTAGTATACAAATATAAGAGACTTGAGGACCTTGTGATTTGGCCAAAGAGTTTTAATTTTTCGCCTTTTGTACAATATATTAATACTTCTTCTAATCTCTTTATTTGTGATGTGTCATCTTTAAGTGATACCTAGAATCTTCTGCAGCATCTTATTTCCATTGCTAGGATCCTCTTCTGCTGTCAGCATCTAAGATTCGCAAGCATATAAGAATATGGCCGTGACCAGAGAGCGCATTAGTCTAATGTATTGTCAAGAGCATGTCTTTGTTTGACCATAAATATATAACTAGGCATGAATAATCTACACTTATAACATTATCAATTAAAACACTCGTTAAATGCGTTTCAAAGTACACAAAATAAAATACACCATATTCTCTTCACGAGCAATGTTTATAGCTCAACCAAAGCTTACAGATATAAATAAATAAGATATTAATAAAATAGGAATTTAGTCAATATAAAATTCGAAAACATTTTAAAGATTTTAAAGTGTATAACACAACTCTCTACTATGTATTAACTTCAAGTAACTGTGCAAAAATAGTATAGTTATAGTATAGAGTTTGCTCATCCTGGTTCAATAATGGTCACCTTCGACATCCAATGGGACGAGGGCTTTCCAATGCGGTTTTTTTGTTTCCTTATGTATTTGGTGAGACCTATTTGAGCCCGAATGTTTGACTGCATACTGAGCAGAATATTCCAGCTGGAAGTTATTTCAGTCGCCTAGATTTTCTTCTCTGTAAGCCTTTCTTTATCCAAGACTACGGGATAGGCAATAAAATGTCACAGCTTTAAGTGCAGTAGGAAAAAAGTAGGCCTCAAAAAAAAACACACAAAAAAAAGACACCATAAGTACTTAAAATAAGCAACTACCAAAATGGAGACATAGAACTGGATTCTCATACCATAAATTTAGTTTTATATACCTTGGCTAAAAGGGCAGTAGCTCCTTATGATATAAACAGACAGACAAAAATTTATTTTCAATAATTTTGATTATTTATATTGTAGGAACAAAAATGAATCACTTTATTAAAACATATCTCAGCAATAAAATAATTTGTGGTGAAAAATATTTTTTAGTTCTTAACTTTCGAATCTCTTTTATGAAAAATAATGTTTCTGAATGTTGTTTTAAATTTGGGACTACTTGTCACGTAAATAACAAAATTAAAAGAAGAGTTTATCTGAGCAAGTAGATTTACAATCCAGAAAAATATCTTAAATTGTTTTTTAGATATTCGGACTAAAGCAAATGTAAAAAGTATTTGTTGAACGAAAAATGGAATTAAAACAAGAAACATAATGAAAACACAAATAATTAAAACAATTTTAACAGATTTCATTTCTTTTTTACGTTTAGCGAGAGCTTCTTTTGAAAATATTGAGGCTTTAGTTTTTGATGTTATAGAAATATGAAATATTGTTAGACTCGTACAAAAAAATATAACACAGAAGGGTAGTAAAGTTAAGAATAAAATTATTGTTATAATGGAATACTTATGTAAAAAGTCAAAGTTTCGATAATATAAATCTCCATATCTTAGAGCTGGTATTGTTACGTTATTGTATTGAATATAATACATTTCATAACTGAAAAAAGAAGGAGTTTGTAAAATAATGTTACAAAAAACTATTCCCACAATAATACATTTCATTCGAAATAAAGTAAAAACTCTGGAAACATGAAATGGAAAACATATAGCAACCATTCTTTCAATAGAAACTAAAGTCACTAAATGGATACTAGCAATAACTGCCAAAACATTTAATCTACTAAAAATTAGGTTTTCTGTTATAAAAACCCATTGTAAAATATACCAGTGTATAAAAAATGCAGACTCAGACAAAATAAATGATATTTGTGTAATAGAATAAATTAAGTCACAAATAGAAATAAATAACAGTACTGTATTAGTTGTGTCCTGCATTTTATGATAAGATAAAATGATTATATTAAGTATGCTTCCTAATATTCCCAATAGAGAAAGAATATTTGCTATAACAACATTGGTGACAAAAAGAATTACCACATAAATGTCATCACTAACATCAGAACTAGCGGGTGAAACTATCTGAGTCAGATTGAAAGTAATATCAATTGTCCTGGAACTGTTCATTGTACTTCACCATAAAATTTCAGTCAATAAGGATGAGATCTATTTGTATTAACCTAAAATAAAATTAAAATATAATATTTTGACAATCCAAAAAAATATCTTAGATTTTCTAAAAGATATTTGAACTAAACCAAAATTAAAGAGTATCTGTTGAATGAAAAGTGGAATTAGGACAAGAAACAAAAGCAGAACACAAATAATTAAAACTATTTTTACAGATTTCATTTCTTTTTAACGTTTAGCGATAATATCTTTTGAAGATAATGTAACTCGAGTTTTAGATGTTATAGAAATATGAAAATAATGTCAGACAGGTACAAATACAAAAAACACAGAAAGGGAGTTAAGTTAAGATTAAAATTGATGTTTTAATGGAATAGTTCTTTAAAAAGTCGAAATTTTTAGAATATAAATTTCCATATCTTAGAACTGGTATTGTCACGTTTTTGTAGTCAATATAATACATCTCAATACTGAAAAAAGAAGGAGTTTGTAAAACTATGTTACAAAAAACTATAGCAACAATAATACATTTCATTCGAAGTAAAGTAAAGACTCTGGAAACCAGAAACATGAAAAGGAAAACAGACAGCAACCATTCTTTCAATAGAAACTAAAGTCACCAAATAGATACTAGCAATAACTGCACAAAAATTGAATTGCTTAAAGATGAGGTAGTTTGTTACTGCAGCCCATTGATAAACATACCAATGCATAAAATATGGAGATTCAGACAAAGTAAAGGATATTTGTGTAGCGGAGAAACTTAAGTCACAAATAGAAATAGCCAGCAAAACTACATTAGTTGTATCATGCATTCCATGATAAGATAAAATGACTATATTAAGTATACTTCCCGTGATTCCTAAGAAAGAAAGAATATTTGCTATAATCTAATTGGGGACAAAAAGTAACACTAACATCAGAACTAGTTAATGAAACACTTTGAGTCAGATTGAAAGTAATGTCTGTCATCCTGGAATTATTCATTGTACGAAACTAGTCAATATGGATGGTTTCTTTTTTTAATCACTAGCTTATGTTTACCTGAAAATAAAAGTAAAATGTAATATTGAAAAGATATCTAACAGAAATAAACAAATAATAAATGAATAAATATATAAAATAAATAAAGTTCACCGCCATAGTTTGCTTAAAAAGTATAAATATTTTGGCATTGATGGTCCATTGCATCAGTGGATTAAGGATTTTCTTGTCTAGAACCAGATTCTAGATATATTCTATATTCTGGATATAGTCTAGACTTATAAAGTAGATCGAGCGATTACGATCAGGATTAGTAGTAGTAGAGGGTAATAGTGTACTATACTGCTTGGGAAACCTGTTTAGTTGTGTGGGCTAATTATTATAAAATTCCCTAGCACATCTACTCCAATATATTAATGGAAATTGTTGGGAAGAAGTAGGTATCTTGGAGCAGTAGGGTCACTGGGGGGGGGGGGGGGGGAGGCGTGCGGTCCGCACCTGTCGACACCATTTTAAGGGTGACAACCAAGTTGCAAAAATTATTTCTTGGCAAAAGCAGACACATTGGAAAACAAACGAAATTCTCTAGATATATGCTTAAATATGCTTAGACACATCTAGATGGTAGTTTAAGTGTAAATGACACAGCACAACGTCATACCATAACAAAGGAAACCTGCTCAGGTGATGTTAAGTCTGTTTCTAATTTTATTTAAATATCGTCATAAAATTTGCAACAACATTTCTATATATGTCAAAAACAGTGGAATTTTACATTTGAGTAAAAATCAATCAAAGTAGTTAATCAGCTTACTGAATTAGTTCAACAAAAAGAAGTGTTCATTGGAACATATTTGAAGAAAATTGATTGGGGAGCTACCTGAGCTACCGCACCAAGTGCCACCGACACTGTATCGGGAGGTTTTCATGCTGTCCTTAGGTGATCAGTTACTTATTCCAGAAGAGTAAGAGGATTCATATGAAAGACAACGTATTGCACTGTTTGCTTTTATGTGAAAAAAAAACACCAAATGATTTTTAAAAATGTATTACTTTCAACGATCAAAACAATACTATGGCTTGAATATTACTTGACCATCGGTGAATTGGATGAGGGCGACTCTGTTTTTTTTTGTGATAACACAAACTCTCTTTGTAATCTTGTTTTATAATAGAAATAAAATAAAGGTGGCAAGATATAAGTTTTATTTTCCTCCAGTCTCCAATCCATGTAATAATCCAGGTAATAAGTCTAGCTTTGGACTTGTGTAACGTTGGATGTTGGGGTCTTGTCATATCATTATTTAGTAGCTAGTGTGACATGTATTAGTTGGAAGCACCTAGCACACGGTATATTCATGCTCATGATATTTCACGTGAGAAACAAGCGTCCACAGTTGAATCTCGTTTTGGGGTGTCAATCACATGGTCAGAATTCAGTAGACGCCATGGCCATCAAAGAAGACTGACGTGTATTATATTAAGTTGAGATTATTGCCAGATATGTACTTGTTGAATTTCCTTTTGGATTACATGGAAGATATGTTATATGATTCATTGTTGGCTGAAGCTGCCAGTATATTGTGATTTATCTTGTTTTAATAAATGCGTATCTGCTAAGTCATACTTGAATCAGTGAATTTTAATACATGTTGTGTTGTGCTAATTGCAGTTGATATACATGACAACAAGTAGTACAACAAATAGGGTGTTAAGAAGAATATTTATAACTCAACCGACATCATGACAATACCAGAAGAGGTATTAAAATAAAACAAGAATTTATCATTCGAATAACATTTACAGGGCTACACTCTTGGTAGTTGAGGAGGGTGGGGGAATATTTATCTCTATGGGTATACAATTACTTCTGAAATCATGGAGCTCCCTAAATTTTGTTTATCATTTAAGTCTGCATAAAAAAAAGTGAAATAGGGTCTTTAGAGCGGACTTATTGCCTGTGTGAAAAAGTAGCTGGGCTTTTTTGTCATGCAAGCAGAACATGTTGGTTGTATTTGTAAGCTCATAAGGTTTTTTTAACCCAAAAAATCCTGTCCTAACCCCAGGCAGGACACTTAGCGGGTTGGTACACCTGTTACGAAGATATAGGTGAGTTTGGTTTAAAGCAGTCATTTTTAGTCCATGTTAATAACTTAACACTAGAAAAGAACACGTATCTCCTAAATTCACTAACAGTGCATATTGAATGTAAATATCAAAATATAAATATAAAGAAATATTACCCAAAGTCAGTGTACACTTTAGATACGCACACACTTTATTTTATTTTACTAATACTATTAAATACAGACACATAATTAATAAAAATCGTTATATATAATTGTTTTACTTGCAATGATTAGCAGTAGATAGCAAGTTAGATGTGACTTTTAAATTGTGTTTAAGTACAAAATAAACTAAGTAATTTGTGAGCCAACCTATTGTACAAAGACTGTTCACAATGATATAGAATACATTCATGAGGTCTTAAACAATGAAACTGATTCATAGACTGCTATTTGTTTTGTACAATGGAATCCTTGTTGTAAGTCAACTAGAGAAGGTAATGATTTGGTTGTTCAAGTCTCTGTACGTGTTAACATGAAACTGAAACTTTACTAAAGAAGTTTTGTGTTCGACACAATTGTCTTGAAACACTGGACATAGAAGACTTACAACCGATGAAGTAATTAGGACAAAGAAGTCTTGCATATAACAGCAACTGGTCTTTAGTACTGTTAACAAAGAAACTCTGCATGTCTAATACTAATAATGATGACAATGTCGTCAAAGAAAGCGTTTCTATTGACCGACATTTTTATTTGTTTATTTGTTGATCGTTGTAAGGTATTTGATTTTAAAATGATAAAACGTTTATATATAGACTATGGATGTAATGTCAATACATAAACACATACGTATATTATGTAATCTGTATTATTACCACCAAGAACATTAATAAAATACATAAATACATAAATGAAATCCAATATATTAAGTGCTATTTTCACTATGCAGGAAAGTTTGGAAGAAACTAATCACTATACTTATGTTTAAATTGGTTTTATTGTGTTATTAGCAATACTTTTTTTAAAATGAAATATTGTTATAAATGAGAAAAGTGGGAGGGGGTCCATGACAAATTAAACAATATGTTACCTGCGAACAAAGCAACTGCGAAGCCTGTGGGTAGTGCTAGTGTACAATATGGATCAATGTCATGTATTAGAGTACTTTTGTTATGTGCTGGTGAGTGTGAATGATTATCTGTTAGTAAAAAATCTGTGAACATAAAGGTCTTGTGAATAGTTTCTTCTCTTCGAGTGTCATCTATGAGTATGTGTATTATAGATGTATGTAAGCTATTCCGATATCTGTGGAAAGGCGATATACAACATTATTGTAAAATATATTATGTTATCATTAACTTATCTCTAAGACTATATTAAGAAGACAATGTACGAACACCAACTACAGCAAAACAAGAACTTTAATATCCTCAAAAAACATGTGTTCAATAACACACTGAATAAAGTTAAAACAACTAGAAACACAAGTACATCTATCCTGGACTGGAAACAAAGACCACATTAACAAAATAAATTCTCAGAAAGGAAAACTGAACCATTCAGTTCAAATCATGTACATACTGTTTACATTCATACCCCGTAAATACTTAAACAAAGGGATACGATATCATTCCAAAATTATTACAAAAATATAATTCATATAGTCTCGCCATAACTGTCACAGACAGGTTCAATATAAACATGTATAAAAACTGTAGTTGGTTTTATTTATTTTTATTTATATATATTAAATATAAATTCATCTTAAATTCAGATGACTGTGCAGTTACGTTGGCGACTTTCCCCATATCTAATGCAGACAAAGCCTCGAGTTCACTTCTAGTTCGCCTTGTGTGCCTGTCTTAAATACAGATTTGTCTTTGGGTCTAAAATTTGTGTCTCGCAGTATTTGAGAGAGCTGCCAACTACTTTCCATTATGCTAGTGAGGACGGCATGGCTCATGAGTTGATCTTTACAACGCTTAGAGAGGCACGCCGTTCGCCAAAAAAGATCGCCTTTGTCATGCGGTCGACTCCCATCCAACAGCAGAACAAAGTGATTTGTAATGTAGACGTGCCGCGGTACCAGTGTATTATGGAGTGAAGGCACCTTTGACAAAAAGCAATCTAGGAGCCATAATTGCCTTAGACAGAGCATCCACATCTCATAGCCATACATGTGTGTCGTGAGAACCGCTGATTTAGAAACATAAATTTTTGCTGCTAATTGAAGAGACCTATTCCGCCATACTCTCAGTTGAAGACTGTTAGGCTTAGTCAGACGATTGTCGACCTGACAAAACGAATAAAATAAAAATAACTAATTAGTTAATTAATTATTGGTAATATAGTAAGTAGCTCGGTATCGAACAAGGGAATGGAATTGTATTTGACTGATGTGGTGGTATAGGTTGAATTTGTTCCCTTTATACTTTGCTTTAAAGTTTGAGGAAAATAATATATAACTATAAAACCTTCTATTTTCCATTATCTCTTATCTAGTAAACTAGTTATTACTTTAGATTTAGGAGGCTACAGCCATGTAATTTGACTTTGTTTTCTACGAATGCATTTAAAAAGCAATAACGATCATATTTACCCAGACACCTCCTTCTTCTCCCCCACCCCCTTTCCCAACTGGTCTAGACAAGTGATAGGATCATAGCGTATTATCATTACCGGATCATGACACTGGCGGATCCAGGGGTAGGGGCGGTAGGAGCGATCGCCCTCCCCCCACTCGGCCGACCCCCCCCCCCCTCTTGTGGGGGGACGGACGACTTTTAGTAAAGAAATCACACAATTAATAATATAAACTAATTATTTATATTTCAACATATTTTTAGATTATTTCCCACCCCCCTCTAGTATGTTGGTCGATTTGGTGGGATGGGGAGGTGGCGATAGCATCAATCCCGCCCCCCCCCCATAAACTTTCGGGTGGGGGGGCGGTCCAATTTATTTGTAGAAATCACAGCTTGTCAACGAAATCAATTAAATATTTATATAATTAAAACTTGTTATTGATATTTTAACCGATATTTATATTATGTCGTTCCCCTGTTAGCCGATTGGGGGGGGGGGGGAACATATGTAGCCTTTCCAACCTAAACCCTTGGAGTGGCGAGAAGCGGCCCTACTTTTAATTAGTAATCATAGTTTGTGAACAAAATTAGTTGAATTACAATATAATTTTTATATTATGTTGCTACACTTCTGGTATCTTAGCCGATTCGGTGAAGTGGAGGGGGGGGGCGATAGCTTATGCTGCCCTCCCCTCTTTAGCCCTCTGAATGGGGTGGGGCGGTCCTATTTTTATGGAGAAATCATAGTTTTTGAACAAAATTAGTTGAATATCTATATAATATGAACTATATATTGATGTTTCAATCCATTTGTATATAATGTCGGACACACGATCTGATCTCAAATTTTATCATAAGTAAATATAAAATGAAAAAGGGTTGTTCCAGGTGGAAGGGGCGATACATGTGATCGCCTTCCACCCATTGGACAAACCAATACTTTTTTCTTTTTGTACTTTAGATAAGAAATTACAAAATAAAAAAAAGTGTCACCAATATAATTTATATATGCTATAATTTGAATTCTTTTA
The DNA here is from genome assembly GCA_030265305.1 of Biomphalaria pfeifferi. Taxonomy (NCBI): domain Eukaryota; kingdom Metazoa; phylum Mollusca; class Gastropoda; family Planorbidae; genus Biomphalaria; species Biomphalaria pfeifferi. The sequence goes on along the minus strand of JASAOG010000105.1, from coordinate 879,293 downwards.
TCGAGTCGCCCCACCCCCTATTCTTTAATGCCAAATGCAATCATTAGCAGAAATTATAAAAAGGAGTGAGGTTTAACGTTTTCACTCTACTGCCCTCTCCCCTTTCCACATGAAAAGATGACGTTTTAAAACAGAAAAGTCAAATGTAGCGACAGAGTTTATGTCATTGTATACGACTTTATCTTAGTTATTTTATGAAAGAATTTGTTTTGGAAAATTTAGAATTCATACGAAATTTCTCATTTTAAGAGTAACAATTGAGATGAGGTCTGAGCCCAAATATTATTTTCCTAGTCATCTTTTCAACCTTTACTCAAACTGATATTTTTCTGTTGTAAAAAAAATTTGGACAATAACTCACAATTTATGCTTGAATACTAAAAATGCAAAAAATTTTGAGTAAAATCTAATTGGTTCACTTAATTTCTCTTCTCACTTCCACTTAATAGGATGAATAATAAGATGTAGATGTTAGGAAAATGCCTTTTCTGCAGGGAAGAATGCAAGAAAACTATTTTGGCTTACAGCGCTCCACCAGACCCCCTAGCTGTCAAGAATAAGGTCTCAGACCCCCCAGACCCACTAGCTATCTAGGGAAAGGCCTTAACATGGCTTTTTTTCAAATAATTTTTTTGCGATCCTCAAAGCATTAATCGAAATAATTGTGAGGTATCTTATTTTTTCAAGGAACAAATCGGTTGTATTTGCAATGTAGTAAGGGCCTATAAATTCATATTATATTTTCAAGTAAAACATTATTCAAAAGATCCTTTTTTTGAATAGGATAAAAATGAGCTGTGGATGTCAGGAGAATGCGGTACTGCAGTGAAGAAAGAAAAAAAACGATTTTGGCATCGGGGCTTCGCCCCGATCTCCACTGGTGGAGCTTACAGCACTCCCCCAGACCCCCTAGATGTCAAGAGAAAGGCCTCAATGTGGCTGTTTTTGTCTGCTTTTTTCGCCGAAGGCTGCGAAACACTGCTTTTTTAAACATTCTAATATATATATATTATATATACTGTAAGCGCGTTTATGCTTAGGGTTAGGGTTTACTGGATGTTAGGGTTTGTAAAAAAATCGCCCCCCCCCCATTCCGAAGTTCTGGATCCGCTAGTGGTACATGATGACCAAGGGTTTTACTTAAAGACGCTCTTTACCTTATCGGTTGGGATTTTACTCGATTATCCCACGTGCCAATTTTATATATCTAATTTATGGTAAAACATCAGTGTCATTAAAGCTAAACTCGACCTTTTTGCAGCCTGACATTTCACAAGTATCTGAACTTACACTACAGTCATGTGCTACAGCTTTGTACTAGAACTTCAAGTCACGACTCCATTCTACAACCCATTACCTCGCCTAAACCGCTGAACTGCCCTAGTTGTAGACAAATTCTCCTGTCACCTGCTACAGCTGAGTTCCACCTCTACCGACGCCTTCAATGCTAGTCGTCAACCCTCTCAGCTAAGAGGCAGTCTTAGCAGCACAGGAGAGTATAGATAAGAAAAAGGGTTATCGCTGACACTCTTACTATTCGCCCAGTGCATTTTGTGACGACAACAATATCAATCGAGATATTTACTCTGTCTTTAGTTCATTACGTCCCAATGTAAATGTATTCCACCCCCCCTTTCAATTCAATATATAAAACTGTGTGTTTTTATGTTTAATTTTCAATCTAATAGTTGATGATTTTTCGAATCATTAGTAATGAGCTTGTATGTAAATATAGGCTAATACAAATGTGTAGTTTTCTTTGTAGCTCTACAAACCACACAACAAGCCGACACCTCATACAAACACTTATCACACCAGGTGTGTTATTAGTCTTACAGGTTGGATCTCTTTCTTATCAGGTTGGATCTCTGTCTTACCAGGTTGGATCTCTGTCTTGCCAGGTTGGATCTCTGTCTTAACAGGTTGGTTCAGTGGCGTCACTAGCGGGGGTGTGGGCCGCACCGGGTGACATCAAAAAGGGGTGGAAAATAGTGGGGAAAATGCAATTTTGCAATAGAAGACAATAGAAAAATTAAATGTCAGTGGCTAGATACCCGAACATATATATGTCTAAATTTTATTTTCTACAAAACATTGGCAGCTAGACTTACGATACAAAAATGACTAAGAAATTATTACTAGCTTTGAAGTAAAAATAAAACAAAAATGTGGGTACATCTTGATTGGGTTGGTATCACATTGTTTCTAGCAAAGCAGAATTCGACACACAAAAAAAACAACCATCAAAATGGGTGACCTGTCAAAATGGCGCAGACAATTAGCGCCGACAAAATAGCTCGAAATTTCCCGCCAAAATAGCGCGGACATATATGATGTGTATAATAGTACCGGATTTTTAGTAATTTAATATCCTGGGCATCATTTTGTTGATGTCTCGATCTTTTTCAATATTAAAGATCTGAAAGTATGCCATATTTTCAGAGAACGAGAGTACTTTAGATTTTATACCATTCCCCTTTTTCACTGAGAACAAGATTCTGAGGTACAATGCTGGAGAAGGAAGTAACGCTGAAAGCAAGACAAAGTACCTCCAACTTGACGGACTTGCAGCTATATTGCCAATGTACGGAAACAAGCCTGTGATGGAATTTCTACTTGACATTGTGTGTGTTTGTAAATTTGACAAGTATCTTTGCGTGTTTTCGAAGTACACTTTTATAATGTAAATAAATGCTATATTTTAAAATTATTCATATTACCTTATTATGATTTTTGCTTATTTATGTTTAAGATATGTAAAGTGTTTCCTGCAAAATGACATAACATTGAAACATAACAAAACATGACATAACATTAAAACAAAAAAAAAATGGCTGTATTCATATTTTACGATATCTAAAGTATTTCTTTCAAAATGACTAATATTTTTTCTGCGCTATTTTTGTTCGCGCTATTTTCTTCGCGCTATTTTTGACGGGGTACCATCAAAATGAGTTCATAAATATAGGTCTAATTGTTACGCAAACCACTTAAAAGATACATACTTATCAGAGACACACAGGTTACAAGATACTTTGATATATCGTAATCTCTATTACACTTACCCGACTACACTGATTAGATATCGGAACTTAAAATTTATAGATTTTAAAAGGGAACAAACTGATCAGGTCAGTTCTAATATCTTTCAATGTATTGAGAGCGATGATGTGTAGAAATCAGAGATATGACAATGGAGTTCAATCGTCTGGAAGAGTACAAGCAATTGTGTGAACCCTCATACACGTTATAGTTTATGGATGTTTCACTTTGTTTATGTCATCAACATTTTTTTTTCAGAAAATACTTTAGATTTCGATTTTTTTGGAACCATTGAAATATTTTTTTTTACCAACAGACACGCATCTCTGTGACCATTGCCAGATGTCTTTAATTTTACAAATCTTTGCTTTAATTTGTTTTGAGCAAATGTATTGGAAAGAGAGCGATAAAAGTTCATTGAATTCATTGAAACTAAAGAGCTAACTATGAAAAAAAGTGGTGGACAAGTTGAAGGTGCTTAATTTTTTTATTTATCATAAGCATGACAATAGCGCCAAATGTTACTTAGAGAGTTCTTCTCAAATAGCAACAAGAAGAAAATGTCAGAAGAACTAGATAGATATATCTAACGATGCCAGACTCAGTATTGAAACAAAGTTATAGACGTCAATACCTGAATCCATCAATAGCTTTTTATGCTGAGCTTTAACTTTAACTAGAAAATACAGATGTAGTAGATACATTTGAATCTATTCAACCAAATACGTTTTATTTCACAGTCGATATACTTTTGTTGAAGTTTGCTTTAAAAGAAAAGTCCTTGTTGAAGACAGGCGCAGAAGACGAAAACTTAAATAGACCGACGGCGAACAACGACTTTGTCGGCATGAGATGCGTGAAAATATACAGGTCGCAATTGGGTTAGCGTAGTCATGTTAATCACTGCACTCACACTTAATCTTCAGAATCGAAGACATTGCCATTCAGTATTTATGATGATTTACCAAACAAGGAAATCATTTGACCACTTAGTGAGGTTGTGACAAAGCGTCGCTTGAGGTTTGCGGGACATGTTCTCCGACCAAATGAACTACGCATAGCAAGAGTTAGAATGAAAAGGAGGCCAATACGAGGAAAGTGCAAAACAGGTACATCCTCGTATAACTTGGCGCCATACCTTCATGGAGGACCTCAGAACAGTGGACACCAAGTGGGAGGAGGCTTCAGACATAGCCAGTGACAGATATTTGTGGAGACAGCTTGTTGCCTAATGCGCCGAACGGCGCGGGAGGACCTAAGTAGGTAAGAGAAGTGACCACAATTTGATATTTGAATAGAAATACTAAAGAGTTAGAGAACATCTAGGGCAGAAAAGTTGAACTAATAGAAACTCAAATCTCGACAGTAGAACCAATCTAAGAGTTCGTGTCTTACCATCTGCGTATCTGTGGCGTGATTTGAACGATGCTTTTGAACATTAACTTTCATTAAGTACTATTGGTGATGGACAAAGAACACGGAGTTTTTCATATCGATGCATTTTGATCGAGTGCAAATGAAATAGTAGAAGATATTTGGCTTTGATGACGTTATTGATAAGTTTGCAAGTTTGAACTCTAGAATGGAAACTTTTATTCCTAGATCATTGAATTACTTAGTCGCTTGAAAATATGAAGTGTATACAGTTTGTTTTTTTCGTACCTTTTAATGTATTTGAAGAAAGTTTGATGTCGTTACAAATATGTCAGTAGAATATAGAATATTTTCCGTAAGAACCTCTATATTTTATCCTATCTTATCTTGACATTTTCTAATTTTAATACATGTAAAAACTATTGATAAATTGTCATAAAATAACTTTCAAAATAAAACCAACAATCCCTTTACAGTTGTCTAACAATCAATGACCTCAATTTATTATAGTTTAACAAAATAATGATCAATTGTCGGGGGGGGGGGGGTGACACCATGAGCTGACCGCACCGGGTGACACCAGGTTGGATCTCTGTCTTACAAGGTCATATCTCTGTATGGACAGGTTTGATCTCTGTCTTACTGATTATTCATTATAATCTCTGTCCAGGTTCAATCTCTGCCCGCCAACGTGAGCTATATGTCTGTCAAGTGGGTACTTCGTCAGTCCCAATGGGATCTCTGATATAAGTAGAAAAAAACTATCAGCTTTTCTGACTCGACGTGTCATGATTCATGTGGGTGAAGTATATCCTAATCGGTCTTAAAAGACATTTTAAAAAAAGCAACGGAAGACGACCTGAATTCCAACTCATGACTAACACCTTCGCGGCAACAGACGATTTTAGAATCCATTGCTATAGATAGTAAACAAGTACCTGACTCCTTATGTGATGAAAAGCGTCTGATAGATTTAAATATTTTACAAAGTACGGGTGGAGTAAGCAGATATGTTAGGATGACTTATAAATTAGCTTGAAATATCTTTAAACAAGTCCTTGTTGTATTTAATATTTAATGACTATTTTTTTAATTTAATTATGTAGCCTAAAAAAATAATTGCTTCGTTCAGTTTTCGAAACAAGCTATGTAAGAAAAAAATAGAGAAGCCTGGGAACAATGAGCAAATAGTGTCACGTTCTTTACAGAGTACATCTCACGACTAGATGTATTGCTATTAATGACATGTCCTCTATTATTCCATATATAATTAGGGCGTTTGTGAAATAGGTTTGTAGACTTACAGAACAATTTATTGATGGTGTGTCCTTCATTAGCCTCTGAGAATTTGAATGAATATCAAAGTTTGTTGTTCTTTGTTGGTACTCTAGAAAAACATTTAATTACATGATTTGGAACATCATCATTTCAAGCTACTAATAACAAAGATTCTAGTGAACAAGAAAAGAAAAAAACAACGTTATGAATGGGCTTCATTATCAGAGAAATCAATGAAACAGCTCACAATGTACAATGTATTGAAGTTGTACGCTACCTTGTTCTTCACCTTTTTTTTAAAAAACTTTTGTATACACAATTGGCTTTTAAAGAATAAAAGGAGACACTAGTTTCCAACTGCACAGTAATTGCAACAAATACAGTTATGTGTTTATAAGCTAATAATGGGAATAGTTCTACATGTGTAGGTCATGGTTACATTGTTATGACTGTCAGAGTTATGTGCTCTCTCGTTTAAGAGTCTACATTTTATAAAAGGGATTAAAAGTTAGATTACTTCCCCCTATTAACAAGTCGTTTCATTTGAACCCTTTCCAGACCATCTCTAAATAAATCATACGAGTATGATTTGTTTTCAGAAAAGAAAAAAGAAATCGCTCAAGTTAAATTTAACTAGAATACATACGGACTTCATTTATCCTTTTGTTTAATGGAATATTGCACCACAAAACATGTCAGGCGTTTGAAAAAGTTAAATATATCGAGAAATTTAAAGCAATAATATCACACATTTGTAAAATTCCCGTTCTTTAATAATGTAAATGTAATATAAATCTCAATCATATTTCTATTAAAACAGTTACATTTCTCTGTATAGCCTCAAAAGTACCTAATAAAATTTGATTGTATCTTAATTGTTTGTGGTTAAACTTAAAAGCATTTAAAATCTCATTTTTTATCTAAGCACTTTTGACCAGTCCTAATATTTTGTATTTCCTAGATTAGATGTTTCATTTTAAACAATGAATAATATTAGCGGTGTTGAGCTTACACTTGATTTGACTCAAAGTGATTCAGTAAATAATTTCGATGTTAGGGATGAAGTTTATACTCTAATGGTTATTGTCACCATGGTTATCATAGCAAACATTCTTTCTATAGTAGGAACCATGGGAAGTATACTTAATATAATCATTTTATCTCATCATAAAATGCATGATACAACGAATATAGTTTTATTGGCCATTTCTGTTTGTGACTTAATTTATTCACTTACACAAATATCATTTAATTTTTCCCAATCGGCATTTTTGATTAATGTGTACATTTTTATGTGGGCTTATATAGCCCACACACTTATTTTTGATACGATTAATTATTTTGCGGCAATTGTTAGTATCCATTTAGTGACTTTAGTTTCCATAGAAAGAATGGTCGCTGTTTGTTTTCCTTTTCATGTCTCAAGAATGTTTACTTTATATCGTATTAAAGTTGTAATTGTCGCCATAGTTTGTTGTAACATTGTTCTACGAATTCCTGCTTTGTTTAAATATGAGTTACATTATTTTGAATACATGAATGCAACTTTGCCAGGTCTAAAATATGGAGATTTTTATTATCAAAATGTTTACTTTTTTAATACCTTTTCCACTCTGGCAGCTCATGTTATTTTTACTATAATCCCATTTTGTGTGATTTTCATATGTACAAGTCTCTCCATATTTAATATCTCTATAACATCCAGAACTAAGGCAACATTGTCTTCTAAAGAAGCTATCGCTAAACGTAAAAAAGAAATGAAATCTGTTAAAATTGTTTTAATAATGTGTGTATTAATTATGTTTCTTGTTTTAATTCCACTACTTGTACAACAAGTGATCTATTCATTTCATTTGGTTCGAATACCTCTAAAATGGTCCATAATAGCATTTTGGCTTGTAAATCTACTGACGCAGATAAACTCTTCTTTTAATTTTCTTATATACGTCACCAGTAGTCCGAAATTTAAAAGTACTTTAGTGACATGTTTTACATTCAAAAAGAGAGTTACAAATTAAACATTAACCTTCTTTCTGGACATTTTCTTTTTGGTTTATAAGTCCCACTAATTTAATTACAATAAAGTCAAGAAATTACACTTGGTTATCCTTTTGTTTTTTAATATGAATTGACAGTTTGACATAAAATAACAATTGAGATAATAATAATAATAATTTTATTTATAAAGCGCTGTTAACAAACAAAATGTAGGCTCAAGGCGCTGTAACAACATTACAAACACAAACACGAGAGCTAAAATGACAGTTAATCTAAACAAGTTTTAAACAGATAGGTCTTAATGTTCTTCATTAGATGGTGAAATAAAAGTCATCTATGGGTTAAAAATTAAAACTAGTGCATTTATTGTTTAAGGAATTGTTATAAAAAGGAATATAGTGAAAACTTAGATAACGGAAAAATTGATATAAAATTGCTTATTTTGAACCTAGTCGTGCTACAGTTCTTTTAATTATTATTTACTTAATATATATACATATGGACTTCTTCGTTGACATCTTGTTACTAGACAACTTTTGTTGTATGCTTCCGTTATAAAAATTCAGAGATCGTAGATGTTTACCATGACAACCGAAATGCACCTGTTTGTTACACAGCTTCTACCCAAGCTCCTAGATTTTGGCAGAATTATGGTGTTTCTGTCAACATCCTTATTTTACACCTGCCCGTACCTTGTTGTCCAACAGCGGGCCAGTACGCATCATATGTATTGGCGTAGGAGCAAAGATATAACAATGCGAATAAATTGGACTAGAACAGCTTTAAGCACCTAGGCTCAGAATATTGTTAATGGTGAGGATTGCAACCACCTTTTTGAGTTCAAGATGGACATTTTCACATTTGATTTTTAACTTACGTCTTATCCTGAAGGGCTACAAGAAACATTTTTGTGCCAGATGCTCAATGAAGTTGTTTACCAGTGAGCAATGTTTAACTGTGTGCAATGTTTACCTGTGTGCAATGTTTACCAGTGTGCAATGTTTACCTGTGTGCAATGTTTACCTGTGTGCAATGTTTACCTGTGTGCAGAAGAACCTGTACGCTGGGAACATTTAATGGTCTCTAAAAATACAACTGCTATCATCTTACTATGACTTCTTAAGTCATTTTCTCACTCTCCTGCATGCTATCATAAATAGCAAAACCTGTCTCAGCAAATTCAAAAAAGAAGTTCACTAAGAAACAAAATATTAAAATATGCATCCAAATGATACCTGAAATTAAAAGACAAAATTGATTTATAGTTGCAGTTACATCATACATACAGAAAATGTAGAGTTTCTCCGGATTATTCCAGTTTGGAATTTATTTACCTAACTCTGCACTAAAAAAAAAGTGACTCATTGAAGATCTTGTAATCTTTACGCGCATGTTGACATCTGTGTTCTCTTTCCACGCCTAATGTCACGTGGGGCTAAAGAAGTATTCTGTGTACTGGTGTACTGGGAATGGATATTTTTGTTTTGTTTGGCTGGAGAGTTGATGATGAAACCATGAGCTGGTCTGCCCTAATATATGTTAATATAAGTCACATGTGTGGTAGTTGAGGTGGGGAGTTTTCCAAGAGATGTGAGACAGTAGAGACATGTTTCTGACGTGATCTTTGTATCAATAATATTTACACTGAGTTTCTGTAACCTTTTCTCATGTTAAATCTGTTAATATTGTTAATAAAGAATTTTTTTTTACAAGAAGTATGTTCAATTTTCTTTTTTTATCTCAAATACATTTAATTAGACAAGATGTTGGGAGCTACCAACCAACGACCGAGAATTAGATACAGTTGTAAGAAATGAATGTATAGATGTCCACAGGACCAGCTGTACTCCTGGTATTTGGTATTCAATTATCTATTTGTCTGCTGAACCGACACTGGCAACTGGGAAGAGGTGGCACTGGACAGATACTCATGGAGAGAGAGCATAAAGGAAGGGTCAAAGATTGCAGATGTCATACACATCAGAAGCAGAAAGATGGGTGAAAATGCAACGGCGCCTGGTGATTATATATGCCCAACCTGCGATCGCAGCTGTGTATCAAGGATTGGCCTCTTTAGTCACACAAGAAGTTGCAAAGGGAAAAGATCGTCTCTCGAGACGTAAAATGCCACAGATTTGTCTGCTGAACCAAAGGGGCGGAATGTATGATCTGTCGAACGTCTTTCTTTATTCCTGTTTGTCTTTTGCCTTGCGCAGAATCTCAATGGCAGGTCCGTTTACTATTTGATTTTGTCTTCACGTCGCTTTTTCTTTCTGCCTCTTCTTCATTTTACTGGTTGTGTTCCCTGAAAGAAAGTCTTGAAGAGATCTGAGGGCTTTGTGATGTGGCCGGTAACTTGTAGTTTGCTTTACGTAACAGTGGAAAGCAGTGGACAGCAGGTCATCTTGGGGCCCAGTCGCGTTGTGATCCTGAAGATTTATTTATAAGCACACAAAGTTACGGGGATACTACATTAAAAAAAAAGATAAAAATTTTAACGATTTTATTGCCATTGATAAATTTAAAGAAGAAAAAGTATCTACAAAATTACCATCAGCAGCTTATTAGGTTGCCATAGTCAATTAGTAGTAACTAAATAAACGAACAGAATGTTGTAAATAAAATACTTTAAAAAAATATGCAAGGAAATAGACAATGGTAAGAAAGATTATTTTAAAAGGATAATTAGAATACTTTTATTAGAATTTTCAGATTTCCAGATTTAACTAGATTTTAAGAAGACTTAGATGAGTGTTTTGTTTTTGTTTTACATGTTTTTCGGATGTTCCTTCAGAGTTGAAGATAATTACTTCCTAGTCCAAACCTCCCTCAGGACGACGAGGGATGGGAGCGGGCAGGGTTTGAACCCGGGACCATCGATAAATCTGAACGACAGTCCAGCGTGCAAACCGCACGACCAGGCAGCCATCCTATGTATTGAAGAATTTATAAGAAAAAAAAAGCTAAATCTAAAAATTGTTGGGTAAAGGTTAGTCAGGCTTCTCAAGCCAACGCGGTAATAGTCCTGCTAATAAATAATTTATGAACATGGCAGATTAGATAGTTATTTACTGTTTCTATTTAATGTTTGCATTCGTTAAGGCTAAGTCGGCAAAGGGGAATAACTCAGCATATACCGCCATTTCAGTTACTTAAAGCTTCTTTTCCTTGTTTGATATACCAAACAAAGTAATATTTTACCAATAGTTAATTAACTACTTGGTTAAAATTGTTTTCTTATACTGATTCTTGTGTTGTCAAGTAAAAAAAATAATTGTGCGAAATTTACAAGTTTGAGTGTCGGAGAAACTTTTGACCTTATAGACTGACAGACGAAACACACATACAGAAAGACAGATAGAGTGAGTTGATATAAACTTTGTAAGAAATGAACATGATCCTTCCCATGTTTTAACAAAGCTTATATCAACTCAGTCTGTTTGTCTGTCTGTCAAGAAGAAACGTTGCACTATTTTTTTTTACCTGAAACAACAAAACATGAACCAATGAGTCGGATCATTATTGGTAATTAATAATTTTGTGTTATATAGAATAAAGGAAATAACTTCTACATGAGAGTTATAGTTGTTCCCGTAGATAAGCTTTGTTTTTTTTCCATGCTTTGCTTGTTTTAACTTGAAATCAAAATATTCTAAACCTATATTAATATTACATCTAAATGTTACTTCTTAAGACATATAGATTTTTAGTCAATTATTAATTATATAATATTAACTATATGGAAGGGTAAAAACATCACATTGAATGGCCGATAATAGATCCACGTGCGTTAAGGCAGGTGTCGGCAACAAACGTTAAGTAGGCCACGCTATCTATCTTCTCAATAATCGTTCTCTTAATGGCCCAACCATGCCTGACACCACCATTAAGTCATGGCAAAATAGCTCGTTTGGTTCTTCAAGTCGGACTAGAGCTACCCCATGTAACTATCGAGGCGAAATAGAGCACGGCTAAAGAACAAAACAAGAGAGTGTAGCGAACAAGCAATCTATCTCTTTATACATTCTATATATATATATTTATGTGTGTATTTACTTACACACGACACTATCTGGTGTCATTAAAATAGTTGCATTTTTAGCGGCCCGCGTAAGGGGAAAAAGCCGCTATTAGGTTTGTGCAAAATGTCCGTCTGTTCGTCTGTCCGTCTGTCACACTCAGAAGAGATATGAAAAATATTATTTCATCATTAAATGCGGCTTAAAAAGTTTAGGTGCAACGGCTACTTTTGGTTTTCTAAAACCAAACCGTTTAATTTATAAAATTAATTATGAAAGCGATTTTTTCATAAAAATACACCAATTCTAAAACAATTACGTAAATGTAAGGGAGGCAATGTTACAATATGCTAACATAGCTGTAGAAATTTAGTGTATCTTCAGTATCACAAAGTCAAATATATTTATAAAATGTACATGAAATGTTTATAACAAATATAAATAATAGTTAAAGATGTTTTTTCTGGTCAACTAGCTGCTAAAATTAAAAGAAAGCATTTCTGTTTGTTTATATAGGCTAATAATGCACTTTGTATGTAAATATCTCGCACATTTTTTAAAATGGACTTTTTAAGCAGCGACTTTCGTGCAGTAGCGTAACGTCGCAACATGTAGAAGTTCTAAACTAATTCCTTAAACTTTTTAAAAAATCAGATTTTATTTATTTTTTGTTTAGTGCCCCCATCCGAATAAAAGAATATTTTTTTGTGCGTTTTGTCTGTTGGTCGGTCTGTCCGTCACGATTAGATTAACAAATAACACTAAAGGCTATTGTAAATCTGATTTAACCTTTAATTTTTCATTCAGAAATATTGCAGTAGTTTTAAGTATCTATAATAGATTGTTCCGGATGTTTTGTGAAAAACAAATCAATGCCAATGCATATTTGTTTGCTCTTCTAACTTATATTACATTTTATTTCCATGCTTAAACGTTGCAAGAAACACATGATCTTTAATATATTGTTCCGGTTTTTTATTGTTAATAGAATATAAATGCTATATAAAAATATCTATACTAATTTATATTTAATTAACTATAAAGCTGTTCGAATATTGTTTTATAAAAAATAAATTATGTCAAATGATTGTTTGAAATCGCATTATTGACTAATATATTTTCTTTGACACTACGTCACTATAGTTTATATATCAATATCAAATGTTCCGAATTTTTTACTTAAAACAAATTTATGTCAAATAATTTTATTTTTTTCAAAAATATCGACAATAGGTTATTCAGGATTTAAAAATAAGAAAGTAATTTACTAGAAACGATTATTGAAAAGCAATTGTTAGACTTATTTTACAGTTAATGTTCTTGCCGAAACATAATAAAAGTTGTTTAATCGATAAAGAATGTTCCAAATTTTTGTTTTGAAAAAGAAATCGACCTACATTACCTTAATTTTCTTACAAATCGTCGCCAAAAATGATCCGAAGTTTATATGAAAAATCTAATAACGCTAATAAATGTTTGAAATCCCTCTTCTAATAAATAAAACAAATAATTTTCTCAATTACGAAAATTCGTTGTTCCGGATGTTTTATGAAAAATAGATTAACTCTATTTATGTAAAATCGCACTTTTATCTTATTTAACTTTCTAGCTAAAACGTTAAAAAATCTAATTATCGTTAATATTATGCTCTGATTTTTAAGGAAAACAACTTCACCAAAGTATGGTTTGAAAAAATCCCCATAACAGACCATCCCACAAATTTAATTAACGACATTTGATTAATCTGAAATTCTTATTTTCTTTCACTATAAATATATAAACATCCGGAACAATCTAATACAAAATTAAAACTAATGCGATGTTTAGGAAGGGAAATTAAATTTTAATCAGATTTTCCATAGCTTTTAGTCTTTTTTTTTCTCGCTATTAACATAACGGACAGACAGACTGACAGACACAACTAATAAAAAAGCATCTTTAATCCTTATACATATATATATATATATATTAAGTCTAACTAGCCCATCAAATGAAATGCTAAAAGAACAAAGTCGGTGCATCAATTTCTATGAACCCTCGAGAAGCTGCTCGTATAAAATCATTTTTTAGTCTAACTAGGACGTGTGACGTAATGGAAATTTATTCCTTTGACATCATATGGAGTTAATTCTTCAAATGAAATTCTAAAAGAAATTTTTCGGTGCACCAATGTCTATGAACCCTCAACAAGCTGCTCGTATAGATGATAATTTTTAGTATAAACTAGGCCGTGTGACGTAGTAGATTTTTTTACCTTTGACGTCATATGGAGTTAATTCTTTAAATGCTAAAACAAATCGGTATATTAATGTTAATTAAACCTCGTAATGTGACTCGCATTTTAAAGACATAATAGCTAGATTTAGATCTAATCTAGATTTTTTTACACTAGATCTAGATTGTTTTTACACTAGAGCTAGGATTTTTTACACTAGATCTAATTTTTTTTTCTAACACTAGAGCTGGATATTTAAAACTAGATTTAGATTTAAGTTCTAATTTAAATTTAAATCATTATAGAATCTAGATCTAGAATTTCTTGGTCTAGTTTAGAATGTTTGTTGTTTTACATGTTTCGGATGTTCCTTCAGAGTTGTAGTCCAAACCTCCCGTAGGACGACGTGGAATGGGAGCGGGCAGGGTTTGAACCTGGGACCATCGATGAATCCAAACGACAGTCCAGCGCGCAAACCGCACTACCAGACAGCCATAATTTAGAGTAGATCAAGATCTATAGTTTTATTTTCTAGGCTTTAAGTGTAGATTTTTATTTCTAAAGTCTAGATAGTCAATATGTCAATATTGCAATGTTTTAAAATACTAAAACGAATCTACTATTTTAATATTTCATATTGCAATTAGTCTATTAATTGATTATATAGTGTTTTTTTTAAATAAAAATGCTATCTAAATTACATCTACATTATCCCAAATATATATTTTAGATCTAGATCTAGTATATATAGATATTGAGAGTGCTAAATTAGTAGTTTATATTAGGTAGATTTACATCTTCATTCTAGTTCCATTTAAATAAAAATGCTCAATACCAAAAGATTATCTAAAATCGCTTTTCTGACATATTGTACATATCGGTAGTTGTCATTCCGTAGTGTAGTTATATTATCAATAGTAGGCTATTAGTTTGTAACCAGTTTGTCATTAGATTAAGAGCAATGCCTGGTCGTGCGGTTAGCGCGCATTACTGTTTATCTCTACGGTCTCGGTTTCATACCCTGCTCGATGCCATCCTCAGTCGACCAGCGAATATGCGGATCCGACATGGATCTGTCTCCCACGGGGGCCGCCTCTGAGTTTGTGTGGCAACACAAACTCTCTTTGTAATCTTTTTTTTCTGTAGTTTTGTTTTGATTTTATCCCTTCGTATTGTCCTTCGTTTCCTAGCCACGGACACCGATTCACATCTATTTCGTGGAGTCAACAGGTCTTTTAATGTAGTCGAAATTCATGCATCAGGTAACTGTTTATTTCTATAAGTCGTATATTTTTGGAAAAATGTCATCGACGAAACTGTTGCTCTCGAACTTCGCAAGATGCTCTTACTCATGAAGCTCAGTCATACACTCTGTTTGACAATATACTGCCTACATGAATAGGCTGAAATTATGGCGATGTCTCAAAAACTTCCCGCTATAATATTACTATTCACTACCGAGAACGTCCTCGAGTTTACAATCAGTGTCAACATCTCCCCGTATTCCTGCTCCATATCACTGCTATTTAGCGGTTGCATTCACCGCATCGTACTCTAGTGTAAAACTATCACAGCTGCTACCTCACAAATTGTCCTTATTACCCAAATATCAAAGACTCCATCAGATTCAAATTTGCCTTTTACCTTTACGCGCAGACTATTCCCTGTTAGATTAGACTTTGCCATGACAATTAATAAATAATAAAGCACAAGGCCAAATGTTCAAAAAGAAATGCCTGTATCTTCCAAACCTGTTTTCAGTCAATTGTACAATTGTATGTTGCTCTCTCCAGAATTTCTTCTTTTCATTCACTTACAGTCGTTTGCCCAAACCCACCCCATTTGGACAACTGTGTATTTCAGGAAGTGTTCACCCGTCACTAAATAGTGGCGTATGCTACGCCGTTGGTCTATTAGCATTCTGTACTACACTGAAAAGAGTTTCTGTCAAATACCAAGTAACAGGGCCAGCCTTAGATAATTGGAGGCCCTAGGCGAAGTGAATTTGGTTACTTTTATTAAACAGAAAAAAAAAATTAGCAATTTATTAAAAACCTAGTGTAGCTCCACAGTAACATCGAAGAAAATTTGTGATATTTCTACTATATTTTTTTCTCCATTATCCTGTGCGTGGCCCTCACCAATCAGAGGCCCTAGACAACTGCCTAGTTTGCCTATTCCTAATACCGGCCCTTGAAGTAATACTTAATGTTTAGATCTGTGCATTACGACTTCTGAAGACTAGATATAAATTGAAACATAATGTTACACAAGAAGAATTGATTTTAAAAATGGTAGTTGAATTGCAATCATTCTTTGAGGGGATTAGTTTCTGACAACGCACAGCTGATTATATTTGAGAGAACCATAAATAATACATTTTAAACATAGTATAGCTGAATTTGTCGGTATGCACAGTACATCTATGGGAAAACATTTGCTGCTAGATGTTGATCAACATTTATAGATCTAAGTTGTTGTTTTTAAATTACTTTTGTGTAGCGCATCTTGTATGCATATAACATGCTCCGACCGCTAAGGTCCGATCTCTTTTGAAGATCACTGGGAAGGGGGGTTTCTGGGAAAAGGTTTCCTTGCTGCCTTTAGGCACTCAGCAAAACACAATTCTGCTCAGTATTCAAACTCGAACCTCATTTTTAATTGTCCAAGCCGTAGCCAATCTGTTTTGGCCTCTCTGCCACACATTGCACTATAGTTTTCCTTTTTGTACTAGGACAGATGGGGGCACGGTGGCTGATTGTTTAAGAGCTTACCTTCTGAACCTGAGGTCATGAGCTCGAAAATTGGTTTTGGGGTTTTGAATTTTTAAATTTTTAGGGCGCCCCTTGGTCCACCAAACTTCTTTTAGTTGGAAAAGCAAAGGCGGTTGGTCGTTGTGCTGGCTACATAAAACCCTGCTCATGAACCGCTGGCGATAGAAACAGATGAGCTTAAAATAATCTGTCCCATAGATCGCACGGTCTGATAGGGAAATTAAACTAGTAAAGATGGTGTTGTTAACAATCTAAATTAAAAATGTTATAATAATATTTGTTTTTTTAACATCATTCGAAATTATCAGATAATTAATTCCTGTAATAATATTATACAGAAATTTTTATGCATTTAATTTTAATAAATAACGAAAACTTCAAAGATGTACACGAACTAGCAATAAAATGATAACCTAAAAGGATGAGTCATTGTTTCAGTTTGCACCTGCCACAGACCAACAAGCAGGTCCTAGCTGATAAATCACACCACGCGTCTCTGACTTACACCGAGACTATTCGTGATTAAAGGCCTGAACACTGACATGCAACGTCGTACAGACCTGTAACGTGGCATCGAGCTATTGGTCTAAATTGCCCAAAGGTTGTAACGTTGCAGGTCAGTGTTCAGGCCTTCAATAATGATTGGTCTCGCTTGCACATATTTGAAATCCAAATATTTCAATTATTTTTAATAAACTCCAATGAACAATGCCTGGTCTTAGAGCCCATTACTTTACAGGCTAAACTAGTACTTGTAACAAAATGTAACAACGGAAATGTTATAATTAAATAAGTGATTTAGTTTTTGAATTAGTTAGCGAGGATAAGTTTTAAATGATTTCTCAGTACATTTGTGAGTGCCAACGTCATTATTTTATTAAGTTTATTATTTTAAAATATACAAGCTTTAAAGCAAGACAAATGTCAAGTTAAAATTTGCAAAAAAATATATATATTGCGAAAAAGTTTGGAAATTAATTTTTAAAAAATAGGGTAAAGATTTTCTCAAATACTTTTTAGTTTTAATACTAGACTCAATAGTAAATGTTTAACTTATATCTTCTGCTTATAATAAATAATCAGTAAAATAGAAAAGTAACAATTTTATACCTTATGATCAATGTATCAGAAGATGTAAAGGTTAACATATGATGTTTAAGTGTTAACAATGGTATGGTGTGGTCAGCACAACAACCAACCGCTTTTACTATTCCAAGGAATGCCAGCTACCTAATAGCTTTGGTAAACTCAGGAATGTCAAAAAACAACCAAAAAAAAAAACCGAGATTTTAAAAACAATGCTAGAAAATGATATCCCTTGATAGAAAATTCAAGAAGACAAAGCATTTTTTTTATTGCATTGAATATAGTAATGACTAAAACCTAACCGCATGATTGTAGACACAAATAGATACAATTACTCTCACCTTTTTTTTGAAACGTTTTTTTTTGTTGTCTTTATCTATTGACACACAACCACAAGAGTGTTGAATTGATAAATATATCTCACGGCAAGATGTTGGCCTACTGATTTTATGTTGTAATGACTCAATAGCTAGATGCGTGCAAGTTGAGACTAATCATTGCTTTCCTTAGTGAAGTGACGGTACACGCTGAAATGGACTAGAGGCAAATTAACGGACAAAGGACTCACATCAGTAGTCAGGGCCGCCGCGAGGGTTGTGGCCGACTGCGTGCAAAATTTTAAAATACCGCCCCCCCCCCCCCCCTCCTTATTTTTTTAGCAAAGACTGAGACAGGACATTGTACCTAAAGCGCTCTTTCATTTAAATCAATTCTTGTACCATTCCTTTTTTTTTTTTTATTAAGAAACTTAATCTTAATTATAACACACTTTTTAGGTTTTATTTTTCATTTATATTTTTTTAACACTATGTATAGAATCGAAATTTAGGAAATAACATTTCACCAAAAATAATGGGCATTTTTTTTCCGAAATGGTGTTGCCTAGATAAATTTTAAGCGTTGTAAAAGTTTCTTCATAGAGATAAAGTGAAAGATGCGGCAGGTTTTCGCTCAAGTCGGCAATGGGTTTAATGCCGGGCGGGACTTGGCGCTAAGCGTATTCTGGCCATTTCTTTTTTCTTAGTAAGAAGAGAGAATTTTAAAAAAGCCTTACATTTATGTTTTTTCTTACATAATGCACTGTTCATCCTAATTTTTAAAAAAGTCGAGGGCCATATTAAATCTTATAATAAAGAGGCAGCCCTGGCCAAAAGTATTATGCGAGGTACATTCTAGGTAGGCCTACATATTGCGCTCGTACTTCTGTAATGGGCGTGATCTTTTAAAAATATTTTTCATGTTAAGTAAGGTGTCTCTGTCGCGAACTTTTTTTTCCACACCGAAGTCGTCACTATAATAAAGTGCAATAGACAGAAGAAATTCGACTATTTTGAGACAAAAAATTCAGAAGAATCACACTAGCGGAGACGTTTTAAAATGTTTTCTTCAAAATGTTTTCACCCATATTGTTGCATACGCACCTCGCAAAAAGCGGTCTACATTTAACAAGGTCTTATTAGAAGATAAAACGACATCTCCTACTTAATATATTTTAATTTTTAAACATGTAATTTTACTAATATTCAGATAAGCTACACTAAAAATAAAACATTTATTTTCGACGCGACCTCTTCTTCTTGTTAGTTTGTCGTTGGTTTGTCGCTACAAACAGCTAGATCTAGTACAATTGAACCAATAAAAGCGTTTTATATTTTTACTAAATAAACTTTAAATAGCTTGAGGAAACTTCTTATGTGAACATAAACTCAATATAGCCTAACTGTTATTACAATATTCACATATTTACCTTGAGATAGAGATGTAATATTTATGAAATATACTGATATTTAAACGAAATCTAGCTCACCATAAAACAACGTCTTTACTCTTTCATGTCTCAAGATTGTCTGCCATTTCACATTTGCATTACTCTAATTTCATCATCCTCAATGCATAACCACCAATCAATCGCTTTACCTCTTCTAGAAAACACACGCATACTCTATAACACCCCCTTTTGTCAGGAAGTTGCGCCCCTTCCAATTCAAGGTACTCGCACTCCCTCCCACCTCGGGAGAGGACCCAAAGTGTGAGAAACTTACTACTAAAAGAAGATAATTAAAATTTATTTTAAACTGGAACACTAATGAACTTATTGTAGATCTACATCTACACTCTAAAATCGGCCAAAAAATATTCTACTTTCAACTAACAGCCATTTCAAATAAAAGTGACAATGTTTTTAAATTGACTTTCTAATTACTAGATCTACTTAAAGGGAGGGCTATTCAATTCAAAAAAAAATATTGCAAACAACCCGCAAAAATTCAAGGCCAGGTGAGGGTCGGCGATTATGAAAAAACCCACGGGAATCCATCGCGCGCCGCTTTTTTTTCTTTGTAAAGTTTCCAAAAAAACTTATTGTACGAATATCGTCTCGCAAGCTTTCAAAAGATAATGGAATAATTAGAATTGAATTTAAATATTTAAGTAATTTTATTATAATTATTAAACTAAAAATAAAAAATAAAAACTTGAAATAATGATTTGGCCGCCCCTTACATTCGGCCACCTGCGTGCAATGCACACATTGCACTATAGGTAGCGGTGGCCCTGTCAGTAGTGCTTAGGAAAGGAGGTGTTTTTCTAGATTTAATGACATAGGACTGGTCCCTTCTTTTGTGAATACATCGCTCTATTTCCAAAGAGGCCGTTTTACTTGACAATATCTATCTGTTGAAGTCGTATTCAAGTATCATATGGAATAATAAGAACTGGCGACTACCAACAGCACCATCTCAAGTCATAGCAGACACAAAGCCTCTGTCATGCCAGTATTATTTAAACATACCTAGGCTTTTGAAGCTAGGGTTAAAGGTTAAAAGAGTGGGAATATACAATATCTGCTTTATCTGTCTCTTAATCTTTCAATCAATGTATCTTTCTAAGTACGTTGTTTTATGTTAGATCTCAGGTAATGCATTAACAATTCAATGATCATCAAGATATTAAATACAAAGTTTCTATTGTGAAAAAAAAGAAATAAAGCTTTGTAGATCAGTTTTATGAATAGAGAAATCAAAGAACTATCTCGATGAACAATGTCTTACAGTTCTTTGTTTTACGCTTTAGTTATTTCGTTAGATGAATTATTGGCATATTTAGGTCATTGCTAATTGAACAATTATCTATAAAGGAATGTTTGTCATTGTGGCGATAAGTAATGGTATAAGGACCATAACTACAACTATTACGCTTATTAAAAGTTAACTGACGCATAAGGAACATTTTTTTATTATACATTTTTTTATATCATACATGAATTGTTATAGCGTCTCTGAGAGTTACGGAAATTTTGGTGTCGTATAGTTCCAAGGGACTAACAAAATACAAAATAAACATAAGTCTTTGTGTACCTGCGTTCTAAGAAGTTTAAGCTTCTAACCATAATATTAGGGGAAAAACAAGACAAATTAGAAACAAATCCTTTTTCAAAGATAGAGCCATATTGTCAGAGTTGCGTTTAAAGCCTTAGCTCGTTTGCCCGGGCCCGGGCCCCTGACATTCGACGTGCACCTTTGTGCGTAAAAGAAAAAATTAGCTAGATGTTAACAATATAATGTTTAATGTTAGTAAAGTAATTTACAATGGACTAACTGATAAAACAATATATCATTGAATTTAACAAAGAATATAATATAGCTGTTATGTTAATCGAACTATCATTCTGCACCTTGATGCCCCACAACGCAACACATTAGTACGCACAACACAAGCACACTGCTGACTCCAGTGTAGATAATCCCACAACTAACTCCCTATGTAGACGTAAGAAGCGACACATTCAAAGGTCTCGTCTAATACACTATGGTAGCGAAACACCTGCCAAATGGTATGGTAGGGTAGCTATCTTAACTCTCTTATATCTATAGTCTATAGAGATGTATTGACATTTACGTGTTTGGAATAGGGTATAGGTGTTGGTAGTTGTTGCTTCTGATACCACCTACATAGTCTATACATTTTTGGATGTTATTACTTTGATTACTTGATTTCAAATTGTAAGTTATTGTAACTTGTAATGACAACATGATTCGTACAGTGAAATAAAAAAAAATGATAACGTTTCTAACAGACTTCATTTATCTAATTCTTAAACCCTGTAGAATATTTAGAAAACAATTTTTGCAACAGTGGTTTTAATTTGTTTTAAATCTGAATGTCACTGATAGATAATTGAGCAGATGAGAAACAACACAAGGCCAAAGGCTCTTTAACTTTCTTACAATTGCCTAAGTGGAGCAGCTTCATCTACGTGTAATGCAATATTAGGTCTTCTTTCTGTTTGCCAGTGAGGTTGCTCAAACGTGCGGAAATAAAGCAAAAACCAAAATATGTTGCGCTATTTTGAGAAGCATTTGCAGTATGCCTATATTCAAAGAGACATTTACAGTCTCTCATAGATATTCTATGTATTTTTATAGCGGAGTTCATACAAGATTCTATCAGTTGGCTTAAATCAAATTGACAAAATTAAATGGAACAAATTGGAAGTTGTCATTTTGTACGAGTTGTCAAATATCTCTACATGTTCAGAGAGTTGACCTAAAAGATACATGAGTATCGTACAGCTAAAGTCCTTGCTGACGAGGTGAAGATGTCAACACTTTAGTATCTATTTAAAAAAGTGCTACATTGTTTCTCTAATCGCTTCAGGTAGAGGCTTTAACGTTTACATTTTTTCACAAGAGCAGATGTGTTCAAGTCTTAGAGAAACTCAGTCATTCTATTGAAATCTAGGTCTACTTTCACTATTTAGAGCGTATGATTCAATGTTTTTAAGAGAGACAAATCAGAGCGGATACATATTCCTATTTCTTTCGGTTTGGTGAGGAATAAAAACAAAGCTTACATCAATTGACTCAGTATATCTGTCCGTCTGTCTAGTAAAAAGTTGTGTATATTGTCTTTAACTTTATTGTTGGACATTTAACCACCGTTTAACATTTTTTTTTTACATTTTCAGGTAAGCAAACTACTTCTTTTTATCTCTTTGTCAACTTTCAGTTTGAAATCATGGAAAATGAAAGTTCAATCGACTTAAAATCCAATTTGACTCAAAATGTTTCAGTAAACAGTTATGACATTAGCGATGATATTTTTTTTATAATACTTTTTGTCACCAATGTTATTATAGCTAATATCCTTTCAGTATTAGGAATCCTGGGAAGTATACTTAATATAATAATTTTATTGCATCATAAAATGCAGGATACAACTAATGTGGTCTTGTTGGCCATTTCCGTGTGTGATTTAATTTATTCAATCACACAAATATCTTTTACTTTGTCCCAATTGGGATATTTAATTAATTGGTTTATTTTTCAGTTCATTGTTATAGCCAACTATATTTTTTTTGAGTTTGTTAATTATTTTGCGGTCATTGTAAGTATCTATCTAGTGACTTTAGTTTCTATAGAAAGAATGGTTGCTGTATGTTTCCCATTTCATGTTTCCAGAATGATTACATTATATCGTATGAAATGTATTATCATAACTATAGTCTGTTTTAATATAGTTATAAGATCTCCTACTTATTTTAAATATGAAATGTATTATATAGATTATAGAAATGTAACCTTGCCAGTCGTCAAATATGGAGATTTATATTATCAACATTTTTCTATTTTTAATACCTACTATACTGTAGTATCACTTTTTCTCCTAACTATACTCCCATTTTTAGTTATTTCCATATGTACCAGTGTGTCCATATTTCATATTTCTATAACATCTAAAACTCAAGTTACATTAACTTCAAAAGAAGCCATCGCTAAACGTAAAAAAGAAATGAAATCTGTTAAAATTGTTTTAATTATTTGTGTTTTCATTTTGTTTCTTGTTTTGATTCCACTATTTGTGCAGCAGATAATCTACAAGTTTGCTTTGCTTCAAATATCTTATAAACTGACAACAATACTATTCTGGATTGTAAATCTACTTGCTCAGATAAATTCTTCTTTTAATTTTGTTATTTACGTTACAAGTAGTCCCAAACTTCTGACATTTTTTTCATACAAAAAGGTAAGAAAGTTAGGAAATAAACATTAACTGATTTCTCACGCATATTTTTCATTGGATGTGTTATTTTTTATCACGTAAGAGACATACATGTCACTTATTCCTAATTTTTATAAAATATAAAGTTACGCCCTGACGTCTAAAAATTACAATATGACAATGTTATGATAAAATCGTCTATAATGTATGTATGAGAAAATATAAATTTGTTGTTTATGATTAAATTTTTTACATTAAAGGAAAAGTATATTTTGAATGTCGTTCCTATGTAGCATGAAAGGGTTCAAGTCTGCTATGGAAAGTGTTTTGATAAGTTTCACGCCTGACTACCTAAGCTTGCTGGAGGAGAAATCTCTACACCAATAAATGAACACTGCAGTCTAATCTTACTAATTAGTTTATCTCCTTCCATAACAACCCCATAATGTCTCAGGTTTGGCCATTCTGTCAAGGACTCTAGCACTAACATCAGCAAGAACACCAACACCAGCAACCTACGAGAAAATTGTTTTTTTTTTTATTAAATTTAACCTTTAGTTCTGGACATAAAGTTAAAAATACTAATCTGACCGAAAATCAGATGAGTTTTATGATAGAATAAACAAACCAATTCACTCAATACATGGTCAAAAGGTTTCCTACGCGAAGAATAAATCGAGGGTAGTAATACTGCAGCCTGTCCAATAATTCAGTAAGCAAAGACTATTCAAGGACTTGCGAGACTTCTCAAAGATTACATATAAGTTGCCTAAGTGACAACCTTCCTTTTTCTAAAACAAGTTGGTAAGAAACACGCACCACAGAACCAGGTAGTTCTGTCATGCCTTCACTTATAAAGCACTTTAAAAAATTGGTCTTTGTTTTCAACGAAAATAAAATCATAGCAACACATAACGTAAAACTGTTTCACAATGTGTTTATTAAGAAATACAAAACAAATCTTCAACTAGGTATCACACGGAGGTTACAAAATGGTTCTTTGTCTATTCACTTGTTAATGGCGGCAGCTGAATTATATTTGCTTCTGTAACTCATTTTCTTTTAATTATTTTACTGGATAAACTGATGAGACTACTCGTTTTGTTATTTTAATACATAGAGTTGAAAATGATTCTCTATGTTCTCAAACTTTGGTATTTCCATTCCACTGAAATGGACCTCGAGGTTACATAGTAACCACGGTACAGAAAATAATTGTGCAACATTTCAACTTGTTCCTACATTGCGTTTGGGAGAAATAATGTGTAAAAACTATTTACCTCTCTCTCTGTGGCATTTTACGTCTCGAGAGACGATCTTTTCCCTTTGCAACTTCATGTGTGACTAAAGAGGCCAATCCTTGATACACAGCTGCAATCGCAGGTTGGGCATATATAATCACCAGGCGCCGTTGCATTTTCACCCTTCTTTCTTCTTCTGTTGTGTATCACATCTGCAATCTTTGACCCTTCCTTTATGCTCTCTCTCCATGAGTATCTGTCCAGTGCCACCTCTTCCCAATTGCCAGTGTCGATTTTGAAGAGCTTCATGTCGCGTTTACCTAACAGAAAGTGAATTGATAACTTGATATAAGCTTTGTAATAAGTTGGACTACGTTGTAATAAACACATATCATACAATCTAACAACCCAGCTCTGTGTTAACTTTTCACATTAAAGATTTCTTTGTTCTATTCTCTTTTTGTTTTGATAAAAGTTTCCATAATGTCTTTTTGAATTTAGGACTCCCTATGACGTAACTGAGAAAATTAAATGAAGAGTGTATTTGAACAAGTATATTGACAATAAAAAACATTAAACTCGAGAGTTTTGGAGGTATCGGAACATGGAGGAGATAATTAAGGATATGATGTAGGATAATAGGAATTGAAACAAGAAACAAAATTAAAAAGCAAATAATTTAAGCTATTTTCACAGATGCCATTTCTTTTTGACGTTTTGCGAAAGCTTCCTTTAAAGACAATGCCACGCTAGTTTTAGAAGTTATAGAAATATGAACAATTGTAGCGGATGTACAAGTAGAAATGACAATACATGGACAGAAAGTAAAAAGCAAGAGAGACGTGACAATAGTGTACATAAAAATACTGTACACATTTAGCATACACAACTCTGTATACGTTAAAACTGAAATACTTACGTTTTTGTATCTCATATAATCTCTATAGTATGTACAGAACGCAGGAGACTTCAATAAAATGTTACAACATAGTAAACAAAAAATAATACATTTTATACTAGATAAAGAAAAAAATTGAGAGACCTTAAGGGGAAAACATACAGCCACCATTATTTCAATAGAAACTAGAGTCACTAAATGGATACTAATTAGAAGTGCAAGATAATTAATTGGGTCAAAAAATATATAAATTAATGCAAAAACCCACCGATAGATGTAAATGTTAATTAAATATGATGACTGGGTCAGATTAAATGGTATCTGTGTAAATAAATATATTACGTCACAAACAGAAATGGCAAACAAAACCACATTAGTTGTATCCTGCATTTTATGATGAGATAAAATTATTATATTAAGTATGCTGCCAGTGATACCAATGAGAGACAAAATATTTGCTATAATAACATTAGTAACAAAAAGCATAAGATAGTAAACTTAATCACTAACATCAAAACTATCATCTATAGCTTTTAGCGTTTAATTTGATGTGATATGTGTTGCATTAGTCATTTTATCGAACTGTAATCAGCATTCAAACAGAATCTTTAGTTAGCAAATTTTAATAACCTGAAAAGAAAAAAAAAGCTTTTATTTACAAACGGTTGAGTATATTTTAGCTGTAGATGCCAGTAAAATAAATTTCTTAAGCAGAAATGTAGAAAATCGCAAGAAACCTTACTCACGGGGTTTTAGACTGTAAATTATGATTTTTTGGAGAGGATAAGAGAAAGTAATAACTTGAGAACCACTCCTTTAGTTCAGATACTAGAAACGTATTGCATCAACAGACATAGAACTGGAAGTGACTAAGTCGAGGTATTTCTAATTGTCGCAACAATTGATTAACAGTTAGGCACAAAGGAGATATTACAAAATACGCGTTTTGTTCCTAAAATTATGCAAGAATAAGAGGGTAGGTTAATAGAAGGTCACATAGGTTAACTAGTGAGCGTTCTTTGTCATCGTAAGCTATTACAACAATATGACTCATTTAATATAAATAGTAAGTGAGAGAGAAAGAAACAGAGAAAGAAATAAAGAGAGAGAGCAAAAGAGAGAAGGAAAGAGAGAGAGAAAGAGAGAGAGAGAGAGTCAAAGAGACAAACAAATGCCCAGTGAATAACAAATGCATTTAGCTCGAGAGCACTTACATGAACAGACAACACGTACACGTATAGAACAAGATACCTACATTAGTCTACAAGCTCTCTACAGCTCGTTTTGACCTGGCCATGCAGGTCAAAGGTCGGATTTTGAGTTTGTAGTGCACGTCGAGTAAGTCTGAAGACAGATTGTGCATTGTTTACACCGTGTTTACGTCTTGGTGTACATTTTCAATGTATCAGAGACATTGTGTGTGTATGTGACTATCAGAAATTATAAACTACAAGGTACAAATTAAAACAATGATTGCTTCCTAAATTCCAAAAATATATTTAAAACTGCTATCTCATAAATTAAGGACAATTAATACAACGAAACCTTTTTTTCAAGGAAGAAAAAAAATACGTTTATTCAATTGTTTTAAAATTCTAAGTATCAAATGACAAATAATATAACATAAAAGTAGACGTTACATTAAATAAAAAACAACTGACTTTAGAAAAACAATCTTGTTCAGTTGTCCATAAGATTTAAGTCCTATCAAAATATCTACAATTTCAATTTTTATTATCTGTGTCGGCAGAGTCGGCGAGAATTTTCAGTCATTTAAAATCTTAGAGGACACTGGTTGAGTAGTAAAGCGCTTGGCTTTTAAGCCGAGGGTCCCGGGCTCGAATCATGGTGTAGACTAGGATTTTTTATTTCAGAATCTTAAAGGAACCCCTAAGTCCACCCAGCTTTAACTGATACAGGGCAAAAGTTTGCCTAAAATTAGTTATTCCTTGTGCTGGCAACACTACACCCTCGTTAACTGTAGGCCACAGAAACAGATGACCTTTACATCTCTTGATCCATAAAGGAACTTTCCCTTTTTTTAAATCTGGACATAATTTTACAAACAGGCACATCTTGTTCTAGAAAATGTAAAGAGACATAACTTGATCACATTTCCCAATTTCCCAAACTTATCTTAAATAACAGAATTGTCGTTTTTCTTCTATGTTCACGTTTTAAAAAATACATTTAAAGAAATTTTTTTAAAAATATTTATATTTATATTATCAGAGGTAAGAAATGCAGAAGAAAACAAGATCTACCGGTAACTTTGGATCCCAGAAAGTTACATGGTCTACGTGCACGATTTGTGTCAAATAAAAAGTAACATTTCCTAAAAGCCAGTGTACATGTTAGTTGTAAACAATGAGTAAATCTATTTTATATACACTGCCCCAATGTTTTCTTTTAAAAAAAATGTCTAATCAATTATTACGATTACTTCTACAGTGCGAGTTAATGATGAAATGACAAGGTGCATAAAGGATTTAATTTATAATAGAAATAGATTTCTAAAGCATCAAACATTTTTTTTATTGTTACAAGCTATTTATCAAATTATCTAATAGAATCGATGAAACATAGAACAATGAACAGTTCCAATACAACAATACGTTGTTTATTCAGAGTTTTAAAAAATCTGGATCAATATAAATACAAAGTCATAAAGCGTACAAAGATTTCGTTGTTTTGTTGACTGTAAAAAGAATCTGATAACAATAATTGATCATGTCACTGTACAAAGCTACATACGTTTATCAGACAGAAAGAGACTTTGATAAAGAAGGGATGTGTTTCACACTTTTCTCTTGACATTCTGGAATTAAAAGATTTATAATCGATAAGACGATCGTGACAAGATACGTCTTCTATATCAGAGTAACTTTTTCTTAGTTGTTGTTACCAAGGAATCGTCTCCGTCTGATAACAGAGTATTGACAATGAATGAAACACTTTAGTAAGAAGATCTTTGTCTTTAAAATCATTGTGGTAGCCCATGTCCTTGATAAAGTCATGTTTAAATGCATGGAGGATACTTGCCTACTTTTGTTTGCCATCAAGCGCTTTTTTTTAGTCAGAAGCTAGAGGTTGGTGTTCGTGAAACATTAGGAGGATTGCGAAATGTTCTTATATCAAGTTATATAAATATGTACATACACTTATACCCCTCGATAAAGAGAATCCTATGTCACAGTCAGTCCATCATACAAATATTTTGCTCCGTTATCTTTCATCTTCATGTATCCTAGGCGCATCATCCCTTAGCTGCATCATCCCTTAGCTGCATTATCCCTTAGCTTTATTATCCTTTTCCCTTAGCTTTATAAGATAAGATAATTTTATTGATCCAATCAAATGGAAATTCAGTTAGACTACACCTGACCACATCAGCGTAACTACTGTACAATAACAGTATAGATGAAAAATTCGAACAACATTCACACAGGAGACACATACACACTCACAACCAGCGCTTTATGAATTAGACTTCTATGTACTTCTCGATGACGACAGATGATCTTGTAACACACTGACGGAAATTGGGATAAAGAAGTTTTTAAATCTTTCTGTTTTAGTCCTAATGGAAAGGAGACGACCAGATAGTATGTAACAGTGGTTTAATGGGTGCAGGTTGTCCTTAAGAATCGAGAGTGTTTTGGAAAGGCATCTTTCATGAAAAAGATCTTCAAGAGATGGTAGCTATATTCGAGTGATATGCGATGCTTTTTTAATTAGTCTATTTAGTCTAAGTCTTTGTGCAAGTGAAGTATAACCATTCCAGCAGGTGATGGCAAAGTTACTTAGACTGCAAATTTTCATAGCTTCCTGAGATAAAGAGTCGCTGGATTGTTAACTTTCAAAAATGTAGAAACAAAAAGTCTACAAATAAATGATTAACTTGGATAGCTTTGATAGTTTCACAACCACTGTCTGGAAATGTTTCAGAAACACAGTGGAAAAATTTCGTTCTAAGCCTACACTAGTCTCACGCTTCTTCGCGGTTCATCGGTCGATAAAATGGGACTTAACTTTTTTTTGTCGATGAAAGGGCCCCGACTGTGAAGTTAATAAAGTGTAATTGAACACGCATATTGTTTTTTTTAAAGGAGGATATTTTAAGAACAAACAGGTATGTACACTTTTAGACAAGATTTAAGCCGCTCTGGACTATTCCACTATAATCATGTTCAAATCCCTCTGCTAGAAGGAACAACTAATTTTATTTATTATGCTGTGACAACATTTATTTAATTGTTAGAATTGGCTTTAGATTTTTTTAAAACCATTCTAACAATTGTGTATAAACTTTTTAAAAAAAAATACAATCGAATATAGTAAAGTTCCTTTTTTAGAACTAGCGATCATTGGGACAATTTATTTCAAGGTTATCTGTTTCTGTGGTCAATGGTTAACGAGGGTGTCATGTCGAGAGGACAATGACCAAACGCATTTGCTTTTCCCATCAGAGCTAGATGGACTCAGATTCGCCCTAAAAATCCCACAAGTAAAAATCCCAGTCTTTACAAGGTTTTGAACACCAGACCCCCGGTTTGGACACCAAGCACTTTACCCCTGAGACACCTCACATCTATTTTTTTAAAATTAAAACTATTTAAAAAAAGGAAAAATTTTGAAAATTGATATTTGAATGTCGGATCAATTTTAAATGTTGATTTATAGTTGTTTCTACTAATGAGCTGATTAAGATAAGCTAACATAGAAAGTTCATTTTTCTTATCTTTATATGCTATAAGAAAGGTGTATCAATGTTTATATTGTTTTCTTACCAACATTTTCAATTCATTACTTAAAAGTAGGATTGACATTACACACTTCATAAAAATAAAAATAAACGTATTAATTTATACGTATTTTTAGCGGCCCCCGAAAGGGGAATAGACGCTATTATTTTTGTAAGAAATGTCTTTTCGTCTGTCCCGTTTATAACACGTCATCTAGAAAAGATAGAGAAAATCTTACATCACAATATTTTAGAACATTCAAAGTTCTGATGCAACGGCAACTTTTTCTGAAAGCGAAAAAATCTAATTTTTTAAATCACTTATGCAAGCATTTTTTTTTTAAAGAAAAAACTATTTAGTATGCATTATAAGTTAGACCTAATTTAAAACGAATAGTAATGTCGTAAACTACATTTTCTTACACTTTGTGTAGTGCTGCCCTGATCCTTATATCTTCCGAGGATTCGAATAACATATTAAGCCTTTTCAAAACAATTACATTATTATAACACTTCAGTTAGGCCAGAGGAGGCGCGGTAACTGAGTCTACCCAGCTCTAATGGGTTCCTGACCTCAGTTGGGGAAAAGTAAAGGCGGTTGATCGTTGTGCTGGCTATATGACACCCTCGATAACCGTAGGCCACAAAAACAGATAAACTTTACATCAATGCCCTAAAGAACACAAGGTCTGAAAGGTAACTAGTTAGGCCAGGTTCACATTTAGCTTTGCATTCACTTGCACCTATCCTTTGATCTGCTGGACCGTTGGGGCACTACACAAGATCTGTCAACCTTCTTTCTCCATTCTTATCTCTCATTTGTCTTTGATATAATTTCATTCGGATGTTCTTTCTGAAAATATTGAAGCCTGCCTGGGTGGACCACTTCGGGGGCCGATTTTGAGTTTATGTTTCCACACAAACTGTCTTTGTAACCTTGTTTGTTGTGGATTTGTGTTTCAGACATCCGAATAAAGAATAAAAATAGTATATAGCATATTTGTTTAAATTTTATTTGTTGGCTAAAAAAAACAAACAAACAGTATTTAACTTAACTGCGTCCAACTTTAAATACATCACATTCACATAAGCACATTCCTCGTCCCCTATGCTAGGACAAATTTGTACAACTGCTCCTTCTTCCCTAGTGCTATTAGAGCATGAAATGGGTTGCCTGAGCTAGCCAGAAAAACCAGTGACTTGGCAGAATTTAAGTCATTGGTTAATATGCATGACTAAATGCATGACGCGTAGGACGTAATCATCTTCTTTTTTGAAGTAACGTCTGTATTATATACGATAAGATAAGTTTTACGTTGTAGACATTTTCTAAATTTCTGTTTTTCTAACTAGCAATTAATGTAACATTATTTGTTTTCGTTGCATTAAAATATAAATCTGCTGTTAATTGGTAAACATGTTACCAGTGGGCCTCATGGTCAAATAGAAGTAGACCTCATGGTCCAGTAGAAGTAGACCACATGTTCCAGTAGAAGTAGACCTCATGGTCCAGTAAAAGTAGACCATATGGTCCAGTAGAAGAAGATCTCATGGTCCAGTAGAAGTAGACCTCATGGTCCAGTAGAAGTAGACCATATGGCCCAGTAGAAGTAGACCTTTAGAAACGTTCTAATCTTTCAATTTTTCTATGTGTTAACTATAATGGACAGCTTGAATATTTGCAGTGGCTAAACATGTGGTTTAATTACGATAGGCTCGTTATTTTATTTTCGGACCCATTTGTTAATCATGTTCTATGTAAGTACCAAATAATCGGTAAAGAATCATAGCACTATTTTGGGGGTTCGGAAAAAGTTTCTTGCTAGTTAAATTTACTTGAAACACTAACGAGTGCCAGAAAGATAGTGCAACCAAAAACCTTTCGTTTCTCATTTGTCTTGCTAAAGATTCAGCCTCGCTTATTACTTGAGCACCATCTATTTTTCCTGCTAGTTCTTCTAAACCACCACACACTTCTGCAGCTTTGAATCTTACAGATTTAATACTTTTCATTCCACTTTCCCATCGTGTTTCTGATAATGGTTTAACAGACAGACATTTCTAATGCTTTTTAAAATCTTTCCATTTTTTTCGTAGTTGAAACAAAAAGAGTGTATATAGGCTGCTGGGTTCCAAAAACGTTTATGGGGTCTCAACGGTTTTATTTAAAATTATGGTGCTCATTAATGTGTATAATGTATGCGTTAGAAATATATGTATGTCGTTATTAATTGACGTTACCTAAATTTTTTGAATCTCTTAATATGTTAACCCTTTCAGCCCAACATCTTTAAAAGCCTGCAATAAGCATGACTGATAGTGATATGCTAAGTTTAAATTGCCGCCCTTGCCAGGCACAGTGCCCAATTAGGAGCAATAGGTAAAATCATCCTAAGACCGGCACTGACCTATCCTTAGTAAAACTCTTTATGCAATTGAACTTTGGTTTAAAAGTTTATGGGGTTGTATTTTTTATGGATGACCTAAGTAGGCTTTAATCAAGTTGAGATTATTTAAATTAGAAAGTAATTAGGAATTCATCAATATCATGTTGGGGCCAACAAGGAAATATAATGTTATATACAACAGAATGCAGAATTATTCAGATTATGCACTAAAGTTGTTAACACAAATTAGTTTTTCCAATAAAAAAAATAATTTTGGAAGCTGCAGCACTTTGGTGAAAATAAGAAACGTTCCATACTATTGTTTTGCTTATTGACAAGTACAAAATTATAAGCGTAATCAACTATGTATAAAAAATTTAAAGGGAGCAGCAAAATATACATTAAACCAGTAGTGCAACCATCCCTGAAAAAAAAAACAAAGGAATATTTTGCTAATCGATAGTAAATCTAAAAAACAGATCTGAATGTTTATCGGCTTTTTGTTGGGAAACTACTATCTATTGTAGATGGCTTGTAAAGTTAATTTGACAGTGATTTTTTACTTAGTCAAATATAAATAAAATGCAAAAACGAATTTCTTTACTGATACAAAATCTTAATTTTCACTAATTATCCTTATCACAACCCAAATTAGGCCCCGCGCAATCAATTACGCATAGGGCCCAGCAACCTGTAGGACCAGCCCTGTGTGGAATCTAGTGAAAGAAGCTTCTCGCGCCTCAAACTAATGAAGAATTACTTAAGGTCAACAATTCTCGTAGATAGATTAAAACATTTGGTAACTCTTGATATTGCACGTGATCTATGTAGGAAATAAAAAAATGTATGATATACTGTAAGACTTCGCTACATGCAAGACCTCTAAAGTAGTTCTGTACGTAGTAAAGAATGAATAAAATGTAAAGACGAATTTATTTTCTAATACAAACTCTTAAATTTCACTTATTATCCATATCCGTATCGAAACTTGGCCCCTCGAAATCTGTTTCGCATAGGGCCCCACAATGATCAAGTCCGGCCCTGCTATTTAGTGACTGGTAAATACTAAATAGATTACTTGTACTCCTCCTCCCCTCTTTTTTCGCAGACCGCTAGAATAAAAAAGAATGAGCTTTCCATGACTTTTTTGGTCACAACGGTTAAGTCTGCTATTTTGAGGGCGAGTGAATACTACTTCCCCCACCCCCTTTATTTTATCGTAGAGTAACTCTAGTTGACTTGCAGAAATAAAAGAGTGATCTTTCCTTTACTTCTTCTTGCGTGTCCAAACTCTTGAGCCATGAAGAGAATTATATAGATAGATACCAGTAAATACATTATGAAAATTCTTTTACTGGTTTATAGGCTCAAGAATTAATTATATGCATATTTACGTGAATTCTTACGTACTTAGATTCAGATCCTGCCCACTGTTTTGTGCATTAGGCTGCAAGCTTTTCCATTGAAATGGATAACAATAATAATTCTGACATCGGCACCATATCAATACTTTAAATGCATGACCTATTCGCAGCCATTAATACGCTAGACCATAAGAATTTGATGGTCAGATTCTCTGCCACTTTTGGTTTAGCAGGAAATGTCCTAAAGTGGATTAGATTCTACCTGACTGAACGCACCCTTACTGTCGTCGTCAAAGGGACAATGTCAATAAGCTTTCTCTTGAAATACGGAGTACCCAAGTATCGAGCATAGGTCCACTATTGTTCCTCATGTATACATACCCACTCAGCGGTGTCATACAACCAAGTCATCTTAAACCACTTCTTTGCCAATGACTCAGTTATACGATTCCTCACTACTCTCAGAGGTGCTGGATTTAGCAGTAAAAAATCAGTGGTACCGTTGCAAAGGTGAGAGACTGGATGGTTGAGAATAAACTCAAGAACAGTGTTTCTCAAACTTTTTGTTTCGGCACAGTAAAAAAACTACAAAAATTTCTCGGCACACCACGAAGAGCAACAGTTGTTGTATAATAAAAAGAAAAAAGATTTTACCTGTTTTTAAGTATTAGGCTATATTTAATGTGAAGGGTGTGCCTGTTTTTAAGAGTAAAAGGCTTAAGAACTGCATCGTTTTTTAAATCAATGATCTCCCTTTCTTCAGTTGTAAGATTTGCAGCTTCATTGTTTCCAAATGGATAGCTGACCCATCCAAACTCATTACTTCCATCTGTTGGAAAGTAATGCTGCAATGCTGACTGCAGGTGTGTCAAAGTGTCCAGAATTTTGGGGGTGATTTTTTTAGTTGAAGCACATTCATTGTAAGTAGGAAAGCATTCGAAGACTCCTTTCAAGATCTTACTTTGCCACAAAGACAATTTTTGACCAAGTGACTTCAGTTTTGAGGATGCAGTAATGATGGTTTCCGATGGTCCTTGAAGACTTAAATTCAGTGAATTTAATTTGTCAAATAAATCAGAGAGAAATGTCTCCTTAACCCACCAGATCTTGTCATAAAATAGAAAATCCAAAGTCTTTTTTTTTTAGCCTCCAAGAATGAAATCAGCTCAGCCTTGAATTGACGACACGCTTTAACACTTTTGCCCTGGAGAGCCAACGAACGTTGGTGTGATACAGGAGACATTTGTAGTCTGAATCCATTGCTTCAAAGAGCTGAGAGAAAAGTCGGGATGCAAGCGGTCGAGATTTGATGAAGTTTACAACTTCAATCACTTGATCCAGAACAGACATCAAATCTTTCTGCAAAGATTTAAAGGCAAGAGCTTTTCTGTGGATCATGCAGTGAACAACTAATATATTAGATTTTATTGACGCACAAGAGGGACGAATCCCTTTCTATTAGCCTGCATGGAAGGACAGCCATCGGTGCAAACGCTGACAAGAGTTTTTCCACTTTAGTTTGAATAGCAAAATGTTTATGTTCAATACATTGAAAATATCTTCGCCTTTGGTCGTAGTTGGTAAGTCTTTGCAAAAAAAGAATTCGTTGACACATTTTTCATCCTTTATGAACCGAATAAAAACTAGCAGCTTGACTCTGACGCTAATATCAGTGGATTCATCAACTTGAAGAGACAACAGCAGAGACACTTCATCGTCAGTTACGTCTAAGTGTTCACAGATTTGATCTTGTAAATCTGACGATAAGTTTTCAATTCTTTTTCGACAGCATCGGGTCCAAGGATAGTTTCAACAACTATTGCTAAAGCTATAGTTAGAGCTGGTGCAATGACTGATTCAGCCTCTGTGTGTGCTTTCTTGCGTTTTGCTAATTACTGAGCAATCTTATAACTTGCAATTAATTTCTTTTTCTGGCAGCTTTAGGTACCGGTAGTTCGTAAGTTTTTTAGCTTGTTTATTTTGTTGAGCCCTGATGTTTTCGAAGTATTCCTTCGGTTGCGCTTTTACAGCGGCCTACATTTGAGTCATTATAATAATATATGTATAGTGGAAAATTCCATAATCTGCATAGCTAACACCTCTTTCCGTCAATATGGAGCGACCCACTACTTTTACTGGTCTTTGCAAATGGGGATGTCTTTGCAACGTAAAATAAAAATTTAATAGTAGGCAGACCTGTGTAACGCTGCACGTGTGGCGTTCTGAAAAGTCCCGCGGCACACCTGCAAATCTTCGGCGGCACAAGCACACAGTTTCATGTCATAATTTGCTTGATGGTATTGTTACATATCTAGGCATTGTTACCTATTTACTATTGTTTTGTTTTTTTCTTGACCTGTTGCGGTCGAGAGACGGGTAGAAAATTCCCGAGGTTGTCTACCCCTTTGTGTAATAAGTTTTTTTTATTACTTTATTAGCGGCGGCGAGTCAAGCAACACAGACAGTGTGACCGGTCCTTGACCTATGTGTGTACCTCTGGGTAAAAAGAGGGTGTTTATTTTTCCGTCTCTTTAAAGAAGGTTCTAGCTCTGTCTGGTTGATCACTTGTTCTGTTCTCGAGTAGTATTCTAGAAACTACTAGATTGGTCTTGATCTCGACGCGCGGTAGACTATATAAAGACTGCCCGTGTAACGTTGGGACGGACAAGACATACGGAGACAGCCGTGAGACAGAATAGCGGAGACATTGCGTGACCCCTGCGTGGTATACCTATTGATAGTGTAAGTTAAGATTTTTCTTTTTCAAGGCCTTGCTTGTATTTGTAGTTATATTTTAAAAACTCTTGAATTGTAATATTTTTACATGCCATTTCTGTAAAAGGGTTTGGTCAACCCATCAATTCTGTATTGAGTAAATGTTTGTTTTTCTTGCTTGTAACTTTATGTGATTCATTTAAAAGTACTATTTGATTTATATTTTATTAAACATTAAGTTGATATTTTACCTTCCGATTTCTTGTGTCATTTTTTTTTTGTTATTCATTGTAAGTCTTTGGTTAAATTCAGACTTAAGATAAGTGACACAACTGCTTTTTCTATTGTCACGTTCCCCTAGGCAAGCCAATTAAAATTAGAATAGATACAGAATTCAATTCGTAATACGTGACAGTATGTACTCTTGAGCTGAATCAGCTTCTGCACTAAATGGTGAGCTGATTTCAAAATCCACAATCAAGGAATATAAATTTTTTTTTTTACATGAAATAGTTTCACCTTTCAGAAAAGGGAAATGACAAAACCTGTTTCCACTTTCTTACCTGAAGAAATATGAAAGCTTTGTTTGAAAAGATTTAACATGCACATACATTTCATGTGCAAACAACCCATTTTAGAAGGCCTAACTTTAAGGATAGAGTCTGTCTTTGACTCTTCAATAGAAATATCAGTAACAAAGTCACAGTCAGTATCGTTTAAGGAATAAAGCAATTTTTTCCTTGGGATAACATATTCTTTTCAGTACATTGTCCATGCTAAGCCATGTGGTACAGAACATCGGAATGTATTGTTTCCCAATCTTAAAGTACTTCTCAGAACTGACTGTGGTTTAGAACTTAGCTCTGATATGTTAGATCACTGTGATAATTTGATTAATAATATGTTTAATATTCAATGAATCTTCGCGCAAACTATCTCGGTTAGAGTTTATGGTTGAAATATTGTTGTAATTGTTCTTTAATTTATTTTAAAAAAATGTTTTTCTCACTGAAATCACTGGCTCCATCTGTTGTTACACTCGCCATCTTACTCCAAGCCAACCCAACACTTTCAACACAGTTCTTCATAGCATTGAATAAGTACCAGCATGAGTTTGTGTCTTTGACTGAATGTTTCGAAATATAACCAATAAGAATAATCTTATCCGACCTGTGGACAAGTAGAGAAATCAGGTATTCCAACAGATTATACATAAAAAAATGCGAAGGTTTTAAAAATAAATAATTTTAAATATCTAAAGTAACTATTGACTTCTGATTCTTATCACTCAAGAGGAAGAGGCAAGAAACATTGTCTCTACACGTCATTCTAAAAAGTTTAAATACCTTCGCATTTCTATATGTATAATCTGTGGGAATACCTGATTTCTCTAGGTGTCCGCGGGCCGCATTAAACACTCTTGCGGGACGTATGTTGCCCGCGGGTCGTAATTTGCCCACACCTGCTCTAAAGCAAACTACAATCATGACATTCTACGAACCCATGAACATAAAAAGGTGCTGCGTTTGTTTAAAACATCCAGAGATTTTTTTTAGCTTAAACACTCTCCCCCCTACAATAGTTTTGACGATAAAACTTCCGTTTTCAATATATAATCTAAAGCAAACTACAGTCACCAAATGCCACTAGCGTAGCCAAGTGAGGTTACAAATCTTTACAAGTCGCTGGACTCCATTAATAAAGTGCAGCGAATACCAGATTTCATTTGTGAACTAGCCTTACTTAATAGCAGGATAATGCAACGGAGATACCTCAGAATATGAATTGTTTATGTTTTAAATACTAGAAATAGTGCTCCGCCACGGACCCTACTGAGGGAGCTCACAGCTCACAGATCTCAGACTAAGTGCTTAAACTTGACTTGGATTGGCTACCTATGAAGGGGGCTCGAGGTTCGACACCCGACTCCGGCAGAGTTGTGCTTAGTGAGCACCTAAAGATACCCCTTCCACTCACTGGTCCACAACTGAGATTTAACCAACACCTGAAAGCATGAAAGTAGCGCTATATAAAAGCCATAATTTAATTTTAATTTAATTTTTAGTTTTCTTCTTTTGATGCGTTCTTATCATTAATTTGGATGATTCAGGTTTACCAAACCGAATTTGAGATGTCCTTATCAGACAGCTTTATATAAATTTTTAAAAGCCAGTATATCTTTCAGGCCTCTGATGAACGTGCGACGCTTTAAAGTACTCAACCAGCTTTCTTTAGGGCTAATCAAAGAAGGAATGTTTTGCTAGATCAGATTACGTTGTGTCCTGCTAAGAAGCAAATAAAAAATTATTTCATTTGTTTAGCTGAAAAATAAGATAACAAATTATTTACGTCAAACCGCACATTATGGAATAATCCTGCATGTGCCTTGGATCAGTTTTATGCCGGGTTCAATTATTGTCAAATGGATAATATGTAACAGTAAGAGAACTTTTTTTTCAAATAAATGTGTTTTATATTAGAAAGAACGGGTTTCATGTTAAACAATAAAGTATTAAATACAATATAAATTTATTAAATTTGTTCGAAACACTTGCTTTTAGTTATTACCTCTTTAAAAAGCTAGTCAATTTTATTTTACGAGTGAGTTAATTTTGTTTGAAACAAAAGCGTTTAAATATTACCAATTTTCATCCGATTGAAAATCTAATTTCAGCACTACCACAAATCTTGGAGTTTGCTAGCTTTGACATTCAGATGGGTAAACATATAAATTTACTATTTATTTAATTTAAAACCTAGATATATAATTTGTAAAATAATGTTTCAATTTCGTAGATAAGATTTTTATAAACAGATCATTATTTTGTTTTATTGTTAAAAAAAATTCTAGTCATTTCTTATAATGTGTAATACTTGATTATTTATTGGGGAGGGGGGGAGGTTGGCTGTGCTTAAATGAGAACCCGATTTTCTATTTTAAAAATGTTAAAGTGATTTTAAAAAAGTAAGAATAAACATTTAAATTATATAAAAATGATAAATCAACGTTTCTTATTCATATATATATATACTACATACACACACACACACATATATATAATGTGAAAAAGTAAATAATATAACGATTAGTCAAGGGTTATTAGAAAGAGGATTTATGTATCATATTTATTTTTTTAAATATTATTATTATTTAATGTTAGCTAACTCTTTGTAACACTATTAATATGATTTAAATACAATTGTACCAGCTCTTCTCCGCTATTAAATAGAGACGTTATAGAAATCGATTGACGATGTGCCAGCGTTTGTCTAAAGCCATCAAAAAATGTTGCTTTCTACCAATCTTATATTCACTTACTATGTATGTCTGGCATAACGTTTGTACACGTTATTTCTCCCTCACCCAACTTGAAATTTTTACAATTATTTCTTGTACCTGACAAAACAAGATACAATAAAAGAAAGCTAATTAGTTAATTAGCTATTCGTAGTTAATTTTTTGTTTGGTATCGATAAATATATTGTACTTGAAAGATGTGGTGGCATAAGCTAAATTAGTCCTGTTATTACTTTGTATAGAGGATTGGTCGTCGCTTAACTTACTTTAGATAACCTTAAACCTATTTTCATAAGCACTTTGCTGGCACAGTTGTTAATGTGTTGATTTGAGTCCTAGAGTTCAAATTCAATTCGTACAACAAGCCTCATTTATCTCCCCCCCCCCTTTTTTTATTATTCCAGCTGCTCCAGACAAGTGATATCTTTTTTGTTATCTTATAAATTGAAGAAGTTGCTTTAGAAAAGAAGATAAATAACGTCTTATGCATCTCAAATGTCAATCTTGTCATGCGAGTCAATCAGTGACTTAAACTCTGCTAAGTCGTTTGTTTTCCTGGCTGATTTAGGCAACCCATTCTATACTATTTTCAAATGAAACTTGGAAAGAACGACCACTTGTACAAATTTGTCCAATCATATGGAATAAGAAATGCGCCTCTATCTCGATGTCTTTTTGAGTATTTCTTTAGGTTTTGTTTCTCTTTTTCCTGTGTTTTATGTATTATTGCTACTTTACATTTCAGTTTTCTGTATTGAAGTGTCCTAAAGTTTCTAAATTTAGTGATTTTATTAATGGTGTTACTCTAAACAAATGTAAACGTTCGTTTTGATATAAATCTCACTGCTCTACGGTCTGAAATATCTTTTCAATATTATATTTTAATTTTACTTCTAGGTTAATACAAAAAAGAATTCATCCTTATTGACTGAAACTTTATGGTGAAGTACAATGAACAGTTCCAGGACAATTGATATTACATTCAATCTGACTCAGATAGTTTCACCCGCTAGTTCTGATGTTAGTGATGACGTTTATATTGTAATTATTTTTGTCACCAATTTTGTTATAGCAAATATTCTTTCTCTATTGGGAATATTAGGAAGCATACTTAATATAATCATTTTATCTTATCATAAATTGCAGGACACAACGAATATAGTTCTGTTATTCATTTCTATTTGCGACTTAATTTTTTCTATTACACAAATATCATTTATTTTGTCTGAGTCTGCATTTTTTATACACTGGTATATTTATCAATGGGTTTTTATAACAAACAGCCTAATTTTTAGTAGATTAAATGTTTTGGCAGTTATTGCTAGTATCCATTTAGTGACTTTAGTTTCTATTGAAAGAATGGTTGCAATATGTTTTCCATTTTATGTTTCCAGAGTTTTTACTTTATTTCGAATGAAATGTATTATTGTTGGAATAGTTTTTTGTAACATTATTTTACAAACTCCTTCTTTTTTCAGTTATGAGATGTATTATATTCAATACAAAAACGTAACAACACCAGTTTTAAGATATGGAGATTTATATTATCGAAACTTTGACTTTTTAGATAAATATTCCTTTATAACATCAATTTTATTATTAACTTTACTACCATTCTGTGTTATTTTTATATGTACCAGTCTAATAATATTTTATATTTCTATGACATCAAAAACTAAAGCCTCAATATAATCGAAAGTAGCTCTCGCTAAACGTAAAAAAGAAATGAAATCGGTGAAACTAGTTTTAATTATTTGTTTTTTCATTTTGTTTCTTGTTTTAATTCCTATATTTGTTCAACAAATACTCTTTACATTTGCTTTAGTTCAGATATCTGACAAACAATTTAGGATACTGTTCTGGATTGTAAATCTACTTGTTCAGATAAATTCTTCTTTTAATTTTGTTATTTACGTTACAAGTAGTCCCAAATTTAAAAAAACTTTGATGAACTTTTTTTTTCATAAAAAAAGATCCTAAAGCTTAGAATTAAAAAAAAACAAAAAAAATTATTAAAATTACTTTCTGTCACAATTATTTAATTGCTGAGATATTTTTTTTAATCATTTTATTGATTTTTGTTCCAAGAATAAAAATAGTGAAAAAAAATCTTTGACAGTGGATGTATATTGTTGGAGCTCGTAAGCCCACTGGGACAATGCTAGTTTGACCGTTATACTATTTCAAAGTATAAAAAAAGACTGTAATTCATTTTAGAATTGTGGATCGAATATTACCTATAATTAATTTACCTCTTTTATTCCACTCCAGCTTGTTTTTATCCACACGTAGCTCAATTTGGCTCGACTTGCTTCATAGGAATCTCACGCCTTAGTGTAGACATTCGTTCGTTAAGCACAATTTCATGCTTTTAGATTTCTAAATGCTCTATGATTCTATCACTTATATGGATCAGTTGGGAAAGGGAAAAGGAGGGGAGGGGGTAAGCGGATATCTTGGTGAATGTAAAGAATGTTAAAGTGATCACTTTTTAAATTAGTTAAAAAAAATTTACTACTTGAATTTGAACTTTTAATAATGATGTTCTGGCATAATGTATAGAATACAAAATACAGACAATGTTCATTATGGCTATTACTTTTATGTTATATATTACTATTTCTTGGATTGTATTTGTCAGTCAACTATATTCACATAATGGTTAATATGTTGTTTCAAATTTATTAAATTAAGTAAAATGTGTTACCATAACACTAGTTAAAAAAATCTTTTAAATTATTATAGATAATGGATTATAAAAATCTCTAATTTGCTTTGTATTAAAGTACTTCTAGTTCTTTTTCTGTTCTTTGGGTATGCAAATAAGGGAGGGAAATAATAAATATCAGGTATAATTGTTAATCCATGAATTATGTACCTTTTAAGTATGCGTTGCATCATATTTGCCCTGGTAATTTTTAAAATTATTTTTATGCTGCAATATGAATTTGAAAATGAAAATGATTCAGTAAATAACTTAATATAAAAATTTTTTTTTAATACTCGAACATACGAAATTTAGGTGCAAAAATTGAATGTAACTAAACATTCTGCTTTAACACAATAATGAGAGCTGAAAAAAATATTTGTTGTTTAAAGAAAATATATTGTTTAATTTTAGTTGTTTTTTTTTTAATATATATGAGATTTCGTCCTATATTTAATAAACTCATATGAAATTTATTGTTTAATTTGTATCTATTTCTTAAAAAAAACTAATATTTTTATCAGCTATATAAAAATACATATATATTTGTGGTTATAGCAATGACTTAATTGAAATTATAACCACTAATGAATCAACATCTGTCATTACAGAAACAGATCGTTGCCAGTATCCTGAATGTAGACAACGTGTGTAATGATTTCCTAGATATATGTTAATAACTTAAGTAAATTATTTATTTCAAGATCTTTTTTGTATTTACTTTTAAAAATCTACAGTACAGTAAAAGTAACATTTAATTTGATCAGCCTCTGAGCTCATTATAATTTGTACTTGGTTCAACCCTAGTTCGTTAAAATGTTGGCTGGAGGAAACTTGCTTTGTTTATTTATGGTACACTTAATACTATATATATCTATATATAATATGTTTATATGCGCAGACATCTTTAGCATCAGAAGCACTATTTTATAACTCCTAGATCTATATTGACTTATATTGTAGATATAAAACTAAATTCCCCAAAAAATGTTCATTTAAAGGGAGTGTTTTATAAATAATATGGTTGCTGCCAAAAAGCAAACTGTAGCCTATAAAATATTTCGTCACAGAGCTGAGAAGAAGCTTTCACGCA
Organism: Biomphalaria pfeifferi; assembly: GCA_030265305.1. Lineage (NCBI taxonomy): Eukaryota > Metazoa > Mollusca > Gastropoda > Planorbidae > Biomphalaria > Biomphalaria pfeifferi. The sequence goes on along the minus strand of JASAOG010000105.1, from coordinate 835,060 downwards.
TTCACGCATTTTTTTTTTCACTTAGTTTAAAATGTTACTAATTCATTCCTCAATATATACTTAAATAATTAAGCATTTTTTAAAATCAGTTAGGCTTTACACAATAAATGACCACATGTGTTGTGTACAATTTTTCAAATCGATTTGTTTTTGCTTTATCTCTATCCAATTTTAATGTTACATTTGACCCTTTTTAATTACATCACATTTTTAAATTATATTATTTATTTTCCTTTTATCATATAAATTACAAACGTTACTAGCACTGTATAAGGATAAGATTCTCTAGATATATACATTTGGAATTAAGATTTCAAAGAAACTGCCGGTGTAACATATGAGTGCCTATTAAATTTCTTCTTTATTGGTAGAGAAGTGATTTATTTAACATAAAAAGGGGTATTTCTTTCAAACTGTTCCGCAGGGGGAGAAAAGCTGAAATTAAAATGAGTCAAAAGTCCATATATATATATATATATATATATATATATATATTGTCACGTATTACGACTTGAATTCTAATTTTTAGATGGCTTGCCTAGGGGAACGTGACAATAGAAAAAGCAGTTGTGTCACTTATCTAAAGTCTGAATTTAATCAAAGACTTACAATGAATAACAAAAAAAAAATGACACAAGAAATCGGAAGGTAAAATATCATCTTAATGTTTAATAAAATATAAATCAAATAGTACTTTTAAATGAATCACATAAAGTTACAAGCAAGAAAAACAAACTTTTACTCAATACAGAATTGATGGGTTGACCAAACCCTTTTACAAAAATGGCATGTAAAAATATTACAATACAAGAATTTGAAAATATAATTACAAATACAAGCAAGGCCTTGAAAAAAAAAATCTTAACTTACACGATCAATTGGTATACCACGCACGGGTCACGCAATGTCTCCGCTATTCCGTCTCACGGCTGTCTCCGTATGTCTGTCCGTCAACGTTACACGGGCGGTCATTATATAATATACCGCGCGTCGATATCAAGACAAATCTAGTAATTTCTAGAACAGAATAAGTCATCAACACCCAGATCTAGAACGCTCTTCAAAGAGACAGAAGAGAAAAAAAAACCCACCCTCCTTTCAACCAGAGGTACACACATAGGTCAAGGACCGGTCACTGTCTGTGTGGCTTGACTCGCCGTGAAAAATAAAATAAAAAAAACTTATTACACAAGGGGCAGACAACCTACAGGTCAAGAAAAAAAAATAGTATCTAGGTAACAGGAATCTCACGCTCTAGTGTCAACGTTCGTTCGTTAAGCTCAATTTCATGCTTTTAGATTTTTAAATGCACTATGATTCTATCACTTATCTGGATCAGTTGGGAACGGGAAAAAGAGGATATCTTGGTGAATGTAAAGAATTATATAGTGATCACTTTTAAAATTCGTTAAAAAACAGTTGTACTACTTGAATTTGAACTTTTAATAATGATGTTCAGGCATAATGTATAGAATACAAAATACAGACAATGTTCATTATGGCTATTACTTTTATGTTATACATTACTATTTCTTGGATTGTATTTGTCAGTCAACTATATTCACATCATTGTTAATATGTTGTTTCAAATTTATTAAATTAAGTAAAATGTGTTACCATAACACTAGTTAAAAAAATCTTTTGAATTGTTATAAAAAATGGATTATAAAAATCTCTTATATGCTTTGTATTAAAGTACTTCTAGTTCTTTTTCTGTTCTTTGGGTATGCAAATAAGGGAGGGAAATAATAAATATCTGGTGAAATTGTTAATCCATGAATTATGTACATTTTAAGTATGCGTCGCATCATATTTGCCCTGGTAATTTTTTTTATTTTTTTTTTGTATGCAACCATATGAATTTGAAAAAATGATTCAGTAAATAACTTAATAAAAACTTTTTTTAAATATGCGAACATACGAAATTTAGGTGCAAAAATTGAATGTAATTAAACGTTCTGCTTAAACACAATAATGAGAGCTGAAAAAAATATTTGTTGTTTTAAGAAAAGTCATCATTGAAATATATTGTTTAATTTTAGTGTTTTTTTTTATAATATATATGAGATTTCGTCCTATATTTAATAAACTCATATGAAATTTATTGTTTAATTTGTATCTATTTCTTAAAAAAAAACTAATATTTTTATCAGACTTATAAAAATACATATATATTTGTGGTTATAGCAATGACTTAATTGAAATTATAACCACTAATGAAGTCCCTGTATACTGTCAATACCGGCGTTCACAAGGACATCGCTGTTTCTAGTGCGGTCTTGCCACCGTATGTTCATGATGGAGCGCAAGCATCTCAAGCAGTTTCACGTGGGACAAAGAGGCCAGATCAGACACAATGGTGCCCTTTCTGATCACTTCCCAATAGAAAATGGCGTGAAGCAGGGCTGTGTACTTGCTCCTACTCTATTCGCTATCTTCTTTGGCGTTATAGTGGGTCAAATGAGGCAGCGATTGAACGAAGGCATCTACATCCGGTTTCATTCCGGTTTCATTCTAACGGCAATGTGTTCAATCTTCGACGTCTACTATCCCATACAAAAACACAGGAGATGGTCATAACGGAGCTTCTCTATGCCGATGATTGCGCCCTGCTAACTCACAATAAACATGACCTTCAGAACGCGGTAAACGAATTTGAATATGCTGTCGCCTCTTTCGGACTGTCTATAAACCTCGGGAAAAAAGAGGTCATGTTCCAGAAGTCACCCAATAAAACATACTCAGCCCCAAGGATCACTGTAAACGGACAGCCCCTTAATGTGGTAGACCACTTCACATATGTAGGTAGTATAGTGTCAAATGACGCCTCTCTACCAAGGAAAGTTGATAACCGTCTGGCCAGGGCCAGTAGCGCTTTTGGACGCCTTCAGTCGAGAGTTTTGCGGAACAGATCGCTCCGTCTGCCTACAAAAATTAGTGTCTACCAGGCGGTGGTTCTCTCAACCCTTCTGTATGACTCTGAGACATGGGCACTATACAGGAAACATCTAAGACTTCTTGAGCACATTCATGATATATTTATAATAAATAGTTATTTATGTTATTTTACCAAAGCAGTTCAAGCTCCGTAAAAAGCCATCCGACAGTATTTCTTTCCGAGTAATTTTATTTTTGGTCAAATAAAGAAATTAAATATAATAATAATATTCCTGATTATTTATACATCTATGTTTTCCATTAAAGTAAGGTAAATCGATTTACCCTAACCTTATATTTGCATTAGGGTACAGAAGTGTGTGGTGGTAGTTTATAATTGCCAAAATATTTACCATCATCAATTCTATTTTATACGCACGGGAACGGGGTGAAAAGGTATGCTTCTATAAAGTTTTATGTTGGTTTAAGGTAGAGAAGTGGGTGGTGTTAGATTAGAATTGCAAAACATTTATCTTAGATTTTAATCTATTGGCAGACATGGCTAGACAGACTTATTATTTACCTAATTGGCTGATTTTGTTGACTGTGTTATCCATTGTAATAAATCCAAATAAGAAAATAACAAAATAGTTCCAACACTCTAGGAAAAAATATAATAAAAGAAATAGCATGTAACAAGAACTAACACAAACATTGTATGTATAATCCAGATATCCAGAATTATATCCAACACACCCGTTAACATCTTGACATTTACTGGTTTTGTACCCAATTGAGAAAATTAAAATCCTGTATTAAACAGTAAGTATCCAGAGAGAACTACAAACAGTGAATGAATCACAGCTTTGGATGTTACTTCTATACTCATTTGGAAAACAATCTGTGACCTAAGGTCATTGCAAGGTTGCTTTTTTTTTAGGTTATGTTTTATCACCGTCTTTGTAGGGGACTCCGGGAGGACTTATTGAGTAGCTCAGTAGGGAGGACTTATTGATTAGTTCAGTAGGGAGGACTTATTGAGTAGTTCAGTAGGGAGGACTTATTGAGTAGTTCAGTAGGGAGGACTTATTGAGTAGTTTAGTAGGGAGGACTTATTGAGTAGTTCAGTAGGGAGGACTTATTGAGTAGTTCAGTAGGGAGGACTTATTGAGTAGTTCAGTAGGGAGGACTTATTGAGTAGTTCAGTAGGGAGGACTTATGAGTAGTTCAGTAGGGAGGAGATTTTACATTTGTTACAAATGATATTTCTGTTCGTCAATCTATGTCAGGAGTATTTGTTCATCATTAAGAGTCTTCAATTATTTTCGATTGTTTAGTTTCACTCGCTACTTGAAGACTGCAACATACTTCTTTGCTATTGTTGAAGATACCTGGATAATGAGCAGTATGTTGTTGTACATTTAAGTTTACAATACCATGTGTATGTATTTTTGTTCGCTCCATAAAGATACATGTTTTCTTTATTTCCTACTTTGCCTAGGCACAGTAAACAATGATCTGAACTGCTTTGGGAAAGTGTAAAATGTGGATTTTAAATTATTGTATTAATAGCATAAGTTTAATTGCATAATATTTCCATTTTAGACTAATCCAAATAACCTTGTAGTGTTCTTAAAAGTGTTGAGTTAGTTTTAATTACAATTGTCTAAATGTGTCTGACCTCTATGGCAACATTTATGCACTATGCAAGAGAGCATGGTTTCTGTCCAGGGCTTTTGCAAGAGAGGATTTGAGCCTTTCAAGCCCTCACTCAAATGGAGTTTGATGATGATGATGATGAAATATGTTTGACGTTCCACAGCTTTAGTATTCTTACTTAATGTTTGATACAGAAGAACGATTATATTATTTGGTATGAAAGTTGGGAGAAGAAAAGAAAATATAGTTGATCAATGTGAATACGACTGCTAAAAAGAAGCCACTTCACTTAACTTTCAATACATACGTTTAAAAAGCACTTTTATTGTTATTGTACTTGCAGTAAGATTTCCATAACAACAAAATACTGATATTTGATTATAAAAGAATAGTTTAATAATCTAACTACCATATATTTGCTGCTCATTAAACAGTATTGATGACGGTCTGTAAAATAAATGTGTACTACAATTAACAAGACAAATGTTAATGACGTAAGACATAGAAGGAACTCCGTGTATTATGTACACACCTATAGTACAAACACTAATAATATATTGTATTTTTCTTGAATGACAAACTGATGTGAATTTATATTGTGGATCTCTACTGGAGTTGTGATCTGCATGTCGGGATTCTCACTTTGCACTGCTGTTACCGGCTGTTCTTTGTACTGTTCTATCTTTTTGTGTCTAGGCAGAGTCTTCTCAGGAGAAAGAAGGGATAAGTTGTTTTTATTTCACTGCTAACAACATATATATTGTACTCTGAGTAATTGTTAAAATTTTGCCGTTGTAACTTTAATTGTGTGGAAATTCAGAGGATGGAGACATAGTTGTCGATAAATTCCCAGTTTATAGCTGATGGGAAGGCGTTGGGTTTTACAGGTGCAGAATTACAGAGGTATGTGAAGGAACAAAAGGAACAAGGCAAGAGTTGAAATAGAGGAAAAGCTGTAGAAGGAACAACAGAACGACTAAAACAGCAAGGGAGGAAACAGTTACGGGTAATAAGTCCAACTTGATTGGCGAATTGTATGGACGCCACGGGTTGTCTCCGACGGTGAGAGAGCTCTTCGCGCCTCATTGATCAGCTACCGCCCCCATCAACCTGCGCAGCCCGCAGTTAGTTAGGTGCTGATCCGCCACAGCCTGCCTGCTCTAATGGGTGTTTAATTTAAGGCGATGCATTCTCATTCTCTTTGCCGCTCCAGAATTTGATAGACTAGCCACATCATATTCTACCTCGTAAAATACTGCGTAATGGTCTATAAAAGGTTGTCGGTTGTTGGCTTGAAGCATCTACTAAGCATTGTCATGATAAAAAGATTAATAAAAGTCACCCTAATTGTTGTGTATGCCCCTATCCAATGTTTGCTTCACGAGGACGAAGACGAGTTTTATGAACACCTCAAGAAAGCAATATCAAACATTCCTCAAAAAGAGCACCTAATCTTTCTAGGAGACTTCAACGTCAGAGTAGGATTAGACCATACTATCTGCCTCGGTCTTTTTTTTTTGAATCGGGAAGAAGAATGAGATTGGCAAAAGATGTTTTGAATCTTTTTTTTCTTCAAAATAGTTAGTAGCTCGTATTGTAGCACATAAACTTTGCACTTTGAAAAATATCATGAAATCGCATTTTCAAAAGCATTTTAGCTTTGAGATCTAAATATGAAGGAAGGATGGTATATTATTATAGTACGTGCATCTTGGTTAGATGATGACCACTTTGTCATCCAGGGGGCTGATGGCTTTGCACTGGGATTTTATGCCTCCTCGTGTGGTTAGTGAGACCTATTTGAGCCCGGAATGTTCGGCTGCACACTGGGCAGGTTATTCCAGCTGGAGCTAGTGTCGTGGGCCTTGCTTTTCTTCTCTGGCGTTTTTCTTCTGCCAGCGTTGTTCTCTTTTCCTCAGCAATTTGTGCACCAGTTTTCAAAGCGCAAAGCCTTGATGCTCTGTCGTGTGCTTCTGCCTCCCAGGTGACGGATTTATGCTGAACACTTTCAGAGAAACTTTCAGAGAAAAGCGTTTTCTTTGTACGCCGTGTGAGCGCTTTCTTTGCATGTTTTCCGTACACTCTCAAAGTTTCTGAGACATAGAGCAATGTAGGGAGGATGACGGCTCGATAGATCCCTAGCTTTGTATTTGTATTTGTCACTGACAATGATCTGCAGATCATTTTTCAGAGCAGGCATTTAGGGCACAGTCCCTGATTACTGCTGAATTGAATTTTGATTTTGCTTTGAGACGCCTTTTGTTGAATAGGTCACCATTTAATCTGTATGATATATTTATTCCGATTTTGTTTCTGTCAGTGAATACATCTGTTAGCATAGCAGAGAGCATGATACTGAACAGTGTAGGTGCTGGGACACAACCTTGTTTTATCCCGTTTGATACTTCTTATTGGACACGAGCCTTCATGCCATCATGAAATTACTCACCATGGTTATGAATTTTCGTGGACAGCCATACTTTGACATAATCATCCAGAGTCCTTCTCTGCTAACAGTGTCAAATGCCTTTGTTAGGTCGACATATATTGAGAAGAGGTCAGCATTTTGTTCTTGGCATTTTTCCTAGAGCTGCCTTGCCACAAAGATCATGTCAATGGTTCCACTTTCTTTTCTGAAGCCGCACTGGCTTCCTGGCAGTAGACCATGTTCTATATGTTGCATGAGCCGATTTAGTTGGATGCATGCAAGGATTGCCCAGCAATAGACAGAAGAGATATTCTTCTGTGGTTGTCGCAGATTTGGCGGTTTCCTTTTCACTTGTATAAATGGACAATTGTGGCATCTCTAAAGTCTATTATGGTATTTGACTCTTGTTCTCATATAATTGAGAACAGCTCATGAAGTCTTTCAATCAGGGCTAATCCACCTTTTTTTGTAGACCTGAGCGGGAATGGAGTCAGCTCCTGGGGCTTTTCCGTTTGCGAGCCGTTGAGTGACAAGATCTGATTCCTTTAGCGTAGGGGGTTATCCATTTTTTCATTTATTGGTACTTGCTGTAACCTGTCTATGGCCGCTTCATTTATAATGGAAGGTATATTGAAAACCTTTTCAAAGTGTTTGGCCCAGCGTTTTAGAATTTCTTCCTTATCTGTCAATAGAATTTGCCAATCAGCATTTAGTAGAGGGGATGAGCATGACTTTGTGGTTCCATAGACTTCGTTTATAGCATGGAAGAAGTTCTTCATGTCCTGCTTGTCAGCAAATTATTGTTAGTAGCTCGTATTGTAGCACATAAACTACGCACTTTGCGGATTTTCAAAAGCATTTTAGCTTTTGAGATCTAAACATGAAGGAAGGCTCGACATACATATGAACAGACAGACCACACAAAACTAGTAATGGTTGGGTTGGGGCTTTAAACAATTTTAATAATTAATACTATTGACATTATGGGTAAATTATCCAGAAACATATTTTTGTTCACTGAAACCACTGTACCAGATGATAGAAGATAAAAGTCATTTTTTTCATAACAACTTTAATATCGTTTCCCCGGAGACATTAAAAGCAAGCCAGATCATAGACATGACATCAAGCTAATGCTTTAGATGACTTAAGTGTTATGGCAGTAGACGTGGAGTATTTGATAGAAGTAGAGGGCAAAGTTCACGTGGAGTATTTGATAGAAGTAGAGGGCAAAGTTCACGTTAAGTATTTGATAGAAGTAGAGGGAAAAGTTCACGTGGAGTATTTGATAGAAGTAGAGGGAAAAGTTCACGTGGAGTATTCGATAGAAGTAGAGGGCAAAGTTCACGTGGAGTATTTCATAGAAGTAGAGGGCAAAGATCACGTGGAGTATTTTATAGAAGTAGAGGGCAAAGTTCACGTAGAGTATTTGATAGAAATAGATGGCAAAGTTCACGTAGAAAATTCGATAGAAGTAGAGGGCAAAGTTCACGAGGAGTATTTTATAGAAGTAGAGGGCAAAGTTCACCTGGAGTATTTTAAAGAAGTATAGGGCAAAGTTCACGTAGAGTATTTGATAGAAGTAGAGGGCAAATATCACGTGGAGTATTTGATAGAAGTAGATAGCAAAGTTCACGTAGAGTATTTGATAGAAGTAGAGGGCAAAGTTCACGTGGAGTATTTGATAGAAGTAGAGGGCAAAGCTCACGAGGAGTATTTTATAGAAGTAGAGGGCAAAGTTCACGTAGAGTATTTGATAGAAGTAGAGGGCGAAGCTCACGTCGAGTATTTAATAGAAGTAGAGGGCAAAGTTCAAGTATAGTATTTGATAGAAGTAGATGGCAAAGTTCACGTAGAGTATTCGATAGAAGTAGAGGGCAAATTTCATGTGGAGTATTTGATAGAAGTAGATGGCAAAGTTCACGAGGAGTATTTTATAGAAGTAGAGGGGCAAAGTTCACGTGGAGTATTTGATAGAAGTAGAGGGCAAAAATCACGTAGAGTATTTGATAGAAGTAGAGGGCAAAGTTCACGAGGAGTATTTTATAGAAGTACAGGGCAAAAATCACGTAGAGTATTTGATAGAAGTAGAGGGCAAAGTTCACGAGGAGTATTTTATAGAAGTACAGGGCAAAGTTCACGTGGAGTATTTTATAGAAGTACAGGGCAAAGTTGACGTGGAGTATTTGATAGAAGTACAGGGCAAAGTTCACGTGGAGTATTTGATAGAAATAGAGGGGAAATTTCATGTGGAGTATTTGAAAGAAGTAGATGGCAAAGTTCACGAGGAGTATTTGATAGAAGTAGAGGGCAAAGTTCACGTGGAGTATTAGATAGAAGTAGAGGGCAAAGTTCACGTGGAGTATTTTATAGAAGTAGAGGGCAAAGTTCACGTGGAGTATTTGTCTTAACACGTATTTAATGATCTAAATATTAAATGTAACTTATCGATATTTACTAGAGCATGATTTAGAATGTTCAATCGACCGTCACCCTCTCTCTTTACTGCGAACAAAAGAGTATTGTAATAGTAACACTGGTGGATCTGGGTGGGGTGGGGAAGTTGTTTTTCTCTTGAGTAATAACGTAAATTATGTAAAGACAATTGGTTAATTATCTAAATTATGTATGTCATAATTGATATTACAACTATTTTTTATTGTGTGAGGCTTCAGCTCTAATAACAAGAAAAATTTAATCCTTAATAATTTAATTTAAAAAGATGTGGTGGGAGAAACCTCATTGACGTTTCCAATCAATTGCCCCTGTCTATTGACAAGAGGAAGATAAGTCTTGCTTAATTTTGTAGTTTATAAAAAATGTTATACTTTTACATTCAATTTTTCATACGTAGTCAAAATTTGTACACTGCTATTTTGTATTATCTATTCAAAACTTCATAAGCATATTAATAGTTCTATATCAACACTAAATCAATTTTATCGGTGCGATGAGTTAATATTCCGGTTTTTATTTTGTAATAGAATATAGGACCCGCACAAAGATTGGCTCAAAAAGTAAATTTTCTTTTTATATTTTTTGGGGGAAGGGGGTGTTTGGAAGAGATTTTTTTTTCTTTGCACAAATACACAAACACACAAACAATCACCAGCATTATTTCATGTATTTCAAAAAAAAAAGCATATTCTTAAAAGTGTACACTTCAATATCTAGCACTACTATTCTATTTTTTTAAATTTAAATCCAATCTAAAATTTGCTTCACAAACTTTTAAAAAAATTATATATTTCAAATATTTCAAGTTTAACCTATTTGTACAATGATTCAAACGTGGTATGTGCTTAAAAAGTCTTTATTTATTTATTTGCAAACCTCAGTATATTACAAAACATAATTTTAAAGAGAAATATGCAAAAAATCCTGAGCATTCAGTACTTGTGTCACATTAGTGTGTACTTTAAAAAAAAAAAATTTACCATACAATGTATTAAAAATGAAAATGAAAGAATGAAATCAATTTCGAATAACACAGATTAGATTCAACAAATAAAAAAAATATGCTGCTTTTGAGACTTACAGGCATCCTTTGTCTAAATGTCCAGAGGGCCGTCAAAGTCGGTCAATGTTATATAGAAGAAAAAGGAAACTTGTCTGCTCGAAACAAAATAGATGTATTTGCACAACTAGGTTCATAAATATTTGAATCTACACATTTGTACCTTTGCTTTTATAATTTGGACACCATTTTCGAAAGTTCAAGGACAGAGGCATAAAGCATGACGAGGTTTGAAATTTTGAGTTTCCATGACTGAGAAAAATGAAGTGAGCAAACCTTGTGTCGAAATAGTAAGCCGAAGATTTTCTATTGAGTGACCCTCAATCTGGTGACTAGAAGGAAACATCCATTTGTTCTGATCACACGTTTGCTGTCTATTAATCAGAGACAATTATTCCTTGGCTATTGGCACCCCGTTGTTGTATCTCCCGCGAGTCACACTTGGTTTATGCGATGCTAATCGGACCAATCATCATAGAATGCTTAATTACTGACCTGTGATTTCGCAACTTGTGAGATCGGCCCTAATCATAGGCTAACTCTGCAGCCGCCTAGGACCTACGATTGGTGGGGGCCTCGCACAGGACTCATAGAGTTTTTATTTTCTTTTTGCGAAAATTTGTAAAACATGGATCAAATCTTAAACATAGAAGAATTCTATGGCTCTGTCTACTAGCCAGGGCCGACCTTAGGTCACTGTAGCCTGTCAAACAGTATACTGCTAAAAATAAATATTAAAGTCTACTACATTTATTTTATTTCATATTTCTTACATTTGGTCTATACTATAAATAAAGTTCTATTTAGTATTGTTCACAAAGACGTGATTCAAGTTTTTTTCAAGTTTTATTAGTTTAGATATATCGTTTGAGTTGTCTACCCTCAAATTGTCAAGTCAACGACAGGTAACAACGCAGTGTCAACATCAATGTTACCATAAGAGATTGCATTAAGAGTATAGAAACACTCTGGTGTCTGACAGTACAAGTTTGTCGGTGTGGTATCTTCTCAATCCTACAATCTCAGGACATTTTATATGTACAGCTCGGTAGTTTTCTTCAACCATTGCTCAACCGCATATTAATGTAGGCCTACACAAACCGCCCAGTGATAACTGACCTAGGCCTGTGCCTTCTAGCAACAACATAATAATGAAGACTTGCACAACAGGGAGACGTGGTGAGATGTGGTGAGACAGGGATTGTATTTGCATTTAATCCTTATTTAATGTATAAAGTTGGCTTGAAAAACTTGAGAAGGCTTGAGCCTTAAGTTGAATTTAGGTTATTCCCCATTTTTGAAAATTTAATGTTCTTGTTAACTTTGCGATAAATAATAAAGCTTTGCTTACCCCCCCCCCCCCCAATAGAGACATGTAAATGGTATAGGACTATCAATGGTATCTGTGTATATATTCCTATCCAAATTTCTACGTATTTATGTCAAGTATATTTATTGTGATTTCTTTGATCTATACTAACGTACACAAATACTTCTTTATAAATGGTCAACATTAAATGTCCTGAAAAGGGTTCGGAGGACAAAGGGTATAAGTGACCAGATGATGATATGGCCGGGGCATTTTGACCGGACACCGGATTATTTTTACTAGACAACACATACACACATTTGCGGTCCATCGGGTATAGTTGTAATACACACACATACACACAATACACACATTTGGACGTGAATTACTGATGATTATTATGAACACATTATTAGAGCTGCGCTTAGCCCTCCCCTATTTGAAACGCAACTTTTTACAATTTAGTAAACTGTATTGCGAGCCCTGTGGAATTTTGGCTCGCAAAGACTGTATTGTTCAAAAATTAGCAAATACAAATTTTTACTTAACAAAAAAACAATAATAATCTAAGTGAAAGGATTTCTAATTACTGCCATTTATTTGAAAATGCCAGGGTTTTGCTCCCTTTGTGCCGTAAAAAATAAGTTCTACTGATTGATTAACTAATTGGTTAATTTTGGATTGATTTATATATATCATAGAATATAAATAGTTTTCCAAAATTTCAACTTAATTCAACTTGATCAATCATTAAGTAACAAATATTCCTCTTTATTTCGATATCAAATAAATTATTTATCACCTATAATTCATTAACTAATTGGTTAATCATAGTTTTTTATTTAATTTATATCATGTCATGTACAATGAATAATCAAGTTTCAACTTTATCCGAGAATGTGAAATGGGAGAAGAAATATGAATAAACTTTTTACCAGACGAACAGACAGATAGACAGACAGAATGAGCTAATGTAAACTTTGTAAACAGAAGAAGAGGTTTACAGAGAAAGCGATGGAGAGACAGCATTACAGAATGTCATTGAAAGAGATCCTATCCACATTAAAGAATGCCTATGAAAGAGATCCTATCCACATTAAAGAATGTCATTGAAAGAGATCATATCCAATTCAGAAGACAAAGAGGGATGGGGGATAGATCTTGTGTTTTGCCTCAACGGTCCAACAGACTAAAGACAGGTGAAGAAAGTAAAGAAACTGAATTTCATCAATTTCAACTCTACACTTTTGACACGGTCATTATACAGTCGAATAAACAAGTCGGAAAAATGTGTGGTTGTTGTTCTGATAGTTGAACGAAAAAATAGAATTAACAGTGTATCGGTCAGAGTAATCATAAACAGTAGCGTAGCAAGGTAGCGTTCAATACATATTATACTATTTATTACATTTATTGTATGCAGTGGCATTAGTCCACGGTTCAGGGCCCTACTCCAGTATGCTGAGTGTGATTGAACTTCACAATTTAGACATACTGTTAAATAATTGAGAGCATATTTCAAAGAGCACAACACAGCAGAACGAGGCAGATAATAGATAAAGTACACATGTTCCTTAGAAAGAAGTCAAAACAAGATTCTCCAATTTCGGTTTATTTGAAAGTCACTGTTTCTTTGGTTAGCCCGAAAACTTCCTTGGATTCACGTGTAACGTAAAGGGTACCGTAGACAGTTGAAATAATTATGTATTGTTGGTCATAAGTACAGAAACCTGTATGAAACCGGTATAAATTGTCCTAACGGGCTTACGAACACAACAACATAACGTCCTGACTATATTATATTAACTTGTTTGTTCTATTTAACGTTATATATTAAATGATACTAGTCTACCCACGTCGTAGCATACTCTAGTTCGACTTGCAGTAATAAAAAGTGATCTTTCCATGACTTCTTGGTCATAATACTTAAGTCCGGCCCTGCTATTTAGTGACGAGTGAAAACTACTTGTTCTCCGTCCTCCCCTTTTTTTTTCGTCGTTAAATATACGTGGCGTAACTCTAGTCCGACTTGCAGAATTTAAAGAGTGATCTTTTTATTTACTTCTTCTTGTCCAAACTTTTGAATCATGACGAGAATTATATATATATTTAGATTTAACATTTAAACCTCTTTGTCACAGTTTTTTTTTCACTTTGCCTTCATTGCTTAGGTTTTGATACCTTGTACTTTTGGCTCAATTAAACTCGTTCTTTATAGTATCCTTTTTTAACGTTTATATATATATAAATAAGGCTTGTCTTCGAGTCCGAAGATTAGTGAGGATTGCAGTATTTCCCGTGGCTGGCAGCCCTAGCTGTGACCTACATATTTTGCCACAATTGTAGCAAGCATAACCATAGTCCGCACGTGGTCGATTTAGTTTTTGCTTTTCGCCGTCTGCGTCTGTCCTCGGCAGCAGATTCTGTTATGGTCACAAAGGTATATCCCGCGGTTTTTGTGAGTGACCTCCAGCTGTCTCGTTCTAAAGTCGCATGCAACCACGTGCTCTTTTCTATGTCAGCCAAGGCAAGTTGACGCCTTAGCTAGTCTTTGAAGCGTTTCCGTGTGGCGCCTCTATTACGTCATATATATATATATATATATATATATATATATATATATATATATATATATATATATATATATATGTTTATGTATACATTGATATATGTATATATGTATATATATTAACATATATATTTATATATATACACACACACACACACATACGTACATAGGCATACACACATCTATATTGTTTCTTTTATTTTTTACCTTCATATGACAATTTTTTATTTCCCTCTTGGAGATTTGGAACACTGTTTCCTCATTATCAAGGTGGCAATCGTGTCTGCTAGGATCAGTATCTAGGGAGTTTTTTCTTTGCGACAATTTTTCTGTGATTATTATTTATTCACAGTGGTCTATTACAGTCGTGCAGAGGGGTTATGATATTCTTGGAAAAAACGTTTTTCTTAATAGTATCAAACTTTCAATAGTATATTTGTATGTTGACAACACAAGCATTTAGAATAGGAAAAAAAATGGTGGAGAATAATTGTTGCAACATTCGTCAAGCAATATCATATGTTCAATATTTCAAAAAACTATTGTATGAAGATTCACTTTTAAAAGTTAACATGTATGTATATATATGTGGATACATACATATTAACTTTTAAAAGTGAATCTTTATACACAAGTTTGTTGAAATAGCATGAGGTTATGTTTGAAGTTCAATATTCGAACAACAGTAGGAAACAAAATTTAAATAAAATTGTAAAAGTTGCCCTTTTTCTTATTTTGTTTTTTCTTTGTTTTGTTGTCTTGGGTCTCACGTGTTTACATTTTGATTTCTAATTTTGCTCTAAATCTTTTCACTTGCTGGCCTAATGCTCCATTTCAATTTGGTTTCCTGTTGAATCAAAAATATCTTTCATTTATTCCTTCCTACCTTGCTCCTTCTTGTAGATCAAATCGCTTGTTTTTATCTCTTCACAGTCACACGGTCTTGCCCTGGTAGTTGTGTATTATCTCTAAATTGTTTTGACCTTGGTGATTTTCAACGATCACAACTGTATATCTTCTCATTTCCCACTAAGTTGCCGGACCTCGGGTCACAGATAGGGTTGAATAATGATGTGCGTTATACAAAAACTAGAAATCTAATCTATAAACTTTAGTTTTAGTTGGCATAGTTTTGGATTACGGAAACTACACTGGGAATTATCACTATTAAAACCATTTAAATTTGGTTATTGGTGTACATTTGGTTTATTGGTAGATCCCTGTTAATACATTATATACCAAAGCACATTTATTTCCTTATATACATATACATATGTTTCTTTATTTTAAAAAGATACTCTATTCACTCGTTCTATTCTCTAATCGAATTTTATTATGTTTAAATATAGTAATTAAATTCTTATATGTTGCAATTTTTATGTACATAATGTACATTTTATTTTCTATCCTACATTGTATAATCCTTTTGTATATGATCTATTTGAATTTTATTTAGGATTTTGTTGTCATAAATAGCTTTTAAATACAAGTTTCATATCAGTTGCCTATACTCTGCTAATAAAACCAAGTTCATATCTAAGTTTTTGTTTTACTTTTTGCTTTTGATATTTTATTTAAAAATACTGCTAGACGAATGTACACCTTGGTCAAACTGTTGGCATTTAAAATGTTCGACAGAGTTTCTCTCACACTCGTAAAGTTTGGACACTCCCCAAACAAATGTTTTTCTGGTTTATGAATATCTATCCTACATAGTTTACATGTGTGTTTCTGGCCTGGCCTTACTCTTCTACTGTAAAGCGGTAATCTCGTAAAGCAGTCTGTAAGCCATCACCCATGCTTTGGGAATAATGTTTTTTAATGTGTAATTGCGTGACTATGTCTTGTGTAAAATGATCACCACTGTGTTAAATGTTATTAAAAATCTCTATTTTGTATTCGAAAGTAAATTTTTACCGTCATGTCGTATTATCAATTCAAAAATCT
This sequence comes from Biomphalaria pfeifferi, assembly GCA_030265305.1. Taxonomy (NCBI): domain Eukaryota; kingdom Metazoa; phylum Mollusca; class Gastropoda; family Planorbidae; genus Biomphalaria; species Biomphalaria pfeifferi. Next base: position 818,754 of record JASAOG010000105.1, on the reverse strand, counting down.
TATTGAGTGAATATATTCCGTCCTATTAAGCAAAAGAAAAATTACAATAACAATTGAACAAAAACAAACATAGATCTTACAATAACTTTACTGGTAGAGTTCTATCATGCTTGCTTATTAATTTGTAGTAATAAAAATTCTAGCACGAATGTATTGAATACCTTTAAGACGATGTAGTTACACTTTTTCAGACTTACCTCCCTTTAATATTATAGATTCCATACTACAGTAGTAAGGTTTACACATTTTGAGCGGTTTTGTGCGAAATGTCAGTCCGTCTGTCCGTCCGTCCCGTTTAGATCTCGTAAACTAGAAAAGATATTGAAAATTGGACATCACAATATTTTAGATCATTTAAAGTTCTGAAGCAAAGGCTACTATTTTTTTCTGAAAGCGAAAAATCTATTTTTTAAAATCAGTTATGCAAGTATTTTTTAAGAAGAAGAAGCTAATTAGTATGCATTATAAGTTAAACCTAATTCAAAATGAATAGTAATCTTATAATTTTCATTTTCCTGAACTTTTTTTTATGGCGGACATTTTTTTTTTATTTTTTTTCGAGGATTCGGATAAGAGATTGAGCCTTTTCAAAAAAATAGATCAATTATAAGACATCAGTTAGGCCAGGGGAGGAGTGGTGGCTGAGAGGTATAGCGCTTGGCTTCCGAACCGGGGTCGCGGGTTCGAATCCTGGTGAAGAATGGGATTTTTAACTTTTAAATCTTTGGGCGCCTCTGAGTCCACTCAGCTCTAATGGGTACCTGACATTAGTTGGGGAAAAGTAAAGGCGGTTGGTCGTTGTGCTGGCTACATGACACCCTCGTTAACCGTAGGCCACAAAAACAGATGAACTTTACATCATCTGTCCTACAGACCACAAGATCTGAAAGGTAACTAGTTAGGCCAGGTTCACATCTAACTTTACATTCAATTTCACCTATCCTTTGATCTGCGGGACCGTTGGGGCACTACACAAGATGTTAACCTTCTTTCTCCATTCTTATCTCTCATTTGTCTTTGATATAATTCATTTGGATGTTCTTTTTGAAAATATTGAAGCCTGCCTGGGTAGACCACTTCGGGGGCCGATTTTGAGTTTGTGTTTCCACACAAACTCTCTTTTGTAACCTTGTTTACAAAGCTTTTAGATCTATGAATTCTGTCTGGTTTTCTGGTCAGTGGCGTGACTAGGAGGGTGCGGTCCTAACCGGGTAACACCCATTTGGGGGTGACACCCAGTTAGGAAAAATTATATCTTGACAAAAGCAGACACATTAAAAATATAACTAGATATATACCTAAGCATGCATAGAAAAATTAACTGTAGTAATCTTGATCTAAATATATTTTTAGGTATTTTTTTCGTTGATACAAATGTGCCAATCGTGACGTGCTTACAAGGGGGATGCAAAGGTAGTCTTTAAAAAAAAAAACAACGACAAAAAATCGGTTGTACTTTTATTTTAGTTATTTTATATTTTACTAATAATTAGGTAAAAACATCATTATTACCAAATTTTAGGAAATTAACTTATTGATTTAAGGAACTTCGTTTCATCTTCTACGTGGAATTTGTGTACTGTAGAAACACGATTGTTTCAAAAGGTTCTAAAGCTAGGAAAGGATGAAAAAAACTCTTATCGCCCGTGGCTCCTTCAGTACTCCCCTGTTGGAACTTTAAGCGTTCCGCCAGACCTTTTGCTGACTAAGATGGTGACAAACGTACAATTTCTGGTCTAGATGGTTGGAGGTTTTGGCCCCCGTAGTCTTCATTATCATCATCATCAAATTCCATTTGAGTGAAGGCTTGAGAGGCTCAAATGCTCTCTTGCAAAAGCCCTGGACAGAAACCCTTCTGTTTTGCGTGGTGCATACTTGTCACCCTACAGATAGAAAATTTTTGGTTTCCCAGACCTGTCGAGACAGAGTTCAGCAAGTCTGGGGCAGTCAAAAAGAATATGAGACACTGTTTTCACTTATTCCCCGCAGCGGGGCACCATGAATCAAAATTTGGCCTTAGCCGTCAGAATTATGAGCCAACAGGCAGTGTCCTGAACTGTGCTATAATAGCTTTCTGAGGCCTGGACAGCCTCCATTTTGGGAAAGTGCGGTCAGGGCGCCTCATGCGCTCTTAGACTCCACGAGCTTTTTGGGACTCTGTTTTTGATTTATTGCAAGAGCAAGATAAAGACTCGCAGCCTGTTAGGTGGGAGGTGTTTTCACTCCCTGGTGGGCCAAGAAGAAGGTTTTGTTTCCTCATCTGAGACTATAGCTCCAATGTATTTGAAGCAGCTAACGCTATACAGCTTTTCACCTCCAATACTGATGCCCCTTTTAAAGCCCTGTTGGTTATTTATCATAATTTGGTAGCATTTTTTTGCATGCCATATGTTGCGGAAGTCTTGTCAATGCGCATCACCAAGTCTGCTAGTTCTTCTTCTGTCACTGCTAGGCCATCAATGTCATCAATGATTAGAAATTAGAGACCTTTAAAGTCAACATCTTGTTTCCCTTGCATGGCAACATCTCGTTTGGGCCTTTAGTCGTGGGCACAGGTGCAATGAACCTCTTTGCACTATGGTTGCTACGTCACTGGTTGTAAGCATACATGTCTAGTATGAATATTATGAGTTTCGTAATAAAAAGTTTTGTGAAACTTATTTATGAAGTCCTTTTGTGGAGTATGTAATTAGTCTGTGACTAACAGGCACATATATAAAGACATATAGCATAACTATGTCAAAAAATAGGAAAATGATATGTTTAATCAGATGATGAATATACACAATGTGTAAGTGATTCTAATAGAAATAGACTCGCAGATTTGCAGATTTGGAATACGTTACATGATTTACAGTTTGTATGACAAAAGGTTAATACATTATCATTGAAATCAAGTAGGTCAGCAAAATATGTTAATCTCTTGAGAGTGACTCAATATAAACAAATAAGAATAGGTCGTTCTTTCGACTCAGTTCAGAAGCATTCTCTTGTTCTAAGTACTTTAGTGACGACGTTCTTAAGACTAGAAAAACATCGAGTTACATCACAAACTTACATACTAGCTGAGATGTTATTTTGAACGTCCAACCTGATACTGACACCCTACAAAGGCATGCCACTCATTTACACTGGCAATATCACCAATATCATCTTTACTCTGACACCCTAAAATAATAGATGAAAGGCAGGAACACCAGAGCTCCAGCGGTATGACTACAACTGTCCAGTAGTTTATTTAGAGATCATTCAGGAATATTAGTTTCATTAGATTACTTTATAAAATACCACAAGGCAAAATGCTAAGTCCGGCAAAATAAAAAAAAAGACTGTATAAGAAAATATGACTTAAGATGCTTAAAATAAATATTACATATCAAAGCTACTAAGAATACACAATTCTTATCTCTCCTTTCAATTCGTAGCCGTTTCATCTATTAGTATTGTAAACCCATACCCGCCTTACTAACCATATTTTCCACCTGCGAACTCAAGTGAATTTGTTTATGTTGGGACATGTAAATGACCTCTGGACTGTGTTAATGTGTTAAGGGACATTAGTTTCGACTTCTCGAGTGAGAGATTTAGCATTGTTTTTCTTTTTGCGTTTGTGAATCAGTGTATGTGAATTCGATATGGAGTATGTAAAATGATTTCTTTTGCAGGGATTATTGACTCAATTTAAACTCGATAGACGAGAAGTCTTCAATCAGAGTGAACGGGAGCCAGGTCAGTTCTTTGATTTCCCTATTGTCTGACTCTCACGTATGAGAACATATATCTATAGTTATTATCTTCTCAATGAGGCCTTCTGCAAAACATTGCTAAAAACAACACAGCACATCTAAAACATCAACTTGACAACAAGAGCCTCAATAAACAAGGTGGCGGTTTATTTACAATTACATCAACAACAGCCAATAAACATAATTGGCTACAGTAACTTCAAATGCTTTGCTACACAACGGAACTGCCTAACTAATCACTACAAATCTCTCTAGCTCGTACAGCTACATTTTCGAGGACTCACTTCGTTGCACACAGTCCTTACTGCTTGATGTCCTGGACTCTACTGTTCTTTCTAACACACTGTCTCTTGTCTGTAGAGGCTTTTTGGCCATATTTACGTTACAGGAAGTCCCAAATTTAAGAAGACTTTAGTGAAAATGTTTTTGAAACAAGACGCCAAACTTAAAACTAAAACAAGTTCGTTTCATGATCTAACGTCATCTTAATTACTTTTTAATTTGTCAGATTAATGTACGTATGTTACATGTGGTGGAATAAGTCCGCCGATCTGTCCGTTACTTTTCCCGATGGGGACGATGGCCTGCGACCCCTAGGGGTAAAGTCTTAGAGCCACAACGTGGTAAATATTTTGTTGGTGTTATATAGACACATAGACAGGCACAAGCAAAACGCAAAGCTTAATGATTTTGTGGAAGAACAAATATTTAATACAGATTAGTTAAAAAGAAATACAATCAGCGAGTAAGTGGGGGGGGGGGGTGTACAGAATGATTTAGGATTTTATGATAACTTTTAAGATAATATCATCACTGGGATGTTGCTCATAAAACTCGAGTATGGTTTGCTTATTCGGATGTCTCTCACTTATCTGTTATTCAAGTTTCTTCTTCCGGGTGGGGTAAGCTGAAGCTCCGTTGTGCCCATAACAACGGACGCGTCTCCCTAAGACTAACTAAGAGACATGATAATCAGCATTTCATTAAGTCTAATAATAATTCTTCTACAAATGGTGTAGTAATAATAATACAAATACATATATAAATGTACAAGGGCATAAATGAGGAGGGAAACAGGGGGACCATATTACAGGGTTGTTGCCCCTGTGACCTCACTGACCAACAGGTAAACAAGTCCACGCTCGCTCGTAACCAGAGGACCGTGACAAGAAGAAGGGAGGGGGATACAAAGAAGGATGAAAGCGGAACTATGCAACAATTATCAGGCTAGACCATCGCTCGATGGTACAGCGGACGGGAGCGATTTGAATAGTCATGGGCGTTAGGAGTTTCGACTCAAAAGAATGTACGTGGACACCAAATTTTAATGTCCCTGGACTTTACGACGGCGTGTGTTTGTTCTGGCGTTTTTGCTATGATATCTTTTCCCGAACGTGACGATAGATTGTGTATTTATATATATGACTAGTACGGGGTACCATACTGTTTTTGAAAACGTAACTTTTGTTTATTTTTATTTTTTTTTTGTAAAGAAGGCCTGTGAGTTTGGGGCCAGTTTTTATTTTGTTGTACACATGTATTTGACTTATTATTGTAAATAAACTATTTTTACAAATCTTTACCTGAGACTTTGTTAAGCCTTATTTTGCATACATTAGTGTAATTATATAGCTAGATGGTATATTTAATAACCTCGGCAATATAAGTAGGGACCAAAATACCACTGAACGAACGTGCCAGCGCAAACACTGATCGGTCGATCTAAACTATAATTTTTATTTCTAGACTTAAAGTGTAGATTTTTATTTCCAAATGTCTAGATCAATAGTGCAATGTTATAAAATACTAAACTAATCTACTAATTTAAAATAAAAAAAAATGTTTGTAAAATGTTTTACATGTTTCGGATGTTCCTTAAGAGTTGAAGATAGTTTACTTCCTAGTCCAAACTTCTCGCAGGACGATGGGGGATGGGAGCGGGCAGGGTTTGAACCCGGGACCATCGATAAATCCAAACGAAAGTCCAGCGCGCAAACCGCCCGACTGCATTCAGTCTATTAATAGATTATCTAAGCTTTTTTTTTAACATAAATTTATCTAATCAACATCTACATTATTTCAAATTTTTATTATTATTATTATTTCAATTTTAGATCTAGATCTAGTAGATATAGATCTTAAGAGTGCTAAATCAGAAGTTTAATTTAGGTAGATCTACATCCTCATTCTAGTTCTATTTAAATAAACATGTTGGTAACTGTTCTGGGACATCGAGCAGACGTTGCCGAAATACAAGCTCGATACCTGTTTCTTTTCTTTTCTTTTTTTTTCAGTTACAAATCAATACCAAAAGTTTATATCAAATCGCTCGTCTGACATATTGTACATATCCGGTAGGTGTCATGCCATAATGTGTAATATATGTCTTTATCAATAATAGGCTATTAGTTTGTTATTAAGTTAACAGCAATGCCTGGTCATGCGGTTAGCGTGCTGGACTGATTATCTCGACCGTCCCGGGTTCATACCCTGCTCGATTCCAGCCCCACCTCCCGTGGTCCAGCGAAAGATTTGGATAAGGAAGTAAATTATTTTTAACTTTGAAGGAACATCCAAAAATGTAAAACGTTTTACAGAAGAAAAAAAATTGTTACAAGCCAAATGAATCTTTGAAACATTAGTTTTGACAATCAAAACAAATCACGTCTTGAATAATCCTTGCGAATAGGCGGATCCTACAGGGATCTGACTCTTACGTAAGCCGTCTCTGAGTTTGTGTGACAAACTGTAATATTGTTTAGTTTTGGGAAACTCTGAATTCAAACCTTTGTTGCCTTGCAGCTATACAGTTGTAACAGTGTGTATGAGTTTGTAACAGTGTGTAAGAGTTTGTAACAGTGTGTAATAGTTTGTAACAGTGTGTATGATTTTGTAACAGTGTGTAACAGTTTGTAACAGAGTGTAAGAGTTTGTAACAGTTTGTATTAGTGTGTAAGAGTTTGTAACAGTGTGTCAGAGTCTGTAGGATAAGACTTGAGTTACACGTTATACTGTAAGAATCTGTGGAATGTAACTATTATGCCTGCGCAAACACTTACTAGTAGACATTGCACATAGACGAAGCCTATCTGTATCTTTAATAACAGGAAAAAATCATAAAGAAACCAAGTGTAGAGGAGATAGTGACAAGAGGCATTAAGAGCTATAAGCATAATGCACAGGGGAGTACCAGGCCAACCAGTTTGAAAGCAGCCATAAGGGAAAGTTATGCAAGTTTATCTCCATTTTCTTTGCCTTATATATGTGTATACAGTTTGAAACAAGGGCTGGGGAAGGGGAGGATTCACTTTCTATTTAGTTCAGTGTGGTGGAAACAAATAAGCACCAATTTATGTGGCAGACAGAAACTTGCTGATGTTTTCATACAAAGCATGTTGTAGAGGAAATCTTGTAATAGTTTCAATGATGAAATCTTATAGAAAACAAAAACAAAAATAACTAAATGGAATTTTGCAAGTAGCACGTAGGGAATTGATGTATGGTGACATCATTCCGACCACAACTTATGCCCAGGCAAATGAGATGATCCACAGTCGCTTGGTTATTGAAAGAGATCACATGATCTGATTTTGTATTTTACAGACGAAGGAGTAGAGAGAATGTTAGCAACCATTTGATAGACTTCCACTGTTTGGACCGTCAAAATAATTTACATTAGGTCATCAACGCGTTCAAGAAAATATCATAATGTTTTTTTTTTTAACCCTTATGACACATCGGGACAATTTCTTGTCCATTTCTTGTTAAACTATCGTAATTTAAAATAAAATTAATGCAATATTTTTGGAAAATCTATTATTTATCTCTAAGTGGTTATAGTGGAGAAAACTTTAAGGGTATGTAACTCGAGTTTGAAAGAGTAAAGTAAACATTTTAAATCCCTTTAAAAATATATTTATTTTACTACAACTCCTTGCGTAACTCTCAAAAACCATTATGGTGTATTTGGTTACAGATATAAATAAAAATTTTATACGACTATGTACATTTTATAAGCACGCACATTATATTATGTATGACTCATATTACTGCCTACAATTCAACAATGATAAACTTGTTTTTTTTTGCACACAATTTCAATTGTATATTTTATTGCAGATGAATAAACATATATCACTTATTGAGGCGTAGAACAATGGGTTTACTAGAATACTATACGATTTTGTTCACTAAGAAATGTGTTCGAAATGTCTCTTTCAACCCAACTAGAACATAAAGCGATGCATTTATTTTGCGCACAATTGTCTCATTGTTTTCACCACTACGTAATTGTCATCTTTAAACGCTGGTTTGTTAATCTAATTGCACATACAATCATAGCCCCGAGAAAGCTTTTGATAAAGAAATTTGTGAGAAGATCATTAATTAATGTTTTAAAACGTAGCCTCAGTAAAAAAATTAGAGTGCTACACAGTTCACGACTTATCAAAGCAGCTAATCGTTACTTCTGCTAACAAAGGAGGCCTGTCTGCCGGACTTTAGTGAAAAAAAAAATAGAAGTCAGTATCAAAATGTGCTAGGTTATCTATTACTCTATGGCCAAAGCAATCATCCTAATATTTCATGAATATAATTAAATACCTTATGTTTTATAATTAGATTTTGTTTGTTGTAAAATATTGTTAATAATATTTTTAATGTAGACGATATACGATTGCATGGTTTAAATAAATATTTTTACAAAGTATTGTTATCAAGTACACATGCATTATTTTATCAACATAAATACAACTAGCAAATTTACTTTTGAAAACTTAGAAAGGTTTAAGTTCACGAAATTCTAATTGGTTCCTAAAGCCTAACATTAGTTAGAAAAAAGTGAAGACAGTTTTAATGATTTATTGTTTTATAGTTTTTTTATGTTTCAATTCCTTTTCTTGTAACATCATAACTGAAAAAAAAATATTTATATAGTTCTTCAAGACATCACAAAATGTCAGAGACTCTTTATCCAAATAAAAGAGGGCTGAAGTGAAAAGTCTGCGTAACAAGAGAATTAAAGACAGACCAAGGAAACATCAATAATTATAACAGTTTGATCATGTAGATTTAGATAAATATTACTTAAAGTAGGACGCGGTTAGTGTCATTCAAATCAACGAGTTTATGCACCAAAGATAGCATACAAAAAAAGAAGTATTTTTTGTTATGTTGCGGAATAACGTTTTTCAAACATCTAATTTTGCCATAGAGATTTTAAATTGTGCATTACCTTAATATTTCTATTTTGTTTGAAGTAAACACACATTTTTTAAACTTTCATTTGCATTCACTGCCTACGATGAATAACTTCAGCAATATTGATAAAGATTTCAATGGAAATCAAAGTGTTTCAGTTGATAGTTCCGATGTTAGTGATGAAGTTTATTATGTAATTCTTATTGTATACAATGTTGTTATAGCAAATATTCTTTCCTTAGTAGAAATCATAGGGAGTATACTTAATATAATAATTTTCTCTCAACATAAAATGCAGGACACAACCAATCTGGTTTTGTTTGCCATTTCTGTTTGTGACTTAATTTATGCTGTGACACAAATATATTTAAATTTCACTTTTTCGGCTTCATTATTTAATTTCTACCTGGCTCAATGGGTAACGGTTATTCGTTTTCTTGGCTTTGATCAAACTAATTACCTCGCAGCCCTTACAAGCATCCATTTAGTGACTCTAGTTTCTATTGAACGAAGGCTTGCTGTTTGCTTTCCTTTTCATGTCTCTAGAATCTTGACACATTCACGTCTGAAAATTGTCATCATTTTTCTTGTAGTTTGTAATATTTGTGTTATAAGTCCTGATTGTTTTAAGGTTGATTTGTCTTATATTAAATATAACAACATGACATTACCAAATTTAAAATACAAAGAGTTTATTTATCAAAACGTCTACGTATATTTAAAATGTGTCATCGTAATAAATCTCTTGCACTTTGTATGTTGTCCTTTGTTTATTATAAGCTTCTGCACCTGTGTAACTATATTTCAAATCTCTATAACATCAAACTCTACAACAATATTGTCTTCCAAGGAAGTTATCATCGAACGTCAAAAAGAAATGAAATCTGTTAAAATAGTTTTAATAATGTGTTTTTTAATTGTGTTTCTTGTTTTGATTCCATTGTTTTTACACCAGATGCTTCTTTATGTTTCCTCTGTTCAAATAACTCGAAAGATGTCTAATATAACATTTTCAATTGTCAATCTACTTCTTCAAATAAATTCTTTATTTAATTTTGTTATTTATGTCACAGGGAGTTCCAAATTTAAAACAACTTTTGTGAAAGTATATTTCACACCCAGAGTCTAATGTAAATGTAAACAATATTGTTGTAAGAATGTATAGATTCATTAAAATACTAGGCCCTATTATTTCTTGTTTAATTCTTGTTTGCTATTTTTCAGTTTTTTTATTAAAAATATGTTATTTTATAAAATTATTAAATCAGCCATTATATTTGTTTATTTGTGCTTGATATATTTGAAAGTTACCACTGATTGACAAATTCATTGATCATGAGATCTCTTAATTAAACTCACGAGCGTATCCGCATCAAATTTCGTACACAGGTTGTTTTTACCTCTTAGGTGCTCACTAAGAACGGCTTTTGACAGATTCCCAACCTGACGACCGCAATTCGCTGAAAAAACGCTGGCTCTTTTTAACCTTTGCATTTTTTACAATAATAATGTCCCCAAAAGGCCGGAGAGACTACAAAGAAAGTAATTTACGAAATATCGCAAGAATTTCGTATCTTTAAAGCAATTTTTGTCCTTCTTCCCTGAGTCTCACTAATTTGTGTAGGTTAGACACGGTCGAAATAAAAAGAAAAACAATCTTATTACCATTAATGAGATAGATCTAGTCTTTTTTTTATGAGAGAGAGAAATATATATAGAGAGAGGAACGTCTGTAATTTATAATAAAAGATAAGATATGGTAGTTTGTAATAAGTTAAAAAAAGGTAATCCTGGTGGCATTAAAAAAGTTAAATCTAGATCATGTGTCGTTTCGCTACATTCAAATGGGGTGACATAAACTATTACAGTAAGGTCTAAAAGAGGAAATGGATATTTCTTTTTATTTAGAAATAAAAATACACCAAAATAAATGTAGACAGGGAAACGGAAATTACGATGCGCAGGTTAAAAGAAAATGAAATGGGGGTTCCAGAGAGCGAAGAGAGAGAGAGAGAGAGAGAGAGACAGACAGACAGACAGACAGAAAAGGAAATAGAAAAAGGGTCATAAAATTTTATAGTAACAGGTACACAAATTCACCAGCTAAAATGTATGTTAGATAGATAGATAATTATCAGTATAAAGATTGGGAACAAATCAACGGTGTGTACTGCTAGTATACATATATAAGACACTTGAGGACCTTGTGATTTGGCCAAAGAGTTTTAATTTTTCGCCTTTTGTACAATATATTAATACTTCTAATCTCTTTATTTGTGATGTGTCATCTTTAAGTGATACCTAGAATCTTCTGCAGCATCTTATTTCCATCGCTAGGATCCTCTTCTGCTGTCAGCATCTAAGATTCGCAAGCATATAAGAATATAGCCGTGACCAGGGAGCGCATTAGTCTGATATATTGTCAAGAGCATGTCTTTGTTTGACCATAAATATATAACTAGGCACGAATAATCTACACTTATAACATTATCAATTAAAACACTCGTTAAATGCGTTTCAAAGTACACAAAATAAAATACACCATATTCTCTTCACGAGCAATGTTTATACCTCAACCAAAGCTTACAGATATAAATAAATAAGATATTAATAAAATAGGAATTTAGTCAATATAAAATTCGAAAACATTTTAAAGATTTTAAAGTGTATAACACAACTCTCTACTATGTATTAACTTCAAGTAAGTGTACAAAAATAGTATAGTTATAGTATAGAGTTTGCTCATCCTGGTTCAGTAATGGCCACCTTCGACATTCAATTGGATGAGGGCTTTCCAATGCGGTTTTGTGTTTCCTTATGTGTTTGGTGAGACCTATGTGAGCCCGGAATGTTCGACTGCATACTGAGCAGAATATTCCAGCTGGAAGTTATGTCAGTCGCCTAGATTTTCTTCTCTGTAAGCCTTTCTTTATCCAAGACTACGGGATAGGCAATAAAATGTCACAGCTTTAAGTGCAGTAGGAAAAAAGTAGGCCTCAAAATAAAACGCACAAAAAAAGACACCATAAGTACTTAAAATAAGCAACTACCAAAATGGAGACATAGAACTGGATTCTCATACCATAAATTTAGTTTTATATACCTTGGCTAAAAGAGCAGTAGCTCCTTATGATATAAACAGACAGTCAAAAATTTATTTTCAATAATTTGTATTATTTATATTCTAGGAACAAAAATGAATCACTTTATTAAAACATATCTCAGCAATAAAATAATTTGTGGTGAAAAATATTTTTTAGTTCTTAACTTTCCAATCTCTTTTATGAAAAATAATGTTTCTGAATGTTGTTTTAAATTTGGGACTACTTGTCACGTAAATAACAAAATTAAAAGAAGTGTTTATCTGAGCAAATAGATTTACAATCCAAAAAAATATCTTAGTCACCAAATAGATACTAGCAATAACTGCACAAAAATTGAATTGCTTAAAGATGAGGTAGTTTGTTACTGCAGCCCATTGATAAACATACCAATGCATAAAATATGGAGATTCAGACAAAGTAAAGGATATTTGTGTAGCGGAGAAACTTAAGTCACAAATAGAAATAGCCAGCAAAACTACATTAGTTGTATCATGCATTCCATGATAAGATAAAATGACAATATTAAGTATACTTCCCGTGATTCCTAAGAAAGAAAGAAGATTTGCTATAATCAAATTGGTGACAAAAAGTAACACTAACATCAGAACTAGTTAATGAAACACTTTGAGTCAGATTGAAAGTAATGTCTGTCATCCTGGAATTATTCATTGTACGAAACTAGTCAATATGGATGGTTTCTTTTTTTAATCACTAGCTTATGTTTACCTGAAAATAAAAGTAAAATGTAATATTGAAAAGATATCTAACAGAAATAAACAAATAATAAATGAATAAATATATAAAATAAATAAAGTTCACCGCCATAGTTTGCTTAAAAAGTATAAATATTTTGGCATTGATGGTCCATTGCATCAGTGGATTAAGGATTTTCTTGTCTAGAACCAGATTCTAGATATATTCTATATTCTGGATGTTGTCTAGACTTATAAAGTAGATCGAGCGATTACGATCGGGATTAGTAGGAGTAGAGGGTAATAGTGTACTATACTGCTTGGGAAACCTGTTTAGTTGTGTGGGCTAATTATTATAAAATTCCCTAGCACATCTACTCCAATATATTAATGGTATCTTGGAGCAGTGGCGTCACTGGGGGGGGGGGGGAGGCGTGCGGTCCGCACCGGTCGACACCATTTTAGGGGTGACAACCAAGTTGCAAAAATTATTTCTTGGCAAAAGCAGACACATTGGAAAACAAACGAAATTCTCTAGATATATGCTTAAATATGCTTAGACACATCTAGATGGTAGTTTAAGTGTAAATGACACAGCACAACGTCATACCATAACAAAGGAAACCTACTCAGGTGATGTTAAGTCTGTTTCTAATTTTATTTAAATATCGTTGTAAAATTTGCAACAACATTTGTATATATTTCATAAACAGTGGAATTTTACATTTGAGTAAAAATCAATCAAAGTAGTTAATCAGCTTACTGAATTAGTTCAACAAAAAGAAGTGTTCATTGGAACATATTTGAAGAAAATTGATTGGGGAGCTACCTGAGCTACCGCACCAAGTGCCACCGACACTGTATCGGGAGGTTTTCATGCTGTCCTTAGGTGATCAGTTACTTATTCCAGAAGAGTAAGAGGATTCAAATGACAGACAACGTATTGCACTGTTTGCTTTTATGTGAAAAAAAGAACGCCAAATGATTTTTAAAAATGTATTACTTTCAACGATCAAAACAATACTATGGCTTGAATATTACTTGACCATCGGTGAATTGGATGAGGGCGCCTCTGGGTTTTTTGTGATAACACAAACTCTCTTTGTAATCTTTTTTTATAATAGAAATAAAATAAAGGTGGCAAGATATAAGTTTTATTTTCCTCCAGTCTCCAATCCATGTAATAATCCAGGTAATAAGTCTAGCTGGACTTGTGTAACGTTGGATGTTGGGGTCTTGTCACATCATTATTTAGTAGCTAGTGTGACATGTATTAGTGGGAAGCACCTAGCACACGGTATATTCATGCTCATGATATTTCACATGAGAAACAAGCGTCCACATTGAATTGTGAGCAAGAAATCTCGTTTTGGGGTGTCAATTACATGGTCAGAATTCAGTAGACGCCATGGCCATCAAATAAGACTGACGTGTATTTTATTAAGTTGAGATTATTGCTAGATATGTACTTGTTGAATTTCCTTTTGGATTACATGGAAGATATGTTATATGATTCATTGTTCGCTGAAGCTGCCAGTATATTGTGATTTATCTTGTTTTAATAAATGCGTATCTGCTAAGTCATACTTGAATCAGTGATTTTTAATACATGTTGTGTTGTGCTAATTACAGTTGATATACATGACAACAAGTAGTACAACAAATAGGGTGTTAAGAAGAATATTTATAACTCAACCGACATCATGACAATACCAGAAGAGGTATTAAAATAAAACAAAAATTTATCATTCGAATAACATTTACAGGGCTACACCCTTGGTAGTTGAGGAGGGTGGGGGAATATTTATCTCTATGGGTATACGATTACTTCTGAAATCATGGAGCTCCCTAAATTTTGTTTATCATTTTAAGTCTGCATAAAAAAAAGTTAAATAGGGTCTTTAGAGCGGACTTATTGCCTGTGTGAAAAAGTAGCTGGGCTTCTTTGTCATGCAAGCAGAACATGTTGGTTGTATTTGTAAGCTCATAAGGTTTTTTTAACCCAAAAAATCCTGTCCTAACCCCAGGCAGGACACTTAGCGGGTTGGTACAGCTGTTACGAAGATATATGTGAGTTTGGTTTAAAGCAGTCATTTTTAGTCCATGTTAATAACTTAACACTAGAAAAGAACACGTATCTCCTAAATTCACTAACAGTGCATATTGAATGTAAATATCAAAATATAAATATAAAGAAATATTACCCAAAGTCAGTGTACACTTTAGGTACGCACACACTTTATTTTATTTTAGTAATACTATTAAATACAGACACATGATTAATAAAAATCGTTATATATAATTGTTTTATTTGCAATGATTAGCAGTAGGTAGCTAATTAGATGTGACTTTTAAATTGTGTTTAAGTACAAAATAAACTAAGTAATTTGTGAGCCAACCTATAGTATAAAGACTGTTCACAATGATAAAGAATACATTCATGAGGTCTTAAACAATGAAACTGATTCATAGACTGTTATTTGTTTTGTACAATGGAATCCTTGTTGTTTAGTCAACTAGAGAAGGTAATGATTTGGTTGTTCAAGTCTCTGTACGTGTTAACATGAAACTGAAACTTTAATAAAGAAGTTTTGTGTTCGACACAATTGTCTTGAAACACTGGACATAGAAGACTTACAACCGATGAAGTAATTAGGACAAAGAAGTCTTGCATATAACAGCAACTGGTCTCTAGTACTGTTAACAAAGAAACTCTGCATGTCTAATACTAATAATGATGACAATGTCGTCAAAGAAAGCGTTTCTATTGACCGACATTTTTATTTGTTTATTTTTTGATCGTTGTAAGGTATTTGATTTTAAAATGATAAAACGTTTATATATAGACTATGGATGTACTGTCAATACATAAACACATACGTATATTATGTTATCTGTATTAATACCACCAAGAACATTAATAAAAACACTAAATGAAATACAACTTATTAAGTGCTTTTTTCACTATGCAGGAAAGTTTGGAAGAAACTAATCACTATACTTATGTTTAAATTGGTTTTATTGTGTTATTAGCAATACTTTCTTTTAAATGAAATATCGTTATAAGTGAGAAAAGTGGGAGGGGGTCCATGACAAATTAAACAATATGTTACCTGCGAACAAAGCAACTGCGAAGCCTGTGGGTAGTGCTAGTGTACAATATGGATCAATGTCATGTATTAGAGTACTTTTGTTATGTGCTGGTGAGCGTGAATGATTATCTGTTAGTAAAAAATCTGTGAACATAAAGGTCTTGTGAATAGTTTCTTCTCCTCGAGTGTCATCTATGAGTATGTGTATTATAGATGTATGTAAGCTATTCCGATCTCTGTGGAAAGGCGATATACAACATTATTGTAAAATATATTATGTTATCTTTAACTTATCTCTAAGACTATATTAAGAAGACAATGTACCAACACTAACTACAGCAAAACAAGAACTTTAATATCCTCAAAAAACATTTGTTTATTAACACACTCAATAAAGTTAAAACAACTAGAAACACAAGTACATCTATCCTGGACTGGAAACAAAGACCACATTAACAAAATAAATTCTCAGAAAGGAAAACTAAACCATTCAGTTCACGTCATGTACAGACTCTTTACATTCATACCCAGTAAATACTTAAACAAAGGGATACAATATCATTCCAAAATTACTACAAAAATATAATACAGTCTCGCCATAACTATCACAGACAGGTTCAATATAAACATGTATAAAAACTGTAGTTGGTTTTATTTATTTTTATTTATATATATATATATATTAAATATAAATTCAGATGACTGTGCAGTTAGTTGGCGACTTTCCCCATATCTGATGCAGACAAAGCAGCTAGTTCACTTCTAGTTCGCCTTGTGTGCCTGTCTTAAACACAGATTTGTCTTTGGGTCTAAAATTGGTGTCTCGCAGTATTTGAGAGAGCTGCCAACTACTTTCCATTATGCTAGTGAGGCCGGCATGGCTCATGAGTTGATCTTTACAACGCTAAGAGAGGCACCTATGTTACGCCGTTCGCCAAAAAAGATCGCCTTTGTCATGTGGTCGACTCCCATCCAACAGCAGAACAAAGTTATTTGTAATGTAGACGTGCCACGGTGCCAGTGTGTTATGGAGTGAAGACACCTTTGACGAAAAGCAATCTAGGAGCCATATTGCCTTAGACAGAGCATCCACATCTCATAGCCATACAAGTCTTAGTGTGTCGTGAGAACCGCTGATTGAGAAACATTAATTTTTGCTTCTAGTTGAAGAGACCTATACCGCCATACTCTCAGTTGAAGACTGTTAGGCTTAGTCAGACGATTGTCGACCTGACAAAACATAAATAAAATAAAAATAACTAATTAGTTAATTAATTATTGGTAATACAGTATCGCTATCGAACAAGGGAAAGGAATTGTATTTGACTGATGTGGTGGTATAGGTTGAATTAGTTCCCTTTATACTTTGCTTTAAAGTTTGAGGCCAATAATATATAACTATAAAACCTTCTATTTTCCATTATCTCTTATCTAGTAGACTAGTTATTACTATAGATTTAGGAGGCTACAGCCATGTAATTTGACTTTGTTTTCTACGAATGCATTTAAAAAGCAATAACGATTATATTTACCCAGACACCTCCTTCTTTCTCCCCCACCCACTTTCCCAACTGGTCTAAACAAGTGATAGGATCATAGCGTATTATCATTACCGGTACATGACACTGGTGGATCCAGGGGAGGGGCGGTAGGGGCGTTCGCCCCCCCCCCCCACGGCTGCGATCCTCAAAGCATTAATCGAAATAATTGTGAGGTATCTTATTTTTTCAAGGAACAAATCGGTTGTATTTGCAATGTAGTAAGGGCCGATAAATTCATATTAAATTTTCAAGTAAAACATTATTCAAAAGATCCTTTTTTTGAATAGGATACATAATGAGCTGTGGATGTCATGAGAATGCGGTTCTGCTTCGCCCCGATCCCCACAGGGGGAGGTTACAGCACTCCACCAGACCCTCTAGCTGTCAAGAGAAAGGCTTCAATGTGGCTGTTTTTGTCTGCTTTTTTCGCCGAAGGTTGAGAAACACTGCTTTTTTAAACATTCTAATATATATATATATATATATATATATATATATATATATATACTGTAAGCGCGTTTATGCTTAGGGTTAGGGTTTACTGGATGTTAGGGTTAGGGTTTGGAAAAAAATCGCCCCCCCCCACTCCGAAGTTCTGGATCCGCTAGTGGTACATGATGACCTATATTTCAAGGGTTTTACTTAAAGACACTCTTTACTTTATCGGTTGGGATTTTACTCGATTATCCCACATGCCAATTTTATATATCTAATTTGTGGTAAAACATCAGTGTCATTAAAGCTAAACTCGACCTTTTTGCAGCCTGACATTTCACAAGTATCTGAACTTACACTACAGTCAGTGCTACAGCTTTGTACTAGAACTTCAAGTCACGACTCCATTCTACAACCCATTACCTCGCCAGAACCGCTGAACTGCCCTAGTTGTAGAAAACGTCTCCTGTCACCTGCTACACTGAGTTCCACCTCTACCGACGCCTTCAATGCTAGTCGTCAACCCTCTCAGCTTAGAGGCAGTCTTAGCAGCACAGGAGAGTATAGATAAGAAAAAGGGTTATCGCTGACACTCTTACTATTCGCCCAGTGCATTTTGTGACAACAATATCAATCGAGATATTTACTCTGTCTTTAGTTCATTACGTCCTAATGTAAATGTATCCCCCCCCCCCCCCGCCACGCTCTTTCAATTCAATATATAAAACTGTGTGTTTTTATGTTTATTTTTCATTCTAATAGTTGATGATTTTTTTAATCATTAGTAATAAGATTGTATGTATATATAGGCTAATACCAATGTGTAATTTTCTTTGAAGCTCTACACACCACACAACACGCCGACACCTCATACAAACACTTATCACACCAGGTGAGTTATTAGTCTTACAGGTTGGATCTCTTTCTTATCAGGTTGGATCTCTGTCTTGCCAGGTTGGATCTCTGTCTTAACAGGTTTGTTCAGTGGTGTCACTAGCGGGGGTGTGGGCCGCACCGGTTAACATCCAAAATGGGGTTGAAAATAGTGGGGAAACTGCAATTTTGCAATAGAAGACAATAGAAAAATTAAATTTCAGTGGCTAGATACCCGAACATATATATGTCTAAATTTTATTTTGTACAAAACATTGGCAGCTAGACTTACGATACAAAAATGACTAAGAAATTATTGCTAGCTTTGATGTAAAAATAAAACAAAAATGGGGGTACATCTTGATCGGGTTGGTATCACATTGGTTCTAGCAAAGCAGAATTGGACACACACACAAAAAAATCATCAAAATGGGTGACCTGTCAAAATGGCGCAGATAAAATAGCGCCGATAAAAAAACGCGAAATTTCCCGACAAAATAGCGCGGACATATATGATGTGTATAAAAATACCGGATTATTAGTAATTTAATGTCCTGGGCATCATTTTGTTGATGTCTCGATCTTTTTCAATATTAATAGATCTGAAAGTATGCCATATTTGCTGAGAACGAGAGTACTTTAGATTTTATACCATTCCCCTTTTTCACTGAGAACAAGATTCTGAGGTACAATGCTGGAGAAGGAAGTAACTCTGAAAGCAAGACAAAGTACCTCCAACTTGACGGACTTGCAGCTATATTGCCAATGTACGGAAACAAGCCTGTGATGGAATTTCTCCGTGACATTTTCTACAAGTTTGTGTGTGTGTGTAAATTTGACAAGTATTTTTGCGTGTCTTCAAAGTAAACTTTTATAATGTAAATAAATGCTATATTTTAAAATTATTCATTTTACCTTATTATGATTTATTTATTTATTTATGTTTTAAGATATCTAAAGTGTTTCCTGCAAAATAACATAACATTGAAACATAACAAAACATGACATAACATTAAAACAAAAAAAAAATGGCTGTATTCATATTTTACGATATCTAAAGTATTTCTTTCAAAATGACTACTATTTTTTTCTGCGCTTTTTTGTCGGAGCTATTTTGTTCGCGCTATTTTGACGGGGTACCATCAAAATGAGTTCATAAATATAGGTCTAATTGTTACGCAAACCACTTAAAAGATACATACTTATCAGAGACACACAGGTTACAAGATACTTTGATATATCGTAATCTCTATTACATTTACCCGACTACACTGATTAGATATCGGAACTTAAAATTTATAGATTTTAAAAGGGAACAAACTGATCAGGTCAGTTCTAATATCTTTCAATGTATTGAGAGCGATGATGTGTAGAAATCAGAGATATGACAATGGAGTTCAATCGTCTGGAAGAGTACAAGCAATTGTGTGAACCCTCATATACGTTATAGTTTATGGATGTTTCACTTTGTTTATGTCATCAAAATTTTTTTTTTCAGAAAATACTTTAGATTTCAATTTTTTTGGTACCATTGAAATATTTTTTTTCACCAACAGACACGCATCTCTGTGACTATTGCCAGATGTCTTTAATTTTACAAATCTTTGCTTTAATTTGTTTTGAGCAAATGTATTGGAAAGAGAGCGATAAAAGTTCATTGAATTCATTGAAACTAAAGAGCTAACTATGAAAAAAAGTGGTGGACAAGTTGAAGGTGCTTAATGTTTTTACTTATCCTAAGCATGACAATAGCGCCAAATGTTACTTCGAGAGTTCTTCTCAAATAGCAACATGAAGAAAATGTCAGAAGAACTAGATAGCTTTATCTAACGATGCCAGACTCAGTATTGAAACAAAGTTATAGACGTCAATACCTGAACCCATCAATAGCTTTTTATGCTGAGCTTCAACTTTAACTAGAAGATACAGATGTAGTAGATACATTTGAATCTATTCAACCAAATACGTTTTATTTCACAGTCGATATACTTTTGTTGAAGTTTGCTTTAAAAGAAAAGTCCTTGTTGAAGACAGGCGCAGAAAACGAAAACTTAAATAGACCGACGGCGAACAACGACTTTGTCGGCATGAGATGCGTGAAAATATACAGGTCGCAACTGGGTTAGCGTAGTCATGTTAATCACTGCACTCACACTTAATCTTCAGAATCGAAGACATTGCCATTCAGTATTTATGATAATTTACCAAACAAGGAAATCCTTTGCCGAACTGGGAGTTGACCACTTAGTGAGGTTGTGACAAAGCGTCGCATGAGGTTTGCGGGACATGTTCTCCGACCAAATGAACTAAGCATACCAAGAGTTAGAAAGAAAGGAGGGCAATACGAGGAAAGTGCAAAACAGATACATCCTCGTATAACTTGGCGCCACACCTTCATGGAGGACCTCAGAACAGTAGACTACAAGTGGGAGGAGGCTTCAGACATAGCCAGTGACAGATATTTGTGGAGACAGCTTGTTGCCTAATGCGCCGAACGACGCGGGAGGACCTAAGTAAGAGAAGTGACCACAGTTTGATATTTGAATAGAAATACCAGAGTAAGAGAACATCTAGGGCAGAAAAAGTTTAACTAATAGAAACTCAAATCTCGACAGTAGAACCAATCTAAGAGTTCGTGTCTTACCAACTGCGTATCTGTGGCGTGATTTGAACGATGCTTTTGAACATTAACTTTCATGAAGTACTATTGGTGATGGACAAAGAACACGGAGTTTTTCATATCGATGCATTTTGATCGAGTGAAAATGAAATATAGAAGATATTTGACTTTGATAACGTTATTGATAAGATTGCAAGTTTGAAATCCAGAATGGAAACTTTATTCCAAGATCATTGAATTATTTCTTAGTCGCTTGAAAATGTGAAGTGTATACAGTTATTTTTCAAACCTTTTAATGTATTTGAAGAAAGTTTGATGTCGTTACAAACATGTCAGTAGATATAGAATATTTTAACGTAAGTACCTCTATATTCTATCTTATCTTATCTTGACTGTTTCTAATTTTAATACATGTAAAAGCTATTGATAAATTGTAATAAAATAACTTTCAATTATTCATTATAATCTCTGTCCAGGTTCAATCTCTGCCCGCCAACGTGAGCTATATGTCCGTCAAGTTGGTACTTCGTCAGTCCAAATGGGATCTCTGATATAAGTAGAAAAAAAATTATCAGCTTTTCTGACTCGACGTGTCATGATTCATGTGGGTGAAGTATATCCTAATCGGTCTTAAAAGACATTAAAAAAAAGCAACGGAAGACGACCTGAATTCCAACTCATGACTAACACCTTAGCGGCAACAGATGATTTTAGAATCCATTGCTATAGATAGTAAACAAGTACCTGACTCCTTATGTGATGAAACGAGTTTGATAGATTTAAATATTTTACAAAGTTCGGGTGGAGTAAGCAGATATGTTAGGATGACTTACAAATTAGCTTGAAATATCTTTAAACAAGTCCTTGTTGTATTCAATATTTAATGAATATTTTTTTAATTTAATGATGCAGCCTAAAAAAAATAAATGCTTCGTTCAGTTTTCGAAACTAGCTATGTAAGAAAAAAATAGAGAATTCTGGGAACAATGAGCAAATAGTGTCACGTTCTTTACAGAGCACATCTCTGTATTAGCTATTTAGCGACGCACCATAGAAGAGGTATATTGAACGGGACTAGTGACGTTTGGGATATGTTGGGTTAGAGACCGGAAAATCAGTTAGCGAAAGAATCCTCTAGGGTAAAGACGTGTTTATTTTGACAGAGATTTTTACTGCGGCCTTTTCTTGGAATAAACATCTGTTAAACAGTTCATCAGTGTTGACCACATCTCTTTACTAGTTAAATCGATGTCTTGTTTATTCTGTTTGCTGAGCAACTACACTAAATACACCCGAACAATAAAACTCAAACGCTTGCAGAGTAATTGGTTGAAATTCAACAGTCATTTATAGTTGACCTCAAGACAGTCTGAACAAGCACATCACACACGACTAGATGTATTGCTATTAATGATATGTCCTCTATTATTCCATATATAATTAGGGCGTTTGTGAAATAGGTTTGTAGACTTACAGAACAATTTATTGATGGTGTGTCCTTCATTAGCCTCTGAGAATTTGAATGAATATCAAAGTTTGTTGTTCTATGTTGGTACTCTAGAAATACATTCATTACACTAACTGGAACATCATCATTTCACGCTACTAAAAACGAAAATTCTATGAAATGAAACAGCTCATAATGTACAATGTATTCAAGTTGTACGCTACCTTGTTCCTCACCTTTTTTTTAAAAACTTTTGTATACACAATTGGCTTTTAAAGAATAAAAGGAGGCACTAGTTTCCAACTGCACAGTAATTGCAACAAATACAGTTATGTGTTTATAAGCTAATTAAGTGGAATTTTTCTACATGTGTAGGTCATGGTTACATTGTTATGACTGTCAGAGTTATGTGCTCTCTCGTTTAAGAGTCTACATTTTATAAAAGGGATTAAAAGTTAGATTACTTCCCCCTATTAACAAGTCGTTTAATTTGAACCCTTTACAGACCATCTCTAAATAAATCATACGAGTATGATTTGTTTTTTAGAAAAGAAAAAGAAATCGCTCAAGTTAAATTTAACTAGAATACATACGGACTTCATTTATCCTTTTGTTAAATGGAATATTGACCACAAAACATGTCAGCGTTTGAAAAAGTTAAATATATCGAGAAATTTAAATCAATAATATCACACATTTGAAAATTTCCGTTCTTCAATAATGTAAATGTAATGTAACTCTCAATCATATTTCTATTAAAACAGTTAAATTTCTCTGTATAGCCTCATAAGTACCTATTAAAATGTGATTGTAATTTAATTGTTTGTGGTTAAACTTAAAAACATTTAAAATCTCATTTTTTTATCTAAGCACTTTTGGCCAGTCCTAATATTTTGTATTTCCTAGATTAGATCTTTCATTTTAAACAATGAATAATATTAGCGATGTTGAGCTTACACTTGATTTAACTTAAAGTGATTCAGTAAACAATTTCGATGTTAGGGATGAAGTTTATTCTCTAATGGCTATTGTCACCATGGTTATCATAGCAAACATTCTTTCTATAGTAGGAACCATGGGAAGTATACTTAATATAATCATTTTATCTCATCATAAAATGCATGATACAACGAATATAGTTTTGTTGGCCATTTCTGTTTGTAACTTAATTTATTCACTTACACAAATATCATTTAATTTTTCCCAATCGGCGTTTTTGATTAATGTGTACATTGTTATGTGGGCTTATGTAGCCCACACACTTATTTTTGATACGATTAATTATTTTGCGGCAATTGTTAGTATTCATTTAGTGACTTTAGTTTCCATAGAAAGAATGGTCGCTGTTTGTTTTCCTTTTCATGTCTCAAGAATGTTTACTTTATATCGTATTAAAATTGTAATTGTCGCCATAGTTTGTTGTAACATTGTTCTACGAATTCCTGCTTTGTTTAAATATGAGTTACATTATTTTGAATACATGAATGCAACTTTGCCAGGTCTAAAATATGGAGATTTTTATTATCAAAATGTTTACTTTTTTTTATACCTTTTCCACTCTGGCAGCTCATGTTCTTTTTACTATAATCCCATTTTGTGTGATTTTCATATGTACCAGTCTCTCCATATTTAATATCTCTATAACATCCAGAACTAAGGCAACATTGCCTTCAAAAGAAGCTCTCGCTAAACGTAACAAAGAAATGAAATCTGTTAAAATTGTTTTAATAATGTGTGCATTAATTATGTTTCTTGTTTTAATTCCATTACTTGTACAACAAGTGATTTATTCATTTACATTGGTTCGAATACCTCTAAAATGGTCCATAATAGCATTTTGGCTTGTAAATCTACTGACGCAGATAAACTCTTCTTTTAATTTTTATATACGTCACCAGTAGTCCGAAATTTAAAAGTACTTTAGTGACATGTTTTACATTCAAAAATAGAGTTACAAATTAAACATTAATCTTCTTTCTAGACATTTTCTTTTTGGTTGATAAGTCCCACTAATTTAATTACAATAAAGTCAAGAAATTGCATTTGGTTATCCTTTTGTTTTTTAAAATGAATTGACAGTTTGACATAAAATGACAATATGAGATAATAATAGTAATAATTGTATTTACAAAGCGCTGTTAACAAACAAACTGTAGGCTCAAGGCGCTGTAATAACATTACAAACACAAACACGACAGCTAAAATGACAGTTAATCGAAGAAAGTTTTAAACAAATAGGTCTTAATGTTCTTCATTAGATGGTGAAATAAAAGTCATCTATGGGTTAAAAATTAAAACAAGTGCATTTATTGTTTAAGGATTTGTCATAAAAAGGAATATAGTGAAAACTTAGATAACGGAACAATTGATATAAAATTATTTATTTTGAACCTAGTCGTGCTACAGTTCTTTGAATTATTATTTACTTAATATATATATATATATACATATGGACTTCTTCGTTGATACATTTTCAATATCATCGTTACCAGACAACTTTTGTTGTATGCTTCCGTTATAAAAATTCAGTGATCGTAGATGTTTACCATGACAACCGAAATGTACCTGTTTGTTACACAGCTTCTACTCAAGCTCCTAGACTTTGGCAGAATTATGGTGTTTCTGTCAACATCCTTTGTTTACACCTGCCCATACCTTGTTGTCCAACAGCGGGCCAGTACGCATCATATGTATTGGCGTAGGAGCAAAGATATAACAATGCGAATAAATTGGACTAGAACAGCTTTAAGCACCAAGGCTCAGAATATTGTTAATGGTGAGGATTGCAACCATCATTTTTTTAAAATCAGAGTTCAAGATGGACATTTTCACATTTGTTTTTTTAACTCACGTTTTGTCATGAGATATCCTGAAGTGCTACAAGAAATTTTTTTGTGGCAGATGCTCAATGAAGTTGTTTACTTGGTGCAATGTTTACCTGTGTGCAATGTTTACCTGTGTGCAGAAATACCTGTACGCTGGGAACATTTAATGGTCTCTAAAAATACAACTGCTATCATCTTATTATGACTTCTTAAGTCATTTTCTCACTCTCCTGCATGCTATCATAAATAGCAAAGCCTGTCTCAGCTGTTACATATCTAGGCATTGTTACCTATTTACTATTGTTTTTTTTTTGACCTGTTGCGGTCGAGAGACGGGTAGAAAATTCCCGAGGTTGTCTGCCCCTTTGTGTAATAAGTTTTTTTTTTTTTTTCTTATTTTATTAGCGGCGGCGAGTCAAGCAACACGGACAGTGTGACCGGTCCTTGACCTATGTGTGTACCTCTGGGTAAAAAGAGGGTGTTTATTTTTTCGTCTCTTTAGAGAAGGTTCTAGCTCTGTCTGGTGATCACTTGTTCTGTTCTCGAGTAGTATTCTAGAAACTACTAGATTGGTTTTGATCTCGACGCGCGGTAGACTATATAAAGACCGCCCGTGTAACGTTGAGACGGACAAGACATACGGAGACAGCCGAGAGACAGAATAGCGGAGACATTGCGTGACCCCTGCGTGGTATACCTATTGATAGTGTAAGTTAAGATTTTTCTTCCAAGGCCTTGCTTGTATTTGTAGTTATATTTTAAAAACTCTTGAATTGTAATATTTTTACATGCCATTTTTGTAAAAGGGGTTGGTCAACCCATCAATTCTGTATTGAGTAAATGTTTGTTTTTTTTGCTTGTAACTTTATGTGATTCATTTAAAAGTACTATTTGATTTATATTTTATTAAACATTAAGTTGATATTTTACCTTCCGATTTCTTGTGTCATTTTTTTTTTTGTTGTTATTCATTGTAAGTATTTGGTTAAATTCAGACTTAAGATAAGTGACACAAATGCTTTTTCTATTGTCACGTTCCCCTAGGCAAGCCAATTAAAATTAGAATAGATTTAGAATTCAATTCGTAATACGTGACACAGCAAATTCAAAGAAAAAGTTCAATAAGAAACAAAATATTAAAATATGCATCCAAATAATACCTGAAATTAAAAGACAAAATTGATTTATAGTTGCAGTTACATCATACATACAGAAAATGTAGAGGTTCTCCGGATTATTCCAGTTAGAAATGTATTTACCTAACTCTGCACTAAAAAAAAAGAGTTACTCTTTGAAGATCTTGTAATCTTTACGCGCATGTTGACATTTGTGTTCTCTTTCCACGCCTAATGTCACATGGGGCTAAAGAAGTAATCTGTGTACAGGTGTACTGGGAATGGATATTTTTGTTTTGTTTGGCTGGAGAGTTGATGATGAAACCATGAGCTGGTCTGCCCTAATAAATGTTAATATAAGTCACATGTGTGGTAGTTGAGGTGGGGAGTTTTCCAAGAGACGTGAGACAGTAAAGACATGTTTCTGACGTGATCTTTGTATCAATAATATTTACACTGATTTTCTGTAACCTTTTCTCATCTTAAATCTGTTAATATTGTTAATAAAGAATTTTTTTTTACAAGAAGTCTGTTCAATTTTCTTTTTTAATCTCAAATACATTTAATTATACAAGATGTTGGGAGCTACCAACCAACGACCGAGAATTAGATACACTTGTAAGAAATGAATGTACTCCTGGTATTTGGTATTTAATTATCTATTTGTCTGCTGAACCAAAGGGGCGGCAAGTATGATCTGCCGAACGTCTTTCTTTATTCCTGTTTGTCTTTTGCCTTGCGCAGAATCTCAATGGCAGGTCCGTTCACTATTTGATTTTGTCTTCACGTCGCTTTTTCTTTCTGCCTCTTCTTCATTTTACTGGTTGTGTTCCCTGAAAAAAAGTCTTGAAGAGATTTGAGGGCTTTGTGATGTGGCCGGTAACTTGTAGTTTGCTTTACGTAACAGTGGACAGCAGTGGACAGCAGGTCATCTTGGGGCCCAGTCGCGTTGTGATCCTGAAGATTTATTTATAAGCACACAAAGTTACGGGGATACTACATTAAAAAAAAGATAAAACTTTTTAACGATTTTATTGCCATTGATAAATTTAAAGAAGAAAAAGTATCTACAAAATTACCATCAGCAGCTTATTAGGTTTGCATAGTCAATCAGTAGTAACTAAATAAACGAACAGAAAGTTGTAAATAAAATACTTTTAAAAATATGCAAGAAAATAGACCATCACAAGAAAGATTATTTTAAAAAGATAATTAGAACACTTTTATTAGAATTTTCAGATTTCCAGATTGAACTAGATTTTCAGAAGACTTCGATGAGTGTATTGAAGAAACTATAAGAAAAAAAAAGCTAAATCTAAAAATTGTGGGCTAAAGGTTACTCAGGCTTCCCAAGCCAACGCGGTAATAGTCCTGCTAATAAATAGTCTATGAACATGGAAGATTAGATAGTTATTTACTGTTTCTATTTAATGTTTGCATTCGTTAAGGCTAAGTCGGCAAAGGGGAAGAACTCAGCATATACCGCCATTTCAGTTACTTAAAGCTTCTTTTCCTTGTTCGATATACCAACAAAGTAATATTTTACCAATAGTTAATTAACTAATTGGTTAAAGTTGTTTTCTTATACTGATTCTTGTGTTGTCAAGTAAAAAAAATAATTGTGCGAAATTTACAAAGTTGGGTGTCGGAGAAAATTTTGACCTGATAGACTGACAGACGAAACACACATACAGAAAGACAGATAGAGTGAGTTGATATAAACTTTGTAAGAAATGAACATGATCCTTCCCATGTTTTAACAAAGCTTATATCAACTCAGTCTGTTTGTCTGTCTGTCAAGAAGAAACGTTGCACTATTTTTTTTACCTAAAACAACAAGACATGAACCAATGAGTCAGATCATTATTGGTAATTAATAATTAATAATTTTGTTTTATTTAGAATAAATGAAATAACTTCTACATGAGAGATATAGTTGTTCCCGTAGATAAGCTTTGATTTTTTTTTCCATACTTTGCTTGTTATAACTTGAAATCAAAATATTCTAAATCTATATTAATATTACATCTAAATGTTACTTCTTAAGACATATAGATTTTTAGTCAAATTATTAGGTATATAATATTAACTATATGAAAGGGTAAAAACATCACATTGAATGACCGATAATAGATCCACGTGCGTTAAGGCAGGTGTCGGCAACAAACGTTAAGTAGGCCACGCTATCTATCTTCTCTATATATAGTTCTCTTCATGGCCCAACCATGCCTGACACCACCATCAAGTCATGGAAAGATAGTTCTTTTGGTTCTTCAAGTCGGACTAGAGCTACCCCATGTAACTATCGAGGCGAAAGAGAGCACGGCTAAAGAACAAAACAAGAGAGTGTAGCGAACAAGCAATCTATCTCTTTATACATTCTAGATATATATCTATGTGTGTATTTACTTACACTATCTGGTGTCATTAAAATAGTTGCATTTTTGGCGGCCCGCGTAAGGGAAAAAAGCCGCTATTAGGTTTGTGCAAAATGTCCGTCTGTCCGTCTGTCACACTCAGAAGAGATATGAAAAATATTGTTTCATCATTAAATGCGGCTTAAAAAGTTTAGGTGCAACGGCTACTTTTGGTTTTCTAAAAGCAAACCGTTTAATTTATAAAATTAATTATGCAAGCGTTTTTTTCATAAAAATACACCAATTCTAAAACAATTACGTAAATGTAAGGGAGGCAATGTTACAATATGCTAACATAGAATGAGAGCTTGCTAGTGTATCTTCAGTATCACAAAGTCAAATATATTTATAAAATGTACATGAAATGTTTATAACAAATATAAATAATAGTTAAAGATGTTTTTTTTTTGTCAACTAGCTGCTAAAATGAAAAGAAAACATTTCTGTTTGTTTATAAAGGCTAATAATGCCCTTTGTA
Organism: Biomphalaria pfeifferi; assembly: GCA_030265305.1. Lineage (NCBI taxonomy): Eukaryota > Metazoa > Mollusca > Gastropoda > Planorbidae > Biomphalaria > Biomphalaria pfeifferi. The sequence goes on along the minus strand of JASAOG010000105.1, from coordinate 789,170 downwards.
TGTAAATATCACGCACATTTTTTAAAATGGACTTATTAAGCATCGACTTTCGTGAAGTAGCGTAACGTCGCAACATAGACGAGCACTAAACTAATTTCTTAAACTTTTTAAAAAATCAGATTTTATTTATTTTTTGTTTAGTGCCCCCATCCGAATAAAAGAAGATTTTTTGTGTGCGTTTTGTCTGTTGGTCGGTCTGTCCGTCACGATTAGAGTAACAAATAACACTAGAGGCTATTGTAAATCTGATTTAACCTTTAATTTTTCATTCAGAAATATTGCAGTAGTTTTAAGTATCTATAATAGATTGTTCCGGATGTTTTGTGAAAAACAATTCAATGCCAATGAATATTTGTTTACTCTTCTAACTTATATTACATTTTATTTCCATGCTTAAACGTTGCAAGAAACACATGATCTTTAATATATTTTTAATGTTAATAGAATATAAATGCTAAATAAAAATATCTATACTGATTTATATTTAATTAACTATAAAGATGTTCGAATATTGTTTTATAAAAAATAAATTATATCAAATGATTGTTTGAAATCGCATTATTGACTAATATTTTTTCTTTGGCACTACGTCACTATAGTTTATTTATCAATATCAATTGTTCCGAATTTTTTACTTAAAACAAATTTATGTCAAATAATTGTTTGTTTTTTTTTAAATATCGACAATAGGTTATTCAGGATTTAAAAATAAGAAAGTAATTTACATGAAACGATTATTGAAAAGCAATTGTTAGACTTATTTTACAGTTAATGTTCTTGCTGAAACATAATAAAAGTTGTTTAATCCATAAAGAATGTTCCGAATTTTGTTTCGAAAAAGAAATCGACCTACATTACCTTAATTTTCTTATAAATCGTAGCCAAAAATGATCAAAAGTTTATATGAAAAATCTAATAACGGTAATAAATGTTTAAAATCCCTCTTCTAATAAATAAAACAAATAATTTTCTCAATTACGAAAATTCGTTGTTCCGGATGTTTTATGAAAAAAAGATTAACTTATGATTATGTAAAATCGCACTTTTCTCTTACACTACATTTAACTTTCTAGCTAAAACGTTAAAAAATCTAATTGTTGTTAACATTATGCTCTGATTTTTAAGGAAAACAACTTCCTAACACTAAAGTATGGTTTGAAAAAATCTCCATAACAGACCATCCCACAAATTTAATTAACGACATTTGATTAATCTGGAATTCTTATTTTCTCTCACTATAAATATATAAACATCCGGAACAATCTAATAGAAAATTAAAACTAATGCGATGTTTAGGAAGGGAAATTAAATTTTAATCAGATTTTCAATAGCTTTTAGCCTTTTTTTTTCTCGCTATTAACATACGGACATACAGACTGACAGACAAAACTAATAAACAAGCATCTTTAATCCTTATACTTATATATATATATTAAGTCTAACTAGCCCATCAAATGAAATGCTAAAAGAACAAAGTCGGTGCATCAATGTCTATGAACCATCGAGAAGCTGCTCGTATAAAAACATTTTTTAGTCTAACTAGGACGTGTGACGTATTGGAATTTTTTTCCTTTGACGTCATATGTAGTTAATTCTTCAAATGAAATTCTAAAATAAATTTTTCAGAGCACCAATGTCTATGAACCCTCAATAAGCTGCTCGTATACATGATATTTTTTAGTCTAACTAAGCCGTGTGACGTAGTAGATTTTTTTCCTTTGACGTCATATGTAGTTAATTCTTCAAATGAAATTCTAAAAGAAATTTTTCAGAGCACCAATGTCTATGAACCCTCAATAAGCTGCTCGTATAGATGATATTTTTTAGTCTAACTAGGCCGTGTGACGTTGTAGATTTTTTTCCTTTGACGTCATATGGAGTTAATTCTTTAAATGCTAAAACAAATCGGTATAGTAATGTTAATTAAACCTCGTAATGTGACTCGCATTTTAAAGACATAATAGCTAGATTTAGATCTAATCTAGATTTTCTACACTAGATCTAGATTTTTTTTACACTAGAGCTAGATTTTTTTACACTAGATCTAAATTTTTTTCTATAACTAGAGCTGGATTTTTAAAACTAGATTTAGATTTCAGTTCTAATTAAAATCATTATAGAATCTAGATCTAGAATTTCTAGGTCTAGTTTAGAATGTTTGTTGTTTTACATGTTTCGGATGTTCCTTCAGAGTTGTAGTCCAAACCTCCCGTAAGACGACGGGGGATGGGAGCGGGCACGGTTTGAACCTGGGACCATCGATGAATCCAAACGACAGTCCAGCGCGCAAACCGCACTACCAGACAGCCATGATTTAGAGTAGATCAAGATCTATAGTTTTATTTTCTAGGCTTTAAGTGTAGATTTTTATTTCTAAAGTCTAGATTGTCAATATGTCAATATTGCAATGTTATAAAATACTAAAACTAATCTACTATTTTAATATTTCATATTGCAATTAGTCTATTGATTGATTATCTAGTGTTTTTTTAAATAAAAATGTTATCTAAATTACATCTACATTATCCCAAATATATATTTTAGATCTAGATCTAGTAGATATAGATATTGAGAGTGCTAAATTAGTAGTTTAATTTAGGTAGATTTACATCCTCATTCTAGTTCCATTTAAATGAAAATGCTCAATACCAAAAGATTATCAAAAATCGCTTTTCTGACATATTGTACATATCCGGTAGTTGTCATTCCGTGATGTGTAGGTATATTATCAATAGTAGGCTATTAGTTTGTAACCAGTTTGTCATTAGATTAAGAGCAATGCCTGGTCGTGCGGTTAGCGCGCAAGACTGTTTATCTCTATGGTCTCGGTTTCATACCCTGCTCGATGCCATCCTCAGTCGACCAGCGAATATGCGGATCTGACATGAATCCGTCTCCCACGGGGGCCGCCTCTGAGTTTGTGTGGCAACACAAACTCTCTTTGTAATCTTGTTTTTCTGTAGTTTTGTTTTGATTTTATCCCTTCGTATTGTCCTTCGTTTCCTAGCCACGGACACCCATTCACATATATTTCGTGGAGTCAACAGGTCTTTTAATGTAGTCGAAATTCATGCATCAGGTAACAGCTTATTTCTATAAGTCGCATATTTCTGGAAAAATGTCATCGACGAAACTTGCTCTCGAACTTCGCAAGATGCTCTTACTCATGAAGCTCAGTCATACACTCTGTTTGACAATATACTGCCTACATGAATAGGCTGAAATTATGGCGATGTCTCAAATACTTCCCGCTATAATATTACTATTCACTTCCGAGAACGTCCTCGAGTTTACAATCCGTGTCAACATCTCCCCGTATTCCTGCTCCATATCCCTGCTATTTAGCGGTTGCATTCACCGCATCGTACTCTAGTGTAAAACTATCACAGCTGCTACCGCACAAACTGACCTTATTACCCGAATATCACAGACTCCATCAGATTCAAATTTGCCTTTTACCTTTACGCGCAGACTATTCCCTGTTAGATTAGACTTTGCCATGACAATTAATAATGAATAAAGCACAAGGCCGAATGTTCAAAAAGAAATGCCTGTATCTTCCAAACCTGTTTTCAGTCAATTGTACAAATACTTAATGTTTAGATCTGTGCATTATGACTTCGGAAGACTAGATATAAATTGAAACATAATGTTACACAAGAAGAATTGATTTTAAAAATGGTAGTTGAATTGCAATAATTCTTTGAGGGGATTAATTTCTGACAACGCACAGCTGATTATATTTCAGAGAACCATAAATAATACATTTTAAACATGGTATAGCTGAATTTGTCGGTATGCACAGTACATCTATGGGAAAACATTTGCTGTTAGATGTTGATCAACATTTATAGATCTAAGTTGTTGTTTTTAAATTACTTTTATGTAGCGCATCTTGTATGCATATAACATGCTTCGACCGCTAAGGTCCCATCTTTTTTGAAGATCACTGGGAAAGGGGGTTTCTGGGAGAAGGTTTCCTTGCTGTCTTTAGGCACTCAGCAAAACACAATTCTACTTGGTATTCAAACTCGAACCTCATTTTTAATTGTCCAAGCCGTTACCAATCTGTTTTGGCCTCTCTGCCACACATTGCACTATAGTTTTCCTTTTGGTACTAGGACAGATGGGGGCACTGTGGCTGATTGTTTAAGAGCTTGGCTTCTGAATCTGAGGTCATGAGCTCGAAAATTGGTTTTGGGATTTTGAATTTTTACATTTTTAGGGCGCCCCATGGTCCACCAAATTTCTTTTAGTTGGAAAAAGCAAAGGCGGTTGGTCGTTGTGCTGGCTACATAAAACCCTGCTCGTGAACCGCTGGCCATAGAAACAGATGAGCTTAAAATAATCTGTCCCATAGATCGCACGGTCTGATAGGGAAATAAAACTTGTTAAGATAGTGTTGTTAACAATCTAAATTAAAAATGTTATAATAATATTTGTTATTTTAACTTCATGCGAAATTATCAGATAATTAATTCCTGTAATAATATTATACAGAAATTTTGATGCATTTAATTTTAATAAATAACGAAAATTTCAAAGATGTACACGAACTTTCTATTTAGATACTAAATAAACTAGCAATAGAATGATAACCTAAAAGGATGAGTTATTGTTTCAGTTTGCACCTGCCACAGACCAACAAGCTGGTCCTAGCTGATAAATCACACCACGCGTCTCTGACTTACACCGAGACTATTCGTGATTAAAGGCCTGAACACTGACATGCAACGTCGTACAGACCTGTAACGTGGCATCGAGCTATTGGTCTAAACTGCCCAAAGGTTGTAACTTTGCAGGTCAGTGTTCAGGCCTTCAATAATGATTGGTCTCGCTTGCACACATTTGAAATTCAATTATTTCAATTTTTTTCCATAAACTGCAATGAACAATGCCTGGTCTTAGAACCCATTACTTCACAGGCTAAACTAGTAACTTGTAACAAAATGTAACAACGGAAATATAATAATTAAATAAGTGATTTAGTTTATTGAATTAGTTTAGCGAGGATAAGTTTCAAATGATTTCTCAGTACATTTGTAAGTGCCAACGTCATTATTTTATTAAGCTCATTATTTAAAAGAAAAATACAAACTTTAAAGCAAGACACAAATGTCAAGTTAAAATTTGCAAAAAAATATATATATTGCGGAAAAGTTTGGAAATTAATTAAAAAATTTGTGGTAAAGATTTTCTCAAATACTTATTAGTTTTAATACTAGACTTAATGATGATTGTATAACTTATATCTTCTGCTTATAATAAGTAATCAGTAAAATAGGAAAGTAACCATTTTATGGTGTATAATGAATGTATCAGAAGATTTAAAGGTTAACATATGATGTTTAAGTGTTAACAATGGTATGGTGTGGTCAGCACAACAACCAACCGCTTTTACTATTCCAAGTATTGCCAGCTACCTAATAGCGTTGGTAAACTCAGGAATGTCTTAACCGGGATTTTAAAAACAATGTCCCTTGATAGAAAACTCAAAAAGACAAAGCATTATTTTTTTTTTGAATTTAATATAGTAATGACTAAACCTTACCGCATGATTGTAGACACAAATAGATAGAATTACTCTAACCTTTTTTTGAAACGTTTTTTTGTCTTTATCTATTGACAAAAACACAAGAGTGTTTATTTGATGAATATATCTCACGGCAAGATGTTGGCCTACTGATTTTATGTTGTAATGACTCAATAGCTAGATGCGTACAAGTTGAGACTAATCATTGCTTTCCTTAGTGACGTGACGGTACACGCTGAAATGGACTAGAGGCAAATTAACGAACAAAGGACTCACATCAGTAGTCAGGGCCGCCGCGAGGGTTGTGGCCGACTGCGTGCAAAATTTTAAAATACCGCCCCCCTTCTTTTTTTTTTTAGCAAAGACTGAGACTGGACATTGTACCTAAAGCGCTCTTTAATTTAAATCAATTCTTGTACCATTCCTTTTCATTTCATTTTCGCATCGTTGTCGTATCCCCATGCCCCCCTCTAAGATGTTTTGTTTTCAATTTTAACTTTGCATTTTTTTAAAGAATGTAATGAAAAAGAAAAGAAAATTAATCTTAATTATAACACAATATTTAGGTTTTTTTTTTCATTTATATTTTTTTAACACTATGTATAGAATCCAAATTTAGGAAATAACATTTCACCAAAAATAATGGGCATTTTTTTTCCTAAATGGTGTTGCCTAGATAAATTTTAAGCGTTGTAAAAGTTTCTTCATAGAGATAAAATGAAAGATGCGGCAGGTTTTCGCTTAAGTCGGCAATGGGTTTAATGCGGGCGGGACTCGGCGCTAAGCGTATTCTGGCCATTTCTTTTTTCTTAGTAAGAAGAGAGAATTTTAAAAAGCCTTACATTGATGTTTTTTTTTTACATAACGCACTGTTCATCCTAATTTTTTAAAAAGTCGAGGGCAAAATTAAATCTTATAATGAAGAGGCAACCCTGTCCAAAAGTATTATGCGAGATACATTCTAGGTAGGCCTACATATTGCGCTCTTACTTCTGTAATGGGCATGATCTTTTAAAAATATTTTTTATGTTAAATAAGATGTCTCTGTCGTCACTATAATAAATTGCAATAGACAGAAGAAATTCGACTATTTTGAGACAAAACATTCAACTGAATCACACAAGGCGGAAACGTTTTAAAATGTTTTCTTCAAAATGTTTTCACCCATATTGTTACATACGCACCTCGCAAAAGGCGGTCTACATTTAACAAGGTCTTATTAGAAGATAAAACTACATCTCCTACTTAATATATTTTAATTTTTAAACATGTAATTTTACTAATATTCAGATAAGCTACACTAAAAATAAAACATTTATTTTCGACGCGACCTCTTCTTCTTGGTAGTTTGTCGTTGGTTTGTCACTACAAACAGCTAGATCTAGTACAATTGAAACAATAAAGGCGTTTTATATTTTGACTAAATAAACTTAAATAACTTGAGGAAACTTCTTATGTGAACATAAACTCAATATAGCCTATTATTACAATATTCACATATTTAACTTGAGATAGAGATGTAATATTTATGAACTATACTGATATTTAAACGAAATCTAGCTCACCATAAAACAACGTCTTTACTCTTTCATGTCTCAAGATTGACTGCCGTTTAACATTTGCATTACACTAATTTCATCATCCTCAATGCATAACCACCAATCAATCGCTTTACCTCTTGTAGGAAACACACACATACTCTATAACACCCCCTTTTGTCAGGAAGTTGCGCCCCTTCCAATTCAAGGTACTCGCACCAACTCCCACCTCGGGGGAGGACCCAAAGTTTGAGAAACTTACTACTAAAAGAAGATAATTAAAATTAATGAAATTATTTTAGATCTACCTCTACACTCTATAATCGGCCAAAAAATATTCTACTTTCAACTAGTTACCATTTCAAATAAAAGTGACAATGTTTTGAAATTGACTTTCTAATTACTAGATCTACTTAAAGGGAGGGCTATTCAATTCAAACAAAAAATTGCAAACAACCCGCAAAAATTCAAGGCCAGGGGAGGGTCGGCGATTATGAAAAAAAAAAAACGGGAATCCATCGCGCGCCGCTTTTTTTTTTTATAAAGTTTCTGATAACAGAGTATTGGCAATGAATGAAACACTTTAGTAAGAAGATCTTTGTCTTTAAAATCATTGTGGCAGCCCATGTCCTTGATATAGTCATGTTTAAATGCATGGAGGATACTTGCCTACTTTTGTTTGCCATCAAGCGCTTTTTTTTAGTCAGAAGCTAGAGGTTGGTGTTCGTGAAACATTAGGAGGATTGCAAAATGTTCTTATATCAAGTTACATAAATATGTACATACACTTATACCCCTCGATAAAGAGAATCCTATGTCACAGTCAGTCCATCATACAAATATTTTGCTCCGTTATCTTTCATCTTCATGTATCCTAGGCCCATCATCCCTTAGCTGCATCATCCCTTAGCTGCATTATCCCTTAGCTCCATTATCCTTTTCCCTTAGCTTTATAAGATAAGATAATTTTAGTGATCCAATCAAATGGAAAATCAGTTAGACTACATCTGACCACATCAGCGTAACTACTGTACAATAACAGTATAGAGGAGACACATACACACTCACAACCAGCGCTTAATGAATTAGACTTCTATGTACTTCTCGATGACGACAGATGATCTTGTAACACACTGACCGAAAGTGGGATAAAGAAGTTTTTAAATCTTTCTGTTTTAGTCCTAATGGAAAGGAGACGACCAGATAGTATGTAACAGTGGTTTAATGGGTGCAGGTTGTCCTTAAGAATCGAGAGTGTTTTGGAAAGGCATCTTTCATGAATAAGATCTTCAAGAGATTGTAGCTATATTCGAGTGATATGCGATGCTTTTTTAATTAGTCTATTTAGTCTAGGTCTTTGTGCAAGTGAAGTATAACCATTCCAGCAGGTGATGGCAAAGTTACCTAGACTGCAGATGGTTGCGGAATAAAACAGTTTAATAATTTTTTTGTCGATGTTAAATTTTCATAGCTTTCTTAGATAAAGAGTCGCTGGAATGTTAACTTTCAAAAATGTAGAAACAAAAAGTCTACAAATTAATGATTAACTTGGATAGCTTTGATAGTTTCACAACCACTGTCTGGAAATGTTTCAGAAACACAGTGGGAAAATTTCGTTCTAAGCCTACACTAGTCTCACGCTTCTTCGCGGTTCATCGGTCGATAAAATGGGACTTAACTTTTTTTTGTCGATGAAAGGGACCCGACTGTGAAGTTAATAAAGTGTAATTGAACACGCATATTGTTTTTTTTAAAGGAGGATATTTTAAGAACAAACAGGTGTGTACACTTTTAGACAAGATTTGATCCGCTATGGACTATTTCCACTATAATCATGTTCAAATCCCTCTGCTGGGACAACATTTCTTTAATTGTTAGAATTAGCTTTAGATTTTTTTAAAACCATTCTAACAATTGTGTATAAACTTTTTAAAAAAATATACAATCGAATAAAGTAAAGTTCCTTTTTTAGAACTAGCGATCATTGGGACAATTTATTTCAAGGTTATCTGTTTCTGTGGTCAATGGTTAACGAGGGTGTCATGTCGAGAGGACAATGACCAAACGCATTTGCTTTTCCCATCAGAGCTAGATGGACTTAGAGTCGTCCTAAAAATCCCACAAGTAAAATTCCCAGTCTTTACAAGGTTTAGAACACCAGACCCCCTGTTTGGACACCAAGCACTTTACCCCTCAGACACCTCACATCTATTTTTTAAAAATTAAAACTATTTCAAAAAAGGAAAAATTTTTAAAATTGATATTTGAATGTCGGATCAATTTTAAATGTTGATTTATAGTTGTTTCTACTAATGAGCTGATTAAGATAAGCTAACATAGAAAGTTCATTTTCCTTATCTTTATTTGCTATAAGAAAGGAGTATCAATGTTTATATTGTTCTCTTACCAGCATTTTCAATTCATTACTTAAAAGTAGGATTGACATTAATCACTTCATAAAAAATAAAAATAAACGTATTAATTCATACGTATTTTTAGCGGCCACCGAAAGGGGAATAGACGCTATTATTTTTGTGTGAAATGTCTGTCCGTCTGTCCCGTTTAGAACTCGTAATCTAGAAAAGATAGAGAAAATCTGACATAACAATATTTTAGAACATTCAAAGTTCTGATGCAACGGCAAGTTTTTCTGAAAGCGAAAAAATCTAATTTTTTAAATCACTTATGCAAGCATTTTTTTAAAAGAAAAAGCTATTTAGTATGCATTATAAGTTAGACCTAATTTAAAACGAATAGTAATGTTGTAATTTGCATTTTCTTACACTTTATGTGGCGCCCTATTTACCAATATATTATTTGAGGATTCGAATAACATATTAAGCCTTTTCAAAACAATTACATTATTATAACACTTCAGTTAGGCCAGGGGAGGCGCGGTAACTGAGCGGTAAAGCGCTTGGCCTCTGAGTCTACCCAGCTCTAATGGGTACCTGACCTCAGTTGGGGAAAAGTAAAGGCGGTTGATCGTTGTGCTGGCTACTTGACACCCTCGATAACCGTAGGCCACAAAAACAGATAAACTTTACATCATCTGCCCTAAAGACCACAAGGTCTGAAAGGTAACTAGTTAGGCCAGGTTCACATCTAACTTTGCATTCACTTGCACCTATCCTTTGATCTGCTGGACCGTTGGGGCACTACACAAGATCTGTCAACCTTCTTTCTCCATTCTTATCTCTCATTTGTCTTTGATATAATTTCATTCGGATGTTCTTTCTGAAAATATTGAAGGCTGCCTGGGTGGACCACTTTGGGGGCCGATTTTGAGTTTGTGTTTCCACACAAACTGTCTTTGTAACCTTGTTTGTTGTGGATTTGCGTTTCAGACATCCGAAAAAAGAATAAAAATAGTATATAACATATTTTTTTAAATTTTTTTTGTTGGCTGAAAAAAAAACAGTATTTAACTTAACTGTGTCCAACTTTAAATACATCACATTCACATAAGTTTTGCGTTGTAGACATTTTCTAAATATCTGTTTATCTCACTACCAATTAATGTAACATTATTTTTTTTCGTTGCATTAAAATCTAAATCTACTGTTAATTGGTAAACATGTCACCAGTGGACCTCATGGTCAAGTAGAAGTAGACCTTAATGGTCCAGTATAAGTAGACCATATGGTACAGTAGAAGTAGATCTCATGGTCCAGTAGAAGTAGACATCAAAATTCCAGTAGAAGTAGACCATATGGCCAAGCAGAAGTAGACCTCATGGTCCAGTAGAAGTAGACCACATGGCTCAGAAGAAGTAGACCTTATGGTTCAGTAGAAGTAGACCTCATGGTCCAGTAGAAGTAGACCATATGGCCTAATAGAAGTAGACCTCATGGTCTATTAGAAATAGATCTCATGGTCCAGTAGAAGTAGACCTCATGGCCCAGTAGAAGTAGACCTTTAGAAACGTTCTAATCTCTCAATTTTTCTATGTGTTAACTATAATGGACAGCTTGAATATTTGCAGTGGCTAAACATGTGGTTTAATTACGATAGGCTCGTTTTTTTTTTTTCGGACCCATTTGTTAATCATGTTCTATGTAAGTACTAAATAATCGGTAAAGAATTATAGCACTATTTTGGGGGTTCGGAAAAAGTTTCTTGCTAGTTAAATTTACTTGAAACACTAACGAGTGCAAGAAAGATAGTGCAACCAAAAACCTTTCGTTTCTCATTTGTCTTGCTAAAGATTCAGCCTCGCTTTTTACTTGAGCACCATCTATTTTTCCTGCTAGTTCTTCTAAACCATCACACACTTCTGCAGCTTGGCATCTTACAGATTTAATACTTTCATTCCACATTCCCATCGTGTTTCTGATAATGGTTTAACAGACAGACATTTCTAATGCTTTTTAAAAGCTTTCCATTTTTTTCGTAGTTGAAACAAAGAGAGTGTATATAGGCTGCTGGGTTCCAAAAACGTTTATGGGGTCTCAACACGTTTTAATTTAAAATTATGGTGCTTATTAATGTGTATAATGTATGCGTTAGAAATATATGTATGTCGTTATTAATTGAAGTTACCTAAATTTTTTGAATCTCTTAATATGTTAACCCTTTCAGCCCAACATCTTTAAAAGCCTGCAATAAGCATGACTGATAGTGATATGCTAACTTTAAATTGCGTGGCCCTTGCCAGGCACTGTGCCCAATTAGGAGCAATAGGTAAAATCATCCTAAGACCGGACTGACCTATCCTTAGGAAAACTCTTTATGCAATTGAACTTTGGTTTAAGTTCATGGGGTTGTATTTTTTATGGATGACCTAAGAAGGCTTTAATCAAGTTGAGATTATTTAAATTAGAAAGTAATTAGGAATTTATCAATATCATGTGCGGCCAACAAGGAAGTATAATGTTATATATAACAGAATGCAGAATTATTCAGATTATGCACTAAAGTTGTTAACACAAATTAGTTTTTCCAATAGAAAAAAACTTTTGGAAGCTACAGCACTTTGGTTAAAATAAGAAACATTCCATACTCGTGTTTTCCTTATTGACAAGTACAAAATTATAAACGTAATCAATTAAGAATGGAACTCGAAATATCACAAAAGTCAAAATCAAAGATTCCTATTTTATAATGAACCGCCAGATCTTTTTGTCCATGTAGTTCTCAATCTTGGAGTTTTCTTTGACTCACACACTACCTTTCGACCCACACTTAAGTCAGCTCTTCAAGGGTCTTTATCTGCAGCTACTCAGACTTGGCCAGATGCGACCATATTTGACGACGAGTCAACAAAAAAGAGGGCTGTAGCATTCATACTCTCCCATATTCAATACTGCGACGCCGTGATGGAGGTAATCCTGATGACAAAATCGCCAAACTGCAACGAATTCAGAACAATGCTGCACGAATTGTCATCTTTGCATCTGCAATAAAGAAATGTCCTTGTACCTATGTGAACTGATTCCCCTGAGAGAACAATGCGCTCCATGGGCTCAACGTTTCTAGAAGGCTTTAAGTTGAAACCCCCTTCTTCAATATTACTCTAAAGCAGTGATGGACAACCTTTTACTACCTAGGGCCGCATTAAAAAAAATGGAAATGGATGGCCGCATTAATATATGTATATTAAAATATGTTAATATTAAAAATGTTCTGGAACTGTGGAATTAGCTTACTAGTTGTTATTCTTTTGACTAGTGTCAAGTTCAGTCAGTCAGCATAGACCGGTTCTTACATTTGTTTATTTTTAAACAAAGAAAATGCTTGTTCACAGATGTATGAGGACCCAATTAATATGAAAAGTAAAGTGTAAAGTTTTAAAGATTTTTAAGCTACTGGAACCCATAAAAATTCAGTGGAAGAACTGACTTGAAATTCTCTTTCATGTCATAATTTGCTTGATGGTATGTACTCTTGAGCTGAATCAGCTTGTGCACTAAATGGTGAGCTGATTTCAAAGTCCACAATCAAAGAATCTAAATATTTTTTTTTACTTTTAAACCATTTCTCTAGAAATAATTTCACTTTTCAGAAAAGGGAAGTGACAAAACATGTTTCCACTTGCTTACCTGGAGAAATAGGGAAGCTTTGTTTGAAAAGATTTAACATGCACATACATTTCATGTGCAAACAACTCATTGTAGAATGTCCGGCGGCAAAGATAAAGTCTGTCTTTGACTCTTCAATAGAAATATTAGTAACAAAGTCACAGTCAGTATCGTTTAAGGAATATAGCAATTTCTTCCTTGAGATAACATATTCTTTTCAGTACATTGTCCATGCTCATCCATGTGGTACAGAACATCGGAATGTATTGTTTCCAAATCTTAAAGTACTTCTCGGAACTGCCTGTGGTTTAGAACTTAGCTCTGATAAGTTAGATAATTGTGATAATTTGATTAATAATATGTTTAATATTTAATGAATCTTTGCGCAAACTTTCTCGTTTAGAGTGTATGGTTGAAATATTGTTGTAATTGTTCTTTAATTTATTTTAAAAAAACTGTTTTTCTCACTGAAATCACTGGCTCCATCTGTTGTTACACTCGCCATCTTACTCCAAGCCAACCCAACACTTTCAACACAGTTCTTCATAGCATTGAATAAGTACCAGCATGAGTTTGTGTCTTTGACTGAATGTTTCGAAATATAACCAATAAGAATAATCTTATGCGACCCGTTGACACGTAGAGAAATCAGGAATTCCAACAGATTATACATAAAAAAAATGCGAAGGTTTTAAAAATAAATAATTTTAAATATCTAAAGTAACTATTGACTTCTGATTCTTATCACTCTTGAGGAAGTTGCAAGAAACATTGTCTCTATACGTCATTCTAAAAAGTTTAAATACATTCGCAATTCTATATTTATAATCTGTGGGAATACCTGATTTCTCTAGGTGTCCGCCGGCCGCATTAAACACTCCTGAGGGACGTATGTTGCCCGCGGGTCGTATTTGCCCACACCTGCTCTAAAGCAAACTACAATCATCAAATTCTACGAACCCATGAACATAAAAAGGTGCTGCGTTTGTTTAAAAGAAAAAAACCTTCAAAGATTTAGTTTAAACACTCTCCCCCAACAATAGTTTTGACGATAAAACTTCCGTTTTCAATATATAATCTAAAGCAAACTACAGTCACCAAATGCCACGAGCGTAGCCAAGTGGGGTTACAATTCTTTACAAGTCGCTGGACTCCATTAATAAAGTGCAGTGAATAGCAGATTTCGTTTGTGAACTAGCCGTATTTAATAGCAGGATAATGCAACGGCGATACCTCAGAAAATGAATTGTTTATGTTTTAAATACTAGAAATAGTGCTCCGCCCCAGACCTTACTGAGGGAGCTCACAGCTCACAGCTCTCAAGCTAAGTGCGCTTAAACTTGACTTGGATTGGCTACCTATGAAGGGGGCTCGAGGTTCGACACCGACTCGGGCAGAGTTGTGTTTAGTGAGCACCTAAAGATACCCCTTCCACTCATTGGTCCACAACTGAGATTTAACCAACACCTGAAAGCATGAAAGTAGCGCTATATAAAAGCCATAATTTAATTGTAATTTAATTTTTAGTTTTCTTCTTCTGATGTGTTCTTATCATTAAAATGGATGATTCAGGTTTACCATACCGAATCTGAGATGTCCTTATCAGACAGCTCTATATAATTTTTTACAAGCGAGTATATCTTTCAGGCCTCTGATGAACGTGCGACGCTTTAAAGTACTCAACCAGCTTTCTTTAGGGCTAATCAAAGAGGGAATGTTTTGCTAGATCAGATTACGTTGTGTCCTGATAAGAAGCAAATAAAAAATTATTTCATTTGTTTAGTTGAAAAATAAGATAACAAATTATTTACGTCAAACCGCACATTAAAGAATAATCCTGCATGTGCCTTGGATCTGTTTTAAGCCTGCTTCAATTATTGTCAAATAGATAATATGTAACTGTTAAACAATAAAATATTAAATACAATATAAATTCATTAAATTTTTACTTGTTCGAAACACTTGCTTTTAGTTAATACCTTTTTAAAGGGTAGTCAGTTTTATTTTAGGAGTGAGTAAACTTTATTTGAAACAAAAGCGTTTAAATATTTCCAATTTTCATCCGATTAAAAGCTAATTTCAGCACTACCGCAAATCTTTGAGTTTGCTAGCTTTAACATTCAGATGGGTAAACATATAAATATACTATTTATCTTATCTTATATTACAGACTTTACTTCAAAAAAGAAGATGATTACGTCCTACGCGTCATGCATTTAGTCATGCATATTAACCAATGACTTAAATTCTGCAAAGTCACTTGTTTTCCTGGCTGGCTCAGGCAACCCATTCCATGCTCTAGGGAAGAAGGAGTATTTGTACAAATTTGTCCTAGCATATGGGACGAGGAATGTGCCTTTATCTTAGTGTCTTTCAGAGTATTTTATTAAATTTTGTTTTTCTATTTGAAGATTATGGTTCAGTGTTTTATGTGTAATTGCTACTTTACTTTTGAGTCTTCTGTCCTGAAGGCTTTCTAAATTTAGTGATTTTACTATAGGTGTTATTCTAGTCAAATGTGAATATTCATTTGTTATGAATCTCACTGCTCGATTTTGTGTCTGTTCCAGTTTCTTAATGTTTTCTTGAGTTGAGGGGTCCCAAACGGAGGATGCATATTCTATTATTGGCCTAACCAAGGTTAAATAACATTTTAGTTTTATGTTCTTATTTGATTTATAGAAATTTCTTTTAATAAATCCTAATGTTTTGTTTGATTTTTTATAGTTTCATCAATATGTGGATTCCATGACAGTTTTTCATTTATTATAACACCTAGGTATTTTGCGTTTTTAGTCTGTGTTACTGGTTCGCCATGAAAAAGATAAGTGGAATTAATTTGTTTTAGTTTTTTTGGGTGGAAAGACATGCTCCAATTTGGATCCCATTTCTGTAATTCATCTAATTCTCTTTGTAAAATATCTGTGTCTTGTGTTGTTTTTATTGTTCTATATATTATGCAATCGTCTGCAAATAATCTGACTTTTGTTCCTGAACTAATGCAATTTGGTAAATCATTTATGTAAATTAAAAATAGTAGTGGACCCAAGACTGTTCCTTGAGGTACACCTGAGTTTACTGTTATTGGTGTTGATTTAGAGCCATTTATTATTACAGTTTGTTCGGTTTTTGCTGTTATCTTTAGATATTACATTGTTTATGTATTCACTCTGCAGCTGTCTGCTTACTTTTTGGGTTAGGTGTTTTATTTTTATATACTTTTTGTAAACCTTTTCTGCCTTGGTCTCTTTAAATTTTCTATATAGGTTTTCCTTCTGTTTACAAAGCTTCTTTAGTCTATTATTAAACCAGCATTTTTTTAATTTTGTTTGATGTGTATTTAGTTGGTATATGATTTTCTATAATGCTTTTAAGATGGTTTTTAATGAAATTCCAGAGGTTATCGACTGGTTGGTTAATGTCTTTTTCTAATAAGAATGTTTGTTGGAAGTTTAATGCAGCTTGGTGTAGTTGTGTTAGGTTACATTTGTTCCTGAGTAAGATTTTTCTTTTGGCTTTTGTATTGGCTACTGCGCATTTTTATGATCTCATGGTCTGATAGACCAGGTTAATATCATAATCAACTACTAATCCAGGTCTGTTGGTTAAGAAGAGATCTAATGTATTGTTTAATCAAGTTGCTTTTTAATGATTTGATCTAAACTTAGGTTGTTTAAAGTTTCTATGAAAAGCTTATTTATGTCCTTAAGGGTTTGGTGTTTATCTATGGTTAGTGTTTTCCAATTTATATCAGGTAGGTTTAAATCACCCATAATCCAAAAAACTGCATTTTTATTTGTCTTTTTAAGTGTAGTAATCTGATTACATAGTTCCTGCATGTATTCTAAACTAGAATTTGGTGGTCTGTAAATGCTGCCTATTATTAGGGATGTTGAGGTGGTATTAATTTTACAAAATGTAGATTCTATATTTTTTGAGTTAGGTAAGGTAATTTCTTCTGCTATAAGAACTCCTCCATGATTATCAGCACTATATTTTCTAAAAATTTCATAATTACTATTGAAAATTTCTGCATTATAAATTTCAGAACGTAGCCAAGTTTCTGTTCCTGCAATTATGTCTGGTTTCTCACATTCTAATAAAATTTCTAAGTCTGCTGTTTTGTTCGTAATGCTTTGAAAATTTATTACTAAGGTTTTAAGGTATTTTGGTATTACTTCTTTAGTAGGTTTGTTTAGTGTGGCTGTTGTATTAATTTTAGTAGATTTAGATTTAACAGGAGTGGATCTGACTAGTGGTTGGTGAGTTTGTTTTAGGATGGTGTTTAGAATGTTGTATTTATTTAATTTAAAACCTAGATATATAATTTGTTAAATAATGTTTCAATTTTGTAGATAAGATTTTTATAAAAGGATAATTATTTTTGTTTTATTGTTAAAAAAAATTCTAGTCATTTCTTATAATTTGTAATACTTGATTATTTATTGGGGAGGGGGGAGGTTGGCTGTGTTTAAATGAGAACACGATTTTCTATTTTAAAAATGTTACAGTGATTTAAAAAAAGTATGAATAAAAAATTAAATTATATAAAAATGATAAAATAACGTATCTTATTCATATATATATACTGCTCACACACACACATATATATATAATGTGAAAAAGTAAATAATATAACAATTAGTCAAGGGTTATTAAAAAAAGGATTTATGTATCATATTTATTTTTTTTAAATATTATTATTATTTAATGTTAGCTAACTCTTTGTAACACTATTAATATGATTTAAATACAATTGTACCAGCACTTCTCGGCTATTAAATAGAGACCTTATAGAAATCAATTGACGATGTGCCAGCGTTTGTCTAAAGCCATCAAAAAATGTTGCTTTCTACCAATCTTATATTCACTTACTATAAATGTCTGGCATAACGTTTGTACACGTTATTTCTCCCTCACCCAATATCAGAACAACTTGAAATTTTTACAATTATTTCTTGTACCTGACAAAACAAGATACAATAAAAGAAAGCTAATTAGTTAATTAGCTATTGGTAGTTAATTATTTTGTTTGGTATCAAACAAAGGAAATAAATTTTACTTGAAAGATGTGGTGACATAAGCTAAATTAGTCCTGTTATTACTTTGTATAGAGGATTGGTCGTTGCTTAACTTATTATAGATAACCTTAAACCTTTTTTCATAAGCACTTTGCTGGCACAGTTGTTAATGTGTTGATTTGAGTATTAGAGTTAAAATTCAATTCTTACAAAAAGCCTCATTTATCCCCCCCCCCCCTTTTTTTTTTCATTATCCCAGCTGCTCTAGACATGTGATACCTTTTTTTATCTTATAAATTAAAGACGTTACTTCAGAAAAGAAGATAAATAATGTCTTAAGTATCTCAACTGTCAATCTAGTCATGCGCGTCAATCAGTGACTTAAACTCTGCTAAGTCTTTTGTTTTTCTGGCTGATTTAGGCAACCCATTCTATACTATTTTCAAATGAAACTTGGGCAGCCTATTCCATTGTTTTCTCGAATGAAATTATTGACGAACGAGTACTTGTACAAATTTGTCCTAGCATATGGAATAAGAAATGCGCCTCTATCTCGAGTTCTTTTTGACTTATTCTTTAGGTTTTGTTTCTCTTTTTCCTGTGTTTTATGTTTTATTGCTACTTTAAGTTTCATTTTTCTGTATTGAAGTGTCCCCAAGTCTCTAAATTTAGTGATTTTACTAATGGTGATACTTTAATCAAATGTGATTTTGATTTGATTTAAATCTCACTGCTCTACAGTCTGAAATATCTTTTAAATATTATATTTTAATTTTACTTTTAGGTTAATACAAAAAAAAATTCAACCATTTTGACTGAAAGTTTACGGTGAAGTACAATGAACAGTTCCAGGACAATTAATATTACTTTCAATCTGACTCAGATAGTTTCACCTGCTAGTTCTGATGTTAGTAATGACGTTTATATGGTAATTCTTATTGTCACCAATGTTGTTATAGCAAATATTTTTTCTCTATTGGGAATATTAGGAAGCATACTTAATATATCATTTTATCTTATCATAAAATGCAGGACACAACTAATATAGTACTGTTATTTATTTCAATTTGTGACTTAATTTTTTCTATTACACAAATATCATTTATTTTGTCTGAGTCTGCATTTTTTATACACTGGTATATTTATCAATTGGTTTTTATAACAAACAACCTAATTTTTAGTAGATTTAATTTTTTGGCAGCTATTTCTAGTATCCACTTAGTGACTTTAGTTTCTATTGAAAGAATGGTTGCTATATGTTTTCCATTTCATGTTTCCAGAGTTTTTACTTTATTTCGAATGAAATTTTATTTGTTGGAATAGTTTTTTGTAACATTATTTTACAAACTCCTTCTTTTTTCAGTTATGAAATGTATTATACACAATACAAAAACGTAACAATACCAGGTCTAAGATATGGAGATTTAAATTATCGAAACTTTGACTTTTTAAAAAAATTTTCCTTTATAACATCAATTTTATTCTTAACTGTACTACCCTTTTGTGTTATTTTTATATGTACCAGTCTAACAATATTTCATATTTCTATGACATCAAAAACTAAAGCCTCAATATCTTCGAAAGAAGCTCTCGCTAAACGTAAAAAAGAAATGAAATCGGTGAAACTAGTTTTAATTATTTGTGTTTTCATTTTTTTTCTTGTTTTAATTCCTCTCTTTGTTCAACAAATACTCTTTACATTTGCTTTAGTTCAGATATCTGATAAACAATTTAGGATACTATTCTGGATTGTAAATCTACTTGTTCAGATAAATTCTTCTTTTAATTTTGTTATTTACGTTACAAGTAGTCCCAAATTTAAAAAAACTTTGAAGAATTTTTTTTTTCATAAAAAAAGATCCTAAGGCTTAGAATTAAAAAAAAACAAAAAAAATATTAAAATTACTTTCTGTCACAATTATTTAACCTAGTGTAGACGTTCGTTCGTTAAGCGCAATTTCATGCTTTTAGATTTCTAAATGCACTATGATTCTATTACTTATCTGGATCAGTTGGGAAAGGGAAAAGGAGGGTAGGGGGTAAGCGGATATCTTGGTGAATGTAAAGAATGTTATAGTGATCACTTTTAAAATTCGTTAAAAAACAGTTGTACTTCTTGAATTTGAACTTTTAATAATGATTTTCAGGTACAATTAATAGAATACAAAATACAGACAATGTTCATTATGGCTATTACTTTTATGTTATATATTATTTCTCTTGGATTGTATTTGTCAGTCAACTATATTCACATCTTGGTTAATATGTTGTTTCAAATTTATTAAATTAAGTAAAATGTGTTACCATAACACTAGTTAAAAAATCTTTTGAATTATTATAAATAATTGATTACTAAAATCTCTAATATGCTTTGCATTAAAGTACTTCTAGTTCTTTTTCTTTTCTTCGGGTATGCAAATAAGGGAGGGAAATAATAGATATCTGGTAAAATTGTTAATCTATGAATTATGTACCTTTTAAGTATGCGTTGCATCTTATTTGCCCTGGTAATTTTTTAAAAAATTTTTATGCAACCATATGAATTTGAAAAAATGATTCAGTAAATAACTTAATAAAAACTTTTTTTAAATATGCGAACATACGAAATTTAGGTGCAAAAATTGAATGTAACTAACGTTCTGCTTAAGCACAATAATGAGGGCTGAAAATTTTTTTTTGTAGTTTAAAGATATGTCATCATTGAAATATGTTGTTTAATTTTAGTTGTTTTTTGTTTTTTTAATATATTTGAGAATTTGTCCTATATTTAATAAACTCATATGAAATTTATTGTTTAATTTGTATCTATTTCTTTAAAAAAAAACTAATATTTTTACCAGCCTTATAAAAATACATATATATTTGTGGTTATAGCAATGACTTAATTGAAATTATAACCACTAATGAATCAACATCTGTCATTACAGAAACAGATCGTTGCCAGTATCCTGAATGTAGACAACTTGTGTAATGATTTCCTAGATATATGTTAATAACTTAAGTA
The DNA here is from genome assembly GCA_030265305.1 of Biomphalaria pfeifferi. Classification (NCBI taxonomy): domain Eukaryota; kingdom Metazoa; phylum Mollusca; class Gastropoda; family Planorbidae; genus Biomphalaria; species Biomphalaria pfeifferi. The sequence goes on along the minus strand of JASAOG010000105.1, from coordinate 768,054 downwards.
ATTAATTTATTTCAAGATCTATATCTTTTTTTTTATTTACTTTTAAAAATCTACAGTACAGTAAAAGTAACATTTAATTTGATCAGCCTCTGAGCTCATTATAAGTTGTACTTAGTTCAACCCTAGTTCGTTAAAATGTTGGCTGAAGAAAACTTGCTTTGTTTATTTATGGTACACTTAATACTATAAAAATATAAATAATATGTGTATATGCTCAGAAATCTTTAGCATCAAAAGCACTATTTTATAACACCTAGATCTACATTGACTTATAGTGTAGATATGAAACTAAATCCCCAAGAAAATGTTTATTTAAGGGGAGTGTTTTATAAAAAATATGGTTGCTGCCAAAAAGCAAACTGTAGCCTATAAAATATTTCGACACAGAGCTGAGAAGAAGCTTATTCACGCATTCACGCATTTTTTTTCACTTTGTTTAAAATGTTACTCATTCATTACTCAATATATACTTAAATAACTAAGCATTTTTCAAAATCAATTACGCCATACACAACAAATTAACACATTTGCATAATTTTTGAAATCGAATTTTTTTTGCTTTTTCTCTATCCAATTTTAATATTAAATTTCACCCGTTTTAATTACATCACATTTTATAAATTATATTATTTATTTTCCTTTTATCATATAAATTACAAACGTTACTAGCACTGTATAAGAATAAGATTCTCTAGATATATACATTTGGAATTAAGATTTCAAAGAAACTGCCGGGGTGAATTATGAGTGCCTATTAATTTTTTTCATTATTGTTAGAGAAGTGATTTATTTAACATGAAAATGGGTATAACTTTCAAACTGTTCCGCAGGAGGAGAAAAGCTGAAATTAAAATGAGTCAAAAGTCCATATATATATATATATATATATATATATATATATATATATACTAAACTGCGGTTGGAGGAGGCCAAATCAACAAGTCACACAAAGCCTATGAATTATTTATCTATAGAAATGAGCTGCTAAAGATTGTATTGGGGTGTATAGGCGAAAGTGCGGGGTATGCAGGGAAGGAACGGAATGATGAAACTTCAGTTGACTGGCCAGTAGTGTTTACTAGAATTGCACACAAAAAAAGAGGAAAGGTTTCAGCCTTTATAAACAATTTTTTTTTAAAAGATCAACAGGCATAACTGGTTGATAAATGTTAGTTATTTTAATAAATAATAGTCATCTTATTTCTGCTTGTGGTCCCTTCCTCCAGGCAACTCGGTTCTGGGCGAGTCTCTCCAACTGACCCATGTCTTACCCATCTTCTAGGCATCTGCTTTCAAATCGCGGCGCCATGTATTCCTGGGCCGTCCCCTCTTCCTCTTTCCTTGGGGGTTCCAGGTTTAGGCTTGCCTTGTTATGTTGGATACACACTTGCGAAGGGTGTGACCTTTCCATGTCCAGCGCCTCTGAAGGATATCTACTTCAACGGGCTGCTGCTTTGTGCTTTGCCACAGTTCCTCAATGGGTGTATTGTTGGATGCCTTTATCTTGAACACCTTGCTCTTCTTCCGTTTATGGCAAGACTTATTCTAGATGCTTGTCTGCAACAACGATTATCTTATCTTGCATCTGCTGTTATGTGTGAGAAAGAAGAGCCAAGTCGTCTGCAAATTCGAGGTCGCCTAGCTATTTCTATAGTGTGCACTGTATACCGTTCCGCTTCTGGTCTGTTGCTGTCTTCATGGCCCAATCAGCCAAGGAAAGTTGATCTTTGAATCGTTTCGTGGGGCGCCTCTGTTACGTCGACCACCTTTTAGCTCACAAAAAAAAACTGCCTTTGGAATACGTTCGTCTCCCATACGGGATACGTGCCCTACCCAGCGTAACTGTCGGACCAAAAGAAGTCCCTGTATACTGTCCATACCGGCGTTCACAAGGACATCGCTGTTTGTAGTGTGGTCTTGCCACCGTATGTTCATGATGGAGCGCAAGCATCTCAAGCAGTTTCACGTGGGACAAAGAGGCCAGATCAGACACAATGGTGTCCTTTCTGATCACTTCCCAATAGAAAATGGCGTGAAGCAGGGCTGTGTACTTGCTCCTACTCTATTCGCTATCTTCTTTGGCGTAATGCTGGGTCAAATGAGGCAGCGATTGCACGAAGGCAACTATATCCGGTTTCATTCTAACGGCATTGTGTTCAATCTTCGACGTCTACTATCCCATACAAAAACAAAGGAGATGGTCATAACGGAGCTTCTCTATGCCGATGATTGCGCCCTGCTAGCTCACAATAAACATGACCTTCAGAACGCAGTAAACCAATTAGAATACGCTGTCGCCTCTTTTGGTCTGTCTATAAACCTTGGGAAAAAAAGAGGTCATGTTCCAGAAGTCACCTAATAAAACATACTCAGCCCCAAGGATCACTGTAAACGGACAGCTCCTTAATGTGATAGACCAATTCACATATGTAGGTAGTATAGTGTCAAATGACGCCTCTCTGTAAAGGAAAGTTGATAACTGTCTGGCCAGGGCCAGTAGCGCTTTTGGACGCCTTCAGGCGAGAGTTTTGCGGAACAGATCGCTCCGCCTGCTTACGAAAATCAGTGTCTACCAGGCGTTGGTTCTCTCAACCCTTCTGTGTGACTCTGAGACATGGACACTATACTGAAAAACATCTAAGACTTCTTGAGCACATTCATGATATATTTATAATAAATAGTTATTTATGTTATTTCACCATAGCAGTTCAAGCTTTGAAAAAAGCCATCCGACAGTATTTTTTTCCAAATAATTTTATTTTTGGTCAACTAAAGACATTAAATATAATAATAATATTCCTGAATATTTATACATTTAAGTTTTCCATTAAAGTAAGGTAAATCGATTTACCCTAACCTTATATTTTGCTTTAGGGTAGAGAAGTGTGTGGTGGTAGTTTATAATTGCCAAAACATTTACCATTATCAACTCCATTTTATACGCAAGGGAACGGGGTGAAAAGGTATGCTTCTATAAAGTTTTATCTTGCTTTAAGGTGGGTGGTGTTAGATTAGAATTGCAAAACATTTATCATTATCAACTCCATTTTAAACGGTATTTACTTATGATTCCTAGATTTTAATCTATTGACAGACATGGCTAGACAGACTTTTTATTTACCTAATTGGCTGATTTTTTTGACTGTGTTATCCATTGTAATAAATCCAAATAAAAAAATAATAAAATAGTTCCAACACTATAGGAAAAAATATAATAAAAGAAATAGCATGTAACAAGAACTAACACAAACATTGTATGTATAATCCAGATATCCAGAATTATATCCGACACACCCGTTAACATCTTGACATTTACTGGTTTTGTATCCAATTGAGAAAATTAAAATCCTGTATTAAACAGTAAGTATCCAGAGAGAACTACAAACAGTGAATGAATCATAGCTTTGGATGTTACTTCTATACTCATTTGGAAAACAATCTGTGACCTAAGGTCATTGCAAAGTTATAGAATATGATATAGAAAATCATATACCAACTAAATACACATCAAACAAAATAAATAAATGCTGGTTTAAAAATAGACTAAAGAAGATTTGTAAACAGAAGGAAAACCTATATAGAAAATTTAAAGAAACAGAGGCAGAAAGAGTTTACAAAAAGTATATAAAAATTAAACACTTAACACAAAATGTAAGCAGACAGCTGCAGAGTGAATACATAAACAATGTAATATCTAAAGATAACAACAAAAACCTATGGTCATACATAAAGTCTAAGAAAATGGAAACAAAAGGCATAGCGCCATTGAAAGATGAACATAACATAATACATAATGATAGTGAAACTAAAGCAAACATCCTAAACAAATACTTTGCATCAGCATTCTCAGCCCCAGGAGACAAAGACATTTTTCTTAATTTGAACCAAGTAGATAAATAGAAGATATAGTAGTACAAGAAAATGGAATCCAAAAACTATTATCCAACACCAAACTAAATAAAGCGTCTGGACCTGATGGTATCCCAGCTAGATTACTCAAAGAACTAAGCAATGAGCTAGACCCAGTGTTCAAAATACTCTTTCAGGCATCGCTTAACCAGGGCAGAGTACCAAAGGACTGGAAAGAAGCTAATGTCACCCCCCTATTTAAAAAAGGAGAAAAATCTGATTCAGGAAACTACAAACCAGTATCACTTACCAGCATCACATGTAAAATCCTAGAACACATAATATGTAGCAACATCATAAACCACTTAGATAAACATAATGTCCTCACCCAATACCAACATGGCTTTAGGAAATATAGATCATGTGAAACACAACTAATAGGACTAATTGATGATTTTTCAAAAGGTTTAGATAATAGTGAAGAAATAGATGCTATCTCACTAGATTTTTCCAAGGCTTTTGACAAAGTTCACCACCATAGTTTGCTTAAAAAATTAAAATATTTCGGCATTAATGGTCCACTGCATCATTGGATTAAAGATTTTCTGATAGGGAGAGAACAAACTGTAATAATAAATGGCTCTAAATCAACACCAATAACAGTAAACTCAGGTGTACCTCAAGGAACAGTCTTGGTTCCACTACTATTTTTAATTTACATAAATGATTTACCAAATTGCATAAGTTCAGGAACAAAAGTCAGAGTATTTGCAGATGATTACATAATATATAGAACAATAAAAACAACACAAGACACAGATATTTTACAAAGAGAATTAGATGAATTACAGAAATGGGAATCAAATTGGAGCATGTCTTTCCACCCAGAAAAATGTCAGTTGTTAAGAGTAACAAAAAAACTAAAACACATTAATTCCACTTGTCTTATTCATGGCAAACCAGTAACACAGAATAAATACGCAAAATACCTAGGTGTTATAATAAATGAAAAACTGTCATGAAATCCACATATTGATGAAACTATTAAAAATGACTTTAAATGGTCAGTTAGCAATGATCTACGGGGAAGTGATCACTTCCCAATCATCATTACTAACAATCTCCCCTCATTGGGACGACCTCAGCGGTGGAAACTGAATAAGGCCGATTGGGAACAATACCAAAAAAGATGCTCAGAGGATATCACAGAAAATATCCTCGATGAACAGAATCCAGCTGATACCTTTGCTAGCAAGCTACTTAGTATAGCCAGGAAAGTTGTCCCCCTAACCTCCGCAAATCCAAAACGGCCTAGCAAACCATGGTTTGATACAGCCTGCAAAAGTGCTATTGGTAATAGGAAAAAACGACTGGCTGCATTTATAAAGAATCCTTCCCAGGAAAACCTAAAGCTATTCAGAATAGCTAGAGCAAAGGCTAGACAAACCATACGGTCAGCCAAAAGGAATTCCTGGAGAAGTTTTGTCGGCAGTCTGGATGCCAAAACTTCTGCTAGAGCGGTCTGGAAGGCAGTAAGGCGAATCAAAGGGAAAGAATCAAATGCAATAGGGCATTTAAAAAACCAAGGACGAATATTCACCTCCCCCAGAGAAATAGCTGACTGCCTTGCATCCTTAATAGCAGAAAAGTCATCCGCTGCACATTACACGCCAGAGTTTCAAAAAGTCAAAGCCAGGGAGGAAAGATACTCCATTGATTTCAGGTTAGAGAACAATGAAGACTACAACAAACCGTTCTACGCACTCTTTTGTGCTGAAGAAAGAATAGCCCCCACATTGTGAGTATTGTGACTCTCGCCTTACCGTGGAACATATCCTCATCGACTTCCCCAGATACCAGGATGTCAGGGGAAAATATTTTAGAGCCACTAATTTAAAAACACTAATTAATAATGTCGACCCTGGGAAGGTACTGGGCTTTATCCGGGAAGTGGGGTTGTCTACGAAGATCTGATTTTTGAATTCTGTAGACATGTACTATTTACATTAGATTTTTACCAAATTATTAAATTTTTACTACCTCTACTATTTTAACTGTGAATAGACCTTGATTTTAATGATTTGACTGTATGGAATTTGGCCTTTGTTGTGTGGAGGGAGAGTGGCCCTTTAGGGACTGCAGGCACGACATGGCCTAAATTGTGCCGATGTGCCCAAAACCAAACCAAACAAACCGTTCTCGCTTGAGGAACTGAGGGAATCGATAGACAAGTCACATGACACAGCGCCTGGAGAAGATGAAATCCATTACCAGTTCCTCAAGCACCTTCCCGAACTTTCATTGGCAGTCCTGCTAGGGGTCTATAACTGTGTGTGGCAAACAGGCGCTTTCCCAAACAGCTGGAGAAAAGCCACAGTTATACCGATACCTAAACCGGGAAGAGACGTCTCTGACCCAGCTAACTATCGAACAATAGCACTAACAAGCTGCATCTGCAAAACCATGGAAAGAATGATTAACAGTAGGCTGGTCTGGTACCTGGAGAGGAACAAATTGATCTCTAACTACCAGTGCGGATTCCGGCAAGGGCGGAAAACAACTGACCACCTGGTAAGGCTGAAAGCTTATATTAGAAATGCATTACTCAGAAGAGAACATCTAGTAGCTGTATTCTTCGATATAGAAAAGGCCTATGACACAACCTGGAAACATGGCATTCTACGTGACCTGGAGCTTATGGAGTTTAAGGGACATCTTCCCCGTTTTGTGGGGGAATTCCTGAAAGACCGAAAATTTCAGGTTCGAGTGGGCAACTCCGCTTCTGACACTCCTGATCAGGAAATGGGAGTACCCCAGGGCAGCATTCTGTCAGTCACCCTGTTCAACATAAAAATAAATAGCATCATAAATGCTCTGTCCCCTGGCATAGAGTGCTCTTTGTATGTTGATGACTTTGTCATTTTTACTTATGGGAAAAACATAAACACCTTAGAAAGAAAATTACAGTTATGTTTAAACAAAATTCAAAATTGGGCTAACGATAATGGTTTTAAAATTTCGGACTCCAAAACAGTTAGTATGCAATTTTGTAATTTAAGGGGACTCCACCCAGACCCTGAACTATTTATACACAAAAAGAAGATCCCTGTCGTGAAAACTACAAAATTTGTAGGCCTCACTCTAGATTCCAAATTTAATTTTCTCCCCCACATTAAGGAACTAAAGAGGAAATGCCAAAAGTCATTAAACATACTTAGAGTGCTCAGCCATACGGTCTGGGGAGCTGACAGAGATACCTTGCTGCTGCTATATTGGAGTCTAATTCGATGTCAGGGGAAAATATTTTAGAGCCACTAATTTAAAAACACTAATCAATAATGTCGACCCTGGGAAGGTACTGGGCTTTATCCGGGAAGTGGGGTTGTCTACGAAGATCTGATTTATGAATTCTGTAGACATGTACTATTTACATTAGATTTTTACCAAATTATTAAATTTTTACTACCTCTACTATTTTAACTGTGAATAGACCTTGATTTTAATGATTTGACTGTATGGAATTTGGCCTTTGTTGTGTGGAGGGAGAGTGGCCCTTGAGGGACTGCATGCACGACATGGCCTAAATTGTGCTAAAACGTTTTCCAAGATCATCTTTCAGTGCGATCCATCTGAAAGCGTTAACCTGTCAAATAGGTCGCTTCTGTCTCTCTCTGAAATATTAGCCAAACGTTTCGTAAAAATTTACTATTATCGCTGCGACATCAAATTTTTTAACCAACCAGCGCGATCCAACATATTCGCATGCGTATTCCTTTGTGGAGGAACCTTTTTAAGTTTTCTTGCTTCTTTTTTGTGCATTTCTGAACCAATTCGTCAATGTCAGTAGATACTTCAAGAGCACTGACATTTTGTCCCTGAATAAACAGAACGTTTACATGGAATATTACCGCGATGTTGTGTACAAAATACAGCCGCATTTCAGCACGTGGGTTTTCAAAGAAGCATATAATTATGGTGGAACACTTCTAAATTTTTTAAACGATTTCCCGCGAAGGGGGGGAAACAATTTCATTTAATTAAGGCTCGAACCATCCGTGAACATAGTAAAAAAAAACTAGCCTGGGCTTCACAAACTTTCTTTATTACTGTGTTAATAAAATAACGTCCAACGTTTAGTAACAATTGCTCCACATTTGGTTCTTGCTTATAAGCATTTCAAGGCGCGAAGGCTGAATGATAAATGGTTCGAATCCTGTAGAATACAGGGATTTTTAAATTTGGAATCTTTAGGGAGTCCACCCATCTCTAATAAGTACCTGATATTAGTTGGGGAAAAAGTAAAGGCTGGCCACATGACACCCTCGTTAATCGTGGGCCACAGAAACATTTTACACTTTACATTATCTTCCCTCTCGAGCTTATAGAAGTAGAGGGCCCAGTTCACGTGGAGTATTTGATAGAAGTAGAGGGCAAAGTTCACGTGGAGTATTTGATAGAAGTAGAGGGCAAAAATAACGTGGAGTATTTGATATAAGTAGAGGGCAAAGTTCACGTGGAGTATTTGTCTTAACACGTATTTAATGATCTAAATATTAAATGTAACTTATCGATATTTACTAGAGCATGATTTAGATTGTTCAATCGACCGTCACCCTCTCTCTTTACTGCGAACAAAAGAGTATTGTAATAGTAACACTGGTGGATCTGGGTGGGGTGGGGGAAAATGTTTTTTTCTTGAGCAATAACGTAAATAATGTAAAATTGGTGAATTATCTAAATTATGTATGTCATTATTGATATTACAACTATTTTTTATTGTGTGAGGCTTCTGCTCTAATAACAAGAAAAATTCAATCCTTAATAATTTAATTAAAAAGATGTGGTGGGAGAAACCTCATTGACGTTTCCAATCAATTGCCCCTCTCTATTGACAAGAGGAAGATAAGTCTTGCTGAATTTTGCAGTTTATAAAAAATGTTATACTTTTGCATTCAATTTTTCATACGTAGTCAAAATTTGTACACTGCTATTTTGTATTATCTATTCAAAACTTCATAAGCATATTTATAGTTCTATATTAACACTAAATCAATTTTATCGGTGCGATGAGTTAATATTCCGGTTTTTATTTTGTAATAGAATATAGGACCCGCACAAAGATTGGCTCAAAAAGTAAATTTTCTTTTTATATTTTTGGGGGGAATGGGGTGTTTGGAAGAGAGTTTTTTTTCTTTGCACAAATACACAAACACACAAACAATCACCAGCATTATTTCCTGTGTTACAAAAAAAAAAGCATATTCTTAAAAGTGTATACCTCAATATCTAGCGCTACTCTTCTATTTTTTAAAATTTAAATCCAATCTGAAATTTGCTATTCACAAACTTTAAAAAAAAATTTATATATTTCAAATATTTCAAGTTTAACCTATTTGTACAATGATTTAAACGTGGTATGTGCTTACAAAGTCTTTCTTTAATTATTTGCAAACCTCAGTATATTACAAAACATAATTTTAAAGAGAAATATGCAAAAAATCCTGAGCATTCAGTACTTGTGTCACATTAGTGTGTACTTTAAAAAAAACACATTTATCATAAAATGTATTAAAAATGAAAATGAAAGAATGAAATCAATTTCGAATATCACAGATTAGATTCAACAAATAAAAAAAATATGCTGCTTTTGAGACTTACAGGCATCCTTTGTCTAAATGTCCAGACGGCCGTCAAAGTCGGTCAATGTTATATAGAAGAAAAAGGAAACTTGTCTGCTCGAAACAAAATAGATGTATTTGCACAACTAGGTTCATAAATATTTGAATCTACACATTTGTACCTTTGCTTTTATAGTTTGGACACCATTTTCGAAAGTTCAAGGACAGAGGCATAAAGCATGACGAGGTTTGAAGTTTTGAGTTTCCATGACTGAGAAAAATGAAGTGAGCAAACCTTGTGTCGAAATAGTAAGCCGAAGATTTTCTATTGAGTGACCCTCAATCTGGTGACTAGAAGGAAACATCCATTTGTTCTGATCACACGTTTGCTATTAATCAGAGACAATTATTCCTTGGCTATTGGCACCCCGTTGTTGTATCTCCCGCGAGTCACACTTGGTTTATGCGATGCTAATCGGACCAATCATCATAGAATGCTTAATTACTGACCTGTGATGTCGCAACTTGTGAGATCGGCCCTAATCATAGGCTAACTCTGCAGCCGCCTAGGACCTACGATTGGTGGGGGCCTCGCACAGGACTCATACAGTTTTTATTTTCTTTTTGCGAAAATGTGTAAAACATGGATCAAATCTTAAACATAGAAGAATTCTATGGCTCTGTCTACTAGCCAGGGCCGACCTTAGGTCACTGTAGCCTGCGCGGCGGCAGTGGGCCCCGCCCTTTATAAAGACCCCGCGCCAATTCTAGGTGTACATTATTACACTAAACCATGAAATTGCAAAATATACGAAAAAATTCTCGAAATCTCCTGAAGTTAACAAAATCTCCTGTTATTCCAATGGGATACGCCAATCGTACGCGAGAGAAATAAAACAACAATAAATGCATTGTTAGCTTTCATTTCAAGAATTTGTTGAGTTAGATGTAGATACAGGATGATTGCGTATTTTTCTAAATTAGTTTTTTGTTTTTCTTTTTCATTTAGGGCCACCCTATTAATTTCGCCAAGGGCCTCCTTTTAGGCTTCACCTAAGGCCTCCAATAAAATAAAGCCTACTCTGGCTGTTAGCAGTGATTTAGCTCCTGTTAACAGCACTGCAACAATCCAGACTGAAGAGCTTTGTTAACAGTTTTCCCCAAAAGTCAAGGCTTGTGGCACATCTTCTTGTCAAAGTCAAACAGTATACTGCTAAAAATAAATATTAAAGTCTACTACAATTATTTTATTTCCTATTTCTTACATTTGGTCTATACTATAAATAAAGTTCTATTTAGTATTGTTCACAAAGACGTGATTCAAGTTTTTTTCAAGTTTTATTAGTTTAGATATATCGTTTGAGTTGTCTACCCTCAAATTGGTGCTACAAGTCAACGACAGGTAACAACGCAGTGTCAACATCAATGTTACCATAAGAGATTGCAGTAAGAGTATAGAAACACTCTGGTGTCTGACAGTACAAGTTTGTCGTTGTGGTATCTTCTCAATCCTACATACTCAGGACATTTTATATGTACAGCTTGGTAGTTTTCTTCAACCATTGCTCAACCACATATTAATGTAGGCCTACACAAACCGCCCAGTGATAACTGACCTAGGCCTGTGCTTTCTAGCAACAACATAATAATGAAGACTTGCACAAGAGGGAGACGTGGTGAGACGTGGTGAGATAGGGATTGTATTTGAATTTAATCCTTATTTAATGTATTAAGTTGGCTTGAGAACCTTGAGAAGGCTTGAGCCTTAAGTTGAATTTAGGTTATTCCCCATTTTTTAAAATTTAATTTCATAAGTGCTTTTTATTGTTAATCTAGATCTTATACAAATTTAATGCCATGACTGATCCACCAGATGCTTCTTTATGTTTCCTCTGTTCCAATAACTCGAAAGATGTCCTATATAACATTTTCAATTGTAAATCTTATTTTTTTAAATAAACTCTTTATTTAATTTTGCTATTTATGTCACAGGGAGTCCCAAATTTAAAACAACTTTTGTGAAAGTTTTTTTCACACCCAGAGTCTAATGTTAATGTAAACAATATTGTTGTAAGAATGTATAGATTCATTAAAATACTAGGCCCTATTATTTCTTGTTTAATTCTTGTTTGCTATTTTTCAGTTTTCTTATTTAAAATATGTGATTTTATAAAAGTCTCTTTTAAAATTATTAAATCAACCATTATATTTGTTTACTTGTACTTGATATATTTCTAAGTTACTACTGATTGACACCTTTAATGATCATGATATCTCTGAATTAAACTCACGAGCGTATCCGCATCAAGTTTCGTACACAGGTTGTTTTTACCTCTTAGGTGCTCACTAAGAACGGCTTTTGACAGATTCGCAACCTGACGACCGCAATTCGCTGAAAAAACGCTGGCTCTTTTTAACCTTTGCATTTTTTACAATAAAAATGTCTCCAAAAGACCGGAGAGACTACAAAGAAAGTAATTTAGGAAATATTGCAAGAATTTCGTATCTTTAAAGCAATTTTTTTTCTTCTTCCCTGAGTCTCACTAATTTGTGTAGGTTAGACACGGTCGAAATAAAAAGAAAAACAATCTTATTACCATTAATGAGATAGATCTAGTCTTTTTTTTAAGAGAGAGAGAGAGAGAGAGGAACGCGTGTAATTTATAATAAAAGATAAGATATGGTAGTTTGTAATAAGTTTTAAAAAAATGTAATCCTGATGGCATAAAAAGTTAAATCTAGATCAAGTGTCGTTTCGCTACATTCAAATGGGGTGACATAAACTGTTACAGTAAGGTCTAAAAGAGGAAATGGATATTTCTTTTTATTTAGAAATAAAAAATACACCAAAATAAATGTAGACAGGAGAACAGAAATTACGATGCGCAGGTTAAAAGAAAACAAAATGGGGGTTCCAGAGAGCGTAGAGAGACAGAGAGAGACAGACAGACAGACAGAAAAGAAAATAGAGAAAGAGTCATAAAATTTCATAGTAACAGGTATATGAATTCACCAGCTTAAAAGTATGTTAGATAAAAAGATAATTATCAGTATAAAGATTGGGAACAAATCAACGGTGTGTACTGCTAGTACTTGAGACTTGAGGACCTTGTGATTTGGCCATAGAGTTTTAATTTTCGTATTTTGTACAATATATTAATACTTCTTCTAATCTCTTTATTTGTGATGTGTAATCTTTAAGCGATACCTAGAATCTTCTGTAGCATCTTATTTCCATTGCTAGGATCCTCTTCTGCTGTCAGCATCTAAGATTCGCAAGCATATAAGAATATGGCGTGACCAGGGAGCGCATTAGTCTGATTCATTGTCAAGAGTATGCCTTTGTTTAACCATAAATATATAACTAGGCATGAATAATCTACAACTTATTACATTATCAATGAAAACACTCGTTAAATGCGTTTCAAGGTACACAAAATAAAATACACCATATTCTCTTCACGAGCAATGCTTATAGCTCAACCAAAGTTTACAGATATAAATAAATAAGATATTAATAAAATAGGAATTTAGTCAATATAAAATTCAAAAAACATTTTAAAGATTTTAAAGTGTATAACACAACTTTCTACTATGTATTAACTTCAAGTAAGTGTGCAAAAACAGTATAGTTATAGTATAGAGTTTGCTCATCCTGGTTTAATAATGGTCACCTTCGACATCCAATGGGACGAGGGCTTTGCAATGCGGTTTTGTGTTTCCTTATGTGTTTGGTGAGACCTATGTAAGCCCGGAATGTTCGACTGCATACTAAGCAGAATATTCCAGCTGGAAGTTATGTCAGTCGCCTAGATTTTTTTCTCTGTAAGCCTTTCTTTATCCAAGACTACGGGATAGGCAATAAAATGTATCAGCTTAAGTGCAGTAGGAAAAAAGTAGGCTCCAAAATAAAGAACACAAATAAAAAATCACCATAAGTACTTAAAATAAGCAACTACCAAAATGGAGACATAGAACTGAATTCTCATACCATAAATTTAGTTTTATATACCTTGGCTAAAAGGGCAGTAGCTCCTTATGATATAAACAGACAGACAAAAATTTATTTTCAAAATTTTTTATTAATTATATTCTAAGAAAAAAAATGAATCACTTTATTAAAACATATCTCAGCAATAAAATAATTTGTGGTGAAAAATATTTTTTAGTTCTTAATATGTTAACTTTCGAATCTCTTTTATGAAAAATAATGTTTCTGAATGTTGTTTTAAATTTGGGACTACTTGTCACCTAAATAATAAAATTAAAAGAAGAGTTTATCTGAGCAAGTAGATTGACAATCCAAAAAATTATCTCAGATTTTCTAAAAGGTATTTGAACTAAACCAAAATTAAAGAGTATCTGTTGAAAGAAAAGTGGAATTAGGACAAGAAACAAAATGAAAACACTAATAATTAAAACTAGTTTAATTGATTTCATTTTTTTTTACGTTTAGCGAGTGCTTCTTATAAAAATATTGAGGCTATAGTTTTTGATGTCATAGAAATATAAAATATTGTAAGACTAGTACATATAAAAATAACACAGAAGGGTAGTAAAGTTAAGAATAAAATTGATGTTATAAAGGAAAAGTTTTTTAAAAAGTCAAAGTTTCGATATTATAAATCTCCATATCTTAGAACTGGTATTGTTACGTTTTTATATTGTGTATAATACATTTCATAACTGAAATAAGAAGGAGTTTGTAAAATAATGTTACAAAAAACTATTCCAACAATAATACATTTCATTCGAAATAAAGTAAACACTCTAGAAACCTGAAAAGGAAAACAGACAGCAACCATTCTTTCAATAGAAACTAACTTCACTAAATAGATATTAACAATAAGTGCCCAAAAATTTAATCTACCAAAAGTGAGCTTGTTTGTTAATTTAATCCATTGATAAATGTACCAATGTATAAAAAATGCAGACTCAGACAAAATAAATTATATTTGTGTAATAGAAAAAATTAAGTCACAAATAGAAATAAATAACAGTACTATATTAGTTGTGTCCTACGAAAATGATCTGCAGAGCATTGTCAGTGACTTTAACAGCTGCAATGGGCAATCCCTATCTGCAGAAACGACTCCTTTATGGTCAGTTAAACAATAAGAAGCGTTCGCAGGGTGGAAAAAAAACAACGTTTCATGGACACCCTCAAAGCCTCTCTGAAAGCCTTCAGCATTGACCCTGCCAACTGGAAGATGGAAGCATATGATAGAGCATCATGTTGTCGCGCGGTGAAAACTGGCGCACAATATGCAGAGGACAGGAAAACAACTCTTTCAGAAGAAAAGCCTCAGAGAACAAAAGCAAGGTCAAGACACTAAGTCCAACCAGAATATCCAGACTAGTGTGCAGCTTTACATTCCATACTCACATGGATCTCACCACAACTCATTGGCACTCTCCAACAAGTATTTACATCGATATCTTGTTTTACAAAGATGAGGCAACTTAAAGTGAACTACCTGAAGTCATTTTATTCTTGGTATACACTAGGGCGGAGATTCCTATGAAGCAAGTCGAGCCAAATTGAGCTACGTGTGGATAAAAACAAGCTCGAGTAGAATGAAAAAAGGTAAATTAATTGTAGGTAATATTCGATCCACAGTGGTGAACTGCACTCTAAAATAAATTACAGTCTTTTTTTAAACTTTGAAAGAGTATAACGGTCAAACTAGCATTGTCCCAGTGGGCTTACGAGCTCCAACAATATACATCCACTGTCAATTTTTTTTTTCACTATTTTTATTCTTGGAACAAAAATCAATAAAATGATTTTAAAAAATATCTCAGCATTTAAATAATTGTGACAGAAAGTAATTATAATATGAATTTTTTTTGTTTTTTTAAATTCTAGGCTTTAGGATTTTTTTTATGAAAAAAAAGTTCATCAAAGTTGTTTTAAATTTGGGACTATTTGTAACGTAAATAACAAAATTAAAAGAAGAATTTATCTGAACAAGTAGATTTACAATCCAGAATAGTATCTTTAATTTTTTTTCAGATATCTGAACTAAAGCAAATGTAAAGAGTATTTGTTGAACGAAAAATGGAATTAAAACAAGAAACAAAATAAAAACACAAATAATTAAAACTAGTTTCACCGATTTCATTTCTTTTTTACGTTTAGCGAGAGCTTCTTTCGAAGATATTGAGGCTTTAGTTTTTGATGTCAAAGAAATATGAAATATTGTTACACTGGTACATATAAAAATAACACAGAAGGGTAGTAAAATAAAGAATAAATTTGATGTTATAAAGGAATATTTATTTAAAAAGTCAAAGTTTCGATAATATAAATCTCCATATCTTAGACCTGGTATTGTTACGTTTTTGTATTGTGTATAATACATTTCATAACTGAAAAAAGAAGGAGTTTGTAAAATAATGTTACAAAAAACTATTCCAACAATAATACATTTCATTCGAAATAAAGTAAAAACTCTGGAAACATGAAATGGAAAACATATAGCAACCATTCTTTCAATAGAAACTAAAGTCACTAAATGGATACTAGCAAAAACTGCCAAAAAATTAAATCTACTAAAAATTAGGTTGTTTGTTATAAAAACCCATCGAAAAATATACAAGTGTATAAAAAATTCAGACTCAGACAAAATAAATGATATTTGTGTAATAGAATAAATTAAATCAAAAATAGAAATAAATAACAGTACTATATTAGTTGTGTCCTGCATTTTATGATAAGATAAAATAATTATATTAAGTATGCTTCCTAATATTCCCAATAGAGAAAGAATATTCGCTATAATAATATTGGTGACAAAAAGAATTACCATATAAACGTCATCACTAACATCAGAACTAGCGGGTGAAACTATCTGAGTCAGATTGAAAGTAATATCAGTTGTCATGGAACTGTTCATTGTAGTTCACCGTAAACTTTCAGTCAAAATGGATGACTTTCTTTTTAGTAATAACTTGTGTATACCTGAAAGTAAAAGTAAAATGTAATATTTAAAATATATATTTTAGAGATTTATATTAAAAGGTTTGTTCACATTTGATAGAGTAACATCACTAATATTAGACACATTTGGACACTTCAATACAAAAAATTAAAAGGACAGTATCAATAATACATAAAATACAGGAAAATAAAATAAACAAAACCTAGAGAAATACTCAAAAAGACATCGATATAGAGGCGCATTTCTTATTCCATATGCTAGGACAAATTCGTACAAGTACTCGTTCGTCAACAATTTCATTCGAGAATATGTTACAAAGAACTATAGCAACGATAATACATTTCATACGAAACAAAGTAAAAACTCTAGAAACCTGAAAAAGAAAAACAGACAGCAACCATTCTTTCAATAGAAACTAAAGTCACCAAATGGATACTAGTAATAACTGTACAAAAATTGAATTGCTTAAAAATGAGGAAGTTTGTTACTGCAGCCCAATTATAAACATACCAATGCATAAAATATGGAGATTCAGACAAAGTAAAGGTTATTTGTGTAGCGGAGAAACTTAAGTCACAAATAGAAATAGCCAGCAAATCTACATTAGTTGTACCATGCATTCCGTGATAAGATAAAATGACTATATTAAGTATACTTCCCGTGATTCCTAAGAAAGAAAGAATATTTGCTATAATCCAATTGCTGACAAAAGTATAAGAAGAAAACAACGTCACTAACATCAGAACTAACCAATGAAACACTTTGAGTCAGATTGAAAGTAATGTCTGTCATCCTGGAATTATTCATTGTACGAAACTGTAGTCAATATGGGTGATTTCTTTTTTATCACTAGCTTATGTTTACCTGAAAATAAAAGTAAAATGTAATATTGAAAAGATATCTAACAGAAATAAACAAATAATACATGAATAAATATATAAAATAAATAAAGTTCACCGCCATAGTTTGCTTCAAAAAGTATAAATATTTTGGTATTGATGGTTTATTGCATTAGTGGATTAAGGATTTTTTTTGTCTAGAACCAGATTCTAGATATATTCTATATTCTGGATTTAGTCTAGACCTATAAAGTAGATAGAGCGATTACGATCAGGATTAGTAGGAGTTGAGGGTAATAGTGTACTATCAACGGCCTCCAGTCGTAGGACGAATGTGATTCATCTCAGAACACACTTCCTCATGTGGTGTGTGGAGCCCTATTTTGGAGAGACACTCCCGTCCACAGATAGCGCAGGTTAAGGTGGCTTTTGCTTCGGTGGTAGAGGAGCTGGCCTTTTTTCGGATTGTGCGTTTTTCTTCCTTGGCTGAGACCCATGTACTTTCACTGTTCATAGCTTTCTTGGTCACTTTCTCTCTCCACCTTTTGCGGTCTAGAGCTATGTCTTCCCAATTGTCAGTATTGATGTTCACTGATTTGAGGTAACGTTTTATTACATCTATGTAACGGAGGTGGGGGCGACCAGTTTTTCTTGTGCCAGTCGCGAGTTGACCATAGAGGATGACTTTCGGGATGCGCTTGTCCTCAATCCGGCGAACATGTCCAAGCCAGCGCAAACAGCGTATTCTGAGGGCTGTAAAGATGCTGGGAATACCTGATCGCGCATGGATCTCAGTATTGCACCCTTTTTCTTTCCATGTGACATTCGAGATCCTACGGAGACATCTCAAATGGAATGAGTTTAGTTTTCTCTCTTGCTTTGCGTAGGAGGTCCATGATTCACTACCATACAGCAGTGTACTCATAACGCATGCCTTGTAGACTTCCATTTTGGTCACCGTAGTTAGCTTATGGTTTTCCCAAACTCTTGGTCTGAGTCTAGCGAATGTCGAGGCAGCTTTCCCTATGCGTTTTTTCATCTCCTCTTCTAGGGACAGGTCATCTGTAATTGTGGATCCCAGATAGCAGAATTCGTTTACGGCGTCTAGTTTGTTATCGTCTATGAGGATGGAGGGTGGTGCTGTAGTAGGTGGTCCCATAACATTTGTTTTCTTCGTGCTAATAGTCAAGCCATATTCTTTACAGGCCTGAGAGAAGCGGAACATTAGTGACCGAAGTTCCTCTTGTGTGTGTCACTACAGCTGCGTCATCCGCGAATAGCATATCTCTTACGAGGGTGGCTCTGATTTTAGTTTTGGCCCTCAGTCTGGCAATATTTAGGAGATTGCCATGAAATCTGGAATGGAGATAGATGCCTTCAGTGGATTTGTCAAACGCGTTGTGTATTAGCAGTGAAAATAGTTGGGTTGGGGCCAGGGCACATCCTTGTTTAACTCTGCTGTTTATACTGAAACTTTCAGAGCTGGCACCGTTGAATTGCACTGTACTCATCATATTTTGGTGGAAAGATATGATTACATTTAGTAGCTTGGGTGGACAGCCTATTAACTGTAAAATTTTAAAGAGGCCATCTCTGCTTACTAGATCGAAGGCCTTTGTCAGGTCAATAAACGCAATGTACAAAGGCATCTTTTGTTCTCTGCACTTTTCCTGGAGTTGGCGGATGGAGAAGATCATGCCAATCATGTAGCTCCCTGAGCGAAAGCCACATTGTGATTCTGGATAGACCCGTTCAGCGAGTTTTTGTAGCCTGGAAAGTATCACTCGAGCAAAGACTTTGCCTACAATACTTAAGAGGGAGATTCCCCTGTAATTGTTGCAGTCGCTTCTGTCACTTTTGTTCTTATACAGTGTAATGATTTTAGCAACCCGAAGGTCTTGTGGCACAGCACCTTCTTGCCAACATTTGCAAAGCAGTTTGTGTAGAGGTTGGATTAGAGTAGTTTTGCATTGCTTTAGAAGATATGGGGGTATCCATCGCATCCGGGTGCTTTGTGGGCAGCAATGTTGTCTTTGGCTTTGTTGAGCTCTGAAAGGGTAGGTGTTTCATCTAGCTCGTTCATTGTGGGTAATTGTATGGTGGCCTTAAGTGCTGAGTCAGAGACTAAGCTTGTTGTGGCGTAGACCTCAGAATAATGTTCAGCCCATCTATGCATTTGTTGGCACTTGTCTGTGATAATTTCCCCAGTGGTTAAATTTCAGAGGTGCTGTCTTGTTATGGGAGGGTCCGAGAGCCTTGTTGATTCCTTCGTACATTCCTCTTATGTTGCCCACTTGGGCTGCGAGCTGAATGCTCTCACTGAGCTCTACCCAGTATTCATTAGCACAGATCCTTGCTGTCCTCTGTGCATTGGCTCTAGCTTCTTTCAGGTTTAGCAGGTTGCGTTGGGTAGGTTTTGCCTTGTAAGTAGTGAGTGCATCTCTCTTTGCTCTGATGACAGAGCCTTGTTGATTCCTTCGTACATCCCTCTTATGTTGCCCACTTGGGCTGCGAGCTGAATACTCTCACTGAGCTCTACCCAGTATTCATTGGCACAGATCCTTGCTGTCCTCTGTGCATTGGCTCTAGCTTCTTTCAGGTTTAGCAGGTTGCGTTGGGTAGGTTTTGCCTTGTAAGTAGTGAGTGCATCTCTCTTTGCTCTGATAACAGGTGCTAAAATAACTGCTTTAGAGTCAAACTAATCATTTTGTTTTGTAATTTTTCTTCCAAAGATTTCCAGGGAAGTCTTTTGTATGGTGGACTTGAGGTGTTCCCATTTTTCAGTTGCTGTAATCTCATAGATATTTTTATACTCGCGTTTAAAAGATTCCGCAAACTGTATCTGAAGATCAAGGTGACACATCTTGCTTACATCCGATTGGGGTCTTCCAATCCAAGCTCTACTGTGTTCAGCAGTGTGTTCTTAACTGCAAAACCAACGCCATGTTCCCTTACTTCACTTTCGGCTTTGCCTTGCCAGAAGAAGGAGTAGTAGATTACGATCAGGATTAGTAGAAGTAGAGGGTAATAGTGTACTATACTGCATGGGAAACCGGTTTAGTTGTGTGGGCTAATTTTTATAAAATTCCCTAGCCCAACTACTCCAATATATATAATGGAAATTGTTGGGAAGAAGTAGGTATCTTGGAGCAGTGGCGTTACTGGGGGGGAGGGGTGGTCCGCACTGGTCGACACCATTTTAGGGGTGACAACCAAGTTGCAAAAATTATTTCTTGGCAAAAGTAGACACATTGGAAAAGAAACGAAAATCTCTAGATATATGCTTAAATATGCCTAGACACATCTAGATGGTAGTTTAAGTGTAAATGACACAGCAAAACGTTAAACCATAACAAAGGAAACCTGCTCAAGTGATGTTAAATCTTTTTCTAATTTTATTTAAATATCATCTTAAAACTTGCAACAACATTTGTATATATGTCATAAACGGTAAAATTTTACATTTGAGTAAAAATCAATCAAAGTAGTTCATCAGCTCACTGAGTTAGTTCAACAAAAAGAAGTGTTTATTGGAACATATTTGAAGAAAATTGATTGGGGAGCTACCGCACCAGGTGCCACCGACACTGTATCGGGAGGTTTTCATGCTGTCCCTAGGTGATCAGTTATTTATTCTAGAATAGTAAGAAGATTCATATGAAAGACAACGTATTGCACTGTTTGCTTTAATGTGAAAAAAAAACGCCGAATGATTTTAAAAAATGTATTACTTTCAAAGATCAAAACAATACTATGGCTTGAATATTCCTTGACCATCGGTGAGTTCGATGAGGGCGCCTCTGAGTTTTTTGTGATAACACAAACTCTCTTTGTAATCTTGTTTTATAATAGAAAAAAAATAAAGATGGCAAGATATAAGTTTTATTTTCATCCATTTTTTTTTTGCCAAATCTGATATTTTATTTAGACGAATCTTTTCAGACAAATTGAGGCATAATGTATTTGATGCATACATTGCGACAAAATGCGACAAAAATGTCTAAACAGTTCGGCTATTTTCTGTACTTTCCTTTCTGATTAAAAACAAATTAAGAACACGAAGATTAAAAACAACAATTTGTAGAAGTTCTGCCTCTCGACACTTTTGTCACATCAGTGTGAAATAACAGAACGCGTTGAACGCCTCAAACTCATTATAAAGAAGTGACTATCAATGAAAAAAAAAACATGTCTACCTTCAAGTAATAACGTTACACTCACTGTCAAAGTGCCATCTGTGTCCACTAACAAAATATCCATCTTCCAAAATATGTCACCCTCATTTTTTATTGTATTAAATTTATGTTTGACAGTCGTTTCATAATTTGTAAAATAAAAATCAATCTGAGTAATATACCTTTGTTTTGATATCAGAAATGTAAATGTTTACCAATTATGCTAGAAATATTCTTGTTAGAAACGACCTAAAAAACTATTCCGATGATAACTAGACCAAAAAAACCCCCTAATTCTCGATGGTCCCAAGCGACTTCATACAATTGGTAATTCGACAACCGAAGGGATTGCGACCTACAGGTTGAGAATCATTAGACTAGAGTAACACCTTGAATAAAATCACTAAAATTAGAAATCTTTTAGGGTACATAAAACACTAAAATAGAACAAGATGAGAGGCAATAAAACGACAGTAAAGGCATCGTTATAGGCATTCTCAAAACTGAAATAAAGCTGTGGTAAGGTGCAATCAAAAGTATGCATAAAGCATCTCATATAACACGTTACTGCTCAAATTTTGAACAGTGTTTCCCTCAATATACTGCGGAACCCTAGCGTTACCACGAGTCATGAATAGGTGTACGACGAGGCCTGAACAGGTGTTCATCAAACTACTGGAATAACTAACTTAGTATGCCAACACGAAAATTAATCTCACTAAAAAAAACAGCAAAGTGTTCCGTTATGGAAAAAGTTTGAGAAACACTGATTTAGAACTTCAAGATTATACTCCAGTCGACAACCTTTTATCTTTACTTAAAAACCTGTAGATCAAATTTATTCTTATCACCTTTTTACTAGTAAATGTGTCAGATAAACCTTCAGAGTTGATGATTAATACATCCCAGCCCAAATTTCGCACTTAAAGACAGGAGATGGTGTTGGTCAGGGTTCCAATCCGAGACTGTCGAGACGACAGCTCAGAGCGAATACCACATGAAAATGCAGCCACCCAGTCTCCAATCCATGTAATAATCCAGGTAATAAGTCTAGCTGAGCTTGCGTAACGTTGGATGTTGGGGTCTTGTCACATCATTATTTAGTAGCTAGTGTGACATGTATTAGTGGGAAGCACCTAGCACACGGTATATTCATGCTCATGATATTTCACGTGAGAAACAAGCGTCCACAGTTGAATTGTGAGCAAGAAATCTCGTTTTGGGGTGTCAATCACATGGTCAGAATTCAGTAGACGCCATGGCCATCAAAGGAGACTGACGTGTATTATATTAAGTTGAGATTATTGCCAGATATGTACTTGTTGAATTTCCTTTTGGATTACATGGAAGATATGTTATATGATTCATTGTTGGCTGAAGCTGCCAGTATATTGTGATTTATCTTGTTTTAATAAATGCGTATCTGCTAAGTCATACTTGAATCAGTGAATTTTAATACATGTTGTGTTGTGCTAATTGCAGTTGATATACATGACAACAAGTAGTACAACAAATAGGGTGTTAAGAAGAATATTTATAACTCAACCGACATCATGACAATACCAGAAGAGGTATTAAAATAAAACAAGAATTTATCATTCGAATAACATTTATAGGGCTACACCCTTGGTAGTTGAGGAGTAGGGGGAATATTTATCTCTATGGGTATAAGATTACTTCTGAAATCATGGAGCTCCCTTAAATTTTGTTTATTATTTAAGTCTGCATTAAAATAAATTAAATTGGGTCTTTAGAGCGGACTTATTGCCTGTGTGAAAAAGTAGCTGGGCTTTTTTGTCATGCAAGCAGAACATGTTGGTTGTATTTGTAAGCTCATAAGGTTTTTTTAACCCAAAAAATCCTGTCCTAACCCCAGGCAGGACACTTAGCGGGTTGGTACAGCTGTTACGAAGATATAGGTGAGTTTGGTTTAAAGCAGTCATTTTTAGTCCATGTTAATAACTTAACACTAGAAAAGAACACGTATCTCCTAAATTCACTAACAGTGTATATTGAATGTAAATATCAAAATGTAAATATAAAGAAATATTACCCAAAGTCAGTGTACACTTTAGATACGCATACACTTTATTTTATTTTACTAATACTATTAAATACAGACACATGATTAATAAAAATCGTTATATATAATTGTTTTATTTGCAATGATTAGCAGTAGGTAGCTAATTAGATGTGACTTTTAAATTGTGTTTAAGTACAAAATAAACTAAGTAATTTGTGAGCCAACCTATAGTACAAAGACTGTTCACAATGATAAATAATACATTCATGAGGTCTTAAACAATGAAACTAATTCATAGACTGCTATTTGTTTTGTACAATGGAATCCTTGTTGTAAGTCAACTAGAGAAGGTAATGATTTGGTTGTTCAAGTCTCTGTACGTGTTAACATAAAACTGAAACTTTAATAAAGAAGTTTTGTGTTCGACACAATTGTCTTGAAACACTGGACTTACAACCGATAAAGTAATTAGGACAAAGAAGTCTTGCATATAACAGCAACTGGTCTTTAGTACTGTTAACAAAGAAACTCTGCATGTCTAATAATAATAATGATGACAATGTCGTCAAAGAAAGCGTTTCTCTTTACCGACATGTTTTTATTTTTATTTTTTTAATCGTTGTTAATTTGATTTTAAAATGATAAAAAGTTTATATATAGGCTATGTATGTACTGTCAATACATAAACAAATACGTATATTATGTAATCTGTATTTTTACCACCAAAAACATTAATAAAAACACTAAATGAAATACAACTTATTAAGTGCTTTTTTCACTATGCAGGAAAGTTTGGAAGAAACTAATCACTATACTTATGTTTAAATTGGTTTTATTGTGTTATTAGCAAAACTTTCTTTTCAATGAAATATTGTTATAAGTGAGAAAAGTAGGAGGGGTCCATGACAAATTAAACAATATGTTACCTGCGAACAAAGCAACTGCGAAGCCGGTGGGTAGTGCTAGTGTACAATATGGATCAATGTCATGTAGTAGAGTACTTTTGTTATGTGCTGGTGAGCGTGAATGATTATCTGTTAGTACAAAATCTGTGAACATAAAGGTCTTGTGAATAGTTTCTTCTTTTCGAGTGTCATCTATGAGTATGTGTATTATAGATGTATGTAAGCTATTCCGATCCCCGTGGAAAGGCGATATACAACATTATTGTAAAATATATTATGTTATCATTAACTTATCTCTAAGACTATATTAAGAAGACAATGTACGAACACCAACTATAGCAAAACAAGAACTTTAATATCCTCAAAAAACATTTGTTCAATAACACACTCAATAAAGTTAAAACAACTAGAAACACAAGTACATCTATCCTGGACTGGAAACAAAGACCACATTAACAAAATAAATTCACAGAAAGGAAAACTAAACCATTCAGTTATCTTATCTTATCTTATATAATACAGACGTTACTTCAAAAAAGAAGATGATTACGTCCTACGCGTCATGCATTTAGTCATGCATATTAACCAATGACTTAAATTCTGCCAAGTCACTGGTTTTTCTGGCTAGCTCAGGCAACCCATTCCATGCTCTAATAGCACTAGGGAAGAAGGAGTATTTGTACAAATTTGTCCTAGCATATGGGACGAGGAATGTGCCTTTATTTTTGTGTCTTTCAGAGTATTTTATTAACTTTTGTTTTTGTATTTGAAGATTATGGTTCAGTGTTTTATGTATAATTGCTACTTTACTTTTGAGTCTTCTGTCCTGAAGGTTTTCTAAATTTAGTGATTTTACTAATGGTGTTAATCTAGTCAAATGTGAATGTTCGTTTGTTATGAATCTCACTGCTCTATTTTGTGTTTGTTCCAGTTTCTTAATGTTTTCTTGAGTTGAGGGGTCCCACACGGTGGATGCATATTCTATTATTGGCCTAACCAAGGTTAAATAACATTTTAGTTTTATGTTCTTATTTGATTTATAGAAATTTCTTTTAATAAACCCTAATGCTTTGTTGGATTTTTTTATAGTTTCATCAATATGTGGATTCCATGACAGTTTTTCATTTATTATAACACCTAGGTATTTTGAGTTTTTAGTCTGTGTTACTGGTTTGCCATGAATAAGATAAGTGGAATTAATTTGTTTTAGTTTTTTTGTTACTCTTAACAACTGACATTTTTCTGGGTGGAAAGACATGCTCCAATTTGATTCCCATTTCTGTAATTCATCTAATTCTCTTTGTAAAATATCTGTGTCTTGTTTTGTTTTTATTGTTCTATATATTATGCAATCGTCTGCAAATAATCTGACTTTTGTTCCTGAACTAATGCAATTTGGTAAATCATTTATGTAAATTAAAAA
This sequence comes from Biomphalaria pfeifferi, assembly GCA_030265305.1. Lineage (NCBI taxonomy): Eukaryota > Metazoa > Mollusca > Gastropoda > Planorbidae > Biomphalaria > Biomphalaria pfeifferi. Next base: position 742,278 of record JASAOG010000105.1, on the reverse strand, counting down.
TAGTAGTGGACCCAAAACTGTTCCTTGAGGTACACCTGAGTTTACTGTTATTGGTGTTGATTTAGAGCCATTTATTATTACAGTTTGTTCTCTCCCTATCAGAAAATCTTTAATCCACTGATGCAGTGGACCGTTAATGCCGAAATATTTTAATTTTTTAAGCAAACTATGGTGGTGAACTTTGTCAAAAGCCTTGGAAAAATCTAGTAAGATAGCATCTATTTGTTCACTATTATCTAAACCTTTTGAAAAATCATCAATTAGTCCTATTAGTTGTGTTTCACATGATCTATATTTCCTAAAGCCATGTTGGTATGGGGTGAGGACATTATGTTTGTCTAAGTGGTTTATGATATTGCTACATATTATGTGTTCTAGTATTTTACATGTGATGCTGGTAAGTGATACTGGTCTGTAGTTTCCTGGATCAGATTTTTCTCCTTTTTTAAATAGGGGGGTGAGATTAGCTTCTTTCCAGTCCTTTGGTTCTCTGCCCTGGTTAAGCGATGCTTGAAAGAGTATTTTGAACACTGGGGCTAGCTCATTGCTTAGTTCTTTGAGTAATCTAGCTGGAATACCATCAGGTCCAGACGCTTTATTTGGTTTGGTGTTGGCTAATAGTTTTTTAATTCCATTTTCTTGTACTACTAAATCTTCTATGTTGTCTACTTGGTTCAAATTAAGAAATATGTCTTTGTCTCCTGGGGCTGAGAATGCTGATGCAAAGTATTTGTTTAGGATGTTTGCTTTAGTTTCATTATCATTATGTATTATGTTATGTTCATCTTTTAATGGCGCTATGCCTGTTGTTTCCATTTTCTTAGACTTAATGTATGACCATAGGTTTTTGTTGTTATCTTTAGATATTACATTGTTGATGTATTCACTCTGCAGCTGTCTGCTTACTTTTTGGGTTAGGTGTTTAATTTTTATATACTTTTTGTAAACTCTTTCTGCCTTGGTTGCTTTAAATTTTCTATATAGGTTTTCCTTCTGTTTACAAAGCTTCTTTAGTCTATTATTAAACCAGCATTTATTTATTTTGTTTGATGTGTATTTCTATAATGCTTTTAAGATGGTTTTTAATGAAATTCCAGAGGTCATCGACTGGTTGGTTAATGTCTTTTTCTAATAAGAATGTTTGTTGAAAGTTTAATGCAGCTTGGTGTAGTTGTTTTAGGTTACATTTATTCCAGAGTAAGATTTTTCTTTTGGTTTTTGTATTGGCTACTGCTTTTATCTGACTGTGTATTTTTATGATCTCATGGTCTGATAGACCAGGGATAATATCATAATCAACTACTAATCCAGGTCTGTTGGTTAAGAAGAGATCTAATGTGTTGTTTAATCTAGTTGGCTTTTTAATGATTTGATCTAAACTTAGGTTGTGTAAAGTTTCTATGAAAAGCTCATTTATGTCCTTAAGGTTTTGGTGTTTATCTATGGTTAGTGTTTTCCAATTTATATCAGGTAGGTTGAAGTCACCCATAATCCAAAAAACTGCATTTTTATTTGTCTCTTTAAGTGTAGTAATCTGATTACATAGTTCCTGCAGTTCAAATCATGTACAGACTGTTTACATTCATACCCAGTAAATACTTACACAAAGGGATACAATATTATTCCAAAATTACTACAAAAATATAATACATATAGTCTCGCCATAACTGTCACAGACAGGTTCAATATAAACATGTATAAAAACTGTAGTTGGTTTTATTTAATATATTAAATATAAATTCATCTTAAATTCAGATGACTGTGCAGTTACGTTGGCGACTTTCCCCATATCTGATGCAGACAAAGCCGCGAGTTCACTTCTAGTTCGCCTTGTGTGCCTGTCTTAAACACAGATTTGTCTTTGGGTCTAAAATTTGTGTCTCGCAGTATTTGAGAGAGCTGCCAACTACTTTCCATTATGCTAGGACGGCATGGCTCATGAGTTGATCTTTACTATGCTTAGAGAGGCACCTCTGTTACGCCGTTCACCAAAAAAGATCGCCTTTGTCATGCGGTCGACTCCCATCCAACAGCAGAAGAAAGTTATTTGTAATGTAGACGTGCCCGGTGCCAGTGTGTTATGGAGTGAAGACACCTTTGACGAAAAGCAATCTAGGAGCCATAATTGCCTTAGACAGAGCATCCGCATCTTATAGCCATACAAGTGTGTCGTGAGAACCGCTGATTTCGAAACATTAATTTTTGCTGCTAGTTGAAGAGACCTATTCCACCATACTCTCAGTTGAAAACTGTTAGGCTTAGTCAGACGATTGTCGACCTGACAAAACGAAAAAAATAAAAATAACTAATTAGTTAATTAATTATTGGTAATACTGCATTTGACTGATGTGGTGGTATAGGTTGAAGTAGTCCCCTTTATACTTTGCGGCCAATGATATATAACTATAAAACCTTCTATTTTCCATTATCTCTTATCTAGTAAACTAGTTATTACTTAAGATTTAGGAGGCTACAGCCACGTAGTTTGACTTTGTTTTCTACGAATGCATTTTAAAAGCAATAACGATCATATTTACCCAGACACCTCCTTCTTTCTCCCCCACCCCCTTTCCCAACTGGTCTAGACAAGTGATAGGATCATAGCGTATTATCTTTACCGGTACATGACACTGGCGGATCAAGGGGGAGGGGGCGGTAGGGTCGACCGCCCCCCCCACTCGGCCGACCCCCCTTCCCCTAAAAAGGGAGTGGGATGGACGACATGTAGTAAAGAAATCACACGATTTGTATACGAATTTATTAGTTATGTTAATAATATATACTAATTATTAATATTTCAACATATTTTTAGATTATTTCGCCCCCCCCCCCCTTCTAGTATGTTGGCCGATTTGGTGTGATGGGGAGGTAGCGAAAGCATCAATCCCGCCCCCCCCCCCCATCATAAACTTTCGAGTGGGGGAGAGGGCGGTCTAATTTATTTGTAGAAATCACAGCTTGTCAACGAAATCAATTATATATCTATATAATTAGAACTTGTTATTGATATTTTAACCTATCTTTATATTATGTAGTTCCCCTGTCAGCCGATTGGGGGGGGGGGGGGCAAATGTAGCCCTTCCAACCTAAACCCTTGGAGTAGGGGGGCGGACCAAATTTTAATTAGTAATTAAAGTTTGTGAACAAAATTAGTTGAATTACATTATAATGTTTATATTATGTTGCTACACTTCTGGTATCTTAGCCGATTCGGTGAGGTGGAGGTGGGGGGCGATAGCTTCTGATGCCCTCCACTCTTTAGCCCTCTAAATGGGGGGGCGGTCCTATTTTTATGGAGAAATCATAGTTTTTGAACACAATTAGTTGAATATCTATATTATATGAACTATATATTGATGTTTCAATGCTATTCGTTAAGGCTAAGTCGGCAAAAGGGGAATAATTCAGCATATACCGCCATTTCAGTTAATTAAAGCTTCTTTTTCTTTGTTAGATAAACCAAAAGAGTAATATTTTACCAATATTTAATTAACTAATTGATTAAAGTTGTTTTCTTATACTGATTCTTGTGTTGTCAAGTAAAAAAAATAATTGTGCGAAATTTACAAGGTTGGGTGTCAGAGATAGACTGACAGATGAAACACACATACAGAAAGACAGACAGAGTGAGTTGATATAAACTTTGTAAGAAATGAACATGATCATTCCCATGTTTTAACAAAGCTTATATCAACTCAGTCTGTTTGTCTGTCTGTCAAGAAGAAACTTTGCACTATTTTTTTACCTAAAACAACAAGACATGAACCAATGAGTCAGATCATAATTGGTAATTAATAATTTTGTGTTATATGGAATAAAGAAAATAACTTCTACATGAGAGATATAGTTGTTCCCGTAGAGAAGCTTTGTTTTTTTCCATGCTTTGCTTTTCATAACTTACAATCAAAATATTCTAAACCTATATTAATATTACATCTTAATGTTACTTCTTAGACATATAGATTTTTAGTCAAATTATGGAATATATAATATTAACTATATGGAAGGGTAAAAACATCACATTGAATGACCGATAATAGATCCACGTGCGTTAAGGCAGGTGTCGGCAACAAACGTTAAGTAGGCCACGCTATCTATCTTCTCTATATATAGTTCTCTTCATGGCCCAACCATCAAGGCATGAAAAGATAGCTCTTTTGGTTCTTCAAGTCGGACTAGAGCTACCCCATGTAACTATCGAGGCAAAAGAGAGCACGGCTAAACAATAAGACAAGAGAGTGTAGCGAACAAGCAATCTATCTTTTTTACATTCTAGATATATATTTATGTGTGTATTTACTTACACACGACACTATCTGGTGTCATTAACATAGTTGCATTTTTAGCGGCCCGCGTAAGGGGAAAAAGCCGCTATTAGGTTTGTGCAAAATATCCGTCTGTCCGTCTGTCACACTCACATCTCAAAATATTATAACTGATATGAAAAATATTATTTCATCATTAAATGCGTCTTAAAAATTTAAGGTGCAACGGCTACTTTTGGTTTTCTAAAAGCAAACCGTTTAATTTATAAAATTAATAATGCAATCGATTTTTTCATAAAGATACACCAATTCTAAAACAATTACGTAAATGTAAGGGAGGCAATGTTACAATATGCTAACAAAGATGGGCAAATTGTGTGTATTTTCAGTATCACAAAGTCAAATATATTTATAAAATGTTCAGGAAATGTTTATAACAAATATAAATAATATTTAAAGATGTTTTTTCTGGTCAGACGAGCTGCTAAAATTAAAAGAAAACATTTCTGTTTGTTTATAAAGGCTAATAATGCACTTTGTATGTAAATATCAAGCACATTTTTTAAAACGGACTTTTTATACAGCGACTTTTGTGCATAAACAGATGCTATACCAATTCCTTATACATTTTTAAAAAATCAGATGTTATTTATTTTTTGTTTAGTGCCCCAATCCGAATAAAAGAAGATTTTTTTGCGTTTTGTCTGTTGATTGGTCTGTCCGTCACGATTAGATGAACAAATAACACTAGAGGCTATTGTTAATCTGATTTAACATTTAATTTTTCATTCAGAATTATCTATACTGATTTATATTTCATAAATTTAAAAGCTGTTCGAATATTGTTTTATAAAAAATAAATTATATCAAATGATTGTTTGAAATCGCATTATTGACTAATATCACACTTATATTCTTTGACACTACGTCACTATGGTTTATTTATCAATATCAAATGTTCCGAATTTTTTACTTAAAACAAATTTATGTCAAATAATTTTATTTTTTTTCAAAAATATCGACAAGTTGCGCCCCTTCCAATTCAAGGTACTCGCACCCCCTCCCACCTCGGGGGAGGACCCAAAGTTTGAGAAACTTACTACTAAAAGAAGGTAATTAAAATTTATTTTAAACTGGAACACTAATGAACTTATTGTAGATCTACATCTACACGCTATAATCTGCCAAAAAATATTCTACTTTCAACTAACAGCCATTTCAAATAAAAGTGACCATGTTTTGAAATTGACTTTCTAATTACTAGATCTACTTAAAGGGAGGGCTATTCAATTCAAAAAAAAATTGCAAACAACCCGCAAAATTTCAAGGCCAGGTGAAGGTCGGCGATTATGAAAAAAGCAACGGGAATCCATCGCGCGCCTCTTTTTTTGTTCTTTATAAAGTTTCCAAAATAACTTATTGTACGAATATCGTCTCCCCCCCCCTCCTCCGCAAGTTTTCAAAAGATAATGGAATAATTAGAATTTAATTTAAATATTTAAGTAATTTTATTATAATTATTAAACTAAAAATAAAAAATAAACTTGAAATAATGATTTAGCCGCCCCTTACTTTCGGCCACCTGCGGGCAATGCACACATTGCACTATAGGTAGCGGTGGCCTCTCGACGAACAATATCTTACAGTTCTTTGTTTTACGCTTTAGTTATTTCGTTAGATAAATTATTGGCATATTTAGGTCATTGCTAATTGAACAATTATCTATAAAGGAATGTTTGTCATTGTAGCGATAAGTAATGATATAAGGACCATAACTACAACTATTACGCTTATTAAAAGTTAACTGACGCATAAGGAACATGGTAGTTGTTGCTTCTGATACCTCCTACATAGTCTTTACATTTTTGGATGTTATTACTTTGATTACTTGATTTCAAATTGTAAGTTATTGTAACTTGTAATAACAACATGATTCGTACAGTGAAATAATTAAAAAATGATCACGTTTCTAACAGACTAAATTTATCTAATTCTTAAACCCTGTAGAATATTTAGAAAATAATTTTTGCAACAGTGGTTTTAATTTGTTTTAAATCTAAATATCACTGACAGGTAATTGAGCAGATGAGAAACAACACAAGGCCAAAGGCTCTTTTACTCTCTTACAATTGCCTAAGTGAACCAGCTTCATCTACATTTAATGCATTATTAGGTCTTCTTTCTGTTGGCCAGTGAGGTTGCTCAAATGTGCCGGAAGTAAAGCAAAAACCAAAATATGTTGCGCTATTTTGAGAAGCATTTGCAGTATGCCTATATTCAAAGAGCGATTACAGTCTCTCATAGATATTCTATGTATCTTTATAGCGGAGTTCATACAAGATTCTATCAGTTGTCTTAAATCAAATTGACAAAATTAAATTAAACAAACAAGAAATTGTCATTTCGTAAGAGTTGTCAAATATCTCTACATGTTCAGAGAGTTGACCTACAAGATACATGGAGTATCGTACAGCTCAAGGTCCTTGCTGACGAGGTGAAGATGTTAACACTTTAGTTAATCTTTAAAAAAGTGCTACATTGTTTCTCTAATCGCTTTAGGTATAGACTTTAACGTTTACATTTTTTCACTAGAGCAGATGTGTTCAAGTCTTAGAGAAACTTCTTTTTATCTCCTTGTCAACTTTCAGTATGAAATCATGGAAAATGAAAGTTCAATCGACTTAAAATCCAATTTGACTCAAAATTTTTCAGTAAACAGTTATGACATTAGCGATATTTTTTTTATAATACTTTTTGTCACCAATGTTATTATAGCTAATATCCTTTCAGTATTAGGAATCCTGGGAAGTATACTTAATATAATAATTTTCCGTGTGTGATTTAATTTATTCAATCACACAAATATCTTTTATATTGTCCCAATTGGGATATTTAATTAATTGGTTTATTTTTTCAGTTCATTGTTATAGCAAACTATTTTTTTTTGAGTTTGTTAATTATTTTGCGGTCATTGTGAGTATCTATCTAGTGAAAGAATGGTTGCTGTCTGTTTCCCATTTCATAAGTCCAGAATGATTACATTATATCGTATGAAATGTATTATCATAACTATAGTCTGTTTTAATATAGTTATAAGATCTCCTACTTATTTTAAATATGAAATGTATTATATAGAATATAGAAATGTAACCTTGCCAGTCGTCAAATATGGAGATATATATTATCAACATTTTGCTATTTTTAATACCTACTATGCTGTAGTATCACTTTTTCTCCTAACTATTCTCCCATTTTTAGTTATTTCCATATGTACCAGTGTGTCCATATTTCATATTTCTATAACATCTAAAACTCAAGTTACATTGTTTTCAAAAGAAGCCATCGCTAAACGTCAAAAAGAAATGAAATCTGTTAAAATTGTTTTAATTATTTGTGTTTTAATTTTGTTTCTTGTTTTGATTCCACTATTTGTGCAGCAGATAATCTACAAGTTTGCTTTGTTTCAAATATCTGATAAACTGACAATAATTATATTCTGGATTGTAAATCTACTTGTTCAGATAAATTCTTCTTTTAATTTTGTTATTTACGTTACAAGTAGTCCCAAATTTAAAAATACACTTCTGACATTTTTTTTATACAAAAAGGTAAGAAAGTTAGGAAATAAACATTAACTGTTTTCTCACGCATATTTTTCATTGGATGTGTTATTTGATCACGTAAGAGACATACATGTCACTTATTTCTAATTTGTATAAGATATAAAGTTACGCCCTGACCTCTAAAAATTACAATATGACAATGTTATGATAAAATCGTCTATAATGTATGTATGAGAAAATATAAATTTGTTGTTTATGATTAAATATTTACATTAAAGGAAAAGTATATTTTGAATGTCGTTCCTATGTAGTATGAAAGGGTTCAAGTCTGCTATGGAAAGTGTTTTGATAAGCTTCACGCCTGACTACCTAAGCTTGCTAGAGAAGAAATCTCTACACCAATAAATAAACACTGCAGTCTAATCTTACTAATTAGTTTATCTTCTTCCATAACAACCCCATAATGCCTCACGTTTGGCCATGCTGTCAAGAACTCTAGCACTAACGTCAGCAAGAACACCAACACTAGCAAGCTACGAGAAATGAAGGAGACTTCAATAACATGTTACAACATAGTAAACAAACAAAAAATACGTTTTCTACTAGATAAAGTAAACACTTGAGAGACCTTAAAGGGGAAACATACAGCCACCATTATTTCAGTAGAAACTAGAGTCACTAAATGGATACTAATTAGAAGTGCAAGATAATTAATTGGGTCAAAAAATATTTCATTTAATGCGAAAACCCACCGATAGATTTAAATGTTAATTAAATATGATGACTGGGTCAGATTAAATGATATCTGTGTAAATGCCCAGTGAATAACAAATGCACTTAGCTCGAGAGCACTTCCCTGTACAAACAACACGTACACGAATAGAACAAGATACCTACATTAGTCTAAAAGCTCTCTATAGCACGTTTTGACATGGCCATGCAAGTCAAAGGTCGGAGTTTGAGTTTGTAGTGCAGGTCGAGTAAGTCTGAAGACAGATTGTGCATTCTGTATCACGCGTGTACGTCTTGGTGAACTTATAAAGTGTATCAGACATTGTGCAGGTGACTATCAGAAATTATAAACTACAAGGTACACAGTAAAACAATGATTGCTTCCTAAATTCCAAAAATATATATAAAACTGCAATCTCATTAATTAAGGACAATTAAAACAACAACGAAACCTTTTTTTCAAGAAAGAAAAAAATACGTGCATTCAATTGTTTTAAAATTCTAAGTAGCAAATGACAAATAATATGACATAAAGTAGTTGTTACATTAAATAAAAAAACAACTGACTTTAGAAAAACAATCTTGTTCAGTTGTCCATAAGATTTAAGTCCTATCAAAATATCTACAGTTTCAATTTTTATTATCTGTGTCTGCAGAGTTGGCGAGAGGAGCACTGGTTGAGTAGTAAAGCGCTTGGCTTTTGAGCCGAGGGTCCCGGGCTCGAATCATGGTAAAGACTAGTATTTTTAATTTTAGAATCTTAAAGGTACCCCTAAATCCACCCAGCTCTAACTGATACAGGGCAAAATTTTGGCTAAAATTAGTTATTCCTTGTGCTGGCAACAATACACCCTCGTTAACTGTAGGCCACAGATAACAGATGACCTTTACATCTCTTGATCCATAAAGGAACTTTCCCTTTTTTAAAATCTGGACATAATTTTACAAACAGGCACATCTTGTTCAAGAAAATTTAAAGAGACATGACTTGATCACATTTCCCAAACTTATCTTCAATGACAGGAATGTCGTTTTTCTTCTATTTTCACGTTTTAAACAATACATGAAAAGAAATTTTTTTAAAAATATTTATTTGTATATTATCAGAGGTAAGAAATGTAGACGAAAACAAGATCTACCGGTAACTATGGATCCCAGAAAGTTACTTGGTCTACATGCACGATTGGTGTCAAATAAAAAGTAACATTTCCTTAAAGCCAGTGTACATGTTAATTGTAAACAATGAGTAAGTCTATTTTATATACACTGCACCAATGTTTTCTTTTAAAAAAGAAATGTCTAATCAATTATCACGATTACTTCTACAGTGAGAGTTAATGATGAAATTACAAGGTGCATAAAGGATTTAATTTATAATAGAAATAGATTTCTAATGCATCAAACATTTTTTTTTATTGTTACAAGCTAATTATCAAATTGTCTAATAGAATCGATGAAACATAGAACAATGAACAATTCCAATACAACAATACGTCGTTTATTCAGAGTTTTAAAAAATCTGGATCAATATAAATACAAAGTCATAAAGCTTACAAAGATTTCGTTGTTTTGTTGACTGTAAAAAGAATCTGATAACACTAATTGATCATGTCACTGTACAAAGCTACATACGTTTATCAGACAGAAAGAGACTTTGATAAAGAAGGGATGTGTTTCACACTTTTCTCTTGACATTCTGGAATTAAAAGATTTATAAACGATGAGACGATCGTGACAAGATACGTCTTCTATATCAGAGTAACTTTTTCTTACTTGTTGTTACCAAGGAATCGTCTCCATCTGATAACAGAGTATTGACAATGAATGAAACACTTTAGTAAGAAGATCTTTGTCTTTAAAATCATTGTGGTAGCCCATGTCCTTGATATAGTCATGTTTAAATGCATGGAGGATACTTGCCTACTTTTGTTTGCCATCAAGCGCTTTTTTTTAGTCAGAAGCTAGAGGTTGGTGTTCGTGAAACATTAGGAGGATTGCGAAATGTTCTTATATGAAGTTATATAAATATGTACATACACTTATACCCCTCGATAAAGAGAATCCTCTGTCACAGTCAGTCCATCATACAAATATTTTGCTCCGTTATCTTTCATCTTCATGTATCCTAGGCCCATCATCCCTTATCTGTATCATCCCTTAGCTGCATTATCCCTTAGCTCCATTATCCTTATCCCTTAGCTTTATAAGATAAGATAAGATAATTTTATTGATCCAATCAAATGGAAATTCAGTTAGACTACAACTGACCACATCAGCGTAACTACTGTACAATAACAGTATAGATGAAAAATTCGAACAACATTCACACAGGAGACACATACACACTCACAACCAGCGCTTTATGAATTAGACTTCTATGTACTTCTCGATGACGACAGATGATCTTGTAACACACTGACCGAAAGTGGGATAAAGAAGTTTTTAAATCTTTCTGTTTTAGTCCTAATGGAAAGGAGACGACCAGATAGTATGTAACAGTAGTTTAATGGGTGCAGGTTGTCCATAAGAATCGAGAGTGTTTTGGAAAGGCATCTTTCATGAAAAAGATCTTCAAGAGATGGTAGCTATATTCGAGTGATATGCGATGCTTTTTTAATTAGTCTATTTAGTCTAAGTCTTTGTGCAAGTGAAGTATAACCATTCCAGCAGGTGATGGCAAAGTTACTTAGACTGCAGATGGTTGCAGAATAAAAAAGTTTAATAATTGTTTTGTCAATGTTAAAATTTTCATAGCTTACTGAGATAAAGAGTCGCTGGATTGTTATTTTTCAAAAATGTAGAAACAAAAAGTCTACAAATTAATGATTAACTTGGATAGCTTTGATAGTTTCACAACCACTGTCTGGAAATGTTTCAGAAACACAGTGGAAAAATTTCGTTCTAAGCCTACACTAGTCTCACGCTTCTTCGCGGTTCATCGGTCGATAAAATGGGACTTAACTTTTTTTTGTCGATGAAAGGGCCTCGCCTGTGAAGTTAATAAAGTGTAATTGAACACGCATATTGTTTTTTTTTAAAGGAGGATATTTTAAGAACAAACAGGTATGTACACTTTTAGACAAGATTTAAGCCGCTATGGACTCTTCCACTATAATCATGTTCAAATCCCTCTGCTAGAAGGAACAACTAATTTTATTTATTATGCTATGACAACATTTCTTTAATTGTTAGAATTGGCTTTAGATTTTTTTAAGACCATTCTAACAATTGTGTATAAACTTTTTAAAAAAATATACAATCGAATAAAGTAAAGTTCCTTTTTTAGAACTAGCGATCATTGGGACAATTTATTTCAAGGTTATCTGTTTCTGTAGTCAATGGTTAACGAGGGTGTCATGTCGAGAGGACAATGACCAAACGCATTTGCTTTTTCCATCAGAGCTAGATGGACTCAGAGTCGCCCTAAAAATCCCACAAGTAAAAATCCCAGTCTTTACAAGGTTTTGAACACCAGACCCCCGGTTTGGACACCAAGCACTTTACCCCTGAGACACCTCACATCTTTTTTTTTTAAATTAAAAAGGAAAAATTTTAAAAATTGATATTTGAATGTCGGATCAATTTTAAATGTTGATTTATAGTTGTTTCTACTAATGAGCTGATTAAGATAAGCTAACATAGAAAGTTCATTTTTGTTATCTTTATATGCTATAAGAAAGGAGTATCAATGTTTATATTGTTCTCTTACCAACATTTTCAATTCATTATTTAAAAGTAGGATTGACATTAATCACTTCATAAAAAAATAAAAAAAAACGTATTAATTTATACGTATTTTTAGCGGCCCCCGAAAGGGGAATAGACGCTATTATTTTTGTAAGAAATGTCTTTTCGTCTGTCCCGTTTAGAACTCGTCATCTAGAAAAGATAGAGAAAATCTGACATCACAATATTTTAGAACATTCAAAGTTCTGATGCAACGGCAACTTTTTCTGAAAGCGAAAAAATCTAATTTTTTAAATCACTTATGCAAGCATTTTTTTAAAAGAAAAAACTATTTAGTATGCATTATAAGTTAGACCTAATTAAAACGAATAGTAATGTCGTAAACTGCATTTTCTTACACTTTGTGTAGTGCTGCACTGATCCTTATATCTTCCGAGGATTCGAATAACATATTAAGCCTTTTCAAAACAACTACATTATTATAACACTTCAGTTAGGCCAGGGGAGGCGCGATAACTGAGTCTACCCAGCTCTAATGGGTACCTGACCTCAGTTGGGGAAAAGTAAAGGCGGTTGATCGTTGTGCTGGCTACATGACACCCTCGATAACCGTAGGCCACAAAAACAGATAAACTTTATATCATCTGCCCTAAAGAACACAAGGTCTGAAAGGTAACTAGTTAGGCCAGGTTCACATTTAGCTTTGCATTCAGATGCACCTATCCTTTGATCTGCTGGACCATTGGGGCACTACACAAGATCTGTTAACCTTCTTTCTCCATTCTTATCTCTCATTTGTCTTTGATATAATTTCATTCGGATGTTCTTTCTGAAAATATTGAAGCCTACCTGGGTGGACCACTTCGGGGGACGATTTTGAGTTTATGTTTCCACACAAACTGTCTTTGTAACCTTGTTTGTTGTGGATTTGTGTTTCAGACATCCGAATAAAGAATAAATTAGTATATAGCATATTTGTTTAAATTTTATTTGTTGGCTGAAAAAAACAAACAAACAGTGTTTAACTTAACTGCGTCCAACTTTAAATACATCACATTCACATAAGCACATTCCTCGTCCCCTATGCTAGGACAAATTTGTACAACTGCTCCTTCTTCCCTAGTGCTATTAGAGCATGAAATGGGTTGCCTGAGCTAGCCAGAAAAACCAGTGACTTGGCAGAATTTAAGTCATTGGTTAATATGCATGACTAAATGCATGACGCGTAGGACGTAATCATCTTCTTTTTTGAAGTAACGTCTGTATTATATACGATAAGATAAGTTTTACGTTGTAGACATTTTCTAAATTTCTGTTTTTCTAACTAGCAATGAATGTAAAATTATTTGTTTTCGTTGCATTAAAATATAAATCTGCTGTTAATTGGTAAACAAGTTACCAGTGGGCCTCATGGTCAAGTAGACGTAGACCTCATGGTCCAGTAGAAGTAGACCACATGGTCTAGTAGAAGTAGATCTCATGGTCCAGTAGAAGCAGACCTCATAATTCCAGTAGAAGTAGACCTCATGGTCCAGTAGAAGTAGACCATATGGCCCAGTAGTAGTAGACCTTTAGAAACGTTCTAATATTTGCAGTGGCTAAACATGTGGTTTAATTACGATAGGCTCGTTCTTTTATTTTCGGACCCATTTGTTAATCATGTTCTATGTAAGTACCAAATAATCGGTAAAGAATCATAGCACTATTTTGGGGGTTCGGAAAAAGTTTCTTGCTAGTTAAATTTACTTGAAACAATAACGAGTGCCAGAAAGATAGTGCAACCAAAAACCTTTCGTTTCTCATTTGTCTTGCTAAAGATTCAGCCTCGCTTATTACTTGAGCACCATCTATTTTTCCTGCTAGTTCTTCTAAACCACCACACACTTCTGCAGCTTGGAATCTTACAGATTAAATACTTTTCATTCCACTTTCCCATCGTGTTTCTGATAATGGTTTAACAGACAGACATTTCTAATGCTTTTTAAAAACTTTCCATTTTTTTCGTAAATGAAACAAAAAGAGTGTATATAGGCTGCTGGGTTCCAAAAACGTTTATGGGGTCTCAACACGTTTTAATTTAAAATTATGGTGCTAATTAATGTGTATAATGTATGCGTTAGAAATATATGTATGTCGTTATTAATTGACGTTACCTAAATTTTATGAATCTCTTAATATGTTAACCCTTTCAGCCCAACATCTTTAAAAGCCTGCAATAAGCATGACTGATAGGGATATGCTAAGTTTAAATTGCGTGGCCCTTGCCAGGCACTGTGCCCAATTAGGAGCAATAGGTAAAATCATCCTAAGACCGGCACTGACCTATCCTTAGTAAAACTCTTTATGCAATTGAACTTTGGTTTAAAAGTTCATGGGGTTGTATTTTTTATCGACGACCTAAGTAGGCTTTACTCAAGTTAAGATTATTTAAATTAGAAAGTAATTAGGAATTCATCAATATCATGTTGGGGCCAACAAGGAAATATAATGTTATATATAACAGAATGCAGAATTATTCAGATTATCCACTAAAGTTGTTAACACAAATTAATTTTTCCAATAAAAAAAAATAATTTTGGAAGCTACAGCACTTTGGTGAAAATAAGAAACGTTCCATACTATTGTTTTGCTTATTGACAAGTACAAAATTATAAGCGTAATCAACTATGTATAAAAAATGTAAAGGGAGCAGCAAAATCTACATTAAACCAGTAGTGCAACCATCCCTGAAAAAAACAACAAAAGCAATATTTTGCTAATCGATAGTAAATCTAAAAGACAGATCTGAATGTTTAACGGCTTTTTGTTGGGAAACTACTATCTACTGTAGATGGCTCGTAAAGTTAATTTGACAGTGATTTTGTACTTAGTCAAATATAAATAAAATGCAAAAACGAATTTCTTTACTGATACAAAATCTTAATTTTCACTAATTATCCTTATCACAACCCTAATTAGGCCCCGCGCAATCAATTACGCATAGGGCCCAGCAACCTGTAGGACCGGCCCTGTGTGGAATCTAGTGAAAGAAGCTTCTCGCGCCTCAAACTAATGAAGAATTACTTAAGGTCAACAATTCTCGTAGATAGATTAAAACATTTGGTAACTCTTGATATTGCACGTGATCTATGTAGGAAATAAAAAAATGTATGATATACTGTAAGACTTCGCTACATGCAAGACTTGTAAAGTAGTTCTGTACGTAGTAAAGAATGAATAAAATGTAAAGACGAATTTATTTTCTAATACAAACTCTTAAATTTCACTTATTATCCATATCCGTATCGAAACTTGGCCCCTCGAAATCTGTTTCGCATAGGGCCCCACAATGATCAAGTCCGGCCCTGCTATTTAGTGACGGGTAAATACTGAATAGATTACTTGTTCTCCACCTCCCCTCTTTTTTCGCAGACCGCTAGAATAAAAAAAAATGAGCTTTCCATGACTTTTTTGGTCACAACGGTTAAGTCTGCTATTTTGAGGGCGAGTGAATACTACTTCCCCCACCCCTTTTTTTTTTTCGTAGAGTAACTCTAGTTGACTTGCAGAAATAAAAGAGTGATCTTTCCTTTACTTCTTCTTGCGTGTCCAAACTCTTGAGCCATGAAGAGAATTATATAGATAGATACCAGTAAATACATTATGAAAATTCCTTTACTGGTTTATAGGCTCAAGAATTAATTATATGCATATTTACGTGAATTCTTACGTACTTAGATTCAGATCCTGCCCACTGTTTTGTGTATTAGGTTGCAAGCTTTTCCATTGAAATGGATAACAATAATAATTAACAATTCTGACATCGGCACCATATCAATACTTTAAATGCATGACCTATTCGCAGCCATTAATACGCTAGACCATGAGAATTTGATGGTCAGATTCTCTGCCACTTTTGGTTTAGCACGAAATGTCCTAAAGTGGATTAGATTCTACCTGACTGAACGCACCCTTACTGTCGTCGTCAAAGGGACAATGTCAATAAGCTTTCTCTTGAAATACGGAGTACCTAAGTATCGAGCATAGGTCCAGTATTGTTCCTCATGGATACATACCCACTCAGCGGTGTCATACAACCAAGTCATCTTAAACCACTTCTTTGCCAATGACTCAGTTATACGATTCCTCACTACTTTCAGAGGTGCTGGATTTAGCAGTAAAAAATCAGTGGTACCGTTGCAAAGGTGAGCGACTGGATGGTTGAGAATAAACTCAAGAACAGTGTTTCTCAAACTTTTTGTTTCGGCACAGTAAAAAAACTACAAAAATTTCGCGGCACACCAAGAAGAGCAACAGTTGTTGTATAATAAAAAGAAAAACGATTTTACCTGTTTATAAGTATTAGGCTATATTTAATGTGAAGAATGTGCCTGTTTTTAAGAGCAAATGGCTTAAGAAGTGCATCGTTTTTTTAATCAATGAGCTGCTCTTTCAATTGTAAGATTTGCAGCTTCATTGTTTCCAAATGGATAGCTGACCCATCCAAACTCATTACTTCCATCTGTTGGAAAATAATGCTGCAATGCTGACTGCAGGTGTGTCAAAGTGTCCAGAATTTCGGAGGAAATTTTTTTAGTTGAAGCACATTCATTGTAAGTAGGAAAGCATTCGAAGACTCCTTTCAAGATCTTACTTTGCCCCAAAGACAATTTTTCACCAAGTGACTTCAGTTTTGAGGATGCAGTAATGATGGTTTCCGATGGTCCTTGAAGACTTAAATTCAGTGAATTTAATTTGTCAAATAAATCTGAGAGAAATGTCACCTTAACCCACCAGATCTTGTCATGAATAGAAAATACAAAGTCTTTTTTTTTTAGCCTCCAAGAATGAAATCAGCTCAGCCTTGAATTGACGACACGCTTTAACACTTTTCCCCTGGAGAGCCAACGAACGTTGGTGTGATACAGGAGACATTTGTAGTCTGAATCCATTGCTTCAAAGAGCTGAGAGAAAAGTCGGGATGCAAGCGGTCGAGATTTGATGAAGTTTACAACTTCAATCACTTGATCCAGAACAGACATCAAATCTTTCTGCAAAGATTTAAAGGCAAGAGCTTTTCTGTGGATCATGCAGTGAACAACTAATATATTAGATTTTATTGACGCACAAGAGTGACGAATCCCTTTCTATTAGCCTGCATGGAAGGACAGCCATCGGTGCAAACGCTGACAAGAGTTTTTCCACTTTAGTTTCAATAGCAAAATGTTTATGTTCATAACATTGAAAATATCTTCGCCTTTGGTCGTAGTTGGTAAGTCTTTGCAAAAAAGAATTCGTTGACACATTTTTCATCCTTTATGAACCGAATAAAAACTAGCAGCTTGACTCTGCCGCTAATATCAGTGGATTCATCAACTTGAAGAGACCACAGCAAAGACACTTCATCGTCAGTTACGTCTAAGTGTTCACAGATTTGATCTTGTAAATCTGACGATAAGTTTTCAATTCTTTTTCGACAGCATCGGGTCCGAGGATAGTTTCAACAACTATTGCTAAAGCTATAGTTAGAGCTGGTGCAATGACTGATCCAGCCTCTGTGTGAGCTTTCTTGCGTTTTGCTAATAACTGAGCAATCTTAAAATTTGCAATTAATTTCTTTTTCTGGCAGCTTTAGGTAACGGTAGTTCGTAAGTTTCTTAGCTTGTTTATTTTGTTGAGCCCTGATGTTTTCGAAGTATTCCTTCGGTTGCGCTTTTACAGCGGCCTCCTACATTTGAGTCATTATAATAATATTTGTATAGTGGAAAATTCCATAACCTGCATAGCTAACACCTCTTTCCGTCAATATGGAGCGACCCACTACTTTTACTGGTCTTTGCAAATGGGGATGTCATTACAACGTAAAATAAAAATTTAATAGTAGGCAGACCTGTGTAACGCTGCACGTGTGGCGTTCTGAAAAGTCCCGCGGCACACCTGCAAATCTTCGGCGGCACACGCACACAGTTTCATGTCATAATTTGCTTGATGGTATGTACTCTTGAGCTGAATCAGCTTCTGCACTAAATGGTGAGCTGATTTCAAAATCCACAATCAAGGAATATAAATATTTTTTTTTTACTTTTAAACCATTTCACTTGAAATAGTTTCACCTTTCAGAAAAGGGAAATGACAAAACCTGTTTCCACTTTCTTACCTGAAGAAATATGAAAGCTTTGTTTGAAAAGATTTAACATGCACATACATTTCATGTGCAAACAACCCATTTTAGAAGGCCTAACTTTAAGGATAGAGTCTGTCTTTGACTCTTCAATAGAAATATTAGTAACAAAGTCACAGTCAGTATCGTTTAAGGAATAAAGCAATTTTTTCCTTGAGATAACATATTCTTTTCAGTACATTGTCCATGCTAAGCCATGTGGTACAGAACATCGGAATGTATTGTTTCCCAATCTTAAAGTACTTCTCAGAACTGACTGTGGTTTAGAACTTAGCTCTGATAAGTTAGATCACTGTGATAATTTGATTAATAATATGTTTAATATTCAATGAATCTTCGCGCAAACTATCTCGTTTAGAGTTTATGGTTGAAATATTGTTTTAATTGTTCTTTAATTTATTTTTAAAAAATGTTTTTCTCACTGAAATCACTGGCTCCATCTGTTGTTACACTCGCCTTCTTACTCCAAGCCAACCCAAAACTTTCAACACAGTTCTTCATAGCATTGAATAAGTACCAGCATGAGTTTGTGTCTTTGACTGAATGTTTCGAAATATAACCAATAAGAATAATCTTATCCGGCCCGCGGACACCAAGAGAAATCAGGTATTCCGACAGATTATACATAAAAAAATGCGAAGGTTTTAAAAAAAAATAATTTTAAATATCTAAAGTAACTATTGACTTCTGATTCTTATCACTCTTGAGTAAGAGGCAAGAAACATTGTCTCTACACGTCATTCTAAAAAGTTTAAATACCTTCGCATTTCTATATGTATAATCTGTGGGAATACCTGATTTCTCTAGGTGTCCGCGGGCCGCATTAAACATTCCTGCGGGACGTATGTTGCCCGCGGGTCGTAATTTGCCCACACCTGCTCTAAAGCAAACTACAATCATGACATTCTACGAACCCACAAACATAAAAAGGTGCTGCGTTTGTTTAAAACATCCAGAGATTTTTTTTAGATTAAACACTCTCCCACTACAATAGTTTTGACGATAAAACTTCCGTTTTCAATATATAATCTAAAGCAAACTACAGTCACCAAATGCCACTAGCGTAGCCAAGTGAGGTTACAAATCTTTACAAGTCGCTGGACTCCATTAATAAAGTGCAGCGAATACCAGATTTCATTTGTGAACTAGCCTTACTTAATAGCAGGATAATGCAACGGAGATACCTCAGAATATGAATTGTTTATGTTTTAAATACTAGAAATAGTGCTCCGCCCTGGACCCTACTGAGGGAGCTCACAGCTCACAGATCTCAGGCTAAGTGCTTAAACTTGACTTGGATTGGCTACCTATGAAGGGGGCTCGAGGTTCGACACCCGACTCGGGCAGAGTTGTGTTTAGTGAGCACCTAAAGATACCCCTTCCACTCACTGGTCCACAACTGAGATTTAACCAACACCTGAAAGCATGAAAGTAGCGCTATATAAAAGCCATAATTTAATTGTAATTTAATTTTTAGTTTTCTTCTTTTGATGCGTTCTTATCATAAATTTGGATGATTCAGGTTTACCAAACCGAATCTGAGATGTCCTTATCAGACAGCTTTATATACATTTTTAAAAGCCAGTATATCTTTCAGGCCTCTGATGAACGTGCGACGCTTTAAAGTACTCAACCAGCTTTCTTTAGGGCTAATCAAAGAAGGAATGTTTTGCTAGATCAGATTACGTTGTGTCCTGCTAAGAAGCAAATAAAAAATTATTTCATTTATTTAGCTGAAAAATAAGATAACAAATTATTTACGTCAAACCGCACATTATGGAATAATCCTGCATGTGCCTTGGATCAGTTTTATGCCGGGTTCAATTATTGTCAAATAGATAATATGTAACTGTAAGAGAACTTTTTTTTCAAATAAATGTGTTTTATATTAGAAAGAACGGGTTTCATGTTAAACAATAAAGTATTAAATACAATATAAATTCGTTAAATTTTTACAACTTGTTCGAAACACTTGCTTTTAGTTATTACCTCTTTAAAAAGCTAGTCAATTTTATTTTAGGAGTGAGTAAATTTTGTTTGAAACAAAAGCGTTTAAATATTACCAATTTTCATCCTATTGAAAAGCTAATTTCAGCACTACCACAAATCTTTGAGTTTGCTAGCTTTAACATTCAGATGGGTAAACATATAAATTTACTATTTATTTAATTTAAAACCTAGATATATAATTTGTAAAATAATGTTTCAATTTCGTAGATAAGATTTTTATAAACAGATCATTATTTTGTTTTATTGTTAAAAAAAATTCTAGTCATTTCTTATAATGTGTAATACTTGATTATTTATTGGGGAGGGGGGAGGTTGGCTGTGCTTAAATGAGAACCCGATTTTCTATTTTAAAAATGTTACAGTTATTTAAAAAAGTAAGAATAAACATTTAAATTATATAAAAATGATAAATCAACGTTTCTTATTCATATATATATATATACTACATACACACACACACACACACACACATATATATATAATGTGAAAAAGTAAATAATATAACGATTAGTCAAGGGTTATTAGAAAGAGGATTTTTGTATCATATTTTTTTTTAATATTATTATTATTTAATGTTAGCTAACTCTTTGTAACACTATTAATATGATTTAAATACAATTGTACCAGCACTTCTCGGCTATTAAATAGAGACGTTATAGAAATCGATTGACGATGTGCCAGCGTTTGTCTAAAGCCATCAAAAAATGTTGCTTTCTACCAATCTTATATTCACTTACTATGTATGTCTGGCATAACGTTTGTACACGTTATTTCTCCCTCACCCAATATCAGAACAACTTGAAATTTTTACAATTATTTCTTGTACCTGACAAAACAAGATACAATAAAAGAAAGCTAATTAGTTAATTAGCTATTGGTAGTTAATTTTTTGTTTGGTATCGATAAATATATTGTACTTGAAAGATGTGGTGGCATAAGCTAAATTAGTCCTGTTATTACTTTGTATAGAGGATTGGTCGTCGCTTAACTTACTTTAGATAACCTTAAACCTATTTTCATAAGCACTTTGCTGGCACAGTTGTTAATGTGTTGATTTGAGTCCTAGAGTTCAAATTCAATTCATACAACAAGCCTCATTTATCTCCCCCCCCCCTTTTTTTATTATTCCAGCTGCTCCAGACAAGTGATATATTTTTTGTTATCTTATAAATTGAAGAAGTTGCTTTAGAAAAGAAGTTAAATAACGTCTTATGCATCTCAAGTGTCAATCTTGTCATGCGAGTCAATCAGTGACTTAAACTCTGCTAAGTCGTTTGTTTTCCTGGCTGATTTAGGCAACCCATTCTATACTATTTTCAAATGAAACTTGGAAAGAACGACCACTTGTACAAATTTGTCCAATCATATGGCATAAGAAATGCGCCTCTATCTCGATGTCTTTTTGAGTATTTCTTTAGGTTTTGTTTCTTTTTTTCCTGTGTTTTATGTATTATTGCTACTTTACGTTTCAGTTTTCTGTATTGAAGTGTCCTAAAGTTTCTAAATTTAGTGATTTTATTAATGGTGTTACTCCAAACAAATGTGAACGTTCGTTTTGATATAAATCTCACTGCTCTACGGTCTGAAATATCTTTTCAATATTATATTTTAATTTTACTTCTAGGTTAATACAAAAAAGAATTCATCCTTATTGACTGAAACTTTATGGTGAAGTACAATGAACAGTTCCAGGACTATTGATATTACTTTCAATCTGACACAGATAGTTTCACCCGCTAGTTCTGATGTTAGTGATGACGTTTATGTGGTAATTCTTTTTGTCACCAATGTTGTTATAGCAAATATTCTTTCTCTATTGGGAATATTAGGAAGCATACTTAATATAATCATTTTATCTTATCATAAATTGCAGGACACAACGAATATAGTTCTGTTATTCATTTCTATTTGCGACTTAATTTTTTCTATTACACAAATATCATTTATTTTGTCTGAGTCTGCATTTTTTATACACTGGTATATTTTACAATGGGTTTTTATAACAGAAAACCTAATTTTTAAAAGATTTAATTTTTTGGCAGTTATTGCTAGTATCCATTTAGTGACTTTAGTTTCTATTGAAAGAATGGTTGCTATATGTTTTCCATTTCATGTTTCCAGAGTTTTTACTTTATTTCGAATGAAATGTATTATTGTTGGAATAGTTTTTTGTAACATTATTTTACAAACTCCTTCTTTTTTCAGTTATGAGATGTATTATATGCAATACAAAAACGTAACAACACCAGTTTTAAGATATGGAGATTTATATTATCGAAACTTTGACTTTTTAGATAAATATTCCTTTATAACATCAATTTTATTATTAACTTTACTACCATTCTGTGTTATTTTTATATGTACCAGTCTAACAATATTTCATATTTCTATGACATCAAAATATCATCGAAAGAAGCTCTCGCTAAACGTAAAAAAGAAATGAAATCGGTGAAACTAGTTTTAATTATTTGTTTTTTCATTTTGTTTCTTGTTTTAATTCCTATATTTGTTCAATAAATACTCTTTAAATTTGCTTTAGTTCAGATATCTAAAAGACAATTTAAGATACTGTTCTGGATTGTAAATCTACTTGTTCAGATAAATTCTTCTTTTAATTTTGTTATTTACGTTACAAGTAGTCCCAAATTTAAAAAAACTTTGATGAACTTTTTTTTTCATAAAAAAAGATCCTAAGGCTTAGAATTAAAAAAAAAACAAAAAAAATTATTAAAATTACTTTCTGTCACAATTATTTAATTGCTGAGATATTTTTTTAAATCATTTTATTGATTTTTGTTCCAAGAATAAAAATAGTGAAAAAAAATCTTTGACAGTGGATATATAGTGTTGGAGCTCGTAAGCCCACTGGGACAATGCTAGTTTGACCGTTATACTATTTCAAAGTATAAAAAAAGACTGTAATTCATTTTAGAATTGTGGATCGAATATTACCTATAATTAATTTACCTCTTTTATTCCACTCCAGCTTGTTTTTATCCACACGTAGCTCAATTTGGCTCGACTTGCTTCATAGGAATCTCACGCTCTAGTGTAAACGTTCGTTCGTTAAGCGCAATTTCATGCTTTTAGATTTTTAAATGCACTATGATTCTATCACTTATCTGGATCAGTTGGGAACGGGAAAAAGAGGATATCTTGGTGAATGTAAAGAATGTTATAGTGATCACTTTTAAAATTGGTTAAAAAACAGTTGTACTACTTGAATTTGAACTTTTAATAATGATGTTCAGGCATAATGTATAGAATACAAAATACAGACAATGTTCATTATGGCTATTACTTTTATGTTATACATTACTATTTCTTGGATTGTATTTGTCAGTCAACTATATTCACATCATTGTTAATATGTTGTTTCAAATTTATTAAATTAAGTAAAATGTGTTACCATAACACTAGTTAAAAAAATCTTTTGAATTGTTATAAAAAATGGATTACAAAAATCTCTTATATGCTTTGTATTAAAGTACTTCTAGTTCTTTTTCTGTTCTTTGGGTATGCAAATAAGGGAGGGAAATAATAGATATCTGGTGAAATTGTTAATCCATAAATTATGTACATTTTAAGTATGCGTCGCATCATATTTGCCCTGGTAATTTTTTTAATTTTTTTTTGTATGCAACCATATGAATTTGAAAAAATGATTCAGTAATAAACTTAATAAAAACTTTTTTTAAATATGCGAACATACGAAATTTAGGTGCAAAAATTGAATGTAATTAAACGTTCTGCTTAAACACAATAATGAGGGCTGAAAAAAATATTTGTAGTTTAACGATATGTCATCATTGAAATATGTTGTTTAATTTTAGTTGTTTTTTTTTAAAACATATATGAGATTTCGTCCTATATTTAATAAACTCATATGAAATTTATTGTTTAATTTGTATCTATTTCTTTAAAAATAACTAATATTTTTATCAGACTTATAAAAATACATATATATTTGTGGTTATAGCAATGACTTAATTGAAATTATAACCACTAATGAAGTCCCTGTATACTGTCCATACCGGCGTTCACAAGGACATCGCTGTTTCTAGTGCGGTCTTGCCACCGTATGTTCATGATGGAGCGCAAGCATCTCAAGCAGTTTCACGTGGGACAAAGAGGCCAGATCAGACACAATGGTGTCCTTTCTGATCACTTCCCAATAGAAAATGGCGTGAAGCAGGGCTGTGTACTTGCTCCTACTCTATTCGCTATCTTCTTTGGCGTTATAGTGGGTCAAATGAGGCAGCGATTGAACGAAGGCATCTACATCCAGTTTCATTCCGGTTTCATTCTAACGGCAATGTGTTCAATCTTCGACGTCTACTATCCCATACAAAAACAAAGGAGATGGTCATAACGGAGCTTCTCTATGCCGATGATTGCGCCCTGCTAACTCACAATAAACATGACCTTCAGAACGCGGTAAACGAATTTGAATATGCTGTCGCCTCTTTCGGACTGACTATAAACCTCGGGAAAAAAGAGGTCATGTTCCAGAAGTCACCCAATAAAACATACTCAGCCCCAAGGATCACTGTAAACGGACAGCCCCTTAATGTGGTAGACCACTTCACATATGTAGGTAGTATAGTGTCAAATGACGCCTCTCTATCAAGGAAAGTTGATAACCGTCTGGCCAGGGCCAGTAGCGCTTTTGGACGCCTTCAGGCGAGAGTTTTGCGGAACAGATCGCTCCGTCTGCCTATAAAAATTAGCGTCTACCAGGCGGTGGTTCTCTCAACCCTTCTGTATGACTCTGAGACATGGGCACTATACAGGAAACATCTAAGACTTCTTGAGCACATTCATGATATATTTATAATAAATAGTTATTTATGTTAGCAGTTCAAGCTTCGTAAAAAGCCATCCGACAGTATTTCTTTCCGAGTAATTTTATTTTTGGTCAAATAAAGAAATTAAATATAATAATAATATTCCTGAATATTTATACATTTAAGTTTTCCATTAAAGTAAGGTAAATCGATTTACCCTAACCTTATATTTGCATTAGGGTACAGAAGTGTGTTGTGGTAGTTTATAATTGCCAAAACATTTACCATCATCAACTCTATTTTATACGCACGGGAACGGGGTGAAAAGGTATGCTTCTATAAAGTTTTATGTTGGTTTAAGGTAGAGAAGTGGGTGGTGTTAGATTAGAATTGCAAAATATTTATCTTAGATTTTAATCTATTGACAGACATGGCTAGACAGACTTATTATTTACCTAATTGGCTGATTTTGTTGACTGTGTTATCCATTGTAATAAATCCAAATAAGAAAATAACAAAATAGTTCCAACACTCTATGAAAAAATATAATAAAAGAAATAGCATGTAACAAGAACTAACACAAACATTGTATGTATAATCCAGATATCCAGAATTATATCCAACACACCCGTTAACATCTTGACATTTACTGGTTTTGTACCCAATTGAGAAAATTAAAATCCTGTATTAAACAGTAAGTATCCAGAGAGAACTGCAAACAGTGAATGAATCATAGCTTTGGATGTTACTTCTATACTCATTTGGAAAACAATCTGTGACCTAAGGTCATTGCAAGGTTGCTTTTTTTTTAGGTTATGTTTTATCACCGTCTTTGTAGGGGACTCCGGGAGGACTTATTGAGTAGTTCAGTAGGGAGGACTTATTGATTAGTTCAGTAGGGAGGACTTATTGAGTAGTTCAGTAGGGAGGACTTATTGAGTAGTTCAGTAGGGAGGACTTATTGAGTAGTTCAGTAGGGAGGACTTATTGAGTAGTTTAGTAGGGAGGACTTATTGAGTAGTTCAGTAGGGAGGACTTATTGAGTAGTTCAGTAGGGAGGACTTATTGAGTAGTTCAGTAGGGAGGACTTATTGAGTAGTTCAGTAGGGAGGACTTATGAGTAGTTCAGTAGGGAGGAGATTTTACATTTGTTACAAATGATATTTCTGTTCGTCAATCTATGTCAGGAGTATTTGTTCATCATTAAGAGTCTTCAATTATTTTCGATTGTTTAGTTTCACTCGCTACTTGAAGACTGCAACATACTTCTTTGCTATTGTTGAAGATACCTGGATAATGAGCAGTATGTTGTTGTACATTTAAGTTTACAATACCATGTGTATGTATTTTTGTTCGCTCCATAAAGATACATGTTTTCTTTATTTCCTACTTTGCCTAGGCACAGTAAACAATGATCTGAACTGCTTTGGGAAAGTGTAAAATGTGGATTTTAAATTATTGTATTAATAGCATAAGTTTAATTGCATAATATTTCCATTTTAGACTAATCCAAATAACCTTGTAGTGTTCTTAAAAGTGTTGAGTTAGTTTTAATTACAATTGTCTAAATGTGTCTGACCTCTATGGCAACATTTATGCACTATGCAAGAGAGCATGGTTTCTGTCCAGGGCTTTTGCAAGAGAGGATTTGAGCCTTTCAAGCCCTCACTCAAATGGAGTTTGATGATGATGATGATGAAATATGTTTGACGTTCCACAGCTTTAGTATTCTTACTTAATGTTTGATACAGAAGAACGATTATATTATTTGGTATGAAAGTTGGGAGAAGAAAAGAAAATATAGTTGATCAATGTGAATACGACTGCTAAAAAGAAGCCACTTCACTTAACTTTCAATACATACGTTTAAAAAGCACTTTTATTGTTATTGTACTTGCAGTAAGATTTCCATAACAACAAAATACTGATATTTGATTATAAAAGAATAGTTTAATAATCTAACTACCATATATTTGCTGCTCATTAAACAGTATTGATGACGGTCTGTAAAATAAATGTGTACTACAATTAACAAGACAAATGTTAATGACGTAAGACATAGAAGGAACTCCGTGTATTATGTACACACCTATAGTACAAACACTAATAATATATTGTATTTTTCTTGAATGACAAACTGATGTGAATTTATATTGTGGATCTCTACTGGAGTTGTGATCTGCATGTCGGGATTCTCACTTTGCACTGCTGTTACCGGCTGTTCTTTGTACTGTTCTATCTTTTTGTGTCTAGGCAGAGTCTTCTCAGGAGAAAGAATGGATAAGTTGTTTTTTTTTCACTGCTAACAACATATATATTGTACTCTGAGTAATTGTTAAAATTTTGCCGTTGTAACTTTAATTGTGTGGAAATTCAGAGGATGGAGACATAGTTGTCGATAAATTCCCAGTTTATAGCTGATGGGAAGGCGTTGGGTTTTACAGGTGCAGAATTACAGAGGTATGTGAAGGAACAAAAGGAACAAGGCAAGGTTGAAATAGAGGAAAAGCTGTAGAAGGAACAACAGAACGACTAAAACAGCAAGGGAGGAAACAGTTACGGGTAATAAGTCCAACTTGATTGGCGAATTGTATGGACGCCACGGGTTGTCTCCGACGGTGAGAGAGCTCTTCGCGCCTCATTGATCAGCTACCGCCCCCATCAACCTGCGCAGCCCGCAGTTAGTTAGGTGCTGATCCGCCACAGCCTGCCTGCTCTAATGGGTGTTTAATTTAAGGCGATGCATTCTCATTCTCTTTGCCGCTCCAGAATTTGATAGACTAGCCACATCATATTCTACCTCGTAAAATACTGCGTAATGGTCTATAAAAGGTTGTCGGTTGTTGGCTTGAAGCATCTACTAAGCATTGTCATGATAAAAAGATTAATAAAAGTCACCCTAATTGTTTTGTATGCCCCTATCCAATGTTTGCTTCAGGAGGACGAAGACGAGTTTTATGAACACCTCAAGAAAGCAATATCAAACATTCCTCAAAAAGAGCACCTAATCTTTCTAGGAGACTTCAACGTCAGAGTAGGATTAGACCATACTATCTGCCTCGGTCTTTTTTTTTTTGAATCGGGAAGAAGAATGAGATTGGCAAAAGATGTTTTGAATCTTTTTTTTCTTCAAAATAGTTAGTAGCTCGTATTGTAGCACATAAACTTTGCACTTTGAAAAATATCATGAAATCGCATTTTCAAAAGCATTTTAGCTTTGAGATCTAAATATGAAGGAAGGATGGTATATTATTATAGTTCGTGCATCTTGGTTAGATGATGACCACTTTGTCATCCAGGGGGCTGATGGCTTTGCACTGGGGTTTTATGCCTCCTCGTGTGGTTAGTGAGACCTATTTGAGCCCGGAATGTTCGGCTGCACACTGGGCAGGTTATTCCAGCTGGAGCTAGTGTCGTGGGCCTTGCTTTTCTTCTCTGGCGTTTTTCTTCTGCCAGCGTTGTTCTCTTTTCCTCAGCAATTTGTGCACCAGTTTTCAAAGCGCAAAGCCTTGATGCTCTATCATGTGCTTCTGCCTCCCAGGTGACGGATTTATGCTGAACACTTTCAGAGAAACTTTCAGAGAAAAGCGTTTTCTTTGTACGCCGTGTGAGCGCTTTCTTTGCATGTTTTCCGTACACTCTCAAAGTTTCTGAGACATAGAGCAATGTAGGGAGGATGACGGCTCGATAAATCCCTAGCTTTGTATTTGTATTTGTCACTGACAATGATCTGCAGATCATTTTTCAGAGCAGGCATTTAGGGCACAGTCCCTGATTACTGCTGAATTGAATTTTGATTTTGCTTTGAGACGCCTTTTGTTGAATAGGTCACCATTTAATCTGTATGATATATTTATTCCGATTTTGTTTCTGTCAGTGAATACATCTGTTAGCATAGCAGAGAGCATGATACTGAACAGTGTAGGTGCTGGGACACAACCTTGTTTTACCCCGTTTGATACTTCTTATTGGACACGAGCCTTCATGCCATCATGAAATTATTCACCATGGTTATGAATTTTCGTGGACAGCCATACTTTGACATAATCATCCAGAGTCCTTCTCTGCTAACAGTGTCAAATGCCTTTGTTAGGTCGACATATATTGAGAAGAGGTCAGCATTTTGTTCTTGGCATTTTTCCTAGAGCTGCCTTGCCACAAAGATCATGTCAATGGTTCCACTTTCTTTTCTGAAGCCGCACTGGCTTCCTGGCAGTAGACCATGTTCTATATGTTGCATGAGCCGATTTAGTTTGATGCATGCAAGGATTGCCCAGCAATACACAGAAGAGATATTCTTCTGTGGTTGTCGCAGATTTGGCGGTTTCCTTTTCACTTGTATAAATGGACAATTGTGGCATCTCTAAAGTCTATTATGGTATTTGACTCTTGTTCTCATATAATTGAGAACAGCTCATGAAGTCTTTCAATCAGGGCTAATCCACCTTTTTTGTAGACCTGAGCGGGAATGGAGTCAGCTCCTGGGATACGCCAATCGTACGCGAGAGAAATAAAACAACAATAAATGCATTGTTAGCTTTCATTTCAAGAATTTGTTGAGTTAGATGTAGATACAGTATGATTGCGTATTTTTCTAAATTAGTTTTTTGTTTTTCTTTTTCATTTAGGGCCACCCTATTAATTTCGCCAAGGGCCTCCTTTTAGGCTTCACCTAAGGCCTCCAATAAAATAAAGCCAACTCTGGCTGTTAGCAGTGATTTAGCTCCTGTTAACAGCACTGCAACAATCCAGACTGCAGAGCTTTGTTAACAGTTTTCCCCAAAAGTCAAGGCTTGTGGCACATCTTCTTGTCAAAGTCAAACAGTATACTGCTAAAAATAAATATAAAAGTCTACTACAATTATTTTATTTCCTATTTCTTACATTTGGTCTATACTATAAATAAAGTTCTATTTAGTATTGTTCACAAATACGTGATTCAAGTTTTTTTAAGTTTTATTAGTTTAGATATATCGTTTGAGTTGTCTACCCTCAAATTGTCAAGTCAACGACAGGTAACAACGCAGTGTCAACATCAATGTTACCATAAGAGATTGCAGTGAGAGTAAAGAAACACGCTGGTGTCTGACTGTACAAGTTTGTCGGTGTGGTATCTTCTCAATCCTACATACTCAGGACATTTTATATGTACAGCTTGGTAGTTTTCTTCAACCATTGCTCAACCGCATATTAATGTAGGCCTACACGAACCGCCCAGTGATAACTGACCTAGGCCTGTGCCTTCTAGCAACAACATAAAAATGAAGACTTGCACAACAGGGAGACGTGGTGAGATGTGGTGAGACAAGGAATGTATTTGCATTTAATCCTTATTTAATGTATAAAGTTGGCTTGAAAAACTTGAGAAGGCTTGAGCCTTAAGTTGAATTTAGGTTATTCCCCATTTTTTAAAATTTAATTTCATAAGTGCTTTTTATTGTTAATCTAGATCTTATACAAATTTAATGCCATGACTGATCCACACAAGTTCGCTTAATAAAAGCTTTTTTATTTTATGTTCTTGTTAACTTTGCGATAAATTATAAAGTTTTGCTTACCCCCCCCCCCCCCCCAATAGAGACATGTAAATGGTATAGGACTATCAATGGTATCTGTGTATATATTCCTATCCAAATTTCTACCTATTTATGTCAAGTATATTTATTGTGATTTCTTTGATCTATACTAACGTACACAAATACTTCTTTATAAATGGTCAACATCAAATGTCCTGAAAAGGGTTCGGAGGACAAAGGGTATAAGTGACCAGAGGATGATATGGCCGGGGATATTTTGACCGGACACCGGATTATTTTTACTAGACAACACATACTTACATTTGCGGTCCATCGGGTATAGTTGTAATACACACACATACACACAATACACACATTTGGACGTGAATTACTGATGATTATTATGAACACATTATTAGAGCTGCGCTTAGCCCTCCCCTATTTGAAACGCAACTTTTTACAATTTAGTAAACTGTATTGCGAGCCCTGTGGAATTTTGGCTCGCAAAGACTGTATTGTTCAAAAATTAGCAAATACAAATTTTTACTTAACAAAAAAACAATAATAATCTAAGTGAAAGGATTTCTAATTACTGCCATTTATTTGAAAATGCCAGGGTTTTGCTCCCTTTGTGCCGTAAAAAATAAGTTCTACTGATTGATTAACTAATTGGTTAATTTTGGATTGATTTATATATATCATAGAATATAAATAGTTTTCCAAAATTTAAACTTAATTCAACTTGATCAATCATTAAGTAACAAATATTCCTCTTTATTTCGATATCAAATAAATTATTTATCACCTATAATTCATTAACTAATTGGTTAATCATAGTTTTTTATTTAATTTATATCATGTCATGTACAATGAATAATCAAGTTTCAACTTTATCCGAGAATGTGAAATGGGAGAAGAAATATGAATAAACTTTTTACCAGACGAACAGACAGATAGACAGACAGAATGAGCTAATGTAAACTTTGTAAACAGAAGAAGAGGTTTACAGAGAAAGCGATGGAGAGACAGCATTACAGAATGTCATTGAAAGAGACCCTATCCACATTAAAGAATGCCTATGAAAGAGATCCTATCCACATTAAAGAATGTCATTGAAAGAGATCATATCCAATTCAGAAGACAAAGAGGGATGGGGGATAGATCTTGTGTTTTGCCTCAACGGTCCAACAGACTAAAGACAGGTGAAAAATAAAGAAACTGAATTTCATCAATTTCAACTCTACACTTTTGACACGGTCATTATACAGTCGAATAAACAAGTCGGAAAAATGTGTGGTTGTTGTTCTGATAGTTGAACGAAAAAATAGATTTAACAGTGTATCGGTCAGAGTAATCATAAACAGTAGCGTAGCAAGGTAGCGTTCAATACATATTATACTATTTATTACATTTATTGTATGCAGTGGCATTGGTCCACGGTTCAGGGCACTACTCCAGTATGCTGAGTGTGATTGAACTTCACAATTTAGACATACTGTTAAATAATTGAGAATATATTTCAAAGAGCACAACACAGCAGAACGAGGCAGATAATAGATAAAGTACACATGTTCCTCAGAAAGAAGTCAAAACAAGATTCTCCAATTTCGGTTTATTTGAAAGTCACTGTTTCTTTGGTTAGCCCGAAAACTTCCTTGGATTCACGTGTAACGTAAAGGGTACCGTAGACAGTTGAAATAATTATGTATTGTTGGTCATAAGTACAGAAACCTGTATGAAACCGGTATAAATTGTCCTAACGGGCTCACGACAACAACAACAACATAACGTCCTGACTATATTATATTAACTTGTTTGTTCTATTTAACGTTATATATTAAATGATACTAGTCTACCCACGTCGTAGCATACTCTAGTTCGACTTGCAGTAATAAAAAGTGATCTTTCCATGACTTCTTGGTCATAATACTTAAGTCCGGCCCTGCTATTTAGTGACGAGTGAAAACTACTTGTTCTCCGTCCTCCCCTTTTTTTTTTCGTCGTTAAATATACGTGGCGTAACTCTAGTCTGACTTGCAGAATTTAAAGAGTGATCTTTTTTTTTACTTCTTCTTGTCCAAACTTTTGAATCATGACGAGAATTATATATATATTTAGATTTAACATTTAAACCTCATTGTCACAGTTTTTTTTTCACTTTGCCTTCATTGCTTAGGTTTTGATACCTTGTACTTTTGGCTCAATTAAACTCGTTCTTTATAGTATCCTTTTTTAACGTTTATATATATATAAATAAGGCTTGTCTTCGAGTCCGAAGATTAGTGAGGATTGCAGTATTTCCCGTGGATGGCAGCCCTAGCTGTGGCCTACATATTTTGCCATAATTGTAGCAAGCATAACCATAGTCCGCACGTGGTCGATTTAGTTTTTGCTTTTCGCCGTCTGCGTCTGTCCTCGGCAGCAGATTCTGTTATGGTCACAAAGGTATATCCCGCGGCTTTTGTGAGTGACCTCCAGCTGTCTCGTTCTAAGGTCGCATGCAACCACGTGCTCTTTTCTATGTCAGCCAAGGAAAGTTGACGCCTTAGCTAGTCTTTGAAGCGTTTCCGTGTGGCGCCTCTGTTACGTCATATATATATATATATATATATATATATATGTTTATGTATATATTGATATATGTATATATATATATATATATATTAACATAAATATTTATATATGTATATACACACACACACATACGTACATAGGCATACACACATCTATAATGTTTCTTTTATTTTTTACCTTCATATGACAATTTTTTATTTCCCTCTTGGAGATTTGGAACACTGTTTCCTCATTATCAAGGTTTCAATCGTGTCTGCTAGGATCAGTATCTAGGGAGTTTTTTCTTTGCGACAATTTTTCTGTGATTATTATTTATTCACAGTGGTCTATTACAGTCGTGCAGAGGGGTTATGATATTCTTGGAAAAAACGTTTTTCTTAATAGTATCAAACTTTCAATAGTATATTTGTATGTTGACAACACAAGCATTTAGAATAGGAACAATAATGGTGGAGAATAATTGTTGCAACATTCGTCAAGCAATATCATATGTTCAATATTTCAACAAACTTTTGTATGAAGATTCACTTTTAAAAGTTAACATGTATGTATATATATGTGGATACATACATATTAACTTTTAAAAGTGAATCTTTATACACAAGTTTGTTGAAATAGCATGAGGTTATAATTGATGTTCAATATTCGAACAACAGTAGGAAACAAAATTTAAATAAAATTGTAAAAGTTTCCCTTTGTTCTTATTTTGTTTTTTCTTTGTTTTGTTGTCTTGGGTCTCACGTGTTCACATTTTGATTTCTAATTTTGCTCTAAATCTTTTCACTTGCTGGCCTAATGCTCCATTTCAATTTGGTTTCCTGTTGAATCAAAAATATCTTTCATTTATTCCTTCCTACCTTGCTCCTTCTTGTAGATCAAATCGCTTGTTTTTATCTCTTCACAGTCACAAGGTCTTGCCCTGGTAGTTGTGTATTATCTCTAAATTGTTTTGACCTTGGTGATTTTCAACGATCACAACTGTATATCTTCTCATTTCCCACTAAGTTGCCGGACCTCGGGTCACAGATAGGGTTGAATAATGCTGTGCGTTATACAAAAACTAGAAATCTAATCTATAAACTTTAGTTTTAGTTGGCATAGTTTTGGATTACGGAAACTACACTGGGAATTATCACTATTAAAACCATTTAAATTTGGTTATTGATGTACATTTGGTTTATTGGTAGATCCCTGTTAATACATTATATACCAAAGCACATTTATTTCCTTATATAGGTGAGTTTGGTTTAAAGCAGTCATTTTTAGTCCATGTTAATAACTTAACACTAGAAAAGAACACGTATCTCCTAAATTCACTAACAGTGCATATTGAATGTAAATATCAAAATATAAATATAAAGAAATATTACCCAAAGTCAGTGTACACTTTAGGTAGGCACACACTTTATTTTATTTTACTAATACTATTAAATACAGACACATGATTAATAAAAATCGTTATATATAATTGTTTTATTTGCAATGATTAGCAGTAGGTAGCTAATTAGATGTGACTTTTAAATTGTGTTTAAGTACAAAATAAACTAAGTAATTTGTGAGCCAACCTATAGTACAAAGACTGTTCACAATGATAAATAATACATTCATGAGGTCTTAAACAATGAAACTGATTCATAGACTGCTATTTGTTTTGTACAATGGAATCCTTGTTGTAAGTCAACTAGAGAAGGTAATGATTTGGTTGTTCAAGTCTCTGTACGTGTTAACATGAAACTGAAACTTTACTAAAGAAGTTTTGTGTTCGACACAATTGTCTTGAAACACTGGACATAGAAGACTTACAACCGATGAAGTAATTAGGACAAAGAAGTCTTGCATATAACAGCATCTGGTCTTTAGTACTGTTAACAAAGAAACTCTGCATGTCTAATACTAATAATGATGACAATGTCGTCAAAGAAAGCGTTTCTATTGACCGACATTTTTATTTGTTTATTTTTTGATCGTTGTAAGGTATTTGATTTTAAAATGATAAAAAGTTTATATATAGACTATGGATGTACTGTCAATACATAAACACATACGTATATTATGTTATCTGTATTAATACCACCAAGAACATTAATAAAAACACTAAATGAAATACAACTTATTAAGTGCTTTTTTCACTATGCCGGAAAGTTTGGAAGAAACTAATCACTATACTTATGTTTAAATTGGTTTTATTGTGTTATTAGCAATACTTTCTTTTAAATGAAATATCGTTATAAGTGAGAAAAGTGGGAGGGGGTCCATGACAAATTAAACAATATGTTACCTGCGAACAAAGCAACTGCGAAGCCTGTGGGTAGTGCTAGTGTACAATATGGATCAATGTCATGTATTAGAGTACTTTTGTTATGTGCTGGTGAGCGTAAATGATTATCTGTTAGTAAAAAATCTGTGAACATAAAGGTCTTGTGAATAGTTTCTTCTCCTCGAGTGTCATCTATGAGTATGTGTATTATAGATGTATGTAAGCTATTCCGATCTCTGTGGAAAGGCGATATACAACATTATTGTAAAATATATTATGTTATCATTAACTTATCTCTAAGACTATATTAAGAAGACAATGTACGAACACTAACTACAGCAAAACAAGAACTTTAATATCCTCAAAAAACATTTGTTTATTAACACACTCAATAAAGTTAAAACAACTAGAAACACAAGTACATCTATCCTGGACTGGAAACAAAGACCACATTAACAAAATAAATTCTTAGAAAGGAAAACTAAACCATTCAGTTCACGTCATGTACAGACTCTTTTCATTCATACCCCGTAAATACTTAAACAAAGGGATACAATATCATTCCAAAATTACTACAAAAATATAATACAGTCTCGCCATAACTATCAAAGACAGGTTCAATATAAACATGTATAAAAACTGTAGTTGGTTTTATTTATTTTTATTTATATATATATATATATATATATTAAATATAAATTCAGATGACTGTGCAGTTAGTTGGCGACTTTCCCCATATCTGATGCAGACAAAGCAGCTAGTTCACTTCTAGTTCGCCTTGTGTGCCTGTCTTAAACACAGATTTGTCTTTGGGTCTAAAATTGGTGTCTCGCAGTATTTGAGAGAGCTGCCAACTACTTTCCATTATGCTAGTGAGGCCGGCATGGCTCATGAGTTGATCTTTACAACGCTAAGAGAGGCACCTATGTTACGCCGTTCGCCAAAAAAGATCGCCTTTGTCATGCGGTCGACTCCCATCCAACAGCAGAACAAAGTTATTTGTAATGTAGACGTGCCACGGTGCCAGTGTGTTATGGAGTGAAGACACCTTTGACGAAAAGCAATCTAGGAGCCATATTGCCTTAGACAGAGCATCCACATCTCATAGCCATACAAGTCTTAGTGTGTCGTGAGAACCGCTGATTGAGAAACATTAATTTTTGCTTCTAGTTGAAGAGACCTATACCGCCATACTCTCAGTTAAAGACTGTTAGGCTTAGTCAGACGATTGTCGACCTGACAAAACATAAATAAAATAAAAATAACTAATTAGTTAATTAATTATTGGTAATACAGTATCGCTATCGAACAAGGGAAAGGAATTGTATTTGACTGATGTGGTGGTATAGGTTGAATTAGTTCCCTTTATACTTTGCTTTAAAGTTTGAGGCCAATAATATATAACTATAAAACCTTCTATTTTCCATTATCTCTTATCTAGTAGACTAGTTATTAGTATAGATTTAGGAGGCTACAGCCATGTAATTTGACTTTGTTTTCTACGAATGTATTTAAAAAGCAATAACGATCATATTTACCCAGACACCTCCTTCTTTCTCCCCCACCCACTTTCCCAACTGGTCTAGACAAGTGATAGGATCATAGCGTATTATCATTACCGGTACATGACACTGGTGGATCCAGGGGAGGGGCGGTAGGGGCGATCGCCCCCCCCCCCCCCCCACGGCTGCGATCCTCAAAGCATTAATCGAAATAATTGTGAGGTATCTTATTTTTTCAAGGAACAAATCGGTTGTATTTGCAATGTAGTAAGGGCCGATAAATTCATATTATATTTTCAAGTAAAACATTATTCAAAAGATCCTTTTTTTGAATAGGATACATAATGAGCTGTGGATGTCATGAGAATGCGGTTCTGCTTCGCCCCGATCCCCACAGGGGGAGGTTACAGCACTCCACCAGACCCTTTAGCTGTCAAGAGAAAGGCTTCAATGTGGCTGTTTTTGTCTGCTTTTTTCGCCGAAGGTTGAGAAACACTGCTTTTTTAAACATTCTAATATATATATATATATATATATATATATATATATATATATATATATATATATATATATATATATATATATATATATATATATATATATATATATATATACTGTAAGCGCGTTTATGCTTAGGGTTAGGGTTTACTGGATGTTAGGGTTAGGGTTTTGAAAAAAATCGCCCCCCCCCCCCACTCCGAAGTTCTGGATCCGCTAGTGGTACATGATGACCTATATTTCAAGGGTTTTACTTAAAGACACTCTTTACCTTATCGGTTGGGATTTTACTCGATTATCCCACATGCCAATTTTACATATCTAATTTGTGGTAAAACATCAGTGTCATTAAAGCTAAACTCGACCTTTTTGCAGCCTGACATTTCACAAGTATCTGAACTTACACTACAGTCAAGTGCTACAGCTTTGTACTAGAACTTCAAGTCACGACTCCATTCTACAACCCATTACCTCGCCAGAACCGCTGAACTGCCCTAGTTGTAGAAAACGTCTCCTGTCACCTGCTACACTGAGTTCCACCTCTACCGACGCCTTCAATGCTAGTCGTCAACCCTCTCAGCTTAGAGGCAGTCTTAGCAGCACAGGAGAGTATAGATAAGAAAAAGGGTTATCGCTGACACTCTTACTATTCGCCCAGTGCATTTTGTGACAACAATATCAATCGAGATATTTACTCTGTCTTTAGTTCATTACGTCCTAATGTAAATGTATCCCCCCCCCCCCCCGCCCCGCTCTTTCAATTCAATATATAAAACTGTGTGTTTTTATGTTTATTTTTCATTCTAATAGTTGATGATTTTTTTAATCATTAGTAATAAGATTGTATGTATATATAGGCTAATACCAATGTGTAGTTTTCTTTGAAGCTCTACACACCACACAACACGCCGACACCTCATACAAACACTTATCACACCAGGTGAGTTATTAGTCTTACAGGTTGGATCTCTTTCTTATCAGGTTGGATCTCTGTCTTGCCAGGTTGGATCTCTGTCTTAACAGGTTTGTTCAGTGGTGTCACTAGCGGGGGTGTGGGCCGCACCGGTTGACATCCAAAATGGGGTTGAAAATAGTGGGGAAACTGCAATTTTGCAAGACAATAGAAAAATTAAATTTCAGTGGCTAGATACCCGAACATATATATGTCTAAATTTTATTTTGTACAAAACTTTGGCAGCTAGACTTACGATACAAAAATGACTAAGAAATTATTGCTAGCTTTGATGTAAAAATAAAACAAAAATGGGGGTACATCTTGATCGGGTTGGTATCACATTGGTTCTAGCAAAGCAGAATTGGACATACACAAAAAAAACCCATCAAAATGGGTGACCTGTCAAAATGGCGCAGATAAAATAGCGCCGACAAAAAAACGCGAAATTTCCCGACAAAATAGCGCGGACATATATGATGTGTATAAAAGTACCGGATTATTAGTAATTTAATGTCCTGTGCATCATTTTGTTGATGTCTCGATCTTTTTCAATATTAATAGATCTGAAAGTATGCCATATTTGCAGAGAACGAGAGTACTTTAGATTTTATACCATTCCGCTTTTTCACTGAGAACAAGATTCTGAGGTACAATGCTGGAGAAGGAAGTAACTCTGAAAGCAAGACAAAGTACCTACAACTTGACGGACTTGCAGCTATATTGCCAATGTACGGAAACAAGCCTGTGATGGAATTTCTCCGTGACATTTCCTACAAGTTTGTGTGTGTGTGTAAATTTGACAAGTATTCCTGCTATGTTTAAATATGAGTTACATTATTTTAAATACATGAATGCAACTTTGCCAGGTCTAAAATATGGAGATTTTTATTATCAAAATGTTTACTTTTTTAATACCTTTTCCACTCTGGCAGCTCATGTTCTTTTTACTATAATCCCATTTTGTGTGATTTTCATATGTACCAGTCTCTCCATATTTAATATCTCTATAACATCCAGAACTAAGGCAACATTGTCTTCTAAAGAAGCTATCGCTAAACGTAAAAAAGAAATGAAATCTGTTAAAATTGTTTTAATAATGTGTGTATTAATTATGTTTCTTGTTTTAATTCCATTACTTGTACAACAAGTGATCTATTCATTTCATTTGGTTCGAATACCTCTAAAATGGTCCATAATAGCATTTTGGCTTGTAAATCTACTGACGCAGATAAACTCTTCTTTTAATTTTCTTATATACGTCACCAGTAGTCCGAAATTTAAAAGTACTTTAGTGACATGTTTTACATTCAAAAAGAGAGTTACAAATTAAACATTAATCTTCTTTCTGGACATTTTCTTTTTGGTTGATAAGCCACACTAATTTAATTACAATAAAGTCCAGAAATTACACTTGGTTATCCTTTTGTTTTTTAATATGAATTGACAGTTTGGCATAAAAAGACAATATGAGATAATAATAATAATAATAATAATAATTTTATTTAGAAAGCGCTGTTAACAAACAAAATGTAGGCTCAAGGCGCTGTAATAACATTACAAACACAAACACCACAGCTAAAATGACAGTTAATCTAAAAACGTTTTAAAGATAGATCTTAGTGTTCTTCATTAGATGGTGAAATAAAAGTCATCTATGGGTTAAAAATTAAAACAAGAGCATTTATCGTTTAAGGATTTGTCATAAAAAGGAATATAGTGAAAACTTAGTTAACGGAACAATTGATATAAAATTGCTTATTTTGAACCTAATCGTGCTACAGTTCTTTTAATTATTATTTACTTAATATATATATATATACACATATGGACTTCTTCGTTGATACATTTTCAATACCAGACAACTTTTGTTGTATGCTATCGTTATAGAATTCAGAGATTGTAGAGATGACAATCGAAATGTACCTGTTTGTTACACAGCTTCTACTCAAGCTCCTAGACTTTGGCAGAATTATGGTGTTTCTGTCAACATCCTTATTTTACACCTGCCCATACCTTGTTGTCCAACAGCGGGCCAGTACGCATCATATGTATTGCCGTAGGTGCAAAGATATAACAATGCGAATAAATTGGACTAGAACAGATTTAAGCACCTAGGCTCAGAATATTGTTAATGGTGAGGATTGCAACCACCACTTTTTTAAATCAGAGTTTAAGATGGACATTTTCACATTTGTTTTTATAACTCACGTCTTGTCCTGAGATACCCTGAAGTGCTACAAGAATTTTTTTTATGGCAGATGCTCAATGAAGTTGTTTACCTGTGTGCAATGTTTACCTGTGTGCAATGTTTACCTGTGTGCAGAAGAACCTGTACGCTGGGAACATTTAACTGTCTCTAAAAATACATTTTTTATCATCTTATTATGACTTCTTAAGTCATTTTCTCAATCTCCTGCATGCTATCATAAATAGCAAAGCTTGTCTCAGCAAATTCAAAGAAGTTCAATAAGAAACAAAATATTATAATATGCATCCAAATGATACCAGAAATTAAAAGACAAAATTGATTTATAGTTGCAGTTACATCATACATACAGAAAATGTAGAGTTTCTCAGGATTATTCCAGTTAGAAATGTATTTAACTTACTTTGCACTAAAAAAAAAGTGATTCATTGAAGATCTTGTAATCTTTACGCGCATGTTGACATTTGTGTTCTCTTTCCACGCCTAATGTCACGTGGGGCTAAAGAAGTATTCTGTGCACTGGTGTACTGGGAATGGATATTTTTGTTTTGTTTGGCTGGAGAGTTGATGATGAAACCATGAGCTGGTCTGCCCTAATAAATGTTAATATAAGTCACATGTGTGGTAGTTGAGATGGGGAGTTTTCCAAGAGACGTGAGACAATAGAGACATGTTTCAGACGTGATCTTTGTATCAATAATATTTACACTAAG
The DNA here is from genome assembly GCA_030265305.1 of Biomphalaria pfeifferi. Lineage (NCBI taxonomy): Eukaryota > Metazoa > Mollusca > Gastropoda > Planorbidae > Biomphalaria > Biomphalaria pfeifferi. The sequence continues at coordinate 700,853 of JASAOG010000105.1, read as the reverse complement.
TTTCTGTAACCTTTTATCATGTTAAATCTGTTAATATTGTTAATATAGATATTTTTTTTACAAGAAGTCTGTTCAATTTTCTTTTTTAATCTCAAATACATTTAATTACACAAGATGTTGGGAGCTACCAACCGAGAATTAGATACAGTTGTAAGAAATGAATGTATAGATGTCCACAAGACCAGCTGTACTCCTGGTATTTGATATTCAACTATCTATTTGTCTGCTGAACCAAAGGGCGGCAAGTATGATCTGTCGAACGTCTTTCTTTATTCCTGTTTGTCTTTTGCCTTGTGCAGAGTCTCAATGGCAGGTCCGTTCACTATTTGATTTTGTCTTCACGTCGCTTTTTCTTTCTGCCTCTTCTTTATTTTACTGGTTGTGTTCCCTGAAAGAAAGTCTTGAAGAGATCTGAAGGCTTTGCGATGTGGCCGGTAACTTGCAGTTTGCTTTACGTAACAGTGTACAGCAGTGGACAGCAGGTCATCTTGGGGCCCAGTCGCGTTGTGATCCTGAAGATTTATTTATAAGCACACAAAGTTACGGGGATACTACATTAAAAAAAAGATAAAACTTTTTAACGATTTTATTGCCATTGATAAATTTAAAGAAGAAAAAGTATCTACAAAATTACCATTAGCAGCTTATTAGGTTTGCATAGTAAATCAGTAGTAACTAAATAAACGAACAAAATGTTGTAAATAAAATACTTTTAAAAATATGCAAGAAAATAGACCATCACAAGAAAGATTATTTTAAAAAGATAATTAGAACACTTTTATTTGAATTTTCAGATTACCAGGAGCTCCTGGTAAATCAGAAAGGCGCCGGAAATCTGTTTTAAGTTATAAATTAGTTTAATGTAATAATTTATACACCTAAAATTAGCGCGAGTCATATGAAAGTGCGGGTACACACTGCGGACGCATAGTTTGCAGTAGCCTAAGGCTGGCCCTGCAAAATAGTGGCGTATGCAACGCCGCCGGTCGACTAGTATGATATATTCAATGTATTAATTAATGATATATTCAATGTATTAACTAAAAAAAATGATTTAACTAGATTTTGAGAAGACTTAGATGAGTGTATTGAAGAAACTATAAGAAAAAAAAAAGCTAAATCTAAAAATTGTGGGCTAATGTCTAGTCAGGCTTCCCAAGCCAACGCAGAAATAGTCCTACTCATGAATAGCCTATGAACATGGCAGATTAGATAGTTATTTACTGTTTCTATTTAATGTTTGCATTCGTTAACGCTAAGTCTGTTTGTCTGTCTGTCAAGAAGAAACGTTGCACTATTTTTTTTTACCTAAAACAACAAGACATAAATCAATGAGTCAGATCATTATTGGTAATTAATAATTTTGTGTTATATAGAATAAAGGAAATAACTTCTACAAGAGAGATATAGTTGTTTCCGTAGATAAGCTTTGATTTTTTTCCATGCTTTACTTGTTATAACTTGAAATCAAAATATTCTAAACCTATATTAATATTACATCTAAATGTTACTTCTTAAGACAAATAGATTTTTAGTCAAATTATTAATTATATAATATTAACTATATGGAAGGGTAAAAACATCACATTGAATGGCCGATAATAGATCCACGTGCGTTAAGGCAGGTGTCGGCAACAAACGTTAAGTAGGCCACGCTATCTATCTTCTCTATATATAGTTCTCTTCATGGCCCAACCATGCCTGACACCACAATCAAGTCATGGAAAGATAGCTCTTTTGGTTCTTCAAGTCGGACTAGAGCTATCACATGTAACTATCGAGGCGAAAGAGAGCACAGCTAAAGAACAAAACAAAAGAGTGTAGCGAACAAGCAATCTATCTCTTTATACATTCTATATATATATATATATTTATGTGTGTATTTACTTACACAACGACACTATCTGGTGTCATTAAAATAGTTCCATTTTTAGCGGCCCGCGTAAGGGGGAAAAGCCGCTATTAGATTTGTGCAAAATGTCCGTCTGTCACACTTAGAAGAGATATGAAAAATATTATTTCATTACTAAATGCGGCTTAAAAAGTTTAGATGCAACGGCTACTTTTGGTTTTCTAAAAGCAAACCGTTTAATTTATAAAATTAATTATGCAAGCGATTTTTTCATAAAAATACACCAATTCTAAAACAATTACGAAAATATAAGGGAGGCAAAGTCTCACCATGCTAACAGGGGTGCGCTCCTTTAGTGCTTTTTCAGAATCACAAAGTCAAATATATTTATAAAATGTACAGGAAATGTTTATAACAAATATAAATAATAGTTAAAGATGTTTTTTTTCTGGTCAGACGAGCTGCTAAAATGAAAAGAAAACATTTCTGTTTGTTTATAAAGGCTAATAATGCACTTTGTATGTAAATATCACGCACATTTTTTTAATGGACTTTTTATGCAGCGACTTTCCTGCAGTAGCGCAACGTCGCAACATCAACAGGTACTAAACCAATTCCTTTTTAAAAAATCAGATTTTATTTATTTTTTGTTTAGTGCCCCCATCCGAATAAAAGAAGATTTTTTTTGTGCGTTTTGTCTGTTGGTTTGTCTGTCCGTCACAATTGGATTAACAAATAACACTAGAGGCTATTGTAAATCTGATTTAACCTTTAATTTTTCATTCAGAAATATTGCAGTAGTTTTAAGTATCTATAACAGATTGTTCCGGATGTTTTGTGAAAAACAAATCAATGCCAATGCATATTTGTTTGCTCTTCTAACTTATATTACATTTTATGTCCATGCTTAAACGTTGCAAGAAACACATGATCTTTAATATATTGTTCCGGTTTTTAATGTTAATAGAATATAAATGTTAAATTAAAATATCCATACTGATTTATATTTTATTAACTATAAAGCTGTTCGAATATTTTTTTATAAAAAATAAATTATGTCAAATGATTGTTTGAAATCGCATAATTGACTAATATTTTTTCTTTGACACTACGTCACCATAGTTTATTTATCAATATCAATTGTTCCGAATTTTTTACTTAGAACAAATTTATGTCAAATAATTTTTTTTTTCAAAAATATCGACAATAGGTTATTCGGGATTTAAAAATAAGAAAGTAATTTACTAGAAACGATTATTGAAAATCAATTTTTAGACTTATTTTACAGTTAATTTTCTTGCCGAAACATAATAAAAGTTGTTTAATCGATAAAGAATGTTCCGAATTTTGTTTCGAAAAAGAAATCGACATACATTACCTTAATTTTCTTACAAATATTCGCCAAAAATTATCCGAAGTTTATATGAAAAATCTAATAACGCTAATAAAAGTTAGAAATCCCTCTTCTAATAAATAAAAAAAATAGTTGTTTCATTTACGAAAATTCGTGGTTACGGATGTTTTATAAAAAATAGTTTAACTCTATTTATGTAAAATCGCACTTCTCTCTTACACTACATTTAACTTTCTAGATAAAACGTTAGAAAATCTAATTGTTGTTAATATTATGCTCCGATTTTTAAGGAAAACAACTTCCTAACACCAAAGTATTGTTTGAAAAAATCTCCATAACAGACAAATTTAATTAACGACATTTGATTAATCTGGAATTCTTATTTTCTCTCACTATAAATATATAAACATCCGGAACAATCTTTTATAGAAACTTAAAACTAATGCGATGTTTAGGAAGGGAAATTAAATTTTAATCAGATTTTCAATAGCTTTTAGCCTTTTTTTTCCTCCCTATTAACATACGGACAGACAGACTGACAGACAAAAATATAAAAAAATCATCTTTAATCCTTATATATATATAAATATATATATATATATATATTAAGCCTAACTAGTCCATCAAATGATATGCTAAAAGAACAAAGTCGGTGCATCAATGTCTATGAACCCTCGAGAAGCTGCTCGTATAAAAGACATTTTTTAGTCTAAATAGGACGTGTGACGTAATGGAATTTTTTTCCTTTGACGTCATATGTAGTTAATTCTTTAAATGAAATGCTAAAAGAAATTTTTCGGTGCACCAATGTCCATGAACCCTCAATGAGCTGCTCGTATAGATGATATTTTTTAGTCTAACTAGGCCGTGTGACGTAGTAGATTTTTTTCCTTTGAAGTCATAGGGAGTTCATTCTTTAAATGCTAAAACAACTTGGTACAGTAAAGTTTACTAAACCTCGTAATGTGACTCGCATTTTAAAGACATAATAGCTAGATTTAGATCTAATCTAGAATTTTTGCACTATAGCTAGATTTTTACACTAGATCTAGATTTTTTTTCTAACACTAGAGCTAGATTTTTAAAACTAGATTTAGATTTAAGTTCTAATTAAATCATTATAGAATCTAGATCTAGAATTTCTTGGTCTACATGTTTTGGATGTTCCTTCAGAGTTGTAGATCAAACCTCCCGTAGGACGACGGGGGATGGGAGCGGGCTGGGTTTGAACCTGGGACCATCGATGAATCCAAACGACAGTCCAGCGCGCAAACCGCACTACCAGACAGCCATGATTTAGACTAGATTAAGATCTATAATTTTATTTTCTAGGCTTAAAGTGTAGATTTTTATTTCTACAGTCTAGATTGTCAATATGTCAATATTGCAATGATATAAAATACTAAAACTAATCTACTATTTTAATATTTCATATTGCTATTAGTCTATTAATTGATTATCTAGTGTTTTTTTAATTAAAAATGTTATCTAAGCTAAATCTACATTATCCCAAATATATATTTTAGAGCTAGATCTAGTATAGATATTGAGAGAGCTAAATTAGTAGTTTAATTTAGGTAGATTTACATCCTCATTCTAGTTCCATTTAAATGCTCAATACCAAAAGATTATCTAAAATCGCTCTTCTGACATATTGTATATATCCGGTAGTTGTCATTCCGTAATGTGTAGGTATATTATCAATAGAAAGCTATTATTTTGTAACCAGTTTGTCATTAGATTAAGAGCAATGCCTGGTCGTGCGGTTAGCGCGCAGGACTGTTTATCTCTACGGTCTCGGTTTCATACCCTGCTCGATGCCATCCTCAGTCGACCAGCGAATATGCGGATCCGACAGGGATCCGTCTCCCACGGGGGCCGCCTCTGAGTTTGTGTGGCACACACAGACTCTCTTTGTAATCTTGTTTTTCTGTAGTTTTGTTTTGATTTTATCCCTTCGTATTGCCCTTTGTTTCCTAGCCACGGACACCGCTTCACATATATTTCGTAGAGTCAACAGGTCTTTTAATGTAGTCGAAATTTATGCATCAGGTAACTGCTTATTTCTATAAGTCGCATATTTCTGGAAAAATGTCATCGACGAAACTGTTGCTCTAGAACTTCGCAAGATGGCTGTAAGCTTTGTTTGCAAACATTGGGATAACTATGTCGACGTCCTGTCCGATGCTCTTACTCATGAAGCTCAGTCATACACTCTGTTTGACAATATACTGCCTACATGAATAGGCTGAAATTATGGCGATGTCTCAAATACTTCCCGCTATAATATTACTATTTACTTCCGAGAACGTCCTCGAGTTTACAATCCGTGTCAACATCTCCCTGCTCCATATCCCTGCTATTTAGCGGTTGCATTCACCGCATCGTGAGTGTCTAGTGTAAAACTATCACAGCTGCTACCTCACAAATTGTCCTTATTACCCGAATATCACAGACTCCATCAGATTCAAATTTGCCTTTTACCTTTACGCGCAGACAATTCCCTGTTAGATTAGACTTTGCCATGACAATTAATAATGAATAAAGCACAAGGCCAAATGTTCAAAAAGAAATGCCTGTATCTTCCAAACCTGTTTTCAGTCAATTGTACAATTGTATGTTGCTCTCTCCAGAATTTCTTCTTTTCATTCACTCACAGTCGTTTGCCCAAACCCACCCCATTTGGACAACTGTGTATTTCAGGAAGTGTTCACCCGTCACTAAATAGTGGCGTATGCTACGCCGTTGGTCTATTAGCATTCTGTACTACACCCAAACGATTTTCTGTCAAATACCAACTAACAGGGCCAGTCTTAGATAATTGGAGGCCCTAGGCGAAGTGAGTTTGGTTGCTTTTATTAAACAGAAAAAAAATGCACTTTATTAAAAACCTAGTGTAGTTCCACAATAACATCGAAGAAAATTTGTGATATATCTACTATATTTTTTTCTCCATTATCCTGTGCGAGGCCCTCACCAATCAGAGGCCCTAGGCAACTGTCTAGTTTGCCTATTCCTAATACCGGCCCTGGAAGTAATACTTAATGTTTAAATCTCTGCATTATGACTTCTGAAGACTAGATATAAATTGAAACATAATGTTACACAAGAAGAATTGATTTTCAAAATGGTAGTTGAATTGCAATCATTCTTTGAGGGGATTAATTTCTGAAAACGCACAGCTGATTATATTTGAGAGAACCATAAATAATACATTTTAAACATAGTATAGCTGAATTTGTCGGTATGGACAGTACATCTATGGGAAAACATTTGCTGTTAGATGTTGATCAACATTTATAGATCTAAGTTGTTGTTTTTAAATTACTTTTATGTAGTGCATCTTGTATGCATATAACATGCTAGGACCGCTAAGGTCCGATCTCTTTTGAAGATCACTGGAAAAGGGGGTTTCTGCCAGAAGGTTTCCTTGCTGCCTTTAGGCACTCAGCAAAACACAATTCTACTCGGTATTCAAACTCGAACCTCAGTTTTAATTGTCCAAGCCGTAGCCAATCTGTTTTGGCCTCTCAGCCACACATTGCACTATAGTTTTCCTTTTGGTACTAGGACAGATGGGGGCACGGTGGCTGATTGTTTAAGAGCTTGGTTTCTGAACCTGAGGTCATGAGCTCAAAAATTGGTTTTGGGATTTTGAATTTTTAGGGCGCCCCTTGGTCCACCAAACTTTTTTTAGTTGGTAAAAGCAAAGGCGGTTGGTTGTTCTGCTGGCTACATAAAACAATGCTCGTAAACCGCTGGCCATAGAAACAGATGAGCTTAAAATAATCTGTCCCATAGATCGCACGGTCTGATAGGGAAATTAAACTAGTAAAGATGGTGTTGTTAACAATCTAAATTAAAAATGTTATAATAATATTTGATTTTTTTTAATTCATGCGAAATTATCAGATAATTAATTCCTGTAATAATATTATTCAGAAATTTTGATGCATTTAATTTTAATAAATAACGAAAACTTCAAAGATGTACACGAACTTTCTATTTAGATACTAAATAAACTAGCAATAGAATGATAACCAAAAAGGATGAATCATTGTTTCAGTTTGCACCTGCCACAGACCAACAAGCTGGTCCTAGATGATAAATCACACCACGCGTCTCTGACTTACACCGAGACTATTCGTGATTAAAGGCCTGAACACTGACATGCAACGTCGTACAGACCTGTAACGTGGCATCGAGCTATTTGTTCTAAACTGCCCAAAGGTTGTAACGTTGCAGGTCAGTGTTCAGGCTTTAAATAATGATTGGTCTCGCTTGCACACATTTGAAATCCAATTATTTCAATTTTTTTCCATAAACTCCAATGAACAATCCCTGGTCTTAGAACCCATTTTACTTCACAGGCTAAACTAGTACTTGTAACAAAATGTAACAACGGAAATGTAATAATTAAATAAGTGATTTAGTTTTTGAATTAGTTGGCGAGGATAAGTTTCAAATGATTTCTCAGTACATTTGTGAGTGCCAACGTCATTATTTTATTAAGTTCATTATTTAAAAAAATACAAACTTTAAAGCAAGACAAATGTCAAGTTAAAATTTGCAAAAAAATATATATATTGCGGAAAAGTTTGGAAATTAATTTTTAAAAAATGTGGTAAAGATTTTCACAAATACTTGTTAGTTTTAATACTAGACTCAATAGTGAATGTATAAATTATATCTTCTGCTTATAATAAGTTATCAGTAAAATAGAAAAGTAACCATTTTATAGTTTAGGATCAATGTATCAGAAGATGTAAAGGTTAACATATGATGTTTAAGTGTTAACAATAGTATTGTGTGGTCAGCACAACAACCAACCGCTTTTACTATTCCAAGTATTGCCAGCTACCTAATTGTTTTGGTTAACTCAGGAATGTCAATGCTAGAAAATGATATCCCTTGATAGAAAATTCAAGAAGACAAATCATTTTTTTATTGCATTGAATAAAGTAATGACTAAAACCTTTCCACATGATTGTAGACACAAATAGATACACAATTAGTCTTACCTTTTTTAATAACTTTTTTTTGTCTTTATCTATTGACACACAAACACAAGAGTGTTTATTTGATGAATATATCTCACCGCAAGATGTTGGCCTACTGATTTTATGTTGTAATGACTCAATAGCTAGATGCGTACAAGTTGAGATTAATCATTGCTTTCCTTAGTGACGAGACGGTACACGCTGAAATGGACTAGAGGAAAATTAACGGACAAAGGACTCACATCAGTAGTCAGGGCCGCAGCGAGGGTTGTGGCCGACTGCGTGCAAAATTTTAAAATACCGCCCTCCTCCTTTTTTTTTAGCAAAGAATGAGACTGGACACTGTACCTAAAGCGCTCTTTCATTTACATCAATTCTTGTACCATTCCTTTTTATTTCATTCTCGCATCGTTGTCGTATCCCCATGCCCCCCTCTAAGATGTTTTGTTTTCAATTTTAACTTTGCATTTTTTTAAAGAATGTAATGAAAAAGAAGAGAAACTTAATCTTAATTATAACACACTTTTTAGGTTTTATTTTTCATTTATATTTTTTTAACACTATGTATAGAATCCAAATTTAGGAAATAACATTTCACCAAAAATAATGGGCATTTTTTTTCTGAAATGGTGTTGCCTAGATAAATTTTAAGCGTTGTAAAAGTTTCTTCATAGAGATAAAATGAAAGATGCGGCAGGTTTTCGCTCAAGTCGGCAATGGGTTTAATGCCTGGCGGGACTCGGCGATAAGCGTATTCTGGACATTTCTTTTTTTTAGTAAGAAGAGAGAATTTTAATTTTACTAATATTCAGATAAGTTACACAAAAAATAAAACATTTATTTTCGACGCCTCCTCTTCTTCTTGTTAGTTTGTCGTTGGTTTGTCTCTACAAACAGCTAGATCTAGTACAATTGAAACAATAAAAGCGTTTTATATTTTTACTAAATAAACTTTAAATAACTTGAGGAAACTTATTATGTGAACATAAACTCAAAATAGCCTAACTGTTATTACAATATTCACATATTTAACTTGAGATAGAGATGTAATATTTATGAAATATACTGATATTTAAACGAAATCTAGCTCACCATAAAACAACGTCTTTACTCTTTCATGTCTCAAGATTGTCTGCCATTTCACATTTGCATTACTCTAATTTCATCATCCTCAATGCATAACTACCAATCAATCGCTTTACCTCTTCTAGGAAACACACACATACTCTATAACACCCCCTTTTGTCAGGAAGTTGAGCCCCTTCCAATTCAAGGTACTCGCACCCCCTCCCACCTCGGGGGAGGACCCAAAATGTGAGAAACTTACTACTAAAAGAAGATAATTAAAATTTATTTTAAACTGGAACACTAATGAACTTATTTGTAGATCTACATCTACACTCTATAATCGGCCAAAAAATATTCTACTTTCAACTAACAGTCATTTCAAATAACAGTAACAATGTTTTGAAATTGACTTTCTAATTACTAGATCTACTTCAAGGGAGGGCTATTTAATTCAAAACAAATATTGCAAACAACCCTCAAAAGGCCAGGTGAGGGTCGGCGATTATGAAAAAACCCACGGGAATCCATCGCGCCCGCTTTTTTCTTCTTTATAAAGTTTCCAAAATAACTTATTGTACGAATATCGTCTCTTCCCCCCCCCCCCCCCCCGCAAGCTTTCAAAAGATAATGGAATAATTAGAATTGAATTTAAATATTTAAGTAATTTTATTATAATTATTATACTAAAAATTAAAAAAAAAAAAAAAACTTTAAATAATGATTTGGCCGCCCCTTACATTCGGCCACCTGCGTGCAATGCACACATTGCACTATAGGTAGCGGTGGCCCTGTCAGTAGTGCTTAGGAAAGGACGTGTTTTTCTAGATTTAATGACATAGGACACACTGGTCCCTTCTGTTGTGAATACATCGCTCTTTTCCCAAAGAGGCCGTTTTACTTGACTATATCTATCTGTTGAAGTCGTATTCAAGTATCATATGAAATAATAAGAACTGGCGACTACAAACAGCACCATCTCAAGCCACAGCGTACACACAGCCTCTCAACAATATTCTGGCATGCCAGTATTATTTAATCATCCATAGGCTTTTGAAGCTAGGGTTAAAGGTTAAAAAAGTGGGAATATACAAAATCTGCTTTATCTGTCTCTTAATCTTTCAATCAATGTATCTTTCTAAGTACGTTGTTTTATGTTAAATCTCAGGTAATGCATTAACAATTCCATGATCATTACAAGATATTAAATACAAAGTTTCTATTGTGAAAAAAAAAAAGAAATAAAGCTTTGTAGATCAGTTTTATTAATAGAGAAATCAAAGAACTATCTCGACGAACAATGTCTTACAGTTCTTTGTTTTACGCTTTAGTTATTTCTTTAGATGAATTATTGGCATATTTAGGTCATTGCTAATTGAACAATTATCTATAAAGGAATGTTTGTCATTGTGGCGATAAGTAATGTATTAGGACCATAACTACAACTATTACGCTTATTAAAAGTTAACTGACGTATAAGGAACATTTTTTTATTATACTTTTTTCTATCATACATGAAATGTTATAGCGTCTGTGAGAGTTACGGATTTTTTGGTGTTGTATATTTCCAAGGGACTAACAAAATAAAAATATAAACATAAGTCTTTGTGTACCTGCGTTCTAAGAAGTTTAAGCTTCTAACCATAATATTAGGTGAAAAACAAGACAAATTAGAAACAAATCCTTTTTCAAAGATAGAGCCTATATTGTCAGAGTTGCGTTTAAAGCCTTAGCTCGTTTGCCCGGGCCCGGGCCCCTGACATTCGACCTTTGTGCGTAAAAGAAATAATTAGCTAGATGTTAACAATATAATGTTTAATGTTAGTAAAGTAATTTACAATGGACCAAATGATAAAACAATATACCATTGCATTTAACAAAGAATATAATATAGCTGTTATGTTAATCAAACTATCATTCTGCACCTTGCTGCCCCACAACACATTAGTACGCACAACACAAGCACACTGCTGACTCCAGTGTAGATAATCCCACAACTAACTCCCTATGTAGACGTAAGAAGCGACACATTCAAAGGTCTCGTCTAATACACTATGGTAGCGAAACACCTGCCAAATGGTATGGTAGGGTAGCTATCTTAACTCTCTTATATCTATAGTCTATATAGATGTATTGACATTTAAGTGTTTGGAATAGGGTATAGGTGTTGGTAGTTGTTGCTTCTGATACCACCTACATGGTCTATACATTTTTGGATGTTATTACTTTGATTACTTGATTTCAAATTGTAAGTTATTGTAACTTGTAATGACAACATGATTCGTACAGTGAAATAAAAAAAAATGATAACGTTTCTAACAGACTTCATTTATCTAATTCTTAAACCCTGTAGAATATTTAGAAAACAACTTTTGCAACAGTGGTTTTAATTTGTTTTAAATCTGAATGTCACTGATAGATAATTGAGCAGATGAGAAACAACACAAGGCCAAAGGCTCTTTAATATTCTTACAATTGCCTAAGTGGAGCAGCTTCATCTACGTGTAATGCAATATTAGGTCTTCTTTCTGTTGGCCAGTGAGGTTGCTCAAACGTGCGGAAATAAAGCAAAAACCAAAATATGTTGCGCTATTTTGAGAAGCATTTGCAGTATGCCTATATTCAAAGAGACATTTACAGTCTCTCATAGATATTCTATGTGTTTTTATAGCGGAGTTCATACAAGATTCTATCAGTCGGCTTAAATCAAATTGACAAAATTAAATGGAACAAATTGGAAGTTGTCATTTTGTACGAGTTGTCAAATATCTCTACATGTTCAGAGAGTTGACCTAAAAGATACATGAGTATCGTACAGCTAAAGTCCTTGCTGACGAGGTGAAGATGTCAACACTTTAGTATCTATTTAAAAAAGTGCTACATTGTTTCTCTAATCGCTTCAGGTAGAGGCTTTAACGTTTACATTTTTTCACAAGAGCAGATGTGTTCAAGTCTTAGAGAAACTCAGTCATTCTATTGAAATCTAGGTCTACTTTCACTATTTAGAGCGTATGATTCAATGTTTTTAAGAGAGACAAATCAGAGCGGATACATATTCCTATTTATTTCGGTTTGGTGAGGAATAAAAACAAAGCTTACATCAATTGACTCAGTATATCTGTCCGTCTGTCTAGTAAAAAGTTGTGTATATTGTCTTTAACTTTATTGTTGGACATTTAACCACCCTTTAACGATTTTTTTTTTACATTTTCAGGTAAACAAACTACTGTTTACCCATTTTTAAAGGGCAATTTCTTTTTATCTCCTTGTCAACTTTCAGTTTGAAATAATGGAAAATGAAAGTTCAATCGACTTAAAATCCAATTTGACTCAAAATGTTTCAGTAAACAGTTATGACATTAGCGATGATATTTTTTTTATAATACTTTTTGTCACCAATGTTATTATAGCTAATATCCTTTCAGTATTAGGAATCCTGGGAAGTATACTTAGTATAATAATTTTATTGCATCATAAAATGCAGGATACAACTAATTTGGTCTTGTTGGCCATTTTCGTGTGTGATTTAATTTATTCAATCACACAAATATCTTTTACTTTGTCCCAATTGGGATATTTAATTAATTGGTTTATTTTTCAGTTCATTGTTATAGCCAACTATATTTTTTTTTGAGTTTGTTAATTATTTTGCGGTCATTGTAAGTATCTATCTAGTGACTTTAGTTTCTATTGAAAGAATGGTTGCTGTCTGTTTCCCATTTCATGTTTCCAGAATGATTACATTATATCGTATGAAATGTATTATCATAACTATAGTCTGTTTTAATATAGTTATAAGATCTCCTACTTATTTTAAATATAAAATGTTTTATATAGAATATAGAAATGTAACCTTGCCAGTCGTCAAATATGGAGATTTATATTATCAACATTTTTCTATTTTTAATACCTACTATACTGTAGTATCACTTTTTCTCCTAACTATACTCCCATTTTTAGTTATTTCCATATGTACCAGTGTGTCCATATTTCATATTTCTATAACATCTAAAACTCAAGTTACATTAACTTCAAAAGAAGCCATCGCTAAACGTAAAAAAGAAATGAAATCTGTTAAAATTGTTTTAATTATTTGTGTTTTCATTTTGTTTCTTGTTTTGTTTCCACTATTTGTGCAGCAGATAATCTACAAGTTTGCTTTGCTTCAAATATCTGATAAACTGACAATAATTATATTCTGGATTGTAAATCTACTTGTTCAGATAAATTCTTCTTTTAATTTTGTTATTTACGTTACAAGTAGTCCCAAATTTAAAAATACACTTCTGACATTTTTTTCATACAAAAAGGTAAGAAAGTTAGGAAATAAACATTAACTGTTTTCTCACGCATATTTTTCATTGGATGTGTTATTTTTTATCACGTAAGAGACATACATGTCACTTATTCCTAATTTTTATAAAATATAAAGTTACGCCCTGACGTCTAAAAATTACAATATGACAATGTTATGATAAAATCGTCTATAATGTATGTATGAGAAAATATAAATTTGTTGTTTATGATTAAATATTTACATTAAAGGAAAAGTATATTTTGAATGTCGTTCCTATGTAGCATGAAAGGGTTCAAGTCTGCTATGGAAAGTGTTTTGATAAGCTTCACGCCTGACTACCTAAGCTTGCTGGAGGAGAAATCTCTACACCAATAAATGAACACTGCAGTCTAATCTTACTAATTAGTTTATCTCCTTCCATAACAACCCCATAATGCCTCACGTTTGGCCATGCTGTCAAGGACTCTAGCACTAACGTCAGCAAGAACACCAACACCAGCAACCTACCAGAAAATTTTTTATTTTTTTTTGAAAATCTAACCTGTAGTTCTGGACATAAAGTTAAAAATACTAATCAGACTGAAAATCAGATGAGTTTTATGATAGAATAAACAAACCAAGTCACTCTATACAAGGTGAAAAGGTTTCCTACGCGAAGAATAGATCAAGGGTAGTAATACTACAGCCTGTCCAATAATTCAGTAAGCAAAGACTATTCAAGGACTAGCGAGACTTCTCAAAGATTACATATAAGTTGCCTAAGTGACAACCTTCCTTTTTCTAAAACAAGTTGGTAAGAAACACGCACCACAGAACCAAGTAGTTCTGTCATGCCTTCACTTATAAAGCACTTTAAAAAATTGGTATTTGTTTTCAACGAAAATAAAATCATAGCAACACATAACGTAAAACTGTTTCACAATGTGTTTATTAAGAAATACAAAACAAATCTTCAACTAGGTATCACACGGAAGTTACAAAATGGTTCTTTGTCTATTCACTTGTTTATGGCAGCTAAATTATATTTGCTTCTGTAACTCATTTTCTTTAAATTATTTTACTGGATAAACTGATGAGACTACTCGTTTTGTTATTTTAATACATAGAGTTGAAAATGATTCTCTATGTTCTCAAAGTTTGGTATTTCCATTCCACTGAAATGGACCTCGAGGTTACATTGAAAGTAACTTAGTTGTGTAATATTCAGGGCCAGATTTAAGTAACACGGAGATCCCCGAAGCACGATTGTTGAGTGAGCCTCTACACTTTTTAAAATTTTTTAAATAAAATTCACTTTTTAAATAGCAATATTTTTATTTAAGATTTGCCCTGTATTAAAAGAAATAAATAGAGCGCTCGTACATTAAATTTCATTTTTCATTCTCTTTTTATATGCACATTTTGGTCTAAAATAATATATTTTTGGGGTCTAAGCACTGATGTAATTATGGAGCTGCTTTTGTCAATTACCAGCACGCTACAAGTGAACACTTCTTAACCACGATATTGGTGCCAACTGTAAAATTTAAATTAATGTTGGTAAAAAACAACAACTAAACTTTTGATCAATTAAAACATAAATTTATTTATTTTACTATGCGGTCCCTTTCTTGTGGAGTCCCCTGGATAGTATTATCTCTAAGATCTGAATGCTCTGTTGAATGGATTCAAGGCTTTTATAACTCCCCCACCATGGTCTCTTAACACATTAGGGCATTATCCTATTAGAGATACCCAGAAAACTGTTTAAAAAGTTTGCTAATCAACCAACTTTTTTGATATCCCACTAAAAACCGCCACAATACACATTCTAGAACAATAATATAACATTTTAATGAAATCTTGCCCGATAGCAGTTTTGTCAATATCAAATGTTGTAAGATTTCTAAATTAACAGAATAAAAACATGTAGAATAAGTAAAGAATGTAAAAAAAAAACTGTGTTTATGTTAAGATACGATTTAATTTAGCAGATTTTGTGTAATTTACTTTTCACATCAATTATAAACACATATATCCTGGATAAATATTGGTCTTCACATACTATAGACTAGAATATAAAGATAAGAAAAATAAAACAAAACAAACAAAAAAAATGTAATTGTATTAATTTTTTTTTTAGATTAGTCATGTGTTTAAAATTTTAATAGATCTAGACTAAAAATTAATACATCTGTGCGATTAGAAATATTTGTACATTTTTGTTTTATTTGCGCAATTTCATACTTTTAGCTTGCTCAATGCTCTGTGATTATAACGCCTGTCTGAACCACTTTGGAAAAAGGGGTATCTGTGTAAACGTTAAAATAATCGCTTTTTAAATGCATGAAAAGAATATTGTTCACTTATGCTCAAGCCCCTTCAGAGGGTTTAATTTAACTTATACCACTACATATGTCAAGTACGATTTCTTTACCTTGTTGGATAATAAACAAAATAATTAATTAACAATAGTTGTTAAATATTTTTTTTAATCGATTCTTGTTTTGTCCGGTACAGAAAATAATTGTGCAACATTTTTTTATAAATTGTGCAACATTTCAACTTGTTCCTACATTGCGTTTGTTAAAAATAATGTGTACAAACTATTTACCTAACAGAAAGTGAATTGATAACTTGATATAAGCTTTGTAATAAGTTTGACTTCGTTGTAATAAACACATATTATACAATCCATCAACCCAGCTCTGTGTTAACTTAAAGTCACATTAAAGATTTCTTTGTTCTATTCTCTTTTTTTGTTTTGATAAAAGTTTCCATAATGTCTTTTTGAATTTTTGAATCTATGACGTAAATGAGAAAATTAAATGAAGAGTGTATTTGAACAAGTATATGACAATAAAAAACATTAAACTCGAGAGTTTTGGAGGTATCGGAACATGGAGGAGATAATTAAGGATATGATGTAGGATAATAGGAATTAAACCAAGAAACAAAATTAAAACGCAAATAATTAAAGCTATTTTCACAGATGCCATTTCTTTTTGACGTTTTGCGAAAGCTTCCTTTGAAGACAAGGCCACACTAGTTTTAGAGGTTATAGAAATATGAACAATTGTAGCGGATGTACAAGTTGATAGGACAATACATGGACAGAAAGTAAAAAGCAAGAGAGACGTGACATTAGTGTACATAAAATACTGTACACATTTAGCATATACAACTCTGTATACGTTAAAACTGGAATACTTACTTTTTTGTATCTCATATAATCTCTAGAGTATGTACAGAACGCAGGAGACTTCAATAAAATGTTACAACATAGTAAACAAAAAATAATACGTTTTATGCTAGATAAAGAAAACATTTGAGAGACCTTTAAGGGGAAACATACAGCCACCATTATTTCAATAGAAACTAGAGTCACTAAATGGATACTAGAATTAGAAGTGCAAGATAATTAATTGGGTGAAAAAATATATAGTTTAATGCGAAAACCCACCGATAGATGTAAATGTTAATTAAATATGATGACTGGGTCAGATTAAATGATATCTGTGTAAATGAAAATATTACGTCACAAACAGAAATGGCCAACAAAACCACATTAGTTATATCCTGCATTTTATGGTGAGATAAAATTATTATATTAAGTATGCTGCCAGTGATACCAATGAGAGACAAAATATTAGCTATAATAACATTAGTAACAAAAGCATAAGATAGTAAACTTCATCACTAACATCAAAACTATCATCTATAGCTTTTAGCGTTTGATTCGATGTAATATGTGTTGCATTAGTCATTTTATCGAACTGTAATCTGCATTCAAACAGAATCTTTAGTTAGCAAATTTTAATAACCTGAAAAGAAAAAAAAAAGCTTTTATTTACAAACGGTTGAGGTTTGTGTGTCAAATCTGGGTTTTAAAATGGTTTTAGAGGATCAACTGGACTCATGACAGACTAACGAAAAAATAATGAAGTAGCAATATTCAGCTAATGAACTAAAAACTATCATTTATAACCGACCAAAGCCAGTGGTAAATATCAGAATGTTTAATGAGATGGCTATGAGTTCATGGCTATGAGTAATCCAATGTATGATGTATAATCATATTAATAAATATTGCGCATATGACTCATATGTTTAAGGATCTAACAATCTCACGCATCTCCCAATTATTAGTGGCACGGTCAGCATGGCCACACCACATCGGCAAACATCCGCAAACAGAGAACCGACTCGGCAAAATCTCTAAAGGCCTAGTCTTTGCTCCAATACTCTAGGTTAAGCTCTGTTTCTAGCTCCGGGCTTTAGTTCTCTAAAAAATACAAAGACACAACCTTTACTGTATTACCCAATGAAACTTTCATCTACAAAGCACAAAGCATGAGTTAGAGCCCATCTAAAAATACCAAAATAAAATAAAATGTTAAGAAATCTGATCTAGACTTTTTTTTATATTCTCTCTCCTTTATAATGAGTATATTCTAGCTGTAGATGCCAGTAAAGAAAAATTCTAAGCTAAAATCTAGGAAATCGCAAGAAACCTTACTCACGAGGATTTAGACTGTACATTATGATTATTTGGAGAGGATAAGAGAAAGTAATAACTTGAGATTCACTCTTTTAGTTCAGATACTAAAAACGTATTGCATCAATAGACATAGAACTGGAAGTGACTAAGTCGAGGTATTTCTAATTGTCGCAACAATTGATTAACAGTTACGCACAAATGAGATATTACAAAATACGCGTTTTGTTCCTAAAATTATGCAAGAATAAGAGGGTAGGTTAATAGAAGGTCACATAGGTTAACTTGTGAGCGTTCTTTGTCATTGTAAGCTATTACAACAATATGACTCATGTAATATACACAGTAAGTGAGAGAGAGAGAGAGAGAGAGAAAGAAAGAGAGAGAAAGAAACAGAGAAAAAAATAAAGAGAGAGAGCAAAAGAGAGAAGGAAAGGGAGAGAGAGAAAGAAAGAGAGAGAGAGAGAAAGAGAGAAAGAAAAAAGAAAGAGAGAGAGAGAGAGAGAAAAAGAGAGACAAAGAGTCAAAGAGACAAACAAATGCCCAGTGAATAACAAATGCACTTATCTCGAGAGCACTTACATGAACAAACAACACGTACACGTATAGAAAAAGATACCTACATTAGTATACAAGCTCTCTACAGCTCCAATTGACCTGGCCATGCAAGTCAAAGGTCTGATTTTGAATTTGTAGTGCACGTCGAGTAAGGCTGAAGACAGATTGTGCATTGTTGACAACGTGTTGACGTCCTTGTGAACAAATAAATGTATAAGAAATTGTGTATGTGACTATCAGAAATTATAAACAACAAGGTACAAATTAAAACAATGATTGCTTCCTAAATTTTAAAAAATATATTTAAAACTGCAATCTCATAAATTAACGACAATTAATACAACGAAACCTTTTTTTAAAGGAAGAAAAAAAAATACGTGCATTTAATTGTTTATAAAATTCTAAGTAGCAAATGAAAAATAATATGACATAAAAGTAGACGTTACATTAAATAAAAAACAACTGACTTTAGAAAAACAATCTTGTTCAGTTGTCCATAAGATTTAAGTCCTATCAAAATATCTACAGTTTGAATTTTTATTATCTGTGTCGGCAGAGTCGGCGAGAATTTTCAGTCATTTAAAATCTTGACGGAGCACTGGTTGAGTAGTAAAGCGCTTGGCTTTTGAGCCGAGGTTCCCAGGCTCGATTCATGGTAAAGACTAGGATTTTTAATTCTAGAATCTTAAAGGAACCCCAGAGTCCACCCAGCTCTAACTGATACAGGGCAAAAGTTTGGCTAAAATTAGTTATTCCTTGTGCTGGCAACAATATACACTCGTTAACTGTAGGCCACAGAAACAGATGACCTTTACATCTCTTGATCCATAGAGGAACTTTCCCTTTTTTAACATCTGGACATAATTTTACAAACAGGCACATCTTGTTCAAGAAAAAGTAAAGATATATGACTTGATCACATTTTCCAATTTCCCAAACTTATCTTCAATAACAGAATTGTCGTTTTTCTTCTAGGCTCACGTTTTAAACAATACATGAAAAGAAATTTGTTTCCAATATTTATTTGTATATTATAAGAGGTAAGGAATGCAGAAGAAAACAAGATCTACCGGTAACTTTGGATCCCAGAAAGTTACTTGGTCTACGTGCACGATTTGTGTCAAATAAAAAGTAACATTTCCTAAAAGCCAGTGTACATGTTAGTTGTAAACAATGAGTAAGTCTATTTTATATACACTGCACCAATGTTTTCTTTTAAAAATGTCTAATCAATTATCACGATTATTTCTACAGTGCGAGTTAATGATGAAATTACAAGGTGCATAAAGGATTTAATTTATAATAGAAATAGATTTCTAATGCATCAAACATTTTTTTTGTTTTGTTACAAGCTAATTATCCAATTGTCTAATAGAATCGATGAAACATAGAATAATGAACAATTCCAATACAACAATACGTTTTAAAAGTTTTAAAAAATCTGGATCAATATAAATACAAAGTCATAAAGCGTACAAAGATTTCGTTGTTTTGTTGACTTTAAAAAGAATCTGATAACACTAATTGATCATGTCACTGTACAAAGCTACATACGTTTATCAGACAGAAAGAGACTTTGATAAAGAAGGGATGTGTTTCACACTTTTCTCTTGACATTCTGGAATTAAAAGATTTATAATCGATGAGACGATCGTGACAAGATACGTCTTCTATATCGGAGTAACTTTATCTTACTTGTTGTTACCAAGGAATCGTCTCCATCTGATAACAGAGTATTGGCAATGAATGAAATACTTTAGTAAGAAGATCTTTGTTTTAAAATCATTGTGGTAGCCCATGTCCTTGATATAGTCATGTTTAAATACTTTTGTTTGCCATCAAGTGCTTTTTTTTAGTCAGAAGCTAGAGGTTGGTGTTCGTGAAACATTAGGAGGATTGCGAAATGTTCTTATATCAAGTTATATAAATATGTACATACACTTATACCCCTCGATAAAGAGAAACCTCTGTCACAGTCAGTCCATCATACAAATATTTTGCTCCGTTATCTTTCATCTTCATGTATCCTAGGCCCATCATCCTTTAGCTGCATTATCCCTTAGCTGCATTACCCTTATCTGTTAGCTTTATAAGATAAGATAAGATAAGATAATTTTATTGATCCAATCAAATTGAGGTTCAGTTAGACTACAACTGATCACATCAGCGTAACTACTGTACAATAACAGTATAGATGAAAAATTCGAAGAACACACGAAACACATTCATAACCAGCGCTTTATGAATTAGACTTCTATAACTTTCTCGATGATGACAGCTAATCTTGCAACACACTGACCGAAAGTGGGATAAAGGATTTTTAAAATATTTCTGTTTTATTCCTAATGGAAAGGAGACGACTACTTCGTTCAGATAGTATGTAACAGTGGTTTAATGGGTGCAGGTTTTCATAGCTTCCTGAGATAAAGAGTCGCTGGAATGTTAACTTTCAAAAATGTAGAAACAAAAAGTCTACAAATTAATGAATAACTTGGATAGCTTTGATAGTTTCACAACCACTGTCTGGAAATGTTTCAGAAACACAGTGAAAAAAGTTCGTTCTTAGCCTAGACTAGTCCCACGCTTCTTCGCGGTTCATCGGTCGATAAAATGGGACTTAACTTTCTTTTGTCGATGAAAGGGCCCCGCCTGTGAAGTTAATAAAGTGTAATTGAACACGCATATTTTTTTTTAAAGAAGGATATTTTAAGAACAAACAGGTATGTACACTTTTAGACAAGATTTGAGCCACTCTGGACTATTTCCATGTTCAAATCCCTCTGCTAGAAGGAACAACTAATTTTATTTTTTATGCTGTGACAACATTTCTTTAATTAATAGAATTGGCTTTTGATGTTTTTAAAACCATTCTAACAATTGTGTATACAATTTTTTTAAAAATATACAATCGAATACAGTAAAGTTCCTTTTTTAGATAAACGTTAGATCATCTGCCCTAAAGACCACAAGGTCTGAAAGGTAAGTAGTTAGGCCAGGTTCACATCTTACTTTGCATTCACTTGCACCTATCCTTTGATCTGCTGAACCATTTGGGCACTACACAAGATCTGTCAACCTTCTTTCACCATTCTTATCTCTCATTTGTCTTTGATATAATTTCATTCGAATGTTCTTTCTGAAAATATTGAAGCCTGCCTGGGTGGACCACTTCGGGGGCCGATTTTGAGTTTGTCTTTCTACACAAACTGTCTTTGTAACCTTATTTGTTGTGGATTTGTGTTTCAGACATCCGAAAAAAGAATAAAAATAGTATATAACATATTTGTTTAATTTGTATTTGTTGGCTGAAAAATAAACAAACAGTATTTAACTTAACTGCGTCCAACTTTAAATACATCACATTCACAAAAGTTTTGCGTTGTAGACATTTTCTTAATTTTTGTTTATCTAACTAGCAATTTATGTAACATTATTTTTTTCGTTGCATTAAAATCTAAATCTGCGGTTAATTGGTTAATATGTTACCAGTGAACCTCATGGTCAAGTAGAAGTAGACCTCATGGTCCAGTAGAAGTTGACCTCATGATCCAGTAGAAGTAGACCTAATGGTCCAATAGAAGTAGACTTCATGGTCCAGTAGCAGTAGACCTTTAGAAACGTTCTACTCTTTCAATTTTTCTATGTGTTAACTATAATAGACAGCTTGAGTATTTGCAGTGGCTAAACATGTGGTTTAATTACGATAGGCTCGTTATTTTATTTTCGGACCCATTTGTTAATCACGTTCTATGTAAGTACCAAATAATCGGTAAAGAATCATAGCACTATTTTGGGGGTTCGGAAAAAGTTTCTTGCTAGTTAAATTTACTTGAAACACTAACGAGTGCCAGAAAGATAGTGCAACCAAAAACCATAAGTTTCTCATTTGTCTTGCTAAAGATTCAGTCTCGCTTTTCACTTGAGCACCATCTATTTTTCCTGCTAGTTCTTCTAAACCATCACACACTTCTGCAGCTTGGAATCTTACAGATTTAATACTTTTAATTCCACTTCCCCATTGTGTTTCTGACAATGGTTTAACAGACAGACATTTCTAATGCTTTTTAAAAACTTTCCATTTTTTTCGTAGTTAAAAAAAAAAGAGTGTATAGAGGCTGCTGGGTTCCAAAAAAGTTTATGGGGTCTCAACACGTTTTAATTTAAAATTATGGTGCTCATTAATTTGTATAATGTATGCGTTAGAAATATATGTATGTCGTTATTAATTGAAGTTACCTAAATTTTTTGAATCTCTTAATATGTTAACCCTTTACGCCCAACATCTTTAAAAGCCTGCAATAAGCATGACTGATAGTGATATGCTAACTTTAAATTGCGTGGCCCTTGCCAGGCACTGTGCCCAATAGGTAAAATCATCCTAAGACCGGACTGACCTATCCTTAGTAAAACTCTTTATGCAATTGAACTTTGGTTTAAAAGTTCATGGGGTTGTATTTTTTATGGATGACCTAAGTAGGCTTTAATCAAATTGAGATTATTTAAATTAGAAAGTAATTAGAAATTCATCAATATCATGTTGCGGCCAACAAGGAAGTATAATGTTTTATATAACAGAATGAAGAACTATTCAGATTATTCACTAAAGTTGTTAACACAAATTAGTTTTTCCAATAGAAAAAAACTTTTGAAAGCTACAGCACTTTGGTGAAAATAAGAAACATTCCATACTATTGTTTTGCTTACTAACAAGTACAAAATTATAAGCGTATTCAAATATGTATAAAAAATGTAAAGGGAGCAGCAAAATCTACATTAAACCAGTAGTGCAACCATCCCTGAAAAAAAACAAAAGCAATATTTTTCTAATCGATAATAAATCTAAAAGACAAATCTGAATGTTTATCGGCTTTTTGTTGGGAAACTACTATCTATTGTAGATGGCTCGTAAAGTTTATTTGACAGTGATTATGTACTTAGTCAAATATAAATAAAATGCAAAGATGAATTTCTTTTCTAATACAAAATCTTAATTTTCACTAATTATCTTTATCACAACCCAAATTAGGCCACGCGCAATCAATTTCGCATAGGGCCCGGCAACCTGTAGGACCGGTCCTGTGTAAAATCTAGTTAAAAGAAGCTGCTCGCGCCTCAAACTAATGAAGAATTACTTAAGGTCAACAATTCTCGTAGATAGATTAAAACATTTGGTAATTCTTGATATTGCGCGTTATCTATGTAGGAAATAAAAAAATGTATGATATACTGTTAGACTTCGCTACATGCAAAACTCGTAAAGTAGTTCTGTACGTAATAAAGAATGAATAAAATGCAAAGACAAATTTATTTTCTAATACAAACTCTTAAATTTCACTTATTATCCGTATCCCTATCGAAACTTGGACCCTCGAAGTCAGTTTCGTATAGGGCCCCACAATGATTAAGTCCGGCCCTGCTATTTAGTGACGGGTAAATACTAAATAGATTACTTGTACTCCTCCTCCTCTCTTTTTTCGCAGACCGCTAGAATAAAAAAAAAATGAGCTTTCCATGACTTTTTTGGTCACAACGGTTAAGTCTGCTATTTTGTGGTCGGGTGAATACTACTTCCTCCACCCTCTTGATTTTTCCGTAGAGTAGCTCTAGTTGACTTGAAGAAATAAAAGAGTGATCTTTCCTTTACTTCTTCTTGCGTGTCCAAACTCTTGAGACATGAAGAGAATTATATAGATAGATACCAGTAAATACATTATGAAAATTCCTTTACTGGTTTATAGGCTCAAGAATTTATTATATGCATATTTACGTGAATTCTTAAGTACTTAGATTCAGATCCTGCCCACTGTTTTGTGCATTAGGCTGCAAGCTTTTCCATTCCACTTTTGGTTTAGCAGGAAATGTCCTAAAGTGGATTAGAGTCTACCTGATTGAACGCACCCTTACTGTCGTCGTCAAAGGGACAATGTCAATAAGCTTTCTCTTGAAATACGAAGTACCCAAGTATCGAGCATAGGTCCAGTATTGTTCGTCATGTTTACATACCCACTCAGCGGTGTCATACAACCAAGTCATCTTATACCACTTCTTTGCCAATGACTCAGTTATACGATTCCTCATTACTCTCAGAGGTGCTGCATTTAGCAGTAAAAAATCAGTGGTACCGTTGCAAGGGTGAGCGATTGGATGGTTGAGAATAAACTCAAGAACAGTGTTTCTCAAACTTTTATGTCTGCCGGCACAGTAAAAAAAACTACAAAAATTTCGCGGCACACCACGAAGAGCAACAGTTGTTGTATAATAAAAAGAAAAAAAAGATTTTACCTGTTTTTAAGTATTAGGCTATATTTAATGTGAAGGGTGTGCCTGTTTTTAAGAGTAAAAAGCTTAAGAACTGCATCGTTTTTTAAATCAATGAGCTCCCTTTCTTCAGTTGTAAGATTTGCAGCTTCATTGTTTCCAAATGGATAGCTGACCCATCCAAACTCATTACTTCCATCTGTTGGAAAGTAATGCTGCAATGCTGACTGCAGGTGTGTCAAAGTGTCCAGAATTTTGGGGGTGATTTTTTTAGTTGAAGCACATTCATTGTAAGTAGGAAAGCATTCGAAGACTCCTTTCAAGATCTTACTTTGCCACAAAGACAATTTTTCACCAAGCTACTTCAGTTTTGAGGATGCAGTGATGATGGTTTCCGATGGTCCTTGAAGACTTAAATTCAGTGAATTTAATTTGTCAAATAAATCAGAGAGAAATGTCACCTTAACCCACCAGATCTTGTCATAAAATAAAAAATCCAAAGTCTTTTTTTTTTAGCCTCCAAGAATGAAATCAGCTCAGCCTTGATTTGGACGACACGCTTTAACACATTTTCCCTGGAGAGCCAACAAACGTTGGTGTGATACAGGAGACATTTGTAGTCTGAATCCATTGTTTCACAAAGCTCTGAGAAAAGTCGGGATGCAAGCGGTGATGAAGTTTACAACTTCAATCACTTGATTCAGAACAGACATCAAATCTTTCGTCAAAGATTTGAAGGCAAGAACTTCACTGTGGATCATGCAGTGAACAACTAATATATTAGATTTTCTTGACGCACAAGAGTGACGAATCCCTTTCTATTTTCCTGGATGGAAGGACAGCCATCGGTGCAAACGCTGACACAGTTTTTCCACTGTAGTTTGAATAGCAAAGTGTTTATGTTCATCACATTAAAAATATCTTTGCCTTTGGTCGTAGTTGGTAAGTCTTTGCAAAATAAGAATTCGTTGACACATTTTTCATCCTTTATGAACCGAATAAAAGCTAGCAGCTAAAATCAGTGGATTCATCAACTTGAAGAGACCACAGCAGAGACACTTCATCGTCAGTCACGTCTAAGTGTTCGCAGATTTAATCTTGTAAATCTGACGATAAGTTTTTAATTCTTTTTCGGGAGCATCGGGTCCAAGGATAGTTTCAACAATTATTACTAAAGCTATAGTTAGGGCTGGTGCAATGACTGATTCAGCCTCTGTGTGTGCTTTCTTGCGTTTTGCTAATAACTGAGCAATCTTATAATTTGCAATTAATCCCTTTTCTGGCAGCTTTAGGTACCGGTAGTTCGTAAGATTCTTCAGGTTACGAAGATATGAAACCATATCCAATGTAATCTTCTTTGTACCTTCGTTTGGTTCCTTGCTTTTCATTTAGCGCTTTCGCAGTTTCATTATTGCTAAAGTATTTCTCCATGGATAACAATGAATAATGCTTTTCATACACCTAAACAACTTACATCGCTGTGCGACTGCTAAGGCGGCCTACTTTTGAGTCATTATAATAATATATGTATAGTGGAAAATTCCATAACCTGAATAGCTAACACCCCTTTCCGTCAATATGGAGCGACCCACTACTTTTACTAGTCTTTGGAAATGGGGATGTCATTACAACGTAAAATAAAAATTTAATAGTACTCAGACCTGTGTAACGCTGCACATGTGGCGTTCTGAAAACTCCCGCGGCAACCTGCAAGTGGGAAATAGTGGGAAGCGTGGTCGAGAGGCTAAGTGAGCTTGAACTTGGCTTGTCTTGGCTACCTAGAAGGGGGCTCGAGGTTCGACACCCGACTCGGGCAGAGTTGTGTTTACTGAGCGCCTAAAGGCAGCACGGAAAACCAACTCCTAGATACCCCCTCCCCCCCACTGGTCCACAAATGAGATTGGACCAAAAGCGCTCTGAGCATGCTATTAGCATGAAAGTAGCGCTATATAAAAGCTATAATAATAATAATAATCTTCGGTGGCACACTAGTGTCCTATTGTGCCGCGGCACACAGTTTGAGAAACACTGCTCCAGATGAACGAAAACAAGACAGAAATAATTAAGATTGGAACTTGAAATATCACAAATATCGAAAGCAAAGATTCCTATTTTATCATGAACCGCCAGATCTTTTTGTCCATGTAGTTCTCAATCTTGGAGTTTTCTTTGACTCAACACTACCTTTCGACCCACATTACGTCAGCTCTGCAAAGTTCTTTATCTGCAGCTACGAAGACTTGGCCAGATCCGACCATATTTGACGAAGAAGTCAACAAAAAAGAGGGCTGTAGTATTTATACTCTCCCATAATCAATAATGCGACGCCGTGATGGAAATAAGCCTGATGACAAAATCGCCAAACTGCAACGAATTCAGAACAATGCTGCACGAATTGTCATCTGCAATAAAGAAATGTCCTTGTACCTATGTCAACTGATTTCCCTGAGAGAACAATGCGCTCTATGGGCTCAACGTTTCTAGAAGGCTTTAAGTTGAAAACCCCTTCTTCAATATTACTCTAAAGCAGTGATGGGCAACCTATTACTACCGAGGGCCGCATTAAAAAAATGGAAATTGATGGCCGCATTAATATATGTATATTAAAATATGTTAATATTAAAAATGTTCTGGAACTGTGGAATTAGCTTACTAGTTGTTATTCTTGTGACTAGTGTCAATTTCAGTCAGCCAGCATAGACCTGTTCTTACATTTGTTTATTTTGAAACAAAGAAAATGCTTGTTCACAGATGTATGTGGACCCAATTAATGTGAAAAGTAAAGTGTAAAGTTTTAAAGATTTTTAAGCTTCTGGAACCCATAAAAATTTAGTGGAAGAACTGACTAGAATTTCTCTTTTATGTCATAATCTGCTTGATGGTATGTACTCTTGAGCTAAATCAGCTTCTGCACTAAATGGTGAGCTGATTTCAAAGTCCACAATCAAGGAATCTAAATATTTTTTTTTACTTTTAAACCGTTTCACTAGAAATAGTTTCACCTTTCAGCAAAGGGAAATGACAAAACCTGTTTCCACTTGCTTACCTGGAGAAATAGGAAAGCTTTGTTTGAAAAGATTTAACATTCACAAACATTTCATGTGCAAACAACCTATTTAAGAGGCCCGAAGGCAAAGATAAAGTCTGTCTTTGACTCTTCAATAGAAATATTAGTAACAAAGTCACAGTCAGTATCGTTTAAGGAATATAGCAATTTCTTCCTTGAGATAACATATTCTTTTCAGTACATTGTCCATGCTAAGCCATGTGGTACAGAACATCGGAATGTTTTGTTTCCAAATCTTAAAGTACTTCTCGAAACTGCCTGTGGTTTAGAACTTAGCTCTGATAAGTTAGATCACTGTGATAATATGATTAATAATATGTTTAATATTCAATGAATCTTTGCGCAGACTTTCTCGTTTAGAGTTTATGGTTGAAATATTGTTGTAATTGTTCTTAAATTTATTTAAAAAAACTGTTTTTCTCACTTAAATCACTGGCTTCATCTATTGTAACACTCGCCATCTTACTCCAAGCCAACCCAACACTTTCAACACAATTCTTCATAGCATTGAATAAGTACCAGAATGAGTTTGTGTCTTTGACTGAACTATTGACTTCTGATTCTTATCACTCTTGAGGAAGAGGCAAGAAACATTGTCTCTACACGTCATTCTAAAAAGTTTAAATACCTTCGCATTTCCATATTTATAATCTGTGGGAATACCTGATTTCTCTAGGTGTACGCGCCGCATTAAACACTCCTGCGAACGTATGTTGCCCGCAGGTTGTAATTTGCCCACACCTGCTCTAAATCAAACTACAATCATCAAATTCTACGAACGAATGAACATAAAAAGGTGCTGCGTTTGTTTAAAAGAAAAAACCTCCAGAGATTTTTTTAGTTTTAACACTCTCCCCCAACAATAGTTTTGACAAAAAAACTTCCGTTTTCAATATATTATCTAAAGCAAACTACAGTCACCAAATACCACGAGCGTAGCCAAGTGGGGTTACAAATCTTTACAAGTCGCTGGACTCCATTAATAAAGTGCAGTGAATAGCAGATTTCGTTTGTGAACTAGCCTTTTTTAATAGCAGGATAATGCAAAGGAGATACCTCAGAATATGAATTGTTTATGTTTTAAATACCAGAAATAGTGCTCCGCCCCGGACCCTACTGATGGAGCTCACAGCTCAAAGCTCTCAGGCTAAGTGCGCTTAAACTTGACATGGATTGGCTACCTATGAAGGGGGCTCGAGGTTCGACACCCGACTCGGGCAGAGTTGTGTTTAGAGAGCACCTAAAGATACCCCTTCCACTCACTGGTCCACAAATGAGATTTAACCAACACCTGAAAGCATGAAAGTAGCGCTATGTAAAAGTCATAATTTAATTTTAATTTAATTTTTAGTTTTCTTTTTCTGATGCGTTCTTATCATTAAATTGGATGATTCAGGTTTACCAAACCGAATCTGAAATTTCCTTATCAGACAGCTTTATATAATTTTTTTCAAGCCAGTATATCTTTCAGGTCTCTGATGAACGTGTGACGCTTTAAAGTACTCAACCAGCTTTCTTTGGGGCTAATCAAAGAGGAAATGTTTTGCTAGATCAGATTACGTTGTGTCCTGCTAAGAAGCAAATAAAAAATTATTTCATTTGTGTAGTTAAAAAATAAGATAAAAAATTATTTACGTCAAACCGCACATTAAAGAATAATCCTGCATGTGCCTTGAATCAGTTTTATGCCTGCTTTAATTATTGTCAAATAGATAATATGTAACTGTAAGAAAACTTTTTACTTTAAATAAATGTGTTTATATTAGAAAGAACGGGTTTCATGTTAATCAATAAAATATTAAATTCAATATAAATTCATTAATTTTTTACAACTTGTTCGAAACACTTGCTTTTAGTTATTACCTTTTTAAAAAGCTAGTCAATTTTATTTTAGGAATAAGTAAATTTTATCTGAAACAAAAGCGTTTAAGGATTTCCAATTTTCATCCGATTGAAAGCTAATTTCAGCACTACCAGAAATCTTTGAGTTTGCTAGCTTTAACATTCAGATGGGTAAACATATAAATATACTATTTATTTAATTTAAAACCTAGATATATAATTTGTAAAATAATGTTTCAATGTCGTAGATAAGATTTTTATAAGCAGTTCATTTTTTTGTTTTATTGTAAAAAAAAAAAAAATTCTAGTCATTTCTTATAATGTGTAATACTTGATTATTTATTGGGGAGGGGGGGGGGAGATTGCCTGTGTTTAAATGAGAACCCGATTTTCTATTTGAAAAATGTAACAGTGATTAAAAAAAGTAATAATAAACATTTCAATTATATAAAAATGATAAATCAACGTATCTTATTCATATATAAATACTACACACACACACACATATATATAATTGAAAAAGTAAATAATATAACGATTAGTCAAGGGTTATTAGAAAGAGGATTTATGTATCATTTATTTTTTTTTCAATATTATTATTAATTAATGATAGCTAACTCTTTGTAACACTATTAATATGATTTAAATACAATTGTAACAGCGCTTCTCGGCTATTCAATAGAGATGTTATAGAAATCGATTGACGATGTGCCAGCGTTTGTCTAAAGCCATCAAAAAATGTTGCTTTTTACCAATCTTATATTAACTTACTATGTATGTCTGGCAAAACGTTTGTACACGTTATTTATCCCTCACCCAATATCAGAACAACTTAAAAAGTTTACAATTATTTCTTGTACCTGACAAAACAAGATACAATAAAAGAAAGCTAATTAGTTAATTAGCTATTGGTAGTTAATTATTTTGTTTGGTATCGAACAAAGGAAATAAATTGTACGTGAAAGATGTGGTGACATAAACTAAATTAGTCACCTTATTACTTTGTATAGAGGATTGGTCGTTGCTTAACTTACTATAGATAACCTTAAACCTATTTTCATAAGCACTTTGCTGGCACAGTTGTTAATGTGTTGATTTGAGTCCTAGAGTTCAAATTTAATTCTTACAACAAGCCTCATTTATCCCCCCCTTTTTTTCATTATTTCAGCTGCTCCAGACAAGTAATATCTTTTTTTTATCTTATAAATTGAAGACGTTACTTCAGAAAAGAAGATAAATAACGTCTTAAGCATCTCAAGTGTCAATCTTGTCATGCGAGTCAATCAGTGACTTCAACTCTGCTAAGTCGTTTGTTTTTCTGGCTGATTTAGGCAACGCATTCTATATTATTTTCAAATGAAACTTGGGAAGAACGACCACTTGTACAAATTTGTCCTAGCATATGGAATAAGAAATGCGGCTCTATCTCGATGTCTTTTTGAGTATTTCTTTAGGTTTTGTTTCTTTTTTTCCTGTGTTTTATGTATTATTGCTACTTTACGTTTTATTTTTCTGTATTGAACTGTCCTAAAGTCTCTAAATTTTGTGATTTTACTACTGGTGTTACTCTAAACAAATGTGAACGTTCGTTTTGATATAAATCTCACGGCTCTACAGTCTGAAATATCATTTAAATATTATATTTTAATTTTACTTTTAGGTTAATACAAAAAGAAAAAATTCATCCTTATTGATTGAAACTTTATGGTGAAGTACAATGAACAGTTCCAGGACAATTGATATTAATTTCAATCTGACTCAGATAGTTTCACCCGCTAGTTCTGATGTTAGTGATGACGTTTATATGGTAATTCTTATTGTTACCAATCTTGTTATAGGAAATATTCTTTCTCTATTGGGAATATTAGGAAGCATATTTAATATAATCATTTTATCTTATCATAAAATGCAGGACACAACTAATATAGTACTGTTATTTATTTCTATTTGTGACTTAATTTTTTCTATTACACAAATATCATTTATTTTGTCTGAGTCATTTTTTATACACTGGTATTTTTTACAATGGGTTTTTATTACAAACAACCTAATTTTTAGTAGATTAAATTTTTTGGCAGTTATTGCTAGTATCCATTTAGTGACTTTAGTTTCTATTGAAAGAATGGTTGCTATATGTTTTCCATTTCATGTTTCCAGAGTTTTTACTATATTTCGAATGAAATGTATTATTGTTGGAATAGTTTTTTGTAACATTATTTTACAAACTCCTTCTTTTTTCAGTTATGAAATGTATTATATTCAATACAAAAACGTAACAACACCAGTTCTAAGATATGGAGATTTATATTCTCGAAACTTTGACTTTTTAAATAAATATTCTAATATAACGCCAATTTTTATCTTAACTTTACTACCCTTCTGTGTTATTTTTTTATGTACAAATCTAACATTATTTCATATTTCTATGACATCAAAAACTAAAGCCTCAATATTTTCAAAGGAAGCTCTCGCTAAACGTAAAAAAGAAATGAAATCTGTTAAAATTGTTTTAATTATTTGTGTTTTCATTTTGTTTCTTGTTTTAATTCCTCTTTTTGTTCAACAAATACTCTTTACATTTGCTTTAGTTCAGATATCTGACAAACAATTAAGGATACTATTCTGGATTGTAAATCTACTTGTTCAGATAAATTCTTCTTTTAATTTTGTTATTTACGTTACAAGTTGTCCAAAATTTAAAAAAACTTTGATGAACTTTTTTTTTCATAAAAAAGATCCTAAAGCTTATAAAGTAAAAAACAAAAAATATGAAAATTCTTTCTGTCACAAATTATTTAATTGCTGAGATATTTTTAAAATTATTTTATTGACTTTTGTTCCAAGAATAAAAATAGTGAAAAAAAATCTTTGACAGTGGATGTATATTGTTGGAGCTCTTAAGCCCACTGGGACAATGCTAGTTTGACCGTTATACTCTTTGAAAATATAAAAAAGACTGTAATTTATTGTAGAGTGCAGTGCACCTCTGTGGATCGAATATTACCTACAAATAATTTACTTTTTTTATTCCACTCCAGCTTGTTTTTATCCACACGTAGCTCAATTTGGCTCGACTTGCTTCATAGGAATCTCACGCCTTAGTGTAGACATTCGTTCGTTAAGCACAATTTCATGCTTTTAGATTTCTAAATGCTCTATGATTCTATCACTTATATGGATCATTTGGGAAAGGGAAAAGGAGCGTAGGGGGTAAGCGGATATCTTGGTGAATGTAAAGAATGTTATAGTGATCACTTTTTAAATTAGTTAAAAAACAGTTTTACTACTTGAATTTGAACTTTTAATAATGATGTTCTGGCATAATGTATAGAATACAAAATACAGACAATGTTCATTATGGCTATTACTTTTATGTTATATATTACTAGTTCTTGGATTGTATTTGTCAGTCAACTATATTCACATCATGGTTAATATGTTGTTTCAAATTTATTAAATTAAGTAAAATGTGTTACCATAACACTAGTTAAAAAAATCTTTTAAATTATTATGGATAATGGATTATAAAAATCTCTAATTTGCTTTGTATTAAAGTACTTCTAGTTCTTTTTCTGTTCTTTGGGTATGCAAATAAGGGAGGGAAATAATAAATATCAGGTATAATTGTTAATCCATGAATTATGTACCTTTTAAGTATGCGTTGCATCATATTTGCCCTGGTAATTTTTAAAATGATGCAGCAATATGAATTTGAAAAAATGATTCAGTAAATAACTTAATAAAAAAAAAAATTTTTAATACTCGAACATACGAAATTTAGGTGCAAAAATTGAATGTAACTAAACGTTCTGCTTTAACACAATAATGAGAGCTGAAAAAAATATTTGTTGTTTAAAGAAAAGTCATCATTGAAATATATTGTTTAATTTTAGTTGTTTTTTTAATATATATGAGATTTCGTCCTATATTTAATAAACTCATATGAAATTTATTGTTTAATTTGTATCTATTTCTTAAAAAAAACTAATATTTTTATCAGCTTTATAAAAATACATATATATTTGTGGTTATAGCAATGACTTAATTTAAATTATAACCACTAATGAATCAACATCTGTCATTACAGAAACAAATCGTTGCCAGTATCCTGAATGTAGACAACTTGTGTAATGATTTCCTAGATATATGTTAATAACTTAAGTAATTAATTTATTTCAAGATCTATATCTTTTTTTGTATTTACTTTTAAAAATCTACAGTACAGTAAAAGTAACATTTAATTTGATCAGCCTCTGAGCTCATTATAATTTGTACTTGGTTCAACCCTAGTTCGTTAAAATGTTGGCTGGAGGAAACTTGCTTTGTTTATTTATGGTACACTTAATACTATATATATCTATATATAATATGTTTATATGCGCAGAAATCTTTAGCATCAGAAGCACTATTTTATAACTCCTAGATCTATATTGACTTATATTGTAGATATACAATTAAATCCCCAAAAAAATGTTCATTTAAAGGGAGTGTTTTATAAATAATATGGTTGCTGCCAAAAAGCAAACTGTAGCCTATAAAATATTTCATCACAGAGCTGAGAAGAAGCTTATTCACGCATTCACACATTTTTTTTTCACTTAGTTTAAAATGTTACTAATTCATTCCTCAATATATACTTAAATAATTAAGCATTTTTCAAAATCAGTTAGGCTTTACACAATAAATTACCACATATGTACAATTTTTCAAATCGATTTTTTTTGCTTTATCTCTATCCAATTTTAATGTTAAATTTGACCCTTTTTAATTACATCACATTTTATAAATTATATTATTTATTTTCCTTTTATCATATAAATTACAAACGTTACTAGCACTGTATAAGGATAAGATTCTCTAGATATATACATTTGGAATTAAGATTTCAAAGAAACTGCCGGGGTAAAATATGAGTGCCTATTAAATTTCTTCTTTATTGGTAGAGAAGTGATTTATTTAACATAAAAAGGGGTATTACTTTCAAACTGGTCCGCAGGGGGAGAAAAGCTGAAATTAAAATGAGTCAAAAGTCCATATATATATATATATATATATATATATATATACTAAACTGCTAGTGGAGGAGGCTAAATCAACAAACCACACAAAGCCTATGAATTATTTAGCTATAGAAACGAGTTGCTAAAGATTGTATTGGGGTGTATAGACGATGGGGTATGGTATGCAGGGAAGGAACGGAATGATGAAACTACAGTTGACTGGTCAGTAGTGTGTTTACTAAATTGCATAAAAAAAGAGGAAAGGTTTCAGCCTTTATAAACAATTTTTTTTAAAGATCAACAGACATAACTGGTTGATAAATGTTAGTTATTTTAATAAATAATAGTCATCTCATCTCTGCTTGTGGTCCCTTCTGGGGCATAGGCCACCAACTTCCTTCAGGCAACTCGATTCTGGCCGAGTCTCTCCAACTGACCCATGTCTTACCCATCCTCTAGACATCTGCTTCCAAATCACGGCGCCACGTATTCCTGGGCCGTCCCCCCTTCCTCTTTCTTTGGGGGTTTGCCTTTGATAGAATTTCATTATTATATTCTTTCTGAAAATATTGATACCTGCTTTTTTACCTGGCTGGGTGGACCACTTCTGTTAGAATTTAATACCGATATTCTTCTAAAAATATTGAAAACTGCCTATTTTCCTGCCTGGATGGATCTGTTCGTGGGCCGATTTTGAGTTTGTGTTTCCACACAAACTGTCTTTGTAACGTTGTTAAAATATAGTTTATATAGTGGCTGAAGTTTTCTGCCTAAAAATGGGTGACGTCATCTCACCCCCAGAATTATGGGAACGCATGTTTGCTGTCCAAAGTTCTACCAGCCTGAATCTAGCTGGTGGAGACAAAAATATATTGCCGCCCGATAGCCGTAGATGTCAGGAATTTGTATTGGCCGAAAATGTCATTTGGATGACCAAGACGGGTAAGGAAAGGGGCCATTGGTCGGACGTAGACCAAGAGGGCCAAGATTGGCCGGAGAGTCTCGTCTTGCCAAATATCTTATATAATACAGACGTTACTTCAAAAAAGAATATTGATACGTCGGTCGCGGCTGTTAGCTCGTTAGACCCGGCACCCGCCTGCTTCACCCCTTCCCTTTTGCATCACCACCCTCTGGTGGAAGTAGGAGGCGAGGAGGGGTTAAGCTAACCCCCTCCCTCAATCTCATTCTTATTCAAGTCTCGTGCTGGAGTATTCCCTGACTACAAATTTTTCGGAAGAGCCCGTAAAGAAGAAAAATGCGAATACGGTTTCTGGAAAGTTCTCTGAAGGGAACGCGATAGAAAATATAAAAAGCTGCAGTAAGATAGTAAAAGGGGGAAAGAATACAGATGACTCGACACCACTGCCTAGCGATAAAGCACCAAGCGAACTTAACCTCTAGACCATCGGAATGTCAAAAAAAAAAGTTCTTCTGAGCCAGAGTCATTTCTCTGGTATTCAAATTGCCACCCCAGTGGTCAAAGGTCACAAGCCCCAGCTAGCACCACCGCCTAGCGATAACGCACTAAGCGAGTCCAGAGTCACAGGTTCGAACCTCGGTCGGCGCATTCCCTTATTTTTATAGCATTTTAA
This sequence comes from Biomphalaria pfeifferi, assembly GCA_030265305.1. Classification (NCBI taxonomy): domain Eukaryota; kingdom Metazoa; phylum Mollusca; class Gastropoda; family Planorbidae; genus Biomphalaria; species Biomphalaria pfeifferi. Next base: position 664,488 of record JASAOG010000105.1, on the reverse strand, counting down.
TTCATAACTTTCTCTCTTAAAAACTTGGTCCCTGGTGCTGTCATTTATGTCTAATATATGTATGTCTCACAATTCTCAAGTAAGCACTTCACTAGCAGAGTGGTTAGCAGGACAGAACAATGGGGTGTGAGCCATGAGCTTAAAGATATAATTCCCTTTTTATTTTTTGTTTGTTTTGTAAATACGTTTACAAACCAATAAAGTTCAAATCCACCCTAATATCTCTCCCCTCCCGCCCCCGCCTTTTATCCGATAAGTCCAGGTAAATGATAGGGTCAGCGCTTGTTGAGAATGCTTAAAGCATGTATAGCGCTAAATGTAAACAATTAGTGAAAATATTATTAATTGCACAAATTAATTATTGTTTGGTCTAGATCTATTACAAATTTAATGACAAGACTGATCCAAATGAATTGATACAATAAAACTTCGAATAATCTTCTTTCTTTTTTTTAAAATGTTTTTCTTATTCTCTTTTTATTATTAGCAAGCAGGCAGCTGATAGACAAGGGAAAACTGTTAATATCTAAATATTAGCATTGAAAGACATTGGGTTCTTGTCAAACTCACTAGAAGTGCGATATTATAAAACGCTGTTATGATGGGGGTTCTGTTTTAATTTCTATACAAGAACAAGTTACGTTCAAGTAGTTTCAATAGATATTTATTTAAAAAAAAAAACACTTTACAATGCAATTCCAACTCTATAGCTCCTCCTTCGTGATCGAAGATGAGCACATTTCTAATATCCTATGGACTCGAAGATGACTGTTAAGTCCAATCCTCGCTTTAATAAAGCCGGCCGCATATGTTGCATGGGTGGGTTTGGTCAGTTACAGATAGGCCTGCTTCTTCTCTCAGCTTTTTGTTGATTCGGCGCTCTTCTTGCTTCAAATCTCGAGACTCCGAGACTCACTGCTTCACGCTATGAGGAGCTATCGAGAGCTAGTGCTTTCTAGCCGTGAATTCGATATCGCAATCCTTAAAGGAGCTCTTGAGAGTGTCTTTGTAGCGCTTGTGTTGTCCTTTCTAGGAGCGCTTTCCTGCACCCAAATAGCCGTACAGAAGTCGTTAAGGAATACGATTGTCTGGCATGCGGACTACATGTCCCGCCAATCGAAATTGAGATCAACGCACCTTATGGATACTCCTTAGGATAGGTGGAAGGAGTTTAACTTTTTGATTTAACTTTTACAAATAATATTGTTGTCTTTATTTCAGATTTACATTTATTTTTATGTTGTTTTTCTTTTGTTTGTTTTTTATTTTATTACTGACCCTTGAAAGTGACTAACATATTCAATGTATTATGAGATAGGACTAAACATCCCGGGTACGCTATTCTGCCTCAACGTGGCACTCGGGTGGAAACGACCATTAGAGGAAGTGGTTAGGCTAAATGAATGGCCAAACAATACTCCTGTGGGAACGCAAGAGTGGTCCCATTGCACGGAGCGGAGTTGAAAGAGAGCTCCCACGGCCCTGTCGATAATCCATGCGCCGTTCCTCAAGGGACCGCTACACTAATGGCGAGTCCTGCACGGCTAGCTTGGTACAACATAAGAAAATGGCGGAGGTTCCCGGTGTACTCGGCCTTCGGCCTTGCATTCTAGCCCATGCGCCGATATTGCCAGATATACTGGAAATAGCAATGCTTTTCATAGGCATTGACTTGGATCTCTTCCAGACAGAACGTTAATTCAAAAGATTTTTTTTTTTACTGTTGTTCAAACAGTTTTTTTTTCAAACCTAGAACTCGAAGAGCCTTCGGCTCAATTCTTTGACTATCAAATGGACTAAAAATTAACTTATTTAAATCCTGTGAGCCCGTGTCATTGATCTAAAAAAACTTGGTTAAATGTTTATATACACGAGACATTTTTAAGAAATCAAAACAAGAAATGTCCAAAAGGGAACAATATTTAATTATCGTCATTGTTTATATGATTACTAAATTTATTTTAGGGATAAAAATGTAGTAGATATTTTACAACCTTTTATTGTATGAGTGCACATGAAATTCGTTTTAAATAGATTTTAATAAAAAGTAAAATGAACGATTATTAATAATAATTGATATTTTACTTTGAAAACATAGCCATAAACACTATGTTTTCGCTCTATTTATTGTCAATCTGAATATGTTCACATGTATGTACATTGTCCAATTCATTAATCTGTAACCTTTTTTTCTGTGAATAATTAGATATTTTTTTCTAGTCTACACATATTGTTCTTGTCATTAGTACATTTAGAGTGTCCATGTGTCAGTTCAAAGTTTTGTTTTAATTTGATCTTACAATGCAAGAAGGCAGCTGCAGCTCATCAGAAATGTTTCATTAATATATTTCAAAGCAGAGTTGTTTAAATAAACTGTAAATCCCATAAGCCTTTACATTTCAATCAGTATAAGATAACACCTTCATTCGAGCTAATTGGGATAAAACAGAAGAAAAACATAGATAGAATGTATTATTTCTGGTCTTAGCCAATGTTATCCTCTCAGTCAGAACTATAAATATACAAATTAGGAACGTTATATTGCAATACATGGTTTTTGTTTATTATTTCAATCGAATGAGATGTTGATGTTTAAAACAAAAAACACTCTCTCGCATTACGTCATAACGTGATACAAATACACATACCAAGTGTAGACCACTGACCTGCATGCTACTGTTATTTAATAACAATGTTATGTAAAAGCGATGGTTAAGCTGCAATGACTGACCTTAGATATCAATATATTGATACAGACAACACTTTCCCATTCTAACAAAAACATGAGCACTATAGAGAGGAGTGTCTACACTGAAAGGTATTAACTAAGAGAACAATAGTTGAGTTGTTTTATTTTTTTTCTTTCTATGAGACAACGCAATAAGTGAAGCGATTATTTTCCCGTAATTTATTGACTTTTGAATCAGTAGAATAGTGTCATGTTTGTATTTCAGTGTCGTTAGTGTGTACAATGTCGTTATTGTCTCCAGTTTCTTTTTTTTTATTCTATAATTGTGACAAATTGGGTATTTTTACAAAATAAATAATAAATTGTTTTATTTACAAAAAAAAATATATTTTTGTTTATTGTCTTGAGAAACACTAGTTATATCAGTCAATGTAAACATAGAGTTTAAGCTAGGTGCTGAAACAAATGATACATACATATATTAAACATAAATGAATAACAGCACCAGGGACCAAGTTTTTAAGAGAGAAAGTAGTGAATTAAAATGCTACTAAAATAAAGGCATGCGCCGACTAAGGCTCGAACCTGTGACTCGGATTCGACACCACCGCCTAGCGATAACGCACCAAGCGAAACTAACCTCTAGGCTATCGGAATGTCCAAAAAAACATTCTTCTGATCCAGAGTCATTTCTCCCGTATGCAAATTACCACCCCAGTGGTCAAAGGTCACAAGCCAGTGCTAGCCCCTCCCCCACCCTCGCAGCATCCGTTCACTAACAACTTCGATAGAGCCGACACAGTCAGCCGTTAGGCATGTATTAGACAAACGATGGCTCTATCTAATGTTATATCTCTCACAAAGACAAGTGGACAACATTAACACATTACATATAGAAGCTTCAGTGGGTACGAGCAATAATGCTGTAAATGCAAACATAGAGTTGAAGCTAGGATGAATTAAAATGAATTAAAATGCTACGAAAATATGTAATGTAGAAATTCACGTTACTTCACCTCATCAGTGAGTTTCCAATATTGTATTCCTCTGTTTGAGACAAGAAACAAATAATTTATTTCCAAGAGTTAATTAACTTTGTTTTTCTTTTTAAAATTGATTTTTGTGTTGTCAGGTAAAAGAAATAATTGTCCAAAATATTAACTTGGTCCGAGATTGTGTAAGGAAGAAATAACGTGCACAAACTTTTTATCAAACAGACAGACAGACAGATAGACAGAGAGAGTGAGTTGTTACAAGCTTTGTTATAAACATAGAAACTAATTCTTGCAGTGCAGTTCTGTAAGACAACAATTTGTAAATGTTTTATTAGATCTGAGCAATCTTATAAGTATTTAATATCGGTGAAACATTTAAACTATTTAATAGTGATAAAGAATCTGAACTATTTAATATAGGAGAACAATTCCAACTATCTAATAATGGTGAACCATTCAAATATTTAATATTTGTAAACAGTTCCAACTACTGATGGTATTTCAGATAGATTACTCAAAGCAATGAGCTAGCAAAAGTGTTCAAAAACTTTTTCAGGCATCTCCTAACCAGGTCAGAGTGACCAAGGGACTGGAAAGAAACCAACGTCACCCCCCCCCCCCCCCCACCTATTTAAAAAGAAGAAACTTCTGACTTAGGAAACTGCAGATCAGTATCACTAAACAGCATGACATTTAAAATCGTGGAAAACACAATATGTAGAGGCATAGGAAGCCACTTAAAGAAACACGTCTAATAGGAATAATGGATGATTTTTCATAAGGCATATATAATAACGAACAATCAGATGCTATCTTATTCAATTTTTCTAAGGCAATTGACAAAGTTCACCACCTTAGCGTGTTTCTAAATTAAAATATTTTGGCATCGCTGGTTCATTACATCAATAAACTATGAGTAATTATATAGGGAGAGAACAGCTGTAATAATAAATGCCTCTAAAACAACACCAATAACAGTAAATCATGTGTACCACAAGGAACTGTCTTATTTCGTTACTTTTTTTAATTTACATAAATGATTTACCGAGTGGCATTAGTTCAGGAACAAAAGTCAGATTATTTGCAGAAGATTGCATAATATATAGAACAATAAAAACAACAAATCACAGAAATTCTACAAAAAGAATCAGATGAATTACAGAAATTGGAATCAATCTTTGAGCATGTCTCTCCACCCAGAAAAATGTCAGTTATTAAGAGTAACAAAAAAAAAAACAACTAAAACAAATTAATTCCACTTATATTATTCATGGCAAACCAGTAACACAGACTAAAAACTCAAAATACCTAGGTGTTATAATAAATGAAAAACTATCATAGAATTCACAAATTGAAGAAACTATTTAAAAAATCAAACAAAGTATTAGGGTTTATTAAAAGAAATTTCTATAAATCAAATAAAAAATAAAAATAAAATTTTATTTAACCTTGGTTTGGCAAATAATGGAATATGCATTCTCTGTTTTGGGATCTCTGAACTTCATTGAACAGACACAAAAATGAGCAGTGAGATTCGCAACAAACGAATATTTACATTTCACTAGAGTAACACCTTTAGTCAAATCCACTAAATTTAGAAAGCCTTCAGGATAGAAGACTCAAAAATAAAACAGCATAGTATTAATCTTCAAATACAAAAACCAAATCTAATAAAATACTTAGAAAGACACAATGATAGTGGCAATTCCTTTGTTCCATGTGCTAAGACAAATTTGTACAAATGCTCCTTCTTCACTAATGCTGATATAGAATTAAATGGGTTGCCTGACTCAGGCAGGAAAACCAATGACTTAGCAGAATTTAAGTCATTGATTACCATGCATGACTAGATTGACCTAGGAACAAGCATGGGAAGTAACGTCTGTATTACATAAGAGAACTACTTGATAAGAGAGGTGAACAATTTGATCTATTTAATAGCGGGGAAACATTAAAACGAGTTCATAGAAGTAAACAAGTGAAACTAAAAAATAGCGGTGAAACATTTAATTTTTTAATAGTGGTGAAACCTTTTATGTCTATGGGTAAAACATTAAATTTTTTAATAGCGGTGAAAAATTCAAACTATTTAACAGCTGTGAAATTTTGAAACTGTTTAATATCAGAAACCATTTAAATAATTCAGACTATTGACAGTGTCACACAATTCAAACTATTCAATTGAGGTGAGCATTTCAAACTTTTTAATAGCGGTGATCAATTCAACCTATTTATAGCGGTGAACATTTTAAATTTGTAAATAGCCGTGAAACATTTAAACTATGTAATAACGGTGAAACATTTCAGCTATTTTATAGCGGTAAGTAATTCAAATTACTTATTAAAGGTGAAACATTTCAGCTATTTTATAGCGGTAATTAAAACTACTTATTAAAGGTGAAACATTTCAGCTATTTTATAGTGTATAATAATTCAAACTACTTATTAAAGGTGAAACATTTCAGCTATTTTATAGCGGTAAGTAATTCAAATTACTTATTAAAGGTGAAACATTTCAGCTATTTTATAGCGGTGATTCATTTAAACAATTGAATAGCCGGAAAACATTATCTTCACCAAAGCCATGGCCTTTCAAATGCATCTTGAATAAATACTCAGTCCTAGTTCTGTCTACTAACCAAAGATTTTTGATGGTCTATAAACATCTTTTTGTCATTAAAACCTTTGTAAACCTAACGAATAGTCAGTTCTGATTCTTCACCTTCACTGGAAATCGAGTTCGTTATCTCTACTCTAATTTTTAAGTTAATAACATTTTTATTTAAAAAAAAAATTAAGAATAAATTTCTTAAAAATTAGCATTCATATAGTGTTTTTTATTCCTTTGGTCATTGAATCTTTTTTTTCCCCTTAAATCTGCTAACATACATTATTTTTAAATGCATCAACAATTCACATATGAATGACTATTTATTTCGTCATCTGTAGCCTATTATAGACACACTAGAGGCTACGTACAAGAAAGATAAGCCAGTTCATCGGATGCTAAATTAATGATGCACCATAAGAAACAAGTCTAGTGGCCCATTTGACTCTTATTTGTTCTAAATGAATGATGCACCATAAGAAACCAGATCTAGTGGCCATTTGACTCTTATTTGTTCTAAATGAATTATGCACCATAAGAAACCAGGTCTAGTGGCCCATTAGACTCTTATTTGTTCTAAATGAATGATGCACCATAAGAAACAAGTCTAGTGGCCCATTTGACTCTTATTTGTTCTAAATGAATGATGACCCATAAGAAACCAGGTCTAGTGGCCATTTGACTCTTATTTGTTCTAAATAAATGATGCACCAAAAGAAACCAGGTCTAGTGGCCATTTGACTCTTATTTGTTCTAAATAAATGATGAACCATAAGAAACCAGGTCTAGTGGCCCATTGGACTGTTAATTGTTCTAAATGAATGATGCACCATAAGAAACCAGGTCTAGTCGCCCATTTGTCTCTTATTTGTTCTAAATGAATGATGCACCATAAGAAACCAGGTCTAGTGGCCCATTGGACTCTTATTTGTTCTAAATGAATGATGCACCATAAGAAACCAGGTCTAGTGGCCCATTTGTCTCTTATTTGTTCTAAATGAATGATACACCATAAGAAACCAGGTCTAGTGGGCCATTGGACTGTTATTTGTTCGAAATGAATGATGCACCATAAGAAACCAGGTCTAGTCGCCCATTTGTCTCTTATTTGTTCTAAATGAATGATGCACCATAAGAAACCAGGTCTAGTGGCTAATATTTTGGTGTCCAGTGTGCCCACATCTACCGCTTCACTGCTTGGCTGTTGCCATAAGTTTGTTTGTTGTTTTTTTTTTGACAAAGTTAAGGTGCAATGAATGAACAGAGACTTTCTGAGTGTCTTTTCCTACTCAAAAGTGCTCCGAAGCGCTGACAAAACCACCTTTGCGGATAGGTAGCTCTAGGAAGAAAATGCTGACCTCTTCCCAATATATGTTTTCATAACAATACCATTTGACACTGTTAGCAGAGAGGGACTCTGAAAGATCATTTCAAAGTGCTTTGTTCACAAATATTCATATTCATGGTGAGAAAGATTCATAATTGCATAAAGGCTCATGTTCAGGAGAGTGGAAAACAATCAGAGCCTTTTGAAGAATCTAATGGGGTAAAACAAGCACCCACACTGTTTATTTTTATGCTGACAGAAGCACTCACAAATAAAGATAGTAACGGGAAAATATAATTATAGATAGATTTCAAAAGGGCGCAAAAGCAAAATAAATTTAAAAAATCAGTAGCGAATAGTGACTTGCTATTTGCAGCGCCCTAAACGTTTTCTACGAAAATGATCTGCAGAGCATTGTCAGTGACTTTCACAGAGCCTTACTATAAACACAAGGAAGACTACTCGGATCTAAGCATTAATATCAATGGACAGAAAATAAATGCAGTGGACAGATTCAGCTGTCATGGAAGCACACTCTTCCGAAATGGAAAGATCGATAATGAAATCGACTTGCGTATCGCCAAGGCCAGTGCATGCTATGGCAGACTGTCTGAAAATGTTTCGAATAGATGAGCTATTACCAGAAGCACATCAAGCTGTCATCCCTACATTGTTCTAAGCCTCAGAAACGTGGACAGTATAGAGAAGATCTGCAAAAGGAACTTAACCACTTTTACATGAACTATCTCAGAAATATACTAAAGATTAAGTGGCAAGAATCAATACAAGTAACTGGAGACCTTCAAAGAGCGGGCCTGCAACGCATCCACACAACCTTGATGTGGATAAAGCTGCAATGGGCAATCCCTATCTGCAGAAACGACTCCTTTATGGTCAGTTAAGCAATAAGAAGCGCTCGCAGGGTGGAAAAAGAAAACGTTTCATGGACACCCTCAAAGCCTCTCTGAAAGCCTTCAGCATTGACCCTGCCAACTGGAAGATGGATGCACATGATAGAGCATCATGTTATCGCGCGGTGAAAACTGGCGCACAAATTGCAGAGAACAGGAGAACAACTCTTTTAGCAGAAAAGCCTCAGAGAACAAAAGCAAGGTCAAGACACAAATTCCAGCTAAAATATCCAGACTAGTGGGCAGCTTTACATTCCATACTCACATAGATCTCACCACATCTCATTGGCACTCTCCAACAAGTATTTACATCGATATCTTGTTTTACAAAGATGAGGCAACTTAAAGTGAACTACTTGAAGTCATTTTATTTTTGGTCTACACCAGGACGTGAGATTCCTATGAAGCAAGTCGAGCCAAATTGAGCTACGTGTGGATAAAAACAAGCTGGAGTGAAATAAAAAAAGGTAAATTAATTGTAGGTAATATTCGATCCACAGTGGTGCACTGCACTCTAAAATGAATTACTTTTTTTATACTTTGAAAGAGTATAACGGTCAAACTAGCATTGTCCCAGTGGGCTTACTAGCTCCAACAATATACATTCACTGTCAAAGATGTTTTTTCACTATTTTTATATTTGGAACAAAAATCAATCAAATGATTTAAAAAATATCTCAGCAATTAAATACTTTGTGACAGAAAGTTATTTTAATAATATTATGCTTTTTAAATTCTAAGCCTTAGGATCTTTTTTTATGAAAAAAAAAGTTCATCAAAGTTTTTTTAAATTTTGGACTACTTGTAACGTAAATAACAAAATTAAAAGAAGAATTTATCTGAACAAGTAGATTTACAATCCAGAATAGTATCCTAAATTGTTTTTTAGATATCTGAACTAAAGCAAATGTAAAGAGTATTTGTTGAACGAAAAATGGAATTAAAACAAAAAACATAATGAAAACACAAATAATTAAAACAATTTTAACAGATTTCATTTCTTTTTTACATTTAGCGAGAGCTTCTTTTGAAAATATTGAGGCTTTAGTTTTTGATGTCATAGAAATATTAAAAATTGTAAGACTAGTACATATAAAAATAACACAAAAGGGTATTAAAGTTAAGAATAAAATTGTTGTTATAATGGAATACTTATTTAAAAAGTAAAAGTTTCGATAATATAAATCTCCATATCTTAGAACTGGTATTGTTACGTTATTGTATTTAATATAATACATTTCATAACTGAAAAAAGAAGGAGTTTGTAAAATAATGTTACAAAAAACTATTCCCACAATAATACATTTCATTCGAAATAAAGTAAAAACTCTGGAAACATGAAATGGAAAACATATAGCAACCATTCTTTCAATAGAAACTAAAGTCACTAAATGGATACTAGCAATAACTGCCAAAAAATTAAATCTACTAAAAATTAGGTTTTCTGTTATAAAAACTCATTGTAAAATATACCAGTGTATAAAAAATGTAGACTCAGACAAAATAAATGATATTTGTGTAATAGAATAAATTAAGTCACAAATAGAAATAAATAACAGTACTATATTAGTTGTGTCCTGCATTTTATGATAAGATAAAATGATTATATTAAGTATGTTTCCTAATATTCCAAATAAAGAAAGAATATTTGCTATAACAACATTGGTGACAATAAGAATTAACAAATAAACGTCATCACTAACATCAAAATTATCAGGTGAAACTATCTGAGTCAGATTGAAAATAATATCAATTGTCCTGGAACTGTTCATTGTACTTCACCGTAAACTTTCAGTCAAAATTGATGACTTTCTTTTTAGTAATAACTTGCGTATACCTGAAAGTAAAAGTAGAATGTAATATTGAAAAGATATTTAAGAGTTTATATCAAAAGGTTCGTTCACAATTGATAAGAGTAACACCATTAATAAAATCACTAAATTTAGAGACTTTAGGACACTTCAATACAAAAAAATGAAAAGTACAGTATCAATAATACATAAAATATAGGGAAAAAAAAGAAACAAAACCTAAAGAAATACTCAAAAAGACATCGAGATAGAGACGCATTTCTTAATCCATATGCTAGGACAAATTCGTATAAGTACTCGTTCGTCCACAATTTCATTCGAGAATACAATGAAATAGGCTGCCTAAACAGATTTCATTTCTTTCTGACGTTGCAACGATATTTCTTTTGAAGATAATGTAACTTGAGTTTTAGATCTCTAAATATATTCAGAATGTGTACAACCTATTATCTTTATTTAAAAGTAACAGCCCAATTTGATTCTTATTTTAAACGTATGTTTCGTATATACTTACAAAGTTGACGATAAATAAATTCAAGCCTAAATCTTGCTCTTGCTCCATTTCATTTTTGGACCAGTAGGCCTGGGGGTATTTAATGGGTGTTTTTTTTTTTTGTTTTGCATTGAGGCGCTCAGTAACAAAACTCTGCTCAAGTCAGGTGTTGAACCTCAAGCCCCCTTGATAGGTAGCCAGATAACCCCTCCTCCTACTGGTCCACAAATGAGATTGCGCTATATAAAAGCTATAATTTATTTATTTTATTTATCCAGATCTAGCCCCGCACAGAAACAATTCGTGGTAATCACGCTGGATTTCGCTGGTCATTTCTCTGTGCCCTTTTCGGGTTCGGAATCATTCAATCTTATTCTCCAGACCAGTGGCTCAAGTGTCAAGTTAGGTAAGGGGGATACGCGAGCACGTTGCCCTACCTCATCGTGAAGCTCGCGTGGAAACGGCCATTAGAGGAAATGGCTAGGCTAAATGGGTAACAACACAGAACTCCCGTGGGGATGCCCACGGGTAGACAAGAGTCCACCCATTGCATGGGCGGGGTTGTAATAAAGTCCTCACAAACCTGTCACCAATCCATGCTCTATTCCTCAAAAGGACCGTTACATAAATGGCGGGTCCCGCACAGTTAGCTTGGTACTTTGAAGGAAAATTGCAGAAGATCCTGGTGTTTTCTCGGTCTTCGGCCGTGTCTAGCCCACGCGTTGGGGGCCAAATGCATCGGTCAACAGCAATGCTTTATATAGGCATTGTCTAGGGTCTCTCCCAAACAGAACTGTGTGTTCACACAGGTTTGTTTGTTTTTTACTTTTTTGGCGTCCAAGTAGTTTTTTTTTCAAACTTAGGGCTCAAAGAGCCTTCGGCTCAGCTCTTAGACATCAACAAGGTACGGGGGATAAGGTGGATATGCTTCGCGGCCGCACCAAAAACGTCTGCCATTATTTCTTCGTATCTTTCGTCCATGGTCCACTCTTCCACTGAGATGAAAGATAGAACGGCGTCGACAACCGCGTTATACGCAGACCAGTCGGGCTTATGTTACGTTTGATTTTGGGAGCTACACTTTTGCTAGTTGAGTGGGAGATATTTATATCTATGGACATACGATTAACTATGATCACCACGTAGCACCCTAAATTTTGTTTATCATTTAAGTCTGCATAAGAGAAAGTTAAGTCTTTAGAGCGGACTCATTGCCTGTGTGAAAAAGTAGCTGGGCTTTTTGTCATGCAGAACATGTTGGTTTTATTTGTAAGCTCATAAGATTTATTAACCTGAGAAATGCGTCTTAAACCCAGGCAGGATACTAGTTTACCTGCTACGAGGATATAGGCGAGCTGGGTTTTAAAGAGTTAAGCAGCCATTTTTAGTCCCTGTAAATAACTCTACATTGTTGTGTTAAATTAAACAATGAATTATCTAATGTCGTAAACGGTTAATCTATAATACACAAAATGTCGGAGTATTTAGAGACAATTGTTAATAAAGAATACGTTTATGAAGTATGAAATAATGAAACTGATTCATAGAGAGCTATTTCCTGTGTACAATGGAATCATTGTTGTAAGTCAACAAAAAAAATGTAATGATTTGGTTGTTTAAGTCATTGTTTGTCGAGTTTCATAAAGGAGTATTGACGTCGACACATTTTCTCTTGCAACACTCTTCAAGTGATAAGCCTTAAACTTTCTGGTTTGTCAATATACTGGTACAAAGAAATTCTTTGTTGAATATTTTATGTACGTCACAAGGAGTCCCAAATTTAAAAGAACTTTTTGGAAACTTTTGCAAACAGAAAATGTCGAAAACTAAATACACCACAGTTTAGGCTTATCTCTAAGAGATGTTATGATTTTGTTGTTATGATGTTTATATATGACATTTTTGTTTGCACTGTTATATTAGTAGTAATTAAAGATATTGACATTTTTTACCTCGAATGTTTATCACAAAAATGTTAATAAATTGGTTTTTCTGACGAAACATATATATACATAATTATATTTATAGTCTTTGCTGCTGTACATCGAATGCTGGCTGTGAGTCTATGACGATGTATTGCATTGGGCTCTTGGTTTCAATGATTAACAAACACTATAACAAGAGATGAAGAACGTTCAACTATCTGACTGAAGCAGAAGTAAACATTGGGCTAATGTCTCAGGATTCTAAGTCTACATCTGCTAGATTTATGTTACCAGTGTCCAGTCACTCAGTCAACTTTTTTCTAGATTGATGTTACCAGTGTCCAGAACTAAGTCAATAGCTTCTAAATAGTTGAAGTCACAAAATCGACTGTTTCTAGATTGATATTATCAGTGTGAAGTCACTGAGTCTACAGCGATAAACATCTCTGAAAGAGAACCATTGTTCTTTACTTTTCTGTTATCAACCTTAGGGATGGTGACAACTGACCTCTCAGACCTAACCCTAGCCCATATCTAGATTAAAGAGTTTTCTTGTTACCTGTAAGATAGCGGTACTGCAGCTGACAAGCCAGCTCAATTGAAATATAGAGGATAATTACGTCCTACACCTATGTGTTAATCTAGTCATGCATGTTGACTACTCTTCCGAGTCGTTGGTTTTTTTTACTAATTCAGGCAAACCATCTACGGGATAAGGAGAAATTGTCAGAAATTGTCCTAGCATGTAAAATGAACCCTTCACAATGCATATAAACTAGAAATGTCGCAGCATCAACTTTTTTAGAAAAACAACACAATATACCAACCCGAGGTTGAAATTATGGACATCAACATGGCTCTATACTACGTCATGACTTTAAGTTGTCATGTCCTTGCCCATGCAGAACATGACAACAAAATAAAGGCAGTATAAGATAAGCTTATTTTATTGGTCGAAACAGATGGAATTTCAATTTGACCACATTGTCTTACTCGTCATTGCTATTATAACAACAACTGATAGACAGCAGTTTTCTAAATTCTTCACGTTCCAGCTCTTCGAATTGTTTAAGGATGAAAATAAAGTGGGTTGAACTGAGTATTAGTATTGCTTGAAAAGAGAGACGTTAATGAAGAAACTAACGAATCAAGAGACGGAATATAAATCCGTGTTCTGTAATAACTCACAAAATACAAGCCAGTGGTGTCTGCTCGGTGTGTGTGTCGACTCTCAAATCCCTCAGCAGCGTCAACTCAATACTAAGTTTGTCTGCCAGTAGTCTCGCTTTACTCATGATGTCATTCCTCAAGTGTTTGACAGCTAAGTCAAGGTAGTTTTTGGTTATGTTAAAAAAAAACTGCTTGTTTGCTGTTGAATGGTGTTGAGTTGGTGCTTTTGTACTGTCCACACCAGCCTACAGCAGAGCATATGTATTGGTAATGTAGTCTGGCCAGCGTATACTCATTCACATTGATTTGTTTGGAGCTGGGTTAGTTTCGATTGAAGACTTCTGTAGCATGACCTGCGTTTGTTTTTTTTAAATTTTAGGCAGCAGCATCTGTAAATTCGTGGACGGCAAGTTAAATCTCCTGTTCGGTGTATGCACGGGGGCGTAATCGTCCGCATAGTGCAGCTCAATAGCAAGCATTTCTCTAATGTTTATACGAGAGAACAAGCGCTGATTACCATTCAATAGATGCGCTGTGTTGGACACACATCCCGCATGGGAGATCAACGCATGCAAAAGGCGACTTCTTTTTAATACATACTGCCTATATTGACAATATTGTTTCTTTTGATCACTAATTTTGTTTTCCCTATTCACATTTTCCACATTAAATGTATTAAGTTTTTTTCCAAGTGTGCATGTATGTTTGCTTTTAGCGATAGTATTATCAATTTCAATGGACGTAGGCAATAAATAAAGTATTAGATACGAACATTAATTAAAAGTATACATTTTCTATTTTGATTGTTTGTGTTAACCTTGTACACCCAGGAGTATAGCGTATAAGACAAAACACTTTTCATTTAACTTACAGTGGAAAAAAAAATTTAAAAAAAATTAAATTATATTCTTTAAAATATTGACATTGTGTCTATAAAGAGATATCATGAGGATAGATATTTAAATAGTAGAAGTCAGATAAGAAGCATAGCCCCAGAGCAAAATATGTGGGACTTACAGGCATCCTTTGTCTAAATGTCCAGACGGCCGTCAAAGTCGGTCAATGTTATGTAGATGAAAGAGGAAACTTGTCTGCTCGAAACAAAATAGATGTATTTGCACAACTAGGTTCATAAATATTTGAATCTACACATTTGTACCTTTGCTTTTATAGTTTGGACACCATTTTCGAAAGTTCAAGGACAGAGGCATAAAGCATGACGAGGTTTGAAATTTTGAGTTTCCATGACTGAGAAAAATGAAGTGAGCAAACCTTGTGTCGAAATAGTAGGCCGAAGATTTTCTACTGAGTGACCCTCAATCTGGTGACTAGAAGGAAACATCCATTTGTTCTGATCACACGTTTGGTGTCTATTAATCAGAGACAATTTTTCCTTGGCTATTGGCACCCCGTTGTTGTATCTCCGCGAGACATTCTTGGTTTATGCGATGCTAATCAAGACCAGTCATCATAGAATGCTTGATTACTGACCTGTGATGTCGCAACTTGTGAGATCGGCACTAGGCATAGGCTAACTAGGCAGCCGCCTAGGACCTACGATATGTGGGGGCCTCGCACAGGGCTCATAGAGTTTTTATTTTTCTTTTTGCGAAAAATTGCAAACATGGATCAAATCTTAAACATAGAAGAACTATATGGCTCTATGTCTACTAGCCAGGGCCGAACTTAGGTCACTGTAGCCTGCGCGGCGGCAGTGGGCCCCGCCCTTTTTTTAGGCCCTGCGCCAATTCTAGGTGTACATTATTACACTAAACCATGAAATTGCAAAATATACGAAAAAATCCTCGAAATCTACTGAAGTTAACAAAATCTGCTGTTATTCGAATGGGAAATCCTACGCGCGAGAAAAAACAACAACAAATGCATTGTCAGCTTTCATTTCAAGAATTTGTTGAGTTAGATGTAGATACAGGATGGTTGCGTATTTTTCTAAATTAGTTTTTTGTTTTTCTTTTCAATTTAGAGCCACCTTATTATTTTCGCCTAGGGCCTCCTTTTAGGCTTCACCTAAGGCCTCCAATAACCTAAAGCCAACTCTGGCTGTTAGCAGTGATTTAGCTCCTGATAACAGCACTGCAACAATGCAGACTGCAGAGCTTTGTTAACAGCTTTTCCCTAAAAGTCAAGGCTTGTGGCACATCTTCTTGTCAAAGTCAAACAGTATACTGCTAGAAATAAATATTAAAGTCTACTACATTTATTTTATTTCTTACATTTTGTCTATACTATCAATAAAGTTCTATTTAGTATTATTCACAAAGACGTGATTCAAGTTTTATTAGTTTAGATATATTGTTTGAGTTGTCTACCATCAAATTGGTGCTACAAGTCAACCCAGTGTCAACATAAATGTTACCATAATAGATTGCAGTGAGAGTAAAGAAACACGCTGGTGTCTGACAGTACAAGTTTGTCGGTGTGGTATCTTCTCAATCCTACATACTCAGGACATTGTATATCTACAGCTTGGTAGGTTTCTTCAACCATTACTCAACCACATATTAATGTAGGCCTACACGAACCGCCCAGTGATAACTGACCTAGGCCTGTGCTTTCTAGCAACAACATAATAATGAAGACTTGCACAACAGGGAGACGTTGTGAGACGTGGTGAGATAGGGATTGTATTTGAATTTAATCCTTATTTAATGTATTAAGTTGGCTTGAGAACCTTGAGAAGGCTTGAGCCTTAAGTTGAATTTAGGTTATTCCCCATTTTTGAAAATTTAATTTCATAAGTGCTTTTTATTGTTAATCCAGATCTAATACAAATTTAATGCCATGACTGATCCACACAAGTTCGCTTAATAAAAGCTTTTTTTTTTAATTTTCTTGTTAACTTTGCGATAACTAATAAAGTTTTGTTTACCCCCCCCCCCCCAATAGAGACATGTAAATGGTATAGGACTATCAATGGTATCTGTGTATATATTCCTATCCAAATTTCTACGTATTTATGTCAAGTATATTTATTGTGATTTCTTTGATCTATACTAACGTACACAAATACTTCTTTATAAATGGTCAGCATCAAATGTCCTGAAAAGGGTTCGGAAGACAAAGGGTATAAGTGACCAGAGGATAAAATGGCCGGGGATATTTAGACCGGACACCGGATTATTTTTACTAGACAACACATACACACATTTGCGGTCCATCGGGTATAGTTGTAATACACACACATACACACAATACACACATTTGGACGTGAATTACTGATGATTATTATAAACACATTATTAGAGCTGCGCTTAGCCCCCCCCCCCCCCTTTTTGAAACGCAACTTTTTACAATTTAGTAAACTGTATTGCGAGCCCTGTGGAATTTTGGCTCGCAAAGACTGTATTGTTCAAAAATTAGCAAATACAAATTTTTACTTAACAAAAAAAAAAAAAATCTAAGTGAAAGGATCGCTAATTACTGCCATTTATTTGAAAATGCCAGGGTTTTGCTCCCTTTGTGCCGTAAAAAAATAAGTTATACCGATTGATTAACTAATTGGTTAATTTTGGATTGATATATATATATTATAGAATATAAATAGTTTTCCGAAATTTCAACTTAATTCAACTTGATCAATCATTAAGTAACAGTTATTCCTCTTTATTTCGATATCAAAAAAATATTTATCACCTATAATTCATTAACTAATTGGTTAATCATAGTTTTTTATTTAATTTATATCATGTCATGTACAATGAATAATCAAGTTTCAACTTTATCCTAGAATGTGAAATGGGAGAAGAAATATGAATAAACTTTTTACCAGACGAACAGACAGATAGACAGACAGAATGAGCTAATGTAAACTTTGTAAACAGAAGAAGAGGTTGACAGAGAAAGCGATGGAGAGACAGCATTTAGAATGTCATTGAAAGAGATCCTATCCACATTAAAGAATGCCTATGAAAGAGATCCTATCCACATTAAAGAATGTCATTGAAAGAGATCATATCCAATTCAGAAGACAAAGAGGAATGGGGGACAGATCTTGTGTTTTGCCTCAACGGTCCAACAGACTAAAGACAGGTGAAAAAAGTGAAGAAACTGAATTTCATCAATTTCAACTCTACACTTTTGACACGGTCATTATACAGTCGAATAAACAAGTCGGAAAAATGTGTGGTTGTTGTTCTGATAGTTGAACGAAAAAATAGATTTAACAGTGTATCGGTCAGAGTAATCATAAACAGTAGCGTAGCAAGGTAGCGTTCAATACATATTATACTATTTATTACATTTATTGTATGCAGTGGCGTTGGTCCACGGTTCAGGGCCCTACTCCAGTATGCTGAGTGTGATTGAACTTCACAATTTAGACATACTGTTAAATAATTGAGAGCATATTTCAAAGAGCAAAACACAGCAGAACGAGGCAGACAATAGATAAAGTACACATGTGCCTAAGAAAGAAGTCAAAACAAGATTCTCCAATTTCGGTTCATTTGAAAGTTACTGTTTCTTTGGTTAACCCGAAAACTTCCTTGGATTCACGTGTAACGTAAAGGGTACCGTAGACAGTTAAATTATTATGTATTGTTGGTCATAAGTACAGAAACCTGTATGAAACCGGTATAAATTGTCCTAACGGGCTCACGACAACAACAACAACATAACTTCCTGACTATATTATATTAACTTGATTGTTCTATTTAACGGTGTATATCAAATGATACTAGTCTACCCACGGCGTAGCATACTCTAGTTCGACTTGCAGTAATAAAAAGTGATCTTTCCATGACTTCTTGGTCATAATACTTAAGTCCGGCCCTGCTATTTAGTGACGAGTGAAAACTACTTATTCTCCGTCCTCCCCTTTTTTTCGTCGTTAAATATACGTGGCGTAACTCTAGTCCGACTTGCAGAATTTAAAGAGTGATCTTTTTATTTACTTCTTCTTGTCCAAACTTTTGAATTATGACGAGAATTATATATATATTTAAATTTAACATTTAAACCTCTTTGTCACAGTTTTTTTTCACTTTGCCTTCATTGCTTAGGTTTTGATACCTTGTACTTTTGGCTCAATTAAACTCGTTCTTTATAGTATCCTTTTTTAACGTTTATATATATATAAATAAGGCTTGTCTTCGAGTCCGAAGATTAGTGAGGATTGCTATATTTCCCGTGGCTGGCAGCCCCAGCTGTGACCTACATATTTTGCCACAACTTTTGCGAGCATAATACACGTGGTCGATTTAGTTTTTCTTTTCGCCATCTGCGTCTGTCCTCGGCAGCAGATTTTGTTATGGTCACAAAGGTATATCCCGCGGCTTCTAGCTGTCTTGTAAGGTCGCATGCAACCACGTGCTCTTTTCTATGTCAGTTAAGGAAAGTTGACGCCTTAGCTGGTCTTTGAAGCGTTTCCGTGTGGCGCCTCTGTTACGTCATATATATATATATATATATATATATATATATATATATATACCCACACACACATGCGTACATAGGCATACACACATCTATATTGTTTCTTTTATTTTTTTACCTTCATATGACAATTTTTTATTTCCCTCTTGGAGATTTGGAACACTGTTTCCTCATTATCAAGGTGGCAATCGTGTCTGCTAGGTTCAGTATCTAGGGAGTTTTTTCTTTGCGACAATTTTTCTGTGATTATTATTTATTCACAGTGGTCTATTACAGTCGTGCAGAGGGGTTATGATATTCTTGGAAAAAACGTTTTTCTTAATAGTATCAAACTTTCAATAGTATATTTGTATGTTGACAACACAAGCATGTAGAATAGGAACAATAATGGTGGAGAATAATTGTTGCAACATTCGTCAAGCAATATCATATGTTCAATATTTCAACAAACATTTGTATGAAGATTCACTTTTAAAAGTTAACATGTATGTGTATATATATATATGTGGATACATACATATTAACTTTTGAAAGTGAATCTTTATACACAAGTTTGTTGAAATAGCATGAGGTTATGTTTGAAGTTCAATATTAGAACAACAGTAGGAAACAAAATTTAAATGAAATTGTAAAAGTTGCCCTTGTTCTTATTTTGTTTTTTCTTTGTTTTGTTGTCTTGGGTTTCACGTGTTCACAATTTGATTTCTAATTTTGCTCTAAATCTTTTGACTTGCTGGCCTAATGCTCCATTTCAATTAGGTTTTCTGTTGAATCAAAAATATCTTTCTCTTATTCCTTCCTACCTCGCTCCTTCTTGTAGATCAAATCTCTTGTTTTTGTCTCTTACAGTCACAAGGTGTTGCCCTGATAGTTGTGTACTATCTTTAAATTGTTTTGACCTTGGTGATTTTCAAGGGGCACAACTGTATATCTTCTCATTCCCTAGAATTCTAATCTATAAACTTTAGTTTTAGTTGGTATAGTTTTGGATTACGGAAACTACACTAGGAATTATCACTATTAAAACCATTTAAATTTGGTTATTGGTGTACATTTGGTTTATTGGTAGATCCCTGTTAATACATTATATACCAAAGCACATTTATTTCCTTATATACATATACATATGTTTCTTTATTTTAAAAAGATACTCTATTCACTCGTTCTATTCTCTAATCGAATTTTATTATGTTTAAATATAGTAATTAAATTCTTATATGTTGCAATTTTTATGTACATAATGTACATTTTATTTTCTATCCTACATTGTATAATCCTTTTGTATATGATCTATTTGAATTTTATTTAGGATTTTGTTGTCATAAATAGCTTTTAAATACAAGTTTTATATCAGTTGCCTATACTCTGCTAATAAAACCAAGTTCATATCTAAGTTTTTGTTTTACTTTTTGCTTTTGGTATTTTATTTAAAAATACTGCTAGACAAATGTACACCTTGGTCAAACTGTTGGCATTTAAAATGTTCGACAGAGTTTCTCTCACACTCGTAAAGTTTGGACACTCCCCAAACAAATGTTTTTCTGGTTTATGAATATCTATCCTACATAGTTTACATGTGTGTTTCTGGCCTGGCCTTACTCTTCTACTGTAAAGCGGTAATCTCGTAAAGCAGTCTGTAAGCCATCACCCATGCTTTGGGAATAATGTTTTTTAATGTGTAATTGCGTGACTATGTCTTGTGTAAAATGATCACCACTGTGTTAAATGTTATTAACGATCTTTATTCTGCATTACAGGAAGTAAATTTTTACCGTCATGTCGTATTATCAATTCAAAAATCTTATTGAGTGAATATATTCCGTCCTATTAAGCAAAAGAAAAATTACAATAACAATTGAACAAAAACAAACATAGATCTTACAATAACTTTACTGGTAGAGTTCTATCATGCTTGCTTATTAATTTGTAGTAATAAAAATTCTAGCACGAATGTATTGAATACCTTTAAGACGATGTAGTTACAATTTTTCAGACTTACCTCCCTTTAATATTATAGATTCCATACTACAGTAGTAAGGTTTACACATTTTGAGCGGTTTTGTGCGAAATGTCAGTCCGTCTGTCCGTCCGTCCCATTTAGATCTCGTAAACTAGAAAAGATATTAAAAATTGGACATCACAATATTTTAGATCATTTAAAGTTCTGAAGCAAAGGCTACTATTTTTTTCTGCAAGTGAAAAATCTATTTTTTAAAATCAGTTATGCAAGTATTTTTTAAAGAGAAGAAGCTAATTAGTATGCATTATAAGTTAAACCTAATTCAAAATGAATAGTAATCTTATAATCTTCATTTTCCTGAACAATTTTTTATGGCGGAAATTTTTATTTTTTATTTTTTTGAGGATTCGAATAAGAGATTGAGCCTTTTAAAAAAAAATAGATCAAATATAAGACATCAGTTAGGCCAGGGGAGGCTTGGTGGCTGAGAGGTATAGCGCTTGGCTACATGACACCCTCGTTAACAATAGACCACAAAAACAGATGCACTTTACATCATCTGTCCTATAGACCACAAGGTCTAAAAGGGGAACTAGTTAGGCCAGGTTCACATCTAACTTTACATTCACTTTTACCTATCCTTTGATCTGCGGGACCGTTGAGGCACTACACAAGATGTTAACCTTCTTTCTCCATTCTTATCTCTCATTAGTCTTTGATATAATTTCATTCGGATGTTCTTTCTGAAAATATTGAAGCCTGCCTGGGTAGACACACTTCCTGGGCCGATTTTGAGTTTGTGTTTCCACACACTCTGTCTTTTGTAACCTTGTTTACAAAGCTTTTAGATCTATGAATTCTGTCTGGTTTTCTAGTCAGTGGCGTGACTAGGGTGCGGTCCTAACCAAGTAACACCCATTTGGGGGTGACACCCAGAAACCCTTCTGTTTTGCGTAGTGCATACTTGTCACCCTACAGATAGAAAATTTTTGGTTTCCCAGACCTGTCGAGACAGAGTTCAGCAAGTCTGGGGCAGTCAAAAAGAATATGAGAAACTGTTTTCACTTATTCCCGCAGCGGGGCACCATGAATCAAAATTTGGCCTTAGCCGTGAGAAATATGAGCCAACAGGCAGTGTCCTGAACTGTGCTATAATAGCTTTCTGAGGCCTGGACAGCCTCCAATACTGATGCCCCTTTTAAAGCCCTGTTGGTTATTGATCATAATTTGGTAGCATTTTTTTGCATGCCATATGTTGCGGAAGTCTTGTCAATGCGCATTACCAAGTCTGCTAGTTCTTCTTCTGTCACTGCTAGGCCATCAATGTCATCAATGATTAGAAATTAGAGACCTTTAAAGTCAACATCTTGTTTCCCTTGCATGGCAACATCTCGTTTGGGCCTTTAGTCGTGGGCACAGGTGCAATGAACCTCTTTGCACTATGGTTGCTACGTCACTGGTTGTAAGCATACATGTCTAGTATGAATATTATGAGTTTCGTAATAAAAAGTTTTGTGAAACTTATTTATGAAGTCCTTTTGTGGAGTATATAATTAGTCTGTGACTAACAGGCACATATATAAAGACATATAGCATAACTATGTCAAAAAATAGGAAAATGATATGTTTAATCACATGATGAATATATACATTGTGTATGTGATTCTAATAGAAATAGACTCGCAGATTTGCAGATTTGGAATACGTTACATGATTTACAGTTTGTATGACAAAAGGTTAATACATTATCATTGAAATCAAGTAGGTCAGCAAAATATGTTAATCTCTTGAGAGTGACTCATTATAAACAAATAAGAATAGGTCGTTCTTTCGACTCAGTTCAGAAGCATTCTCTTGTTCTAAGTACTTTAGTGACGACGTTCTTAAGACTAGAAAAACATCGAGTTATATCACAAACTTACATACTAGCTGAGATGTTATTTTGAACGTCCAACCTGATACTGACACCCTACAATGGCATGCCACTCATTTACACTGGCAATACCACCAATATCATCTTTACTCTGACACCCCAAAATAATAGATGAAAGGCAGGAACACCAGAGCTCCAGCGGTATGACTACAACTGTCCAGTAGTTTATTTAGAGATCATTCAGGAATATTAGTTTCATTAGATTACTTTATAAAATACCACAAGGCAAAATGCTAAGTCCGGCAAAATAGAAAAAAAAAAGACTGTATAAGAAAATATGACTTAACATGCTTAAAATAAATATTACATATCAAAGCTACTAAGAATACACAATTCTTATCTCTCCTTTCCATTCGTAGCCGTTTCATCTATTAGTATTGTAAACCTATTCCCGCATTACTAATCATATTTTCCACCTGCGAACTCAAGTGAATTTGTTTATGTTGGGACATGTAAATGACCTCTGGACTGTGTTAATGTGTTAAGGGACATTAGTTTCGACTTCTCGAGTGAGAGATTTAACATTGTTTTTCTTTTTGCGTTTGTGAATCAATGTATGTGAATTCGATTTGGAGTATGTAAAATGATTTCTTTTGCAGGGATTATTGACTCAATTTAAATTCGATAGACAAGAAGTCTTCAATCAGAGTGAACGGGAGCCAGGTCAGTTCTTTGATTTCCCTATTGTCTGACTCTCACGTATGAGAACATATATCTATAGTTATTATCTTCTCAATGAGGCCTTCTGCAAAACATTGCTAAAAACAACACAGCACATCTTAAACATCAACTTGACAACAAGAGCCTCAATAAACAAGGTGGCGGTTTATTTACAATTACATCAACAACAGCCAATAAACATAATTGGCTACAGTAACTTCAAATGCTTTGCTACACAACAGAACTGCCTAACTAATCACTACAAATCTCTCTAGCTCGTACAGCTACATTTTCGAGGACTCACTTCGTTGCACACAGTCCTTACTGCTTGATGTCCTGGACTCTACTGTTCTTTCTAACACACTGTCTCTCGTCTGTAGAGGCTTTTTGGTCGAATGACCATAACATTGGCCATATTGCGTGCATTAGCAGTAATGCCCCTTGTTCAACAGCCCTTGACCTGAATCGTGTGTGTCAGTAGGCCGCACACACATTAACCCTTTCAGTCCGCCAATAACGTTATAACAATATATATATATATGTATTATATATTACAACTTATACATGACTGACGGAAGGAATAATACAAAACAAAAACAAATAGCGTTTTTTTCCCTCATTCCGGGGATTAGTTGGGGGTGAGGGGGCTAACAATGTAAACTTTATTAGGGTATATTGTAAACTTGGAAATTCTTCTTGATTTTTCAACATAATCAACTTTATACTTTCCAAATTAGACTATCTAAGATGAACTAAAACAATAAAGATAATAGGATAAGTAACATCTCTGAGTTCTTCGCAAAGTCACCGCATACAGCTGAGAACTAACATTAAAACAAATATAAATAACATTTGTTTTTTGTTAGAGTCTGACATATTCACCCGGACACACTAAAAAGATGGCAACACAAACATTAAAATCGTACCCATCAGATGCCATCTTCTTTACACAGAGCCCGCGAGAGCCGTGTATGGAGCCCTTGTATTTTACCCGCACCTCGACCCAGACAAGCTGTCAGGCGCATGCGGCCTCGCAGCATGTAGCTTTGATGCTGAATTAACGGCGATAATCCCGGCACTACGTCACATAGGGGAAAACTACGTAGAAAGAAACCGTTGCGACTTCTGGTCACTGATTCTAACTCCTGCCTCCAAGCCATGGCTGTTGTTATGGTCATTGATTCTAGCTCCTGCCTCGAAGCCATGGCTGTTGTAATGGTCACTGATTCTAGCTCCTGCCTCCAAGCCATGGCTGTTGTTATGGTCACTGATTCTAGCTCCTGCCTCCAAGCCATGGCTGTTGTAATGGTCACTGAATCTTGCTCCTGCCTCCAAGCCATGGCTGTTGTAATGGTCACTGATATTAGCTTCTGCCTCCAAGCCATGGCTGGCTTGGGGGGTAAGTCACCTTTGGTAGAAGAGGCATTAGGCGCCGCAAATAATCTCCGCCTATTTATTGGAGCTGTCATCTTTAGGCAGTGGGTGCCCTCGCACTGCGGCGTGGGGGATAACGAGGCGTCTGATGCTCTAGCACGAGAAGGAGAACTGGCCGTGCCCACTTTCGTAGCCACAAGTACGTTTAACCAAGCTACGACATTAATCCGAGAGTGGGTACATAACAATTGGTTGAAATCCTGGGATGGCTCCAACAAAGCCAGTGGAGTCTGGCAGCATTTGCGTCGCCCGACCGCGACGATCCATGGTGGAGGCTAAAAAGGTTGGAACAATCTATTATTGCGAAGTGTAGAACGGGGCACTGCGCTGTTGGTGCTTATTTTGTCCAGTTCCGACCAAATTTTGATGTCCGTTTTCGACACTGTGGAGAGTCGGTGGAAACAGTGATGCATCTCTTGCAAGAGTGTCAGCAGCTCAAAGGTCTGCGGGTTAGTTTGTCTGCAGAGTCACTTGACCTGTATGGGAGCTTGAAGGCACTACGCCTAACAGCAGAGTTTCTCGCCAAGCTCTACGGGAGGACTGATCCTTTAGCCTTGCCACCAATTGGAGTTCATCTCTCAGATAAGGTGTCCCCATCGTAGGTATATTTTTTTTCTCCTTGGCTAATGGAAATATTTACCTTAGGTTTACGTATAATTTTGACAATGCACTTACTAAATGTTAAATTTATATATTCTTCATAATTTTAAGTTACTAGTAAGACAACAGGCAATTTAACATTATTTGAAATTAGAACTTGTAGATATAACACTCTTCGACGCATTAAAGATATCTAGAGCTTGTGTTCATTCATAATCTGCCACTTTCAAATGGATGGCTATCAAGTGGTCGCAGGACTGGATGTAATGAAGATAGTTATGAAAAATATTTTAAAAAAGATTCAATAATACAAGTACAATAACGTGAAAATGCACCTGAATGATCACGGTTGACTGCGCAAGCAAACTGTTTAAAGGGTTAAGTAGGTCAGAATAGAAAGTAAACATAATATTCAGGGCGTCGTGCGAAACTTTGGGTAAAAATTTTTTTTTAAGTAAAACACTCTTAAGGCAGTACTTGAAACATAAGTGCACAACACTACGTGCCGTAGAATCAAAAGTGAAACATGTTTACATTTTATTGACTTTTGTTTCGCATATCTTTCTTGCTCACTACGCTCTGGTCAAGTCTCTTTTGTGCACCTGTCGGAAGGGGGGGGGGGAAGAGAGATATCTTTACATGCTGTCTTAAGGCGCACCTAACACAAGCGAACATCTTGTCAGGAATCTACTAATACGAGCTCCTTTGATAGACAACCTAATGCCACTTCTCAACACATCATTTACACACAAAAAGTTAATTATTTTTATATTTATTTACAACGTTATCAACAAGTTGCACTTATACCGCTAATAACTTAAAGCTATTTGTTCTGAGCTATAACTTTATCTGATCGTTGCAAGTGTCAGTAGTCAGTTGAAACGTTTGCATGTTTTCATTATTTAAACTGTCTGTTCAATTTAACTAAGACTGTACAAGTCAATATTAAGTGAAATCAATTTACGACGTGATGTAAACACTGTCATGATGAAACCACTTGAGATACGGTACTCCTTCTTTTTCTTCGGACTCAAAGACAAACTTTATTATTATGGAACGAAATCGTTGCCATTTCCTTGACCTTTTGACTTTTAAAAATAAAATGAACACCTTTTTTGTTTCTTTTATTCCAGAAATACAAGGATCCTTGTTATTAATGTTTCCATTTTTGAAAATACGAATGAGAGATTTACAAAAAAAAAGAAAACAAATAACTCCTTCAGCCACTAACAGTGTGAGTGTAGGTAAACTGAAAAAGTTCGTAAACATCACTTCATATTGTAAATAGACATAATTTTGTGAGATTCCATTTAGTGTCTCATTGTTATTATGTCTCTCGAAAAGAAAAAAAATGTTTTGTTTACAAATACGAAGGATAGTAGAAACAAGCAACTATTGTGACATGGCTACATTAAGTTAATTGTGACATGGCTACTTTAATTTAATTGCATTTAATTTATCATGTTGAATAAATAAATTGTATTGTGAGGAAGAATAATAACACTATAAGCCATTGTTAATAGGCACATATTTGAATGACATTTCTATCAATGTATCTGAGTCAAGAAGGGAGAGTGGTGTACAAACGAGGTCTTGTTGGAGGGACTTTGTAATGATGATGTGTAAATACGCTAGTTAATGTAATTAAACGTACAATCATACGACAGAAAGAGACATTGAAAAGAAAACTAGATTCTTGAAACTTTGAAAACACAAACAAAATTGTTCTAGATGAAATTAAATCATTAGTGCCACGTCACAGTTTAAATATGAGAGCTATTCATTGTTAGTTCTACTCCCCAAGGGACTCTCTCTCCTCCTGATCACAGAGGAATACTATACAAAGTTTAAAAACTCGAATGTGCTAGAGTATTCGTATCCACCTCTTTACCGTCAAGCTATTAGTCTGTCATTATTGCTGTTTGAGGACATATGTTTCCAGTTCACGTATTTTAGTCCCTAGATAATATGAAGCTAGAAAATCTAACTTCATACTTGTTTGAAGACTTCTGTAGACCGATGATAGGTGTGATTTCATTAAAGTCGTATGCATGTGTCGTGTTATCTAAGTTAATACTAGAAAAAAACAAAAAGAATATATGAGCCAAAGATTTGTAAAACAAGATAATATTTGGATAAGATGAATCTCTCCGTGAGTGTCGACAATGTTTTCAACGTGACTGAAAAGATTTCACTCCCCGGTATAGTCAGTGATGAAATTTTCTTTTCAATTCTCTTTATCACAAATGTTATAATTGCAAATATTCTTTCTCTAGTAGGAATCTTTGGAAGTATA
Source organism: Biomphalaria pfeifferi (assembly GCA_030265305.1). NCBI lineage: Eukaryota > Metazoa > Mollusca > Gastropoda > Planorbidae > Biomphalaria > Biomphalaria pfeifferi. The sequence goes on along the minus strand of JASAOG010000105.1, from coordinate 636,282 downwards.
CTTAATATAATAATCTTATCTCGACATAGAATGCAGGACACAACGAATGTGGTTTTGTTGGCCATTTCTATTTGTGATTTAATGTTTTCACTTACACAAATATCGTTTAATTTTTTGAGATCCTCGACTTTGATTAACATCTGTGTTTCTCAATGGGCTCTTACTCTGCACTACCTTGGAATCGATCAGATTAATTCTCTTGCAATTATTACAAGCATCCACTTAGTGACTCTGGTTTCTATAGAAAGAATGGTTGCTGTTTGTTTTCCTTTTCAAGTCTCAATAATTTTCACAATGTCTCGTATGAAGTGTATTATCATCGCTCTGATTTGTTTCAATATTTTGACGTTGGGGCCAATTTTTTGTATGAACGAATTGATTTCTATTGAATACTTCAACGTGACATTGCCATCTATAAAATACAGAGATTTTGTGGTAGAAAATATAAACACGTTCGTGAAATATTCCATCGTAATGAACCTCCTTCTCTTTGTCTGCTTCCCATTGTTTCTGATCTGTTTTAGTTCCTGTATCACAATATGCCATATCACAGTGACATCGAAGACTAAAGCCACATTATCGTCAAGAGAAGCTATAGCGAAACGCTATAAAGAAATGAAATAGGTTAAAGTTGTATTAATATTATGTACGTTCATTGTGCTTCTCGTTCTTATTTCATATTTTTGTACAACAGATGATTTCTTTTGTCCTATTGGTTCCGATGTCTCAGAGGATGTTGAGCATAACATTTTATATCGTTAATCTACTGCTTCAAGTCAACTCTTCATTTAATTTTGTTATTTACGTTACAGGAAGTCCCAAATTTAAGAAGACTTTAGTGAAAATGTTTTTGAAACAAAAAGACGCCAAACTTAAAACTAAAACAAGTTCGTTTCATGATCTAACGTCATCTTAATTCCTTTTTAATTTGTCAGATTAATGTACGTATGTTACATGTGGTGGAATAAGTCCGCCGATCTGTCCGTTACATTTCCCGATGGGACGATGGCCTGCGACCCCTAGGGGTAAAGTCTTAGAGCCACAACGTGGTAAATATTTTGTTGGTGTTATATAGACACATAGACAGGCACAAGCAAAACGCAAAGCTTAATGATTTTGTGGAAGAACAAATATTTAATAAAGATTAATTAAAAAGAAATACAATCAGCGAGTAAGTGGGGGGGTGTACAGAATGATTTAGGATTTTATGATAACGTTTAAGATAATATCATCACTGGGATGTTGCTCATAAAACTCGAGTATGGTTTGCTTATTCGGATGTCTCTCACTTATCTGTTATTCAAGTTTCTTCTTCCGGGTGGGGTAAGCTGAAGCTCCGTTGTGCCCATAACAACGGACGCGTCTCCTTAAGACTAACTAAGAGATATGCTAATCAGCATTTCATTAGGTCTAATAATAATTCTTCTACAAATGGTGTAGTAATAATAATACAAATACATATATAAATGTACAAGGGCATAAATGAGGAGGGAAACAAGGGGACCATATTACAGGGTTGTAGCCCCTGTGACCTCACTGACCAACAGGTAAACAAGCGTATCCGCATCAAGTTTCGTACACAGGTTGTTTTTACCTCTTAGGTGCTCACTAAGAACGGCTTTTGACAGATTCGCAACCTGACGACCGCAATTCGCTGAAAAAACGCTGTCTCTTTTTAACCTTTGCATTTTTTACAATAAAAAAGTCCCCAAATGGCCGGAGAGACTACAAAGAAAGTAATTTACGAAATATCGCAAGAATTTCGTATCTTTAAAGCAATTTTTTTCCTTCTTCCCTGAGTCTCACTAATTTGTGTAGGTTAGACACGGTCGAAATGAAAAGAAAAACAATCTTATTACCATTAATGAGATAGATCTAGTCTTTTTTTTTAAGAGAGAGAGAGAGAAAGAGAGAGAGAGAGAGAGAGAGGAACGTCTGTAATTTATAATAAAAGATAAGATATGGTAGTTTGTAATAAGTTTAAAAAAAAGGTAATCCTGGTGGCATTAAAAAGTTAAATCTAGATCAAGTGTCGTTTCGCTACATTCAAATGGGGTGACATAAACTATTACAGTAAGGTCTAAAAGAGGAAATGGATATTACTTTTTATTTAGAAATAAAAAATACTCCAAATAAATGTAGACAGGGAAACGGAAATTACGATGCGCAGGTTAAAAGAAAACAAAATGGGGGTTCCAGAGAGCGAAGAGAGAGAGAGAGACAGACAGACAGACAGAAAAGGAAATAGAGAAAGGGTCATAAAATTTTATAGTAACAGGTACACAAATTCACCAGCTAAAATGTATGTTAGATAGATAGATAATTATCAGTATAAAGATTGGGAACAAATAAACGGTGTGTACTGCTAGTATACATTTATAAGAGACTTGAGGACTTGTGATTTGGCCAAAGAGTTTTAATTTTTCGCCTTTTGTACAATATATTAATACTTCTTCTAATCTCTTTATTTGTGATGTGTCATCTTTAAGTGATACCTAGAATCTTCTGCAGCATCTTATTTCCATTGCTAGAATCCTCTTCTGCTGTCAGCATCTAAGATTCGCAAGCATATAAGAATATGGCCGTGACCAGAGAGGGCATTAGTCTAATGTATTGTCAAGAGCATGTCTTTGTTTGACCATAAATATATAACTAGGCATGAATAATCTACACTTATAACATTATCAATTAAAAAACTCGTTAAATGCGTTTCAAAGTACACAAAATAAAATACACCATATTCTCTTCACGATCAATGTTTATAGCTCAACCAAAGCTTACAGATATAAATAAATAAGATATTAATAAAATAGGAATTTAGTCAATATAAAATTCGAAAACATTTTAAAGATTTTAAAGTGTATAACACAACTCTCTACTATGTATTAACTTCAAGTAAGTGTGCAAAAATAGTATAGTTATAGTATAGAGTTTGCTCATCCTGGTTCAATAATGGTCACCTTCGACATCCAATGGGACGAGGGCTTTCCAATGCGGTTTTGTGTTTCCTTATGTATTTGGTGAGACCTATGTGAGCCAGAATGTTTGACTGCATACTGAGCAGAATATTCCAGCTGGAAGTTATTTCAGTCGCCTAGATTTTCTTCTCTGTAAGCCTTTCTTTATCCAAGACTACGGGATAGGCAATAAAATGTCACAGCTTTAAGTGCAGTAGGAAAAAAGTAGGCCTCAAAATAAAACACACAAAAAAAGACACCATAAGTACTTAAAATAAGCAACTACCAAAATGGAGGCATAGAACTGGATTCTCATACCATAAATTTAGTTTTATATACCTTAACTAAAAGGGCAGTAGCTCCTTATGATATAAACAGACAGACAAAAATTTATTTTCAATAATTTTGATTATTTATATTCTAGGAACAAAAATGAATCACTTTATTAAAACATATCTCAGCAATAAAAAAATTTGTGTTGAAAAATATTTTTTAGTTCTTAAATTTCAAATCTCTTTTACGAAAAATAATGTTTCTGAATGTTGTTTTAAATTTGGGACTACTTGTCACGTAAATAACAAAATTAAAAGAAGAGTTTATCTGAGCAAGTAGATTTACAATCCAAAAAAATATCTTAAATTGTTTTTTAGATATTCGGACTAAAGCAAATGTAAAAAGTATTTGTTGAACGAAAAATGGAATTAAAACAAGAAACATAATGAAAACACAAATAATTAAAACAATTTTAACAGATTTCATTTCTTTTTTACGTTTAGCGAGAGCTTCTTTTGAAAATATTGAGGCTTTAGTTTTTGATGTCATAGAAATATGAAATATTGTTAGACTCGTACAAAAAAATATAACACAGAAGGGTAGTAAAGTTAAGAATAAAATTATTGTTATAATAGAATACTTATGTAAAAAGTCAAAGTTTCGATAATATAAATTTCCATATCTTAGAGCTGGTATTGTTACGTTATTGTATTGAATATAATACATTTCATAACTGAAAAAAGAAGGAGTTTGTAAAATAATGTTACAAAAAACTATTCCCACAATAATACATTTCATTCGAAATAAAGTAAAAACTCTGGAAACATGAAATGGAAAACATATAGCAACCATTCTTTCAATAGAAACTAAAGTCACTAAATGGATACTAGCAATAACTGCCAAAACATTTAATCTACTAAAAATTAGGTTTTCTGTTATATAAACCCATTGTAAAATATACCAGTGTATAAAAAATGCAGACTCAGACAAAATAAATGATATTTGTGTAATAGAATAAATTAAGTCACAAATAGAAATAAATAACAGTACTATATTAGTTGTGTCCTGCATTTTATGATAAGATAAAATGATTATATTAAGTATGCTTCCTAATATTCCCAATAGAGAAAGAATATTTGCTATAACAACATTGGTGACAAAAAGAATTACCACATAAATGTCATCACTAACATCAGAACTAGCGGGTGAAACTATCTGAGTCAGATTGAAAGTAATATCAATTGTCCTGGAACTGTTCATTGTACTTCACCATAAAATTTCAGTCAATAAGGATGAATTCTTTTTGTATTAACCTAGAAGTAAAATTAAAATATAATATTTTGACAATCCAAAAAAATATCTTAGATTTTCTAAAAGATATTTGAACTAAACCAAAATTAAAGAGTATCTGTTGAATGAAAAGTGGAATTATGACAAGAAACAAAGCAGAACACAAATAACTAAACCTATTTTTACAGATTTCATTTCTTTTTAACGTTTATCGATAATAACTTTTGAAGACAATGTAACTCGAGTTTTAGATGTTATAGAAATATGAAAATAATGTCAGACAGGTACAAATACAAAGAACACAGAAAGGGAGTTAAGTTAAGATTAAAATTGATGTTTTAATGGAATAGTTCTTTAAAAAGTCGAAATTTTTAGAATATAAATTTCCATATCTTAGAACTTGTATTGTCACGTTTTTGTAGTCAATATAATACATCTCAATACTGAAAAAAGAAGGAGTTTGTAAAACTATGTTACAAAAAAACTATAGCAACAATAATACATTTCATTCGAAGTAAAGTAAAGACTCTGGAAACCAGAAACATGAAAAGGAAAACAGACAGCAACCATTCTTTCAATAGAAACTAAAGTCACCAAATAGATACTAGCAATAACTGCACAAAAATTGAATTCCTTAAAGATGAGGTAGTTTGTTACTGCAGCCCATTGATAAACATACCAATGCATAAAATATGGAGATTCAGACAAAGTAAAGGATATTTGTGTAGCGGAGAAACTTAAGTCACAAATAGAAATAGCCAGCAAAACTACATTAGTTGTATCATGCATTCCATGATAAGATAAAATAACTATATTAAGTATACTTCCCGTGATTCCTAAGAAAGAAAGAATATTTGCTATAATCAAATTGGGGACAAAAAGTAACACTAACATCAGAACTAGTTAATGAAACACTTTGAGTCAGATTGAAAGTAATGTCTGTCATCCTGGAATTATTCATTGTACGAAACTAGTCAATATGGATGGTTTCTTTTTTTAATCACTAGCTTATGTTTACCTGAAAATAAAAGTAAAATGTAAAATTGAAAAGATATCTAACAGAAATAAACAAATAATAAATGAATAAATATATAAAATAAATAAAGTTCACCGCCATAGTTTGCTTAAAAAGTATAAATATTTTGGCATTGATGGTCCATTGCATCAGTGGATTAAGGATTTTCTTGTCTAGAACCAGATTCTAGATATATTCTATATTCTGGATATAGTCTAGACTTATAAAGTAGATCGAGCGATTACGATCAGGATTAGTAGGAGTAGAGGGTAATAGTGTACTATACTGCTTGGGAAACCTGTTTAGTTGTGTGGGCTAATTATTATAAAATTCCCTAGCACATCTACTCCAATATATTAATGGAAATTGTTGGGAAGAAGTAGGTATCTTGGAGCAGTGGCGTCACTGGGGGGGGGGGGGAGGCGTGCGGTCCGCACCGGTCGACACCATTTTAGGGGTGACAACCAAGTTGCAAAAATTATTTCTTGGCAAAAGCAGACACATTGGAAAACAAACGAAATTCTCTAGATATATGCTTAAATATGCTTAGACACATCTAGATGGTAGTTTAAGTGTAAATGACACAGCACAACGTCATACCATAACAAAGGAAACCTGCTCAGGTGATGTTAAGTCTGTTTCTAATTTTATTTAAATATCGTTATAAAATTTGCAACATCATTTGTATATATGTCATAAACAGTGGAATTTTACATTTGAGTAAAAATCAATCAAAGTAGTTAATCAGCTTACTGAATTAGTTCAACAAAAAGAAGTGTTCATTGGAACATATTTGAAGAAAATTGATTGGGGAGCTACCTGAGCTACCGCACCAAGTGCCACCGACACTGTATCGGGAGGTTTTCATGCTGTCCTTAGGTGATCAGTTACTTATTCCAGAAGAGTAAGAGGATTCATATGAAAGACAACGTATTGCACTGTTTGCTTTTATGTGAAAAAAAACACCAAATGATTTTTAAAAATGTATTACTTTCAACGATCAAAACAATACTATGGCTTGAATATTACTTGACCATCGGTGAATTGGATGAGGGCGACTCTGGGTTTTTTTGTGATAACACAAACTCTCTTTGTAATCTTGTTTTATAATAGAAATAAAATAAAGGTGGCAAGATATAAGTTTTATTTTCCTCCAGTCTCCAATCCATGTAATAATCCAGGTAATAAGTCTAGCTGGACTTGTGTAACGTTGGATGTTGGGGTCTTGTCAAATCATTATTTAGTAGCTAGTGTGACATGTATTAGTGGGAAGCACCTAGCACACGGTATATTCATGCTCATGATATTTCACGTGAGAAACAAGCGTCCACAGTTGAATCTCGTTTTGGGGTGTCAATCACATGGTTAGAATTCAGTAGACGCCATGGCCATCAAAGAAGACTGACGTGTATTATATTAAGTTGAGATTATTGCCAGATATGTACTTGTTGAATTTCCTTTTGGATTACATGGAAGATATGTTATATGATTCATTGTTGCCTGAAGCTGCCAGTATATCGTGATTTATCTTGTTTTAATAAATGCGTATCTGCTAAGTCATACTTGAATCAGTGAATTTTAATACATGTTGTGTTGTGCTAATTGCAGTTGATATACATGACAACAAGTAGTACAACAAATAGGGTGTTAAGAAGAATATTTATAACTCAACCGACATCATGACAATACCAGAAGAGGTATTAAAATAAAACAAGAATTTATCATTCGAATAAAATTTACAGGGCTACACCCTTGGTAGTTGAGGAGGAGGGGGGAATATTTATCTCTATGGGTATACGATTACTTCTGAAATCATGGAGCTCCCTAAATTTTGTTTATCATTTAAGTCTGCATAAAAAAAAGTTAAATAGGGTCTTTAGAGCGGACTTTTTGCCTGTGTGAAAAAGTAGCTGGGCTTTTTTGTCATGCAAGCAGAACATGTTGGTTGTATTTGTAAGCTCATAAGGTTTTTTTAACCCAAAAAATCCTGTCCTAACACCAGGCAGGACACTTAGCGGGTTGGTACACCTGTTACGAAGATATAGGTGAGTTTGGTTTAAAGCAGTCATTTTTAGTCCATGTTAATAACTTAACACTAGAAAAGAACACGTATCTCCTAAATTCACTAACAGTGCATATTGAATGTAAATATCAAAATATAAATATAAAGAATTATTACCCAAAGTCAGTGTACACTTTAGGTACGCACACACTTTATTTTATTTTACTAATACTATTAAATACAGACACATGATTAATAAAAATCGTTATATATAATTGTTTTATTTGCAATGATTAGCAGTAGGTAGCTAATTAGATGTGACTTTTAAATTGTGTTTAAGTACAAAATAAACTAAGTAATTTGTGAGCCAACCTATAGTACAAAGACTGTTCACAATGATAAAGAATACATTCATGAGGTCTTAAACAATGAAACTGATTCATAGACTGCTATTTGTTTTGTACAATGGAATCCTTGTTGTAAGTCAACTAGAGAAGGTAATGATTTGGTTGTTCAAGCCTCTGTACGTGTTAACATGAAACTGAAACTTTACTAAAGAAGTTTTGTGTTCGACACAATTGTCTTGAAACACTGGACATAGAAGACTTACAACCGATGAAGTAATTAGGACAACAAAGTCTTGCATATAACAGCAACTGGTCTTTAGTACTATTAACAAAGAAACTCTGCATGTCTAATACTAATAATGATGACAATGTCGTCAATGACGTCTATTGAAGATGTGGGAAACGTGTTTCTATTGACCGACATTTTTATTTGTTTATTTTTTGATCGTTGTAAGGTGAGCGTGAATAATTATCTGTTAGTAAAAAATCTGTGAACATAAAGGTCTTGTGAATAGTTTCTTCTCCTCGAGTGTCATCTATGAGTATGTGTATTATAGATGTATGTAAGCTATTCCGATCTCTGTGGAAAGGCGATATACAACATTATTGTAAAATATATTATGTTATCATTAACTTATCTCTAAGACTATATTAAGAAGACAATGTACGAACACTAACTACAGCAAAACAAGAACTTTAATATCCTCAAAAAACATTTGTTTATTAACACACTCAATAAAGTTAAAACAACTAGAAACACAAGTACATCTATCCTGGACTGGAAATAAAGACCACATTAACAAAATAAATTCTCAGAAAGGAAAACTAAACCATTCAGTTCACGTCATGTACAGACTGTTTACATTCATACCCCGTAAATACTTAAACAAAGGGATACAATATCATTCCAAAATTACTACAAAAATATAATACATATAGTCTCACCATAACTGTCACAGACAGGTTCAATATAAACATGTATAAAAACTGTAGTTGGTTTTATTTAATATATTAAATATAAATTCATCTTAAATTCAGATGACTGTGCAGTTACGTTGGCGACTTTCCCCATATCTGATGCAGACAAAGCCGCGAGTTCACTTCTAGTTCGCCTTGTGTGCCTGTCTTAAACACAGATTTGTCTTTGGGTCTAAAATTTGTGTCTCACAGTATTTGAGAGAGCTGCCAACTACTTTCCATTATGCTAGTAAGGGCAGCATGACTCATGAGTTGATCTTTACTACGCTTAGAGAGGCACCTCTGTTAGGCCGTTCGCCAAAAAAGATCGCCTTTGTCATGCGGTCGACTCCCATCCAACAGCAGAAGAAAGTTATTTGTAATGTAGACTGCCACGGTGCCAGTGTGTTATGGAGTGAAGACACCTTTGACGAAAAGCAATCTAGGAGCCATATTGCCTTAGACAGAGCATCCACATCTCATAGCCATACAAGTCTTAGTGTGTCGTGAGAACCGCTGATTTAGAAACATTAATTTTTTCTTCTAGTTGAAGAGACCTATACCGCCATACTCTCAGTTGAAGACTGTTAGGCTTAGTCAGACGATTGTCGACCTGACAAAACATAAATAAAATAAAAATAACTAATTAGTTAATTAATTATTGGTAATACGGTATCGGTATCGAACAAGGGAAAGGAATTGTATTTGACTGATGTGGTGGTATAGGTTGAATTAGTTCCCTTTATACTTTGCTTTAAAGTTTGAGGCCAATAATATATAACTATAAAACCTTCTATTTTCCATTATCTCTTATCTAGTAAAGTAGTTATTACTTTAGATTTAGGAGGCTACAGTCACGTAATTTGACTTTGTTTTCTACGAATGCATTTAAAAAGCAATAACGATCATATTTACCCAGACACCTCCTTCTTCTCCCCCACCCCCTTTCCCAACTGGTCTAGACAAGTGATAGGATCATAGCGTATTATCATTACCGGTACATGACACTGGCGGATCCAGGGGAGGGGCGATAGGGGCGATCGCCCCCCCCCCCCCCTCGGCTGACCTCCCTCCCTTCGGGTGGGGGGGGGACGGACGACTTTTAGTAAAGAAATCACACAATTTCTATACGAATTTATTAGTTATGTTAATAATATATACTAGTTATTTATATTTCAACATATTTTTAGATTATTTCGCCCCCCCCCTTCTAGTATGTTGGCCGATTTGTTGGGATGGGGAGGTGGTAATAGCATCAATCCCACCCCCCCACACCCTAAACTTTCGAGTGGGGGGGGCGGTCCAATTTATTTGTAGAAATCACAGCTTGTCAACGAAATCAATTAAATATCTATATAATTAAAACTTGTATTGATATTTTAACCGATCTTTATATTATGTCGTTCCCCTGTTATCCGATTGGGGGGGGGGAACATATGTAGCCCTTCCAACCCAACACCTTTGAGTGGGGGGTGGCGGCCCTACTTTTAATTAGTAATCATAGTTTGTGAACAAAATTAGTTGAATTACAATATAATTTTTATATTATGTTGCTACACTTTTGGTATCTTAGCCGATTCGATGAAGTGGAGGGGGGGGGGGCGATAGCTTCTGCTGCCCTCCCCTCTTTAGCCCTCTGAATGGGGTGGGGCGGTCCTATTTTTATGGAGAAATCATAGTTTATGAAAAAAATTAGTTGAATATCTATATAATATGAACTATATATTGATGTTTTAATCCATTTGTATATAATGTCGGACACACGATCTGATCTCAAATTTTATCATAAGTAAATATAAAATGAAAAAAGGTTGTTCCAGGTGGGAAGGGCGATACATGTGATCGCCTTCCACCCATTTGATAAACCAATACTTTTTTCTTTTTGTATTTTAGTTAAGAAATTACAAAATAAAAAAAAGTGTCACTAATATAATTTAAATATGCTATAAATTGAATTCTTTTATCGAGTCGCCCCACCCTCTATTCTTTAATGCCAAATGCAATCATTAGCAGGAATAATAAAAAGGAGCGAGGATTAACGTTTTCACTCTACCGCCCTCTCACTTTTCCAGATGAAAAGATGACGTTTTAAAGCAGAAAAGTCAAATGTAGCGACAGAGTTTATATCATTGTATACGACTTTATCTTAGTTATTTTAAGAAAGACTTTGTTTCGGAAAATTTAGAATTCATACGAAATTTCTCATTATAAGAGTAACAATTGAGATGAGGTATGAGCCCAAATATTATTTTTCTAGTCATCTTTTCAACCTTTACTTAAACTGATAATTTTCTGTTGTAAAAAAAATTTGGACAATAACAATAAATTTTGAGTAAAATCTAATTGGTTCACTTAATTTCTCTTCTCACTTAAACTTAATAGAATAAATAATGAGATGTAGATGTTAGGAAAATGCTTTTTCTGCAGTGAAGAATGCAAGAAAACGATTTTGGCGACGGGGCTTCTCCCCGACCCCCCAGATCCACTAGCTATCTAGGGAAAGGCCTCAACATGGCTTTTTTTTTCAAATAATATTTTTTCGACTGCGATCCTCAAAGCATTAATCGAAATAATTGTGAGGTATCTTATTTTTTCAAGGAACAAATCGGTTGTATTTGCAATGTAGTAAGGGCCGATAAATTCATATTATATTTTCAAGTAAAACATTATTCAAAAGATCCTTTTTTTGAATAGGATACATAATGAGCTGTGGATGTCATGAGAATGCGGTTCTGCTTCGCCCCGATCCCCACAGGGGGAGGTTACAGCACTCCACCAGACCCTCTAGCTGTCAAGAGAAAGGCCTCAATGTGGCTGTTTTTGTCTGCTTTTTTCGCCGAAGGTTGAGAAACACTGCTTTTTTAAACATTCTAATATATATATATATATATATATATATATATATATATATATATATATATATATATACTGTAAGCGCGTTTATGCTTAGGGTTAGGGTTTACTTGATGTTAGGGCTAGGGTTTGGAAAAAAATCGCCCCCCCCCCCCACTCCGAAGTTCTGGATCCTCTAGTGGTACATGATGACCTATATTTCAAGGGTTTTACTTAAAGACACTCTTTATCTTATCGGTTGGGATTTTACTCGATTATCCCACATGCCAATTTTATATATCTAATTTGTGGTAAAACATCAGTGTCATTAAAGCTAAACTCGACCTTTTTGCAGCCTGACATTTCACAAGTATCTGAACTTACACTACAGTCAAGTGCTACAGCTTTGTACTAGAACTTCAAGTCACGACTCCATTCTACAACCCATTACCTCGCCTGAACCGCTGAACTGCCCTAGTTGTAGAAAACGTCTCCTGTCACCTGCTACACTGAGTTCCACCTGTACCGACGCCTTCAATGCTAGTCGTCAACCCTCTCAGCTTAGAGGCAGTCTTAGCAGCACAGGAGAGTATAGATAAGAAAAAGGGTTATCGCTGACACTCTTACTATTCGCCCAGTGCATTTTGTGACGACAACAATATCAATCGAGATATTTACTCTGTCTTTAGTTCATTACGTCCTAATGTAAATGTATCCCCCCCCCGCCCCGCTCTTTCAATTCAATATATAAAACTGTGTGTTTTTATGTTTATTTTTCAATCTAATAGTTGATGATTTTTTTAATCATTAGTAATAAGATTGTATGTATATATAGGCTAATACCAATGTGTAGTTTTCTTTGTAGCTCTACACACCACACAACACGCCGACACCTCATACAAACACTTATCACACCAGGTGAGTTATTAGTCTTACAGGTTGGATCTCTTTCTTATCAGGTTGGATCTCTGTCTTGCCAGGTTGGATCTCTGTCTTAACAGGTTTCAGTGGCTTCACTAGCGGGGGTGTGGGCCGCACCGGTTGACATCCAAAAGGGGGTGGAAAATAGTGGGGAAACTGCAATTTTGCAATAGAAGACAATAGAAAAATTAAATGTCAGTGGCTAGATACCCGAACATATATATGTCTAAATTTTATTTTGTACAAAACATTGGCAGCTAGACTTACGATACAAAAATGACTAAGAAATTATTGCTAGCGTTGATGTAAAAATAAGACAAAAATTGGGGTACATCTTGATTGGGTTGGTATCACATTGTTTCTAGCAAAGCAGAATTGGACACACACAAAAAAAACATAACATCAAAATGGGTGACCTGTCAAAATGGCGCAGATAAAATAGCACCGACAAAAAAACGCGAAATTTCCCGACAAAATAGCGCAAGACAAAATAGCGCGGACATATATGATGTGTATAAAAGTACCGGATTATTAGTAATTTAATGTCCTGGGCATCATTTTGTTGATGTCTCGATCTTTTTCAATATTAATAGATCTGAAAGTATGCCATATTTGCAGAGAACGAGAGTACTTTAGATTGTATACCATTCCCCTTTGTCACTGAGAACAAAATTCTGAGGTACAATGCTGGAGAAGGAAGTAACTCTGAAAGCAAGACAAAGTACCTCCAACTTGACGGACTTGCAGCTATATTGCCAATGTACGGAAACAAGCCTGTGATGGAATTTCTACGTGACATTTGTTACGTATCTAGGCGTTGTTTTTTTTTTTTCTTTCTTTGACCTGTTGCGGTCGAGAGACGAGTAGGTTGTCTGCCCCTTTTGTAATAAGTTTTTTTTTCTTTTTTTTTTATTCGTCAAGCCACACAGACAGTGACCGGTCCTTGACCTGTGTGTGTACCTCTGGTTGAAAGGAGGGTGTTTTTTTTTCTGTCTCTTTGAAGAGCGTTCTAGATCTGGGTGTTGATGACTTTCTATTCTAGAAGTTACGAGATATCGACGCGCGGTAGATTATATAAGACCGCCCGCGTAACGTTGACGGACAGACATACGGAGACAGCCGTGAGACAGAATAGCGGAGACATCGCGCGACCCGTGCGTGGTATACCACTTGATCGTGTAAGTTAATATTTTGTTTTCTTTTTTCCAAGGCCTTGCTTGCTTGTATTTGTAATTATATTTTCAAACTCTTGTATTGTAATATTTTTACATGCCATTTTTGTAAAAGGGTTTTGGTCAACACATCAATTCTGTATTGAGTAAATGTTTATTTTTCTTTCTTGTAATTTTATATTTGATTAAACATTAAGTTGATAGTTTACCTTCCGATTTCTTGTGTCATTTTTTTTTTGTTATTCATTGTAAGTCTTTGATTAAATTCAGACTTAAGATAAGTGACACAACTGCTTTTCTATTGTCACGTTCCCCTAGGCAAGCCATTTTAAAAATTAGAATTCAATTCGTAATACGTGACAAAAGAAGTTTGAGGGCTTTCGTCCCGGATATTTTTCTGAACCTATTTTCGTCTTACTTGAGTAATTTTGTAAAGGCGAAGTTGACTTTAAAAAAATTTATTTTTTGTGTCAAAGAGTCGGAAGTAAAGTATCAATAGTATTGACCAAACTCTCTTAAGGTTTTTTGTTGTACTGATTTTGTACTGTATATTTACATTGTATACATATTTTTGCTTGTAATAGTTGTTAGTTAGTCATGGATATTCAGGTTTTTCTTGCAAATCCCTCTGTGGAAGAGCTTGATGCTTTTACTAGGAAGGAACTGGTCCTTATTTCTAAACATTTAGGGTTAAAAATAAAATCAAATGCCCTTAAACAAGAAATCAGAGATAACATTGTAATCCATTATGTAGACGAGGAAGTGTTTTCTGAAGACCTTTTAGAAACCCTTAGACCCGATGAGGGTAAATCAGATTTAGAACTTCAGATAAAATTAAAACAAATGGAAATAGAAGCCCAGACGGCTAGAGAGCAGAGAGAAATTAAACAAAAAGAATTAGAGCTTGCAGCGGCTAGAGAGCAGAGAGAAATTAAACAAAAAGAATTAGAGCTTGCAGCGGCTCAGAAAGAAATGGAAATGAAATTACAAATAGAGTTAAAGAAATTAGAGTTAGCTGCTAATGTAAGACCAGATTCTTCCCCTGCCAGTCATACTGCTGAAGCAATAAAATTTTTGAAAATAATTCCACGCTTTAATGAAGCCACAATTGACAATTATTTTCCACAATTTGAACTTGCTGTGAAAAATTTTAATGTACCTGAAACTTTGTGGCCCACTTTGCTGCAAACAGTTTTGACTGGTAGAGCTGCAGAGGTATTTTGTTCTTTGACCATTGAACAACAAAAAGATTATAATGTTGTTAAGGCCTTAATTCTTAAGGCATATGAACTTGTTCCGGAAGCTTACCGAAAGCAGTTCAGGGATTGTCGCAAATCGGATGGCCAAACCCATGTAGAATTCCTGCGGGAAAAGGAGCGACGCTTTGAGAAATGGCTCACTTCCAGGGAAATCGGCACCGACTTTGCAAAATTCAAGAACCTAATGCTGATGGAAGAGTTCAAGAGTTGTGTGCGGCTGGACGTCCGTACGCATATAGCTGATCGTGGCGAGGAAGATGTGCACAAGGCTGCAGTGTTGGCAGACGATTATATAATATCACATCAATTTGCCAAGTATACGACGGATGTCAAGCCAAAACAAGTCAAACAGCCTGAGTCCACTGCTAGCAACTCCATCAAGAACAGCAGTACAAACGACAGAAAACCTACTACAAGTAAAGCTACTTGTTCCTACTGCAAACGAGAAGGCCATAAAATTGACGATTGTTGGAAATTGAGAAAGAGAAACGAAAACGCTCCTTCAAAAGTCAGCGCTTGCACAGTACAGTGGTCGGCGAGGTTTACTCCCTCATCCTCAAGTCATATCAAGAATACCTCGACACCACCTGTTTCAAATGTATTGACTGTACAAGACTCTCCGAAAATGTCTCCACGGTGTTCAAATGACTCAATAGTGAGTTCTTCAAATTCATCTTTACGATGTTCCAATGACTCAACCAAGAGTTTTTCAAATACATCAAGCCGATGTTCCAATGACTCAAACAAGAGTTTTTCAAATACATCAAGCCGATGTTCCAATGACTCAAATAAGAGTTTTTCAAATACATCAAGCCGATGTTCCAATGACTCAAACAAGAGTTTACCTAATACATCACCCCGATGTTCCAATGACTCTAACCAGAGTTCCAATAATACATCACCCCGATGTTCCAATGACTCTATCCAGAGTTCCCATAATACATCATCCCGATGTTCCCATGACTCTATCAAGAGTTCCCATAAGACATCCCCCCGATGTTCCAATGACTCCATCAAGAGTTCTCCAAATACATCCACAAGATGTTCTACTGACTCAAGAAAGAGTTTCTCCACTGCGTCTCCTAGAGATGTCAATGACTCCAGCGAGAGTTCGACCCAAGTCCAGTCTGCATCAACCAAAATTGATGTTTTATTAGAGGATTTTAAGCCTTTCATTTCGGAAGGATTTGTATCACTACCCGGTGATTCTACAAGTCTACGACCTATCACCATTTTGAGAGACACAGGTGCTTCACAATCGTTACTTTTAGAGGGTATCTTGCCCTTGTCTAAATCATCATCGACTGGGAAGAGCATCCTGTTACGAGGCGTAGAGCTTGGATGTATAGATGTGCCTCTACATCTAATCGACATAAAGTCAAATCTCATTACTGGATCGGTTGTTGTAGGTGTCCGACCAACATTACCATTGGAAGGCATCTCGTATCTGTTAGGCAATGACTTAGCAGGTGGAAAGGTGATAGCCGAACCCATCGTCACTCAAACACCCGACTTATCTGCCACACCCGAGGAAGACCTAGAGTTATATCCAGCGTGTGCAGTAACAAGGGCAATGAGGTTGAAAGCATCTCAAGAAGAGAACGTCGTCAAGGCCAACAGTAACCAAGATGATGTGGACTTGAGCACCACATTCTTTGCTTCTCTTGAAGAAGAACCATCGCCAAATTCTGAAAAGCCGGCATCAACTCGAAAACAGTTGATTGAGGACCAAAAGAAGGATCCAGAGCTCGCCAAACTCCGAGAAACCGCAATGACATCACAAGAGGCAGAGCTAGCATCAACGTGCTACTACATCCAAGATGATATGCTCTTCAGGAAATGGAAACCTCCAGACGCATCCAACGAAGAAGAATGGAGAATATGCCATCAAATCGTGTTACCAGAAAGATACCGAGCGTACATCATGAATCTGGCTCATGACACACCAATGTCAGGTCATCTCGGCATCCACAAGACATACCACAAGATTATGTCACACTTCTTCTGGCCACGTTTGAAGAAAGATGTCAACCAGTACTGCCGATCCTGTCATGCCTGTCAGATGGTTGGCAAGCCAAATCAAAAGATCCCTGTTGCTCCTCTGAAGCCGATTCCAGCCTTTGAAGAACCTTTCAGCAGAGTACTTATTGACTGTGTTGGTCCTCTTCCAAGGACAAAAGCTGGCAACCAATACCTGTTGACCATTATGTGTGCTTCAACTCGTTTTCCTGAGGCTATTCCTCTAAGGAACATAAAAGCATCAAACATTGTGAAGGCCTTAATCAAGTTCTTTACTCTATTTGGTCTACCAAAGTCTATCCAATCGGACCAAGGAACGAATTTCACGGCCAATCTTTTCAAGCAAGTCATGACTCAGTTAGGCATCAAACACTGCATGTCGAGTGCGTATCATGCCGAGTCGCAAGGCGCTCTTGAGCGATTCCATCAGACTCTCAAGAACATGATCCGAACCTATTGCTTTGAGCACGAAAAAGACTGGGACGAAGGAATCCACATGCTGCTGTTTGCAACCCGTGAATCCGTCCAGGAATCGTTGGGATTCAGCCCTTTTGACTTAGTCTTTGGCCATTCGGTGCGCGGTCCCTTGAAATGTATAAAAGAGACTTTGTTGTCACCAACAGCCACTGAAGGACTTTTAGACTATGTAAGTAAGTTTAAAACTAGACTTTATGATGCTTGTGTTCTGGCCAAAAATAACTTACAAAACACCCAATCCAGCATGAAACGCTGGTATGATAGAAAGGCCCGTGTTAGAGAATTTTCTCCCGGGGATAAGGTGCTTGTGTTTTTGCCCATACCAGGTCAACCCTTGCAAGCCAGATATTTTGGTCCATATGAAATTGAGACCAAAATTAGTGACCTCAATTACACAATCAAAACCCCTGACCGTAGGAAAAAGACTCAGTTATGTCATATAAACATGCTGAAGCCTTATGTATCTCGGCCAGATCACTCAGAGAAGAGTAATTGTGTTTTAAATACAGTCAAAAGTTGTTCAAATAGCCATGTTTCTCCTATTGATGATGATATTGTAAAGGAGAAATTTGGACAATACAAAATACCTAATTCTTTTGTATTACAGAATTTGGATGTAAAACTGTCTCATCTGTCTTCGACAGAAAGGCCAGTTATCATGAAACTCATTAATGAATTTAATGACATTTTTTCTGATGTACCAAAACAGACTAATGTTATAATGCATGATGTAGATGTTGGCGAGGCTACTCCAGTCAAGCAGCATCCTTACAGGGTTAACCCTGAAAAACTTGCCATACTTAGGTCAGAAATCAAGTATATGCTTGAAAATGACCTCATTGAACCAAGTTCCAGTAGCTGGAGCTCCCCATGTGTCTTGATACCTAAACAGGACAAGACTTATCGTTTTTGTACAGACTACCGTAAGGTAAATGCTGTCACAAAGACCGATTCGTTTCCTATCCCTAGGATAGACGATCTCATAGATCGTATTGGTGACGCTAAGTACATCACCAAAATAGACCTACTTTCAGGTTATTGGCAGGTTCCCCTGACTGATAGGGCAAAGGAAATCTCCGCCTTTGTCACCCCTGATGGTCTGTACCAATACAAAGTGATGCCATTTGGCATGAAGAATGCTCCTGCCACTTTCCAGAGAATGATAAATGCCCTGCTTGCTGACATGGAGAATTGCCACGCATACATAGACGATGTAGTAATTTTTAGCCAAGATTTTTCTAGCCATTGTAAACAACTGCATTGTCTTTTTACTAAACTTTTACATGCAAAAATTACTGTAAACCTGAGTAAGAGTGATTTTTGCCAGGCTTCCATCCAATACTTAGGCCATATTGTAGGACAAGGCCAGGTGAAACCTGTAATGGCCAAAGTAGAAGCTATCCAAGCTTTCCCTATTCCTGCTGATCGGAAACAACTCCGAAGATTTTTGGGAATGTCTGGATATTATAGAAAATTTTGCGAAAATTTTTCTGTCATTGCCAGTCCTTTAACAAACCTCCTGAGAAAGAACGTCCGATTTACTTGGACGGATGAATGTCAGAAAGCCTTTAACCAGATCAAGCAGATATTATCTAGCTCTCCCATTTTGATGGCTCCTGACTTCGGAAAACCTTTTAGGTTAGCTATTGACGCCAGTGACACAGGTGTTGGGTCAGTCCTTTACCAAGAAGATAATTTCCAAGTAGAGCATCCTATTTGTTTCTTTTCCAAGAAATTTAATAGACATCAAAGAAATTATTCTACTGTGGAAAAAGAATGTCTTGGGTTGATTCTTTCTATACAACACTTTGATTTTTATATCAGTGGGTCTAGATGGCCACTGGTTGTATTTACTGACCACAATCCCCTTACATTTATCCACAAAATGTCTGGCAAGAACCAACGACTTCTCAGGTGGAGTTTATTTTTACAAGAGTACAACCTAGATATTAAACACATAAAAGGCAGCGAAAATGTTATCGCCGATGCCTTATCTAGATTGTAAAAAGTATTTTGATGTATATATTTTTTTTTTATATATATCATGATAAATACATTCTGTAATGTAAATATTTTTTGTAGTTCTAAAAAGATTTCCATTTCGTGGAAATGTAAACTTTTTATTTTTAGGAGGGAGGTGTTACGTATCTAGGCGTTGTTTTTTTTTTTTCTTTCTTTGACCTGTTGCGGTCGAGAGACGAGTAGGTTGTCTGCCCCTTTTGTAATAAGTTTTTTTTTCTTTTTTTTTTATTCGTCAAGCCACACAGACAGTGACCGGTCCTTGACCTGTGTGTGTACCTCTGGTTGAAAGGAGGGTGTTTTTTTTTCTGTCTCTTTGAAGAGCGTTCTAGATCTGGGTGTTGATGACTTTCTATTCTAGAAGTTACGAGATATCGACGCGCGGTAGATTATATAAGACCGCCCGCGTAACGTTGACGGACAGACATACGGAGACAGCCGTGAGACAGAATAGCGGAGACATCGCGCGACCCGTGCGTGGTATACCACTTGATCGTGTAAGTTAATATTTTGTTTTCTTTTTTCCAAGGCCTTGCTTGCTTGTATTTGTAATTATATTTTCAAACTCTTGTATTGTAATATTTTTACATGCCATTTTTGTAAAAGGGTTTTGGTCAACACATCAATTCTGTATTGAGTAAATGTTTATTTTTCTTTCTTGTAATTTTATATTTGATTAAACATTAAGTTGATAGTTTACCTTCCGATTTCTTGTGTCATTTTTTTTTTGTTATTCATTGTAAGTCTTTGATTAAATTCAGACTTAAGATAAGTGACACAACTGCTTTTCTATTGTCACGTTCCCCTAGGCAAGCCATTTTAAAAATTAGAATTCAATTCGTAATACGTGACACATTTCCTACAAGTTTGTGTGTGTGTGTAAATTTGACAAGTATTTTTGCGTGTTTTTGAAGTACACTTTTATAATGTAAATAAATGCTATACAAGATACTTTGATATATCGTAATCTCTATTAAACTTACCCGACTACACTGATGAGATATCGGAACTTAAAATTTATAGATTTTAAAAGGGAACAAACTGATCAGGTCAGTTCTAATATCTTTCAATGTATTGAGAGCGATGATGTGTAGCAATCAGAGATATGACAATGGAGTTTAATCGTCTGGAAGAGTACAAGCAATTGTGTGAACCCTCATATACGTTATAGTTTATGGATGTTTCACTTTGTTTATGTCATCAACATTTTTTTTTCAGAAAATTCTTTAGATTTCGATTTTTTGGTACCATTGAAATATTTTTTTTCACCAACAGACACGCATCTCTGTGACTATTGCCAGATGTCTTTAATTTTACAAATCTTTGCTTTAATTTGTTTTGAGCCAATGTATTGGAAAGAGAGCGATAAAATTTCATTGAATTCATTGAAACTAAAGAGCTAACTATGAAAAAAAGTGGTGGACAAGTTGAAGGTGCTTAATTTTTTTATTTATCATAAGCATGACAATAGCGCCAAATGTTACTTAGAGAGTTCTTCTCAAATAGCAACAAGAAGAAAATGTCAGAAGAACTAGATAGATATATCTAACGATGCCAGACTCAGTATTGAAACAAAGTTATAGACGTCAATACCTGAACCCATCAATAGCTTTTTATGCTGAGCTTTAACTTTAACTAGAAGATACAGATGTAGTAGATACATTTGAATCTATTTAACCAAATACGTTTTATTTCAACAGTCGATATACTTTTGTTGAAGTTTGCTTTAAAAGAAAAGTCCTTGTTGAAGACAGGCGCAGAAGACGAAAACTTAAATAGACCGACGGCGAACAACGACTTTGTCGGCATGAGATGCGTGAAAATATACAGGTCGCAATAGGGTTAGCGTAGTCATGTTAATCACTGCACTCACACTTAATCTTCAGAATCGAAGACATTGCCATTCAGTATTTATGATGATTTACCAAACAAGGAAATCATTTGCCGAACTGGGAGTTGACCACTTAGTGAGGTTGTGGCAAAGCGTCGCATGAGGTTTGCGGGACATGTTCTCCGACCAAATGAACTACGCATAGCAAGAGTTAGAATGAAAAGGAGGCCAATACGAGGAAAGTGCAAAACAGGTACATCCTCGTATAACTTGGCGCCACACCTTCATGGAGGACCTCAGAACAGTGGACACCAAGTGGGAGGAGGCTTCAGACATAGCCAGTGACAGATATTTGTGGAGACAGCTTGTTGCCTGATGCGCCGAACGGCGCGGGAGGACCTAAGTAGGTAAGAGAAGTGACCACAGTTTGATATTTGAATAGAAATACTAAAGAGTTAGAGAACATCTAGGGCAGAAAAGTTTAACTAATAGAAGCTCAAATCTCGACAGCAGAACCAATCTAAGAGTTCGTGTCTTACCATCTGCGTATCTGTGGTGTGATTTGAACGATGCTTTTGAACATTAACTTTCATGAAGTACTATTGGTGATGGACAAAGAACACGGAGTTTTTCATATCGATGCATTTTGATCGAGTGCAAATGAAATAGTAGAAGATATTTGGCTTTGATGACGTTATTGATAAGTTTGCAAGTTTGAACTCTAGAATGTAAACTTTTATTCCTAGATCATTGAATTACTTAGTCGCTTGAAAATATGAAGTGTATACAGTTGTTTTTTTTCGTACCTTTTAATGTATTTGAAGAAAGTTTGATGTCGTTACAAACATGTCAGTAGAATATAGAATATTTTCCGTAAGAACCTCTATATTTTATCCTATCTTATCTTGACTGTTTTTAATTTTAATACATGTAAATACTATTTGATAAATTGTCATAAAATAACTTTCAAAATAAAACCAACAATCCCTTTACAGTTGTCTAACAATCAATGACTCTCAATTTGTTATAGTTTAACAAAATAATGATCAATTGTTGGGGGGGGGGGGGTGACACCATGAGCTGACCGCACCGGGTGACACCAGGTTGGATCTCTGTCTTACAAGGTCATATCTCTGTATGGACAGATTGGGTCTCTGTCTTACTGCGTGTGAAAATTATTCATTATAATCTCTGTCTAGGTTCAATCTCTGCCCGCCAACGTGAGCTATATGTCCGTCAAGTTGGTACTTCGTCAGTCCCATTGGGATCTCTGATATAAGTAGAAAAAAAACTATCTGCTTTTCTGACTCGACGTGTCATGATTCATGTGGGTGAAGTATATCCTAATCGGTCTTAAAAGACATTTAAAAAAAAGCAACGGAAGACGACCTGAATTCCAACTCATGACTAACACCTTCGCGGCAACAGACGATTTTAGAATCCATTGCTATAGATAGTAAACAAGTACCTGACTCCTTATGTGATGAAAAGCGTCTGATAGATTTAAATATTTTACAAAGTACGGGTGGAGTAAGCAGATATGTTAGGATGACTTATAAATTAGCTTGAAATATCTTTAAACAAGTCCTTGTTGTATTCAATATTTAATGACTATTTTTTTAATTTAATTATGTAGCCTAAAAAAATAATTGCTTCGTTCAGTTTTCGAAACAAGCTATGTAAGAAAAAAATAGAGAAGCCTGGGAACAATGAGCAAATAGTGTCATGTTCTTTACAGAGTACATCTCACGACTAGATGTATTGCTATTAATGACATGTCCTCTATTATTCCATATATAATTAGGGCGTTTGTGAAATAGGTTTGTAGACTTACAGAACAATTTATTGATGGTGTGTCCTTCATTAGCCTCTGAGAATTTGAATGAATATCAAAGTTTGTTGTTCTTTGTTGGTACTCTAGAAATACATTTAATTACATGATTTGGAACATCATCATTTCAAGCTACTAATAACAAAGATTCTAGTGAACAAGAAAAGATAAAAACAACGTTATGAAAGGGGTTCATTATCAGAGAAATCAATGAAACAGCTCACAATGTACAATGTATTGAAGTTGTACGCTACCTTGTTCTTCACCATTTTTTAAAAAACTTTTGTATACACAATAGGCTTTTAAAGAATAAAAGGAGGCAATAGTTTCCAACTGCACAGTAATTGCAACAAATACAGTTATGTGTTTATAAGCTAATAATGGGAATATTTCTACATGTGTAGGTCATGGTTACATTGTTATGACTGTCAGAGTTATGTGCTCTCTCGTTTAAGAGTCTACATTTTATAAAAGTGATTAAAAGTTGGATTACTTCCCCCTATTAACAAGTCGTTTCATTTGAACCCTTTCCAGACCATCTCTAAATAAATCATACGAGTATAATTTGTTTTTCAGAAAAGAAAAAAGAAATCGCTCAAGTTAAATTTAACTAGAATACATACGGACTTCATTTATCCTTTTGTTTAATGGAATATTGACCACAAAACATGTCAGGCGTTTGAAAAAGTTAAATATATCGAGAAATTTAAAGCAATAATATCACACATTTGTAAAATTCCCTTTCTTTAATAATGTAAATGTAATATAAATCTCAATCATATTTCTATTAAAACGGTTAAATTTCTCTGTATAGCCTCAAAAGTACCTAATAAAATTTGATTGTATCTTAATTGTTTGTGGTTAAACTTAAAAGCATTTAAAATCTCATTTTTTATCTAAGCACTTTTGACCAGTCCTAATATTTTGTATTTCCTAGATTAGATGTTTGATTTTAAACAATGAATAATATTAGCGGTGTTGAGCTTACACTTGATTTGACTCAAAGTGATTCAGTAAATAATTTCGATGTTAGGGATGAAGTTTATACTCTAATGGTTATTGTCACCATGGTTATCATAGCAAACATTCTTTCTATAGTAGGAACCATGGGAAGTATACTTAATATAATCATTTTATCTCATCATAAAATGCATGATACAACGAATATAGTTTTATTGGCCATTTCTGTTTGTGACTTAATTTATTCACTTACACAAATATCATTTAATTTTTCCCAATCGGCATTTTTGATTAATGTGTACATTTTTATGTGGGCTTATATAGCCCACACACTTATTTTTGATACGATTAATTATTTTGCGGCAATTGTTAGTATCCATTTAGTGACTTTAGTTTCCATATACGTCACCAGTAGTCCGAAATTTAAAAGTACTTTAATGACATGTTTTACATTCAAAAATAGAGTTACAAATTAAACATTAACCTTCTTTCTGGACATTTTCTTTTTGGTTTATAAGTCCCATTAATTTAATTACAATAAAGTCAAGAAATTGCATTTGGTTATCCTTTTGTTTTTTAATATGAATATGAGATAATAATAATAATAATAATAATAATAATTTTATTTAGAAAGCGCTGTTAACAAACAAATGTAGGCTCAAGGCGCTGTAATAACATTACAAACACAAACACGAGAGCTAAAATGACAGTTAATCTAAACAAGTTTTAAACAGATAGGTCTTAATGTTCTTCATTAGATGGTGAAATAAAAGTCATCTATGGGTTAAAAATTAAAACAAGTGCATTTATTGTTTAAGGATTTGTCATAAAAAGGAATATAGTGAAAACTTAGATAACGGAACAATTGATATAAAATTGCTTATTTTGAACCTAGTCGTGCAACAGTTCTTTTAATTATTATTTACTTAATATATATATATATATACATATGGACTTCTTCGTTGATACATTTTCAATACCAGACAACTTTTGTTGTATGCTTCCGTTATAGAATTCAGAGATCGTAGAGATGTTTACCATGACAACCGAAATGTACCTGTTTGTTACACAGCTTCTACTCAAGCTCCTAGAATTTGGCAGAATTATGGTGTTTCTGTCAACATCCTTATTTAACACCTGCCCATACCTTGTTGTCCAACAGCGGGCCAGTACGCATCATATGTATTAGCGTAGGAGCAAAGATATAACAATGCGAATAAATTGGACTAGAACAGATTTAAGCACCTAGGCTCAGAATATTGTTAATGGTGAGGATTGCAACCACCACTTTTTTAAATCAGAGTTCAAGATGGACATTTTCACATTTGTTTTTATAACTCACGTCTTGTCCTGAGATACCCTGAAGTGCTACAAGAAATTTTTTTGTGGCAGATGCTCAATGAAGTTGTTTACCTGTGTGCAATGTTTATCTGTGTGCAATATTTACCTGTGTGCAGAAGAACCTATACGCTGGGAACATTTAACGGTCTCTAAAAATACAACTGTTATCATCTTATTATGACTTCTTAAGTCATTTTCTCAATCTCCTGCATGCTATCATAAATATCAAAGCTTGTCTCAGCAAATTCAAAGAAGTTCAATAAGAAACAAAATATTATAATATGCATCCAAATGATACCAGAAATTAAAAGACAAAATTGATTTATAGTTGCAGTTACATCATACATACAGAAAATGTAGAGTTTCACCGGATTATTCCAGTTAGAAATGTATTTAACTTACTCTGCACTAAAAAAAAGTGACTCATTGAAGATCTTGTAATCTTTACGCGTATGTTGACATTTGTGTTCTCTTTCCACGCCTAATGTCACGTGGGGCTAAAGAAGTATTCTGTGCACTGGTGTACCGGGAATGGATATTTTTGTTTTGTTTGGCTGGAGAGTTGATGATGAAACCTTGAGCTGGTCTGCCCTAATAAATGTTAATATAAGTCACATGTGTGGTAGTTGAGATGGGGAGTTTTCCAAGAGACGTGAGACAATAGAAACATGTTTCTGACGAGATCTTTGTATCAATAATATTTACACTGAGTTTCTGTAACCTTTTATCATGTTAAATCTGTTAATATTGTTAGTAAAGATATTTTTTTTTACAAGAAGTCTGTTCAATTTTCTTTTTTAATCTGAAATACATTTAATTATACAAGATGTTGGGAGCTACCAACCAACGACCGAGAATTAGATACAGTTGTAAGAAATGAATGTTTAGATGCCAAAAGACCAGCTGTACTCCTGGTATTTGATATTTAACTATCTATTTGTCTGCTGAACCAAAGGGCGGCAAGTATGATCTGTCGAACGTCTTTCTTTATTCCTGTTTGTCTTTTGCCTTGCGCAGAATCTCAAAGGTCCGTTCACTATTTGATTTTGTCTTCACTTCGCTTTTTCTTTCTGCCTCTTCTTTATTTTACTGGTTGTGTTCCCTGAAAGAAAGTCTTGAAGAGATCTGAAGGCTTTGCGATGTGGCCGGTAACTTGCAGTTTGCTTTACGTAACAGTGGACAGCAGGTCATCTTGGGGCCCAGTCGCGTTGTGATCCTGAAGATTTATTTATAAGAACACAAAGTTACGGGGATACTACATTAAAAAAAAGATAAAACTTTTTAACGATTTAATTGCCATTGATAAATTTAAAGAAGAAAAAGTATCTACAAAATTACCATCAGCAGCTTATTAGGTTGGCATAGTCAATCAGTAGTAACTAAATAAACGAACAGAATGTTGTAAATAAAATACTTTTAAAAAATATGCAAGAAAATAGACGATCATAAGAAAGATTATTTTAAAAAGATAATTAGAACACTTTTATTTGAATTTTCAGATTACCAGGAGCTCCTGGGAAATCAGAAGGGCGCCGGAAATCTGTTTTAAGTTATAAATTAGTTTAATGTAATAATTTATAGACCTAAAATTAGCGCGAGTCATATGAAAGTGCGGGACAGACTGCGGACGCATAGTTTGCAGTAGCCTAAGGCTGGCCCTGCAAAATAGTGGCGTATGCTACGCCGCCGGTCGACTAGTATGATATATTCAATGTATTAATTAATGATATATTCAATGTATTAACTAAAAAAAATGATTTAACTAGATTTTGAGAAGACTTAGATGAGTGTATTGAAGAAACTATAAGAAAAAAAAAAGCTAAATCTAAAAATTGTGGGCTAATGTCTAGTCAGGCTTCCCAAGCCAACGCAGAAATAGTCCTACTCATGAATAGCCTATGAACATGGCAGATTAGATAGTTATTTACTGTTTCTATTTAATGTTTGTATTCGTTAAGGCAAAGGGGAATAACTCAGCCCATTCCGCCATTTCAGTTAATTAAAGCTTCTTTTCCTTGTTCGATATACCAAACAAAGTAATATTTTACCAATAGTTAATTAACTAATTAGTTAAAGTTGTTTTCTTATACTGATTCTTGTTTTGTCAAGTAAAAAAAATAATTGTGCGAAATTTACAAGGTTCGGTGTCGAAGAAACTTTTGACCTGATAGACTGACAGATGAAACACACATACAGAAAGACAGATAGAGTGAGTTGATATAAACTTTGTAAGAAATGAACATGATCCTTCCCATGTTTTAACAAAGCTTATATCAACTCAATCTATTTGTCTGTCTGTCAAGAAGAAACTTTGCACTATTTTTTTTTACCTAAAACAACAAGACATAAACCAATGAGTCAGATCATTATTGGTAATTAATAATTTTGTGTTATATGGAATAAAGGAAATAACTTCTACATGAGAGATATAGTTGTTCCCGTAGGTAAGCTTTGATTTTATTCCATGCTTTGCTTGTTATAACTTAAAATCAAAATATTCTAAACCTATATTAATATTACAATTAAATGTTACTTCTTAAGACATATAGATTTTTAGTCAAATTAATTATTATATAATATTAACTATATGGAAGGGTAAAAACATCACATTGAATGGCCGATAATAGATCCACGTGCGTTAAGGCAGGTGTCGGCAACAAACGTTAAGTAGGCCACGCTATCTATCTTCTCTATATATAGTTCTCTTCATGGCCCGACCATGCCTGACACCACCATCAAGTCATGGAAAGATAGCTCTTTTGGTTCTTCAAGTACGACTAGAGCTATCCAATGTAACTATCGAGGCGAAAGAGAGCACAGCTAAAGAACAAAACAAGAGAGTGTAGCGAACAAGCAATCTATCTCTTTATACATTCTATTTATATATATATATATTTATGTGTGTATTTACTTACACAACGACACTATCTGGTGTCATTAAAATAGTTCCATTTTTAGCGGCCCGCGTAAGGGGGAAAAGCCGCTACTAGATTTGTGCAAAATGTCCGTCTGTCCGTCTGTCACACTTAGAAGAGATATGAAAAATATAATTTCATTACTAAATGCGGCTTAAAAAGTTTAGATGCAACGGCTACTTTTGGTTTTCTAAAAGCAAACCGTTTAATTTATAAAATTAATTATGCAAGCGATTTTTTCATAAAAATACACCAATTCTAAAACAATTACGAAAATATAAGGGAGGCAAAGTCTCACCATGCTAACAGATTTGTTCTGTAGTACATTCTCAGAATCACAAAGTCAAATATATTTATAAAATGTACAGGAAATGTTTATAACAAATATAAATAATAGTTAAAGATGTTTTTTTCTGGTCAGACGAGCTGCTAAAATGAAAAGAAAACATTTCTGTTTGTTTATAAAGGCTAATAATGCACTTTGTATGTAAATATCACGGACATTTTTTTTAATGGACTTTTTATGCAGCGACTTTCCTGCAGTAGCGCAACGTCGCAACATCAACAGGTACTAAACCAATTCCTTTTTAAAAAATCAGATTTTATTTTTTTTTGTTTAGTGCCCCCATCCGAATAAAGGAAGATTTTTTTTGTGCGTTTTGTCTGTTCGTCGGTCTGTCCGTCACGATTGGATTAACAAATAACACTAGAGGCTATTGTAAATCTGATTTAACCTTTAATTTTTCATTCAGAAATATTGCAGTAGTTTTAAGTATCTATAACAGATTGTTCCGGATGTTTTGTGAAAAGCAAATCAATGCCAATGCATATTTGTTTGCTCTTTTAACTTATATTACATTTTATGTCGAATGCTTAAACGTTGCAAGAAACACATGATCTTTAATATATTGTTCCGGTTTTTAATGTTAATAGAATATAAATGCTAAATAAAAATATCTATACTGATTTATATTTCATTAACTATAAAGCTGATCGAATATTGTTTTATAAAAAATAAATTATGTCAAATGATTGTTTGAAATCGCATAATTGACTAATATTTTTTTCTTTGACACTACGTCACCATAGTTTATTTATCAATATCAATTGTTCCGAATTTTTTACTTAAAAAAAATTTATGTCAAATAATTTTTTTTTTCAAAAATATCGACAATAGGTTATTCGGAATTTAAAAATAAGAAAGTAATTTACTAGAAACGATTATTGAAAGCAATTGTTAGACTTATTTTACAGTTAATGTTCTTGCTGAAACATAATAAAAGTTGTTTAATCGATAAAGAATGTTCCGAATTTTGTTTCGAAAAAGAAATCGACCTACATTACCTTAATTTTCTTACAAATCGTAGCCAAAAATGATCCGAAGTTTATATGAACAATCTAATAACGGTAATAAATGTTTAAAATCCCTCTTCTAATAAATAAAACAAATAATTTTATCAATTACGAAAATTCGTTTTTCCGGATGTTTTATGAAAAAAAGATTAACTCTATTTATGTAAAATCGCACTTTTCTCTTACACTACATTTAACTTTCTAGCTAAAACGTTAAAAAATCTAATTGTTGTTAATATTATGCTCTGATTTTTAAGGAAAACAACTTCCTAACACTAAAGTATGGTTTGAAAAAATCTCCATAACAGACCATCCCACAAATTTAATTAACGACATTTGATTAATCTGGAATTCTTATTTTCTCTGACTATAAATATATAAACATCCGGAACAATCTTATATAGAAATTTAAAACTAATGCGATGTTTACGAAGGGAAATTAAATTTTAATCAGATTTTCAATAGCTTTTAGCCTTTTTTTTCCTCCCTATTAACATACGGACAGACAGACTGACAGACAAAAATATAAAAAAATCATCTTTAATCCTTATATATATATATATATATATATATATCTATATATATATATCTATATATATATATATATATATTTATACATATATATATATTAATCCTAACTAGCCCATCAAATGAAATGCTAAAAGAACAAAGTCGGTGCATCAATGTCTATGAACCCTCGAGAAGCTGCTCGTATAAAAGACATTTTTTAGTCTAACTAGGACGTGTGACGTAATGGAATTTTTTTCCTTTGACGTCATATGTAGTTAATTCTTTAAATGAAATGCTAAAAGAAATTTTTCGGTGCACCGATGTCTATGAACCCTCAATGAGCTGCTCGTATAGATGATATTTTTTAGTCTAACTAGGCCGTGTGACGTAGTAGATTTTTTCCTTTGAAGTCATAGGGAGTTAATTCTTTAAATGTTAAAACAACTTGGTATAGTAAAGTTTATTAAACCTCGTAATGTGACTCGCATTTTAAAGACATAATAGCTAGATTTAGATCTAATCTAGAATTTTTGCACTATAGCTAGATTTTTTACACTAGATCTAGATTTTTTTTCTAACACTAGAGCTGGATTTTTAAAACTAGATTTAGATTTAAGTTCTAATTAAATCATTATAGAATCTAGATCTAGAATTTCTTGGTCTAGTTTAGAATGTTTGTTGTTTTACATGTTTTGAATGTTCCTTCAGAGTTGTAGTTCAAACCTCCCGTAGGACGACGGGGGATGTGAGCGGGCTGGGTTTGAACCTGGGACCATCGATGAATCCAAACGACAGTCCAGCGCGCAAACCGCACTACCAGACAGCCATGATTTAGACTAGATTAAGATCTATAATTTTATTTTCTAGGCTTAAAGTGTAGATTTTTATTTCTACAGTCTAGATTGTCAATATGTCAATATTGCAATGATATAAAATACTAAAACTAATCTACTATTTTAATATTTCATATTGCTATTAGTCTATTAATTGATTATCTAGTGTTTTTTTAATTAAAAAAGTTATCTAAACTACATCTACATTATCCCAAATATATATTTTAGAGCTAGATCTAGTAGATATAGATATTGAGAGAGCTAAATTAGTAGTTTAATTTAGGTAGATTTACATCCTCATTCTAGTTCCATTTAAATGAAAATGCTCAATACCAAAAGATTATCTAAAATCGCTCTTCTGACATATTGTATATATCCGGTAGTTGTCATTCCGTAATGTGTAGGTATATTATCAATAGAAGGCTATTATTTTGTAACCAGTTTGTCATTAGATTAAGAGCAATGCCTGGTCGTGCGGTTAGCGCGCAGGACTGTTTATCTCTACGGTCTCGGTTTCATACCCTGCTCGATGCCATCCTCAGTCGACCAGCGAATATGCGGATTTTAAAATTGATTTTAAAAATAGTAGTTGAATTGCAATCATTCTTTGAGGGGATTAATTTCTGAAAACGAACAGCTGATTATATTTGAGAGAACCATAAATAATACATTTTAAACAGAGTATAGCTGAATTTGTCGGTATGGACAGTACATCTATGGGAAAACATTTGCTGTTAGATGTTGATCAACATTTATAGATCTAAGTTGTTGTTTTTAAATTACTTTTATGTAGTGCATCTTGTATGCATATAACATGCTAGGACCGCTAAGGTCCGATCTCTTTTGAAGATCACTGGGAAGGGGGGTTTCAAGGAGAAGGTTTTCTTGCTGCCTTTAGGCACTCAGCAAAACACAATTCTGCTCGGTATTCAAACTCGAACCTCAGTTTTAATTGTCCAAGCCGTAGCCAAGCTGTTTTGGCCTCTTAGCCACACATTGCACTATAGTTTTCCTTTTGGTACTAGGACAGATGGGGGCACGGTGGCTGATTGTTTAAGAGCTTGGTTTCTGAACCTGAGGTCATGAGCTCGAAAATTGGTTTTGGGATTTTGAATTTTTAAATTTTTAGGGCGCCCCTTGGTCCACCAAACTTTTTTTAGTTGGTAAAAGCAAAGGCGGTTGGTCGTTGTGCTGGCTACATAAAACAATGCTCGTGAACCGCTGGCCATAGAAACAGATGAGCTTAAAATAATCTGTCCCATAGATCGCACGGTCTGATAGGGAAATTAAACTAGTAAAGATGGTGTTGTTAACAATCTAAATTAAAAATGTTATAATAATATTTGATTTTTTTTTTAATTCATGCGAAATTATCAGATAATTAATTCCTGTAATAATATTATTCAGAAATTTTGATGCATTTAATTTTAATAAATAACGAAAACTTCAAAGATGTACAAGAACTTTCTATTTAGATACTAAATAAACTGGCAATAGAATGATAACCGAAAAGGATGAATCATTGTTTCAGTTTGCACCTGCCACAGACCAACAAGCTGGTCCTAGATGATAAATCACACCACGCGTCTCTGACTTACACCGAGACTATTCGTGATTAAAGGCCTGAACACTGACATGCAACGTCGTACAGACCTGTAACGTGGCATCGAGCTATTGGTCTAAACTGCCCAAAGGTTGTAACGTTGCAGGTCAGTGTTCAGGCCTTCAATAATGATTGGTCTCGCTTGCACACATTTAAAATCCAATTATTTCAATTTTTTTCCATAAACTCCAATGAACAATGCCTGGTCTTAGAAACCATTTTACTTTACAGGCTAAACTAGTAGCTTGTAACAAAATGTAACAACGGAAATGTAATAATTAAATAAGTGATTTAGTTTTTGAATTAGTTTAGCGAAGATAAGTTTTAAATGATTTCTCAGTACATTTGTGAGTGCCAACGTCATTAT
Organism: Biomphalaria pfeifferi; assembly: GCA_030265305.1. Taxonomy (NCBI): domain Eukaryota; kingdom Metazoa; phylum Mollusca; class Gastropoda; family Planorbidae; genus Biomphalaria; species Biomphalaria pfeifferi. The sequence goes on along the minus strand of JASAOG010000105.1, from coordinate 603,198 downwards.
TTTATTAAGTTCATTATTTAAAAAAATACAAACTTTAAAGCAAGACAAATGTCAAGTTGAAATTTGCAAAAAAATATATATATTGCGGAAAAGTTTGGAAATTAATTTTTAAAAAATGTGGTAAAGATTTTCACAAATACTTGTTAGTTTTAATACTAGACTCAATAGTGAATGTTTAACTTATATCTTCTGCTTATAATAAGTTATCAGTAAAATAGAAAAGTAACCATTTTATAGCTTAGGATCAATGTATTAGAAGATGTAAAGGTTAACATAGGATGTTTAAGTGTTAACAATGGTATGGTGTGGTCAGCACAACAACCAACCGCTTTTACTATTCCAAGTATTGCCCGCTACCTAATTGCTTTGGTTAACTCAGGAATGTCAATGCTAGAAAATGATATCCCTTGATAGAAAATTCAAGAAGACAAAGCATTTTTTTTTTATTGCATTGAATATAGTAATGACTAAAACCTTACCACATGATTGTAGACACAAATAGAGACACAATTACTCTCACCTTTTTTTAAACGTTTTTTTTTGTCTTTATCTATTGACACAAACACAAGAGTGTTTATTAGATGACTATATCTCACGGCAAGATGTTGACCTACTGATTTTATGTTGTAATGACTCAATAGCTAGATGCGTACAAGTTGAGATTAATCATTGCTTTCCTTAGTGACGAGACGGTACACGCTGAAATGGACTAGAGGAAAATTAACGGACAAAGGACTCACATCAGTAGTCAGGGCCGCAGCGAGGGTTGTGGCCGACTGCGGGCAAAATTTTAAAATACCGCCCTCCTCCTTTTTTTTTAGCAAAGACTGAGACTGGACATTGTACCTAAAGCGCTCTTTGATTTAAATCAATTCTTGTACCATTCGTTTTCATTTCATTTTCGCATCGTTGTCGTATCCCCATGCCCCCCTCTAAGATGTTTTGTTTTCAATTTTAACTTTGCATTTCTTTCGGTTTGGTGAGGAATAAAAACAAAGTTTACATCAATTGATTATATCTGTCCGTCTGTCTAGTAAAAAGTTGTGTATATTGTCTTTAACTTAATTGTTGGACATTTAACCACCCTTTAACATTTTTTTTACATTTTCAGGTAAGCAAACTACTGTTTACCCATTTTTAAAGGGCAATTTCTTTTTATCTCCTTGTCAACTTTCAGTTTGAAATCATGGAAAATGAAAGTTCAATCGACTTAAAATCCAATTTGACTCAAAATGTTTCAGTAAACAGTTATGACATTAGCGATGATATTTTTTTATAATACTTTTTGTCACCAATGTTATTATAGCTAATATCCTTTCAGTATTAGGAGTCCTGGGAAGTATACTTAATATAATAATTTTATTGCATCATAAAATGCAGGATACAACAAATGTGGTCTTGTTGACCAATTCCGTGTGTGATTTAATTTATTCAATCACACAAATATCTTTTACTTTGTCCTAATCGGGATATTTAATTAATTGGTTTATTTTTCAGTTCATTATTATAGCCAACTATATTTTTTTTGAGTTTGTTAATTATTTTGCGGTCATTGTAAGTATCTATCTAGTGACTTTAGTTTCTATTGAAAGAATGGTTGCTGTTTGTTTCCCATTTCATGTTTCCAGAATGATTACATTATATCGTATGAAATGTATTATCATAACTATAGTCTGTTTTAATATAAATATAAGATCTCCTACTTATTTTAGATATGAAATGTATTATATAGAATATAGAAATGTAACCTTGCCAGTCGTCAAATATGGAGATTTATATTATCAACATTTTTCTATTTTTAATACCTACTATACTGTAGTATCACTTTTTCTCCTAACTATACTTCCATTTTTAGTTATTTCCATATGTACCAGTGTGTCCATATTTAATATTTCTATAACATCTAAAACTCAAGTTACATTGTTTTCAAAAGAAGCCATCGCTAAACGTCAAAAAGAAATGAAATCTGTTAAAATTGTTTTAATTATTTGTGTTTTAATTTTGTTTCTTGTTTTGATTCCACAATTTGTGCAACAGATAATCTACAAGTTTGCTTTGCTTCAAATATCTGATAAACTGACAACAATTATATTCTGGATTGTAAATCTACTTGTTCAGATAAATTCTTCTTTTAATTTTGTTATTTACGTTACAAGTAGTCCCAAATTTAAAAATACACTTCTGACAATTTGTTCATACAAAAAGGTAAGAAAGTTAAGAAATAAACATTACTTATGTCACTTATTCCTAATTTTTATAAAATATTAAATTACGCCCTGACGTCTAAAAACTACAATATGACAATGTTATGATAAAATCGTCTATAACGTGTGTATGAGAAAATGTAAATTTGTTGTTTAGGATTAAATATTTACATTAAAGGAAAAGTATATTTTGAATGTCGTTCCTATGTAGCATGAAAGGGTTCAAGTCTGCTATGGAAAGTGTTTTGATAAGCTTTACGCTTGACTACCTAAGCTTGCTAGAGAAGAAATCTCTACACCAATAAATGAACACTGCAGTCTAATCTTACTAATTAGTTTATCTCCATCCATAATAACCCCATAATGCCTCACGTTTGGCCATGCTGTCAAGGACTCTAGTACTAACGTCAGCAAGAACACCAACACTAGCAATCTACGAGAAAAATTATTTTTTTTGAAAATCTAACCTTTAGTTCTGGACATAAAGTTTAAAATACTAATCAGACCGAAAATCAGATGAGTTTTATGATAGAATAAACAAACCAAGTCACTCTATACAGGGTCAAAAGGTTTCCTACGCGAAGAATAATTTAAGGGTAGTAATACTACAGCCTGTCCAATAATTCAGTAAACAAAGACTATTCAAGGACTAGCGAGACTTCTCAAACATTACATTTAAGATGATTAATTGACAACCTTCCTTTTTCTAAAACAAGTTGGTAAGAAACACGCACCAAAGAACCCGGTAGTTCTGTCATGCCTTCACTTATAAAGCACTTAAAAAATTGGCAACACATAACGTAAAACTGTTTCACAAGGTGTTTATTAAGAAATACAAAACAAATCTTTAACTAGGTATCACACGAAGGTTACAAAAGGGTTGTTTGACCATTCACTTGTTTATGGCGGCAGCTGAATTATATTTGCTTCTGTAACTCATTTTCTTTTAATTATTTTACTGGATAAACTGATGAGACTACTTGTTTTGTTATTTTAATACATAGAGTTGAAAATGATTCTCTATTTTCTCAAAGTTTGGTATTTCCTCGAGGTTACATTGCAGCAACTTAGCTGTGTAATATTCAGGGCCAGATTTAAGTAAGTGGAGATCCCCGAAGCAACGATTGTTGAGTGTACCTCTACACTTTTTTAAAAGTTTTTAATAAAAATTCACTTTTTAAATAGCAATATTTTTATTTAAGATTTGCCCTATTTTAAAAGAAACAAATAGAGCGCTTGTACATTAAATTTCATTTTTCCTTCTTTTTTTATTTTATATGCACATTTTGGTCTAAAATAATATATTTTTGGGGTCTAAGCACTGATGTAATTATGGAGCTGCTTTTGTCAATTACCAGCACGCTACAAGTGAACACTTCTTAACCACGACATTGGTGCCAACTATAAAATTTAAATTATTGTTGGTAAAAAAACAACTAAAGTTGTTGATAAATCAAACCATAAATTAATTTATTTTACAATGCGGCCCCTTTCTTTGTGGAGTCCCCTGGATAGTATTATCTCTAAGATCTGAATGCTCTGTTGGATGGATCCATGGCTTTTATAACTCCCCCACCATTGGCTCTTACCACATTAGGGCATTATTTTATTAGAGATATCCAGAAAACTGTTGAAAAAGTTTGATAATCAACCCACTAAAACCCCCCGCAAAACACATTCTAGAGCAATAATATAACGTTTTAATGAAATCTTGCCCGATAGCAGTTTTGCCAATATCAAATTTTGAATGATTTTTAAATTAACAGAATTAAAACATTTACAATAAGTAAAGAAAGTAACGCAGCTGAACTATCTTTATGTTAAGATACGATTTAATTTAGCAGATTTTGTGTAATTTACTTTTCACATCAATTATAAACACATATATCCTGGATAAATATTGGTCTTCACATACTATAGACTAGAATATAAAGAAAAGAAAAATAAAACAAAAGAAACAAAAAAAATGTAATTGTATTAATTTTTTTTTTAGATTAGTCATTTGTTTAAAATTTTAATAGATCTAGACTAAAAATTAATACATCTGTGCGATTAGAAATATTTGTACATTTTTGTTTTATTTGCGCAATTTCATACTTTTAGCTTGCTCAATGCTCTGCGATTTTAACGCTTGTCTGAACCAGTTGGGAAAAAGGGGTATCTGTGTAAACGTTAAAATAATCGCTTTTTAAATACATGAAAAGAATATTGTTCACTTATGCTCAAGCCCCTCAGAGGGTTTAATTTAACTTATACCACTACATATGTCAAGTACGATTTCTTTACCTTGTTGGATAATAAACAAAATAATTAATTAACAATAGTTGTTAAATTTTTTTTAATCGATTCTTGTTTTGTCCGGTACAGAAAATAATTGTGCAACATTTCAACTTGTGCCTACATTGCGTTTGGGAGAAATAATGTGTACAAACTATTTACCTAACAGAAAATGAACTGATAACTTGATGTAAGCTTTGTAATAAGTTGGCTTTCGTTGTAATAAACACATATTATACAATCTAACAACTCTGCTCTGTGTTAACTTTTCACATTAAAGATTTCTTTGTTCTATTCTCTTTTTGTCTTGATAAAAGTTTCCATAATGTCTTTTTGAATTTAGGACGCCCTATGACGTAACTGAGAAAATTAAATGAAGAGTGTATTTGAACAAGTATATTGACAATAAAAAACATTAAACTTGAGAGTTTTGGAGGTATCGGAACATGGAGGAGATAATTAAGGATATAATGTAGGATAATAGGAATTAAAACAAGAAACAAAATTAAAACGCAAATCATTAAAGCTATTTTCACAGATGCCATTTCTTTTTGATGTTTTGCAAAAGCTTCCTTTACAGACAATGCCACGATAGTTTTAGAAGTTATAGAAATATAAACAATTGTAGCGGATGTACATGTAGATATGACAATACATGGACAGAAAGTAAAAAGCAAGAGAGAGGTGGCAAGAGTGTACATAAAAATACTGTACACATTTAGCATACACAACTCTGTATACGTTAAAACTGAAATACTTACGTTTTTGTATCTCATATAATCTCTATAGTATGTACAGAACGCAGGAGACTTCAATAAAATGTTACAACATAGTAAACAAAAAATAATACGTTTTATACTAGATAAAGAAAACACTTGAGAGACCTTAAGGGGAAAACATACAGCCACCATTATTTCAATAGAAACTAGAGTCACTAAATGGATACTAAGTAGAAGTGCAAGATAATTAATTGGGTCAAAAAATATATAGTTTAATGCGAAAACCCACCGATAGATGTAAATGTTAATTAAATATGATGACTGGGTCAGATTAAATGGTATCTGTGGAAATAAATATATTACGTCACAAACAGAAATGGCAAACAAAACCACATTAGTTGTATCCTGCATTTTATGATGAGATAAAATTATTATATTCAGTATGCTGCCAGTGATACCAATGAGAGACAAAATATTTGCTATAATAACATTAGTAACAAAAAGCATAAGATAGTAAACTTAATCACTAACATCAAACTATCATATATAGCTTTTAGCGTTTGATTCGATGTGATATGTGTTGCATTAGACATTTTATCGAACTGTAATCTGCATTCAAACAAAATCTTTAGTTGCCAAATTTTAATAACCTGAAAAGAAAAAAAAAAATTTTATTTACAAACGGTTGAGTATATTTTAGCTGTACATGCCAGTAAAATAAATTTCTTAAGCTGAAATGTAGGAAATCGCAAGAAACCTTACTCACGGGGATTTAGACTGTAAATTATGATTTTTGGAGAGGATAAGAGAAAGTAATAACTTGAGAACCACTCCTTTAGTTCAGATACTAGAAACGTATTGCATCAACAGACATAGAACTGGAAGTGACTAAATCGAGGTATTTCTAATTGTCGCAACAATTGATTAACAGTTACGCACAATGGAGATATTACAAAATACGCGTTTTGTTCCTAAAATTATGCAAGAATAAGAGGGTAGGTTAATAGAAGGTCACATAGGTTAACTTGTGAGCGTTCTTTGTCATTGTAAGCTATTACAACAATATGGCTCATTTAATATGCAGAGTAAGTGAGAGCGAGAAAGAAAGAGAGAGAAATAAATAAAGAGAGAGAGAGAGCAAAAGAGAGAAGGAAAGAGAGAGAGAGAAAGAGAGAGAGAGAGTCAAAGAGACAAACAAATGCCCAGTGAACAACAAATGCACTTAGCTCGAGAGCACTTCCATGTACAAACAACACGTACACGTATAGAACAAGATACCTACATTAGTCTACAAGCTTCTCTACAGCTCGTTTTCACATGGCCATATGCAGGTCAAAGGTCGGATTTTGAGTTTGTAGTGCAGGTCGAGTAAGGGTGAAGACAGATTGTGCATTGTTGACAACGTGTTGACGTCTTGGTGAACATATAAAGTGTATCAGACATTGTGTATGTGACTATCAGAAATTATAAACTACAAGGTACAAATTAAAACAAAGATTGCATCCTTAATTCCAAAATATATTAAAACTGCAATCTCATAAATTAAGGACAATTAATACAACGAAACCTTTTTTTCAAGGAAGAAAAAAAAATACGTGCATTCAATTGTTTTAAAATTCTAAGTATCAAATGACAAACAATATGACATAAAAGTAGACGTTACATTAAATAAAAAACAACTGACTTTAGAAAAACAATCTTGTTCAGTTGTCCATAAGATTTAAGTCCAATCAAAATATCTACAGTTTCAATTTTTATTATCTTTGTCGCAGAGTCGGCGAGAATTTTCAGTCAATAAAAACTTGGAGGAGCACTGGTTGAGTAGTAAAGCGCTTGGCTTTTGAGCCGAGGGTCTCGGGCTCGAATCATGGTAAAGACTAGGATTTTTAATTTTAGAATGTTAAAGGAACCCCTAAGTCCACCCAGCTCTAACTGATACAGGGCAAAAGTTTGGCTAAAATTAGTTATTCCTTGTGCTGGCAACATTAAAACCCTTGTTAACTGTAGGCCACAGAAGCAGATGACCTTTACATCTCTTGATCCATAAAGGAACTTTCCCTTTTTAAAATCTGGACATAATATTACAAACAGGCACATCTTGTTCAAGAAAATGTAGAGACATGACTTGATCACATTTCCCAATTTCCCAAACTTATCTTAAATAACAGAATTGTCGTTTTTCTTCTATGTTCACGTTTTAAACAATACATGAAAAGAAATTTGTTTCCAATATTTATTTGTATATTATAAGAGGTAAGGAATGCAGAAGAAAACAAGATCTACCGGTAACTTTGGATCCCAGAAAGTTACTTGGTCTACGTGCACGATTTGTGTCAAATAAAAAGTAACATTTCCTAAAAGCCAGTGTACATGTTAGTTGTAAACAATGAGTAAGTCTATTTTATATACACTGCACCAATGTTTTCTTTTTAAAAAAGAAATGTCTAATCAATTATCACGATTACTTCTACAGTGCGAGTTAATGATGAAATTACAAGGTGCATAAAGGATTTAATTTATAATAGAAATAGATTTCTAATGCATCAAACATTTTTTTTTATTGTTACAAGCTAATTATCGAATTATCTAATAGAATCGATGAAACATAGAACAATGAACAATTCCAATACAACAATACGTTGTTTATTCAGAGTTTTAAAAAATCTGGATCAATATAAATACAAAGTCATAAAGCGTACAAAGATTTCGTTGTTTCGTTGACTTTAAAAAGAATCTGATAACACTAATTGATCATGTCACTGTACAAAGCTACATACGTTTATCAGACAGAAAGAGACTTTGATAAAGAAGGGATGTGTTTCACACTTTTCTCTTGACATTCTGGAATTAAAAGATTTATAATCGATGAGACGATCGTGACAAGATACGTCTTCTATATCGGAGTAACTTTATCTTACTTGTTGTTACCAAGGAATCGTCTCCATCTGATAACAGAGTATTGGCAATGAACGAAACACTTTAGTAAGAAGATCTTTGTTTTAAAATCATTGTGGTAGCCCATGTCCTTGATATAGTCATGTTTAAATACTTTTGTTTGCCATCAAGCGCTTTTTTAGTCAGAAGCTAGAGGTTGGTGTTCGTTAAACATTAGGAGGATTGAGAAATGTTCTTTTATCAAGTTATATAAATATATACATACACTTATACCCCTCGATAAAGAGAAATCTATGTCACAGTCAGTCCATCATACAAATATTTTGCTCCGTTATCTTTCATCTTCATGTATCCTAGGCCCATCATCCCTTAGCTCCATTATCCTTATCCCTTAGCTTTATAAGATAAGATAAGATAATTTTATTGATCCAATCAAATGGAAATTCAGTTAGACTGCAACTGACCACATCATCGTAACAGTATAGATGAAAAAATCAAACAACATTCACACACGAAACACAAACACACTTACAACCAGCGCTTTATGAATTAGACTTCTTTGAACTTCTCGATGACGACAGCTGATCTTGTAACACTCTGACCGAAAGTGGGATGAAGGAGTTTTTAAATCTTTCTGTTTTAGTCCTAATGGAAAGGAGACGACCATTTCGTTCAGATAGTATGTAACAGTGGTTTAATGGGTGCAAGTTGTCCTTAAGAATCGAGAGTGTTTTGGAAAGACATCTTTCATGAAAAAGCTCTTCAAAAGACTGTAGCTATATTCGAGTGATATGCGATGCTTTTTAATTAGTCTATTTAGTCTAAGTCTTAGTGCAAGTGAAGTATTACCATTCTAGCAGGTGATGGCAAAGTTAATTAGACTGCAGATGGTTGCGGAATAAAAAAGTTTAATAATTGTTTTGTCGATGTTAAATTTTCATAGATTCCTGAGATAAAGAGTCGCTGGAATGTTAACTTTCAAAAATGTAGAAACAAAAAGTCTACAAATTAATGAATAACTTGGATAGCATTGATAGTTTCACAACCACTGTCTGGAAATGTTTCAGAAACAAAGTGGAAAAATTTCGTTCTAAGCCTACTCTACTCCCACTCTTCTTCGCGGTTCATCGGTCGATAAAATGGGACTTAACTTTCTTTTGTTGATGAAAGGGTCCCGCCTGTAAAGTTAATAAAGTGTAATTGAACACGCATATTGTTTTTTTTAAAGGTGGATATTTTAAGAACAAACAGGTGTGTACACTTTTAGACAAGATTTGATCCGCTATGGACTATTTCCACTATAATCATGTTCAAATCCCTCTGCTAGAAGGAACAACTAATTTTATTTTTTATGCTGTGACAACATTTCTTTAATTGTTAGAATTAGCTTTAGATTTTTTTAAAACCATTCTAACAATTGTGTATAAACTTTTTAAAAAAATATACAATCGAATACAGTAAAGTTCCTTTTATAGATAAACGTTACATCATCTGCCCTAAAGACCACAAGGTCTGAAATGTAACTAGTTAGGCCAGGTTCACATCTTACTTTGTATTCACTTGCACCTATCCTTTGATCTGCTGGTCCGTTGGGGCACTATACAAGATCTGTCATCCTTCTTTCTCCATTCTTATTTCTCATTTGTCTTTGATATAATTTCATTCGGATGTTCTTTCTGAAAATATTGAAGCCTGCCTGGGTGGACCACTTCGGGGGCCGATTTTGAGTTTGTGTTTCCACACAAACTGTCTTTGTAACCTTGTTTGTTGTGGATTTGTGTTTCAGACATCCGAATAAAGAATAAAAATAGTATATAACATATTTGTTTAAATTGTATTTGTTGGCTGAAAAATAAACAAACAGTATTTAACTTAACTGCGTCCAACTTTAAATACATCACATTCAAATAAGTTTTGCGTTGTAGACATTTTCTAAATATCTGTTTATCTAACTAGCAATTAATGTAACTTTATTTTTTTCGTTGCATTAAAATCTAAATGTGCTGTTTATTGGTAAACATTTTACCAGTGGACCTCATGGTCAAGTAGAAGTAGACCTCATGATCCAGTAGAAGTAGACCTCATGGTCCAGTAGAAGTAGACCTTTAGAAACGTTCTAATCTTTCAATTTTTCTATGTGTTAACTATAATGGACACCTTGAATATTTGCAGTGGCTAAACATGTGGTTTAATTACGATATGCTCGCTTTTTTATTTTCGGACCCATTTGTTAATCCCGTTCTATGTAAGTACCAAATAATCGGTAAAGAATCATAGCACTATTTTGGGTGTTCGGGAAAAGTTTCTTGCTAGTTAAATTTACTTGAAACACTAACGAGTGCCAGAAAGATAGTGCAACCAAAAACCTTTCGTTTCTCATTTGTCTTGCTAAAGATTCCCCTCGCTTTTTACTTGAGCACCATCTATTTTTCCTGCTAGTTCTTCTAAACCATCACACACTTCTGCAGCTTGCAATCTTACAGATTTAATACTTTTCATTCCACTTTCTCATCGTGTTTCTGATAATGGTTTAACAGACAGACATTTCTAATGCTTTTTAAAAACATTCCATTTTTTTCATAGTTGAAACAAAAAGAGTGTATATAGGCTGCTGGGTTCCAAAAACGTTTATGGGGTCTCAACACGTTTTAATTTAAAATTATGGTGCTCATTAATGTGTATAATGTATGCGTTAGAAATATATGTATGTCGTTATTAATTGAAGTTACCTAAATTTTTTGAATCTCTTAATATGTTAACCCTTTCAGCCCAACATCTTTAAAAGCCTGCAATAAGCATGACTGATAGTGATATGCTAAGTTTAAATTAAATGGCCCTTGCCAGGCACTGTGCCCAATTAGGAGCAATAGGTAAAATCATCCTAAGACCGGACTGACCTATCCTTAGTAAAACTATTTATGCAATTGAACTTTGGTTTAAAAGTTCATGGGGTTGTATTTTTATGGATGACCTAAGTAGGCTTTAATCAAGTTGAGATTATTTAAATTAGAAAGTAATTAGGAATTCATCAATATCATGTGCGGCCAACAAGAAAGTATAATGTTATACATAACAGAATGCAGAATTATTCAGATTATGCACTAAAGCTGTTAACACAAATTAGTTTTTCCAATAGAAAAAAACTTTTGGAAGCTACAGCACTTTGGTGAAATAAGAAACATTCCATACTAGTGTTTTGCTTATTGACAAGTACAAAATTATAAACGTAATCAACTATGTATAAAAAAATGTAAAGGGAGCGGCAAAATATACATTAAACCAGTAGTGCAACCATCCCTGAAAAAAAAAAAAAAATCAATATTTTGCGAGTCGATAGTAAATCTAAAAGACAGATCTGAATGTTTATCGGCTTTTTGTTGGGAAACTCCTATCTACTGTAGATGGCTCGTAAAGTTAATTTGACAGTGATTTTGTACTTAGTCAAATATAAATAAAATGCAAAGACGAAATTCTTTTCTAATACAAAATCTCAATTTGCACTAATTATCTTTATCACAACCCAAATTAGGCCCCGCGCAATCAATTTCGCATAGGGCCCAGCAACCTGTAGGACCGGTCCTGTGTAAAATCTAGTGAACGAAGCTTCTCGCGCCTCAAACTAATGAAGAATTACTTGAGGTCAACAATTCTCGTTGATAGATTGAAACATTTGGTAATTCTTGATATTGCACGTGATCTATGTAGGAAATAAAAAAAAATGTATGATATACTGTAAGACTTCTCTACATGCAAGACTCGTAAAGTAGTTCTGTACGTAATAAAGAATGAATAAAATGCAAAGACAAATTTATTTTCTAATACAAACTCTTCAATTTCACTTATTATCCGTATCCCTAACGAAACTTCGCCCCTCGAAATCCGTTTCGCATAGGACCCACAATGATTAAGTCCGGCCCTGCTATTTAGTGACGGGTAAATACTAAATAGATTATTTGTTCTCCTCCTCCCCTCTTTTTTTCGCAGACCGCTAGAAAAAAAAAAGAATGAGCTTTCTTTGACTTTTTTGGTCACAACGGTTAAGTCTGCTATTTTGTGGGCGGGTGAATACTACTTTTCCACCCCCTTTATTCTTTAGTAGAGTAACTCTAGTTGACTTGCAGAAATAAAAGAGTGATCTTTCCTTTAATTCTTCTTGCGTGTCCTAACTCTTGTGTCATGCAGAGAATTATATAGATAGATACCAGTAAATACATTATGAAAATTCTTTTACTGGTTTAAAGGCTCAAGAATTAATTATATGCATATTTACGTGAATTCTTACGTACTTAGATTCAGATCCTGCCCATTGTTTTGTGCATTAGGCTGCAAGCTTTTCCATTGAAATTAATAACAATAATAATTAACAATTCCGACATCGGCAACATATCACTACTTTCAATGCACGACCTATCCGCAGCCATTAATACGCTAGACCATGAGACTAAGGACTACCCAAGTATCGAGCATAGGTCGAGTATTGTTCCTCATGTATACATAGCCACTCAGCGGTGTCATACAACCAAGTCATCTTAAACCACTTCTTTGCCAATGACTCAGTTATACGATTTCTCATTACTCTCAGAGGTGCTGCATTTAGCAGTAAAAAATCAGTGGTACCGTTGCAAAGGTGACCGATTGGATGGTTGAGAATAAACTCAAGAACAGTGTTTCTCAAACTTTTATGTCTGCCGGCACAGTAAAAAAACTACAAAAATTTCGCGGCACACCACGAAGAGCAACAGTTGTATAATAAAAAGAAAAAAAGATTTTACCTGTTTTTAAGTATTAGGCTATATTTAATGTGAAGGATGTGACTGTTTTTAATAGCAAATTGCTTAAGAAGTGCATCGTTTTTTAAATCAATGAGCTGCTCTTCTTCAGTTGTAAGATTTGCAGCTTCATAGTTTCCAAATGGATAGCTGACCCATTCAAACTCATTACTTCCATCTGTTGAAAAGTAATGCTGCAATGCTGACTGCAGGTATGTCAAAGTATCCAGAATTTCGGGGGTAATTTTTTTAGTTGAAGCACATTCATTGTAAGTAGGAAAGCATTACTTTGCAACAAAAACAATTTTTCACCAAGTGACTTCAGTTTTGAGGATGCAATGATGATGGTTTCCGATGGTCTTTGAAGACTTAAATTCAGTGAATTTAATTTGTCAAATAAATCAGAGAGAAATGTCACCTTAACCCACTAGATCTCGTCATGAATAGAGAATCCAAAGTCTTTTTTTTTCAGCCTCCAAGAATGAAATCAGCTCAGCCTTGAGTTGGACGACACGCTTTAACACTTTTCCCCTGGAGAGCCAACGAACGTTGGTGTTTTACAGGAGACATTTGTAGTCTGAATCCATTGCTTCACAAAGCTCTGAGAAATGTCGGGATGCAAGCGGTCGAGATTTGATGAAGTTTACAACTTCAATCACTTGATCCAGAACAGACATCAAATCTTTCGGCAAAGATTTGATGGCAAGAGCTTCTCTGTGGATCATGCAGTGAACAACTAATACATTGGATTTTCTTGACGCACAAGAGTGACGAATCCCTTTCTATTAGAGTGCATGGAAGGACAGCCATCGGTGCAAACGTTGACACAGTTTTTCCACTGTAGTGGTCGTAGTTGGTAAGTCTTTGCAAAATAAAAATTCGTTGACACATTTTTTATCCTTTATGAACCAAATAAAAGATAGCAGCTGGACTCTGCCGCTAAAATCAGTGGATTTATCAACTTGAAGAGACCACAGCAGAGACACTTCATCGTCAGTTACGTCTAAGTGTTCGCAGATTTGATCTTGTAAATCTGACGATAAGTTTTCAATTCTTTTTCGGCAGCATCGGGTCCAAGGATAGTTTCAACAACTATTGCTAAAGCTATAGTTAGAGCTGGTGCAATGACTGATTCAGCCTCTGTGTGTGCTTTCTTGCGTTTTGCTAATAGCTGAGCAATCTTATAACTTGTAATCAATCCCTTTTCTGGCAGCTTTAGGTACTTTGCAAGTTTCTTAGCTTGTTTATTTTGTTGAGCCCTGATGTTTTCGAAGTATTCCTTCGGTTGCGCTTTTACAGCTGGATGTTTTGTTTCCAAGTGTCTCTTTAATTTGCTTGGAACAAGCGTCTCATTCGACAGAGTTGCATTGCAAATCAGACAGAATGGCAATGGAGATTCTTCAGGTCCAGAAGATATGAAACCATATCCGATGTCATCTTCTTTGTGCCTTCGTTTGGTTCCTTGCTTTTCATTTAACGCTTTCGCAGTTTAATTCTTGCTAACGTATTTCTCCATGGATAACAATGAATAATGCTTAGTGATAATTCGTTATTGTTTTCACACACCTAAACAACTTACATTATCGTTACCAATTCAAGAACTGCTGTGCGTCTGATAAGGCGGCCTACATTTGAGTCATTATAATAATATATGTATAGTTGAAAATTCCATAACCTGAATACCTAACACCTCTTTCCGTCAATATGGAGCGACCCATCACTTTTACTGGTCTTTGCAAATGGGGATGTCACTACAACGTAAAATAAAAATTTAATAGTACTCAGACCTGTGTAACGCTGCACATGTGGCGTTCTGAAAACTCCCGCGGCACACAGTTTCATGTCATAATTTGCTTGATAGTATGTACTATTGAGCTGAATCAGATTCTGCACTAAATGGTAAGCTGATTTCAAAGTCCACAATCAAGGAATCTAAATATTTTTTTTTTTACTTTTAAACCATTTCACTAGAAATAGTTTCACCTTTCACCAAAGGGAAATGAAAAAACCTGTTTACACTTGCTTACCTGGAGAAATAGGGAAGCTTTGTTTGAAAAGATTTAACATGCACATACATTCCATGTGCAAACAACCCATTCTAGAAGGACTGACGGCAAAGATAGAGTCTGTCTTTGACTCTTCAATAGAACTATTAGTAACAAAGTCACAGTCAGTATCGTTTAAGGAATATAGAAATTTCTTCCTTGAGATAACATATTCTTTTCAGTTTATTGTCCATGCTAAGCCATGTGGTACAGAACATCGGAATGTATTGTTTCCAAATCTTAAAGTACTTCTCAGGACTGCATGTGGCTTAGAACTTAGCTCTGATAAGTTAGATCACTGTGATAATTTGATTAATAATATGTTCAATATTTAATGAATCTTGCGCAAACTATCTCGTTTAGAGTTTATGGTTGAAATTTTGTTGTAATTGTTCTTTAATTTATTTAAAAAAAACTGTTTTTCTCACTGAAATCACTGGCTCCATCTGTTGTTACACTCGCCATCTTACTCCAAGCCAACCCAACTCTTTTAACACAGTTCTTCATAGCATTGAATAAGTACCAGCATGAGTTTGTGTCTTTGACTGAATGTTTCGAAATATAACCAATAAGAATAATCTTATGCGACCTGCGGACACGTAGAGAAATCAGGTATTTAAACAGATTATACATAAAAAATGCGAAGGTTTTAAATATAAATAATTTTTAATTTCTAAATTAACTATTGACTTCTGATTCTTATCACTCTTGAGGAAGAGGCAAGAAACATTGTCTCTACACGTCATTCTAAAAAGTTTAAATACCTTCGCATTTCTATATGTATAATCTGTGGTTTTGTTTCTCTTTTCCCTGTGTTTTATGTATTATTGCTACTTTACGTTTCAGTTTTCTGTATTGAAGTGTCCTAAAGTCTCTAAATTTAGTGATTTTACTAAATTTGAACGTTCGTTTTGATATAAATCTCACGGCTCTACAGTCTGAAATATCTTTTCAATATTATATTTTAATTTTACTTTTAGGTTAATACAAAAAAGAATTTATCCTTATTGACTGAAACTTTATGGTGAAGTACAATGAACAGTTCCAGGACAATTGATGTTACATTCAATCTGACTCAGATAGTTTTACCCGCTAGTTCTGATGTTAGTGATGACGATTATATAGTAATTCTTATTGTCACCAATGTTGTTATAGCAAATATTCTTTCTTTATTTGGAATATTAGGAAGCATACTTAATATAATTATTTTATCTTATCATAAATTGCAGGACACAACGAATATAGTACTGTTATTTATTTCTATTTGTGACTTAATTTTTTCTATTACACAAATATTATTTATTTTGTCTGAGTCTGCATTTTTTATACACTGGTATATTTATCAATGGGTTTATATAACATACAACCTAATTTTTAGTACATTTAATTTTTTGGCAGTTATTGCTAGTATCCATTTAGTGACTTTAGTTTCTATTGAAAGAATGGTTGCTATATGTTTTCCATTTCATGTTTCCAGAATTTTTACTTTATTTCGAATGAAATGTATTATTGTTGGAATAGTTTTTTGTAACATTATTTTACAAACTCCTTCTTTTTTCAGTTATGAAATTTATTATACACAATACAAAAACGTAACAATACCAGTTCTAAGATATGGAGATTTATATTATCGAAACTTTGACTTTTTAAATATATATTCCTTTATAACACCAATTTTACTTTCAACTTTACTACCCTTCTGTGTTATTTTTATTTGTACCAGTCTAACAATATTTCATATTTCTATAACATCAAAAACTAAAGCCTCAATATTTTCAAAAGAAGCTCTTGCTAAACGTAAAAAAGAAATGAAATCGGTTAAAATTGTTTTAATTATTTGTGTTTTAATTTTGTTTCTTGTTTTAATTCCTCTCTTTGTTCAACAAATTCTCTTTAAATTTGCTTTAGTTCAGATATCTAAAAAACAATTTAAGATACTATTCTGGATTGTAAATCTACTTGTTCAGATAAATTCTTCTTTTAATTTTGTTATTTACGTTACAAGTAGTTCCAAATTTAAAAAAACTTTGATGAACTTTTTTTTTCATAAAAAAAATCCTAAAGCTTAGAATGTAAAAAACAAAAAAATTATTAAAATTACTTTTTGTCACAATTATTTAATTGCTAAGATATTTTTTTAAACATTTTATTGATTTTTGTTCCAAGAATAATAATAGTGAAAAAAAATCTTTGACAGTGGATGTATATTGTTGGAGCTCGTAAGTTCACTGGGACAATGCTAGTTTGACCGTTATACTCTTTCAAAGTAAAAAAAAAAGACTGTAATTTATTTTAGAGTGCAGTGCACCACTGTGGATCGAATATTTTATACAATTAATTTACTTTTGTATTCCACTCCTGCTCTTTTCTATCCACACGTAGCTCAATTTGGCTCGACTTGCTTCATAGGAATCTCACGCCCTAGTGTAAACGTTCGTTCGTTAAGCGCATATTCATGCTTTTAGATTTCTAAATGCACTATGATTCTATCACTTATCTGGATCAGTTGGGAAAGGGAAAAGGAGGGGAGGGGGTAAGCGGATATCTTGGTGAATGTCAAGAATGTTATAGTGCTCACTTTTAAAATTCGTTAAAAAAATGTTGTACTACTTGAATTTAAACTTTTAATAATGATGTTCAGGCATAATGTATATGATACAAAATACAGATAATGTTTATTATGACTATTACTTTTATGTTATATATTACTATTTCTTGGATTGTATTTGTCAGTCAATTATATTCACATCATGGTTAATATGTTGTTTCAAATTTATTAAATTAAGTAAAATGTGTTACCATAACACTAGTTTAAAAAATCTTTTGAATTGTTATAAATAATGGATTATAAAAATCTCCAATATGCTTTGTATTAAAGTACTTCTAGTTCTTTTTCTGTTCTTTGGGTATGCAAATAAGGGAGGGAAATAATAAATATCTGGTGAAATTGTTAATCCATCAATTATGTGCCTTTTAAATATGAGTTGCATTATATTTGCCCTGGTAATTTTTTTTATTTTTTTTTATGCAACCATATGAATTTGAAAAAATGATTCAGTAAATAACTTAATAAAAAAAAATAATTTTAATATACAAACATACGAAATTTAGTTGCAAAAATTGAATGTAATTAAACGTTCTGCTTAAACACAATAATGAGGGCTGAAAAAAATATTTATAGTTTAAAGATATGTCATTATTGAAATATGTTGTTTAATTTTAGTTTTTTTTTTTTTAAATATATATGAGATTTTGTCCTATATTTAATAAACTCATATGAAATTTATTGTTTAATTTGTATCTATTTCTTAAAAAAAACTAATATTATTATCAGCCTTATAAAAATACATATATATTTGTGGTTATAGCAATGACTTAATTGAAATTATAACCACTAATGAATCAACATCTGTCATTACAGAAACAGATCGTTGCCAGTATGCTGAATGTAGACAACTTGTGTAATGATTTCCTAGATATATGTTAATAACTTAAGTAATTAATTTATTTCAAGATCTATATCTTTTTTTAATTTACTTTTAAAAATCTACAGTACAGTAAAAGTAACATTTAATTTGATCAGCCTCTGAGCTCATTATAAGTTGTACTTGGTTCAACCCTAGTTCGTTAAAATGTTGGCTGAAGAAAACTTGCTTTGTTTATTTATGGTACACTTAATACTATAAAAATATAAATAATATGTGTATATGCGCAGAAATCTTTAGCATCAAAAGCACTATTTTATAACACCTAGATCTATATTGACTTATATTGTAGATATGAAACTAAATCCCCAAGAAAATGTTAAAGGGAGTGTTTTATAAAAAATATGGTTGCTGCCAAAAAGCAAACTGTAGCCTATAATAATCTCGACACAGAGCTGAGAAGAAGCTTATTCACGCATTTTTTTACTTAGTTTAAAATGTTACTCATTCATTCCTCAATATATACTTAAATAACTAAGCATTTTTCAAAATCAGTTAGGTTATACACAATAAATTACCACATGTGTACAATTTTTCAAATCGAATTTTTTTTTATTTATCTCTATTCAATTTTAATGTTAAATTTGACCCTTTTTAATTACATCACATTTTATAAATTAAATTATTTATTTTCCTTTTATCATATAAATTACAAACGTTACTAGCACTGTATAAGGATAAGATTCTCTAGATATATATATTTGGAATTAAGATTTCAAAGAAACTGCCGGGGTGAAATATGAGTGCCTATTAAATTTCTTCTTTATTGGTAGAGAAGTGATTTATTAAACTTGAAAAGGGGTATCACTTTCAAACTGTTCCGCAAGAGGAGAAAAGCTGAAATTAAAATGAGTCAAAAGTCCATATATTATATATATACTAAACTGCGGGTGGAGGAGGCTAAATTAACAAGACACACAAAGCCTATGAATTATTTAGCTATAGAAACAAGTATTGGCGATGGGGTGGGGTATACAGGGAAGGAACGGAATGATGAAACTTCAGTTGACTGGCCACTGGCCAGTAGTGTGTTTACTAGAATTGCACCAAAAAAAAGGAAAGGTTTCAGCCTTTATAAACAATTTTTTTTAAAAAGATCAACAGGCATAACTGGTTGATAAATGTTAGTTATTTTAATAAATAATAGTCATCTTATTTCTGCTTGTGGTCCCTTCTGGGGCATAGGCCACCAGCTTCCTCCAGGCAACTCGGTTCTGGGCGAGTCTCTCCAACTGACCCATGTCTTACCCATCTTCTAGGAATCTGCTTCCAAATCGCGGCGCCATGTATTCCTGGGCCGTCCCCTCTTGCTCTTTCCTTGGGGGTTCCAGGTTAGGGCTTGCCTTGTTATGTTGGATGCAGACTTGCGAAGGGTGTGACCTATCCATGTCCAGTACCTCTGAAGGATATCTACTTCAACAGGCTGCTGCTTTGTTTATTGCCACAGTTCCTCAATGGGTGAATTGTTGAATGCCTCTATCTTGAACATCTTGCTCTTCCATCTGTTTATGGTAAGACTTATTCTAGCTGAATTGTCAGCAACAACGATTATCTTATCTTGCATCTGCTGTTGTGTGTGAGAAAGAAGAGCCAAGTCGTCTGCAAAGTCGAGGTCGTCTAGCTGTTTCTATAGTGTGCACTGTATACCGTTCCGCTTCTGGTCTGTTGCTGTCTTCATGGCCCAATCAGCCAAGGAAAGTTGACGCCTAAGCTGGTCTTTGAAGCATTTCCGTGGGGCGCCTCTGTTACGTCGACCACCTTTTAGCTCACCAAAAAAGACTGCCTTTGGCATACGTTCGTCTCCCATACGGGATACGTGCCCTACCCAGCGTAACTGTCGGACCAAAAGAAGTCCCTGTATACTGTCCATACCGGCGTTCACAAGGACATCGCTGTTTGTAGTGCGGTCTTGCCACCGTATGTTCATGATGGAGCGCAAGCATCGCAAGCAGTTTCACGTGGGACAAAGAGGCCAGATCAGTCACAATGGTGCCCTTTCTGATCACTTCCCAATAGAAAATGGCGTGAAGCAGGGCTTTGTACTTGCTCCTACTATATTCGCTATCTTCTTTGGCGTAATGCTGGGTCAAATGAGGCAGCAATTGCATGAAGGCATCTACATCCGGTTTCATTCTAACGGCAATGTGTTCAATCTTCGACGTCTATTATCCCATACAAAAACAAAGGAGATGGTCATAACGGAGCTTCTCTATGCCGATGATTGCGCCCTGCTAGCTCACAATAAACATGACCTTCAGAACGCAGTAAACCAATTTGAATACGCTGTCGCCTCTTTCGGTCTGTCTATAAACCTTGGGAAAAAAAGAGGTCATGTTCCAGAAGTCACCCAATAAAACATACTCAGCCCCAAGGGTCACTGAAAACGGACAGCCCCTTAGTGTGGTAGACCACTTCACATATGTAGGTAGTATAGTGTCAAATGACGCCTCTCTATCAATGCAAGTTGATAACCGTCTGGCCAGGGCCAGTTGCGCTTTTGGACGCCTTCAGGCGAGAATTTTGCGGAACAGATCGCTCCGCCTGCCTATAAAAATTAGCGTCTACCAGGCGGTGGTTCTCTCAACCCTTCTGTATGACTCTGAGACATGGGCACTATACAGGAAACATCTAAGACTTCTTGAGCACATTCATGATATATTTATAATAAATAGTTATTTATGTTATTTTACCAAAGCAGTTCAAGCTTCGTAAAAAGCCATCCGACAGTATTTCTTTCCGAGTAATTTTATTTTTGGTCAACAAAAGAGATTAAATATAATAATAATATTCCTGAATATTTATACATTTAAGTTTTCCATAAAAGTAAGGTAAATCGATTTATCCTAACCTTATATTTGCATTAGGGTACAGAAGTGTGTGGTGGTAGTTTTTAATTGCCAAAACATTTACCATCATCAACTCCATTTTATAAGCAAGGGAACGGGGTGAAAAGGTAATATGCTTCTATAAAGTTTTATCTTGCTTTAAGGTAGAGAAGTGGGTGGTGTTAGACTAGAACTAAAAAAAAATTTATCATTATCAGCTCCATTTTAAACGGTATTTACTTATGATTCCTAGATTTTAATCTATTGACAGACATGCCTAGACAGGCTTTTTATTTACCTAATTGGCTGATTTTGTTGATGCATGCAAGGATTTGCCCAGCAATAGACAGAAGAGATATTCTTCCGTGGTTGTCGCAGATTTTCACTGGTATAAATGGACAATTGTGGCATCTTTAAAGTCTAGTGGTAATGACTCTTGTTCCCATATAATTGAGAACAGCTCATGAAGTCTTTCAATCAGGGCTAATCCACCTTTTTTTGTAGACCTGAGCGGGAATGTAGTCAGCTCCTGGGGCTTTTCTGTTTGCGAGCCGTTGAGTAGCAAGATCTGATTCCTATAGCGTAGGGGATCATCCATTTTTTCATTTATTGGTACTTGCTGTAACCTGTCTATGGCCGCTTCATTTATAATGGAAGGTGTATTGAAAACCTTTTCAAAGTGTTTGGCCCAGCGTTTTAGAATTTCTTCTTTATCTGTCAATAGGATTTACCAATCAGCATTTAGTAGAGGGGATGATCCTGACTTTGTGGGTCCATAGACTTCGTTTATAGCATGGAAGAAGTTCTTCATGTCCTGCTTGTCAGCAAATTTCTGTTTGTAGCTCGTATTGTAGCACATAAACTTTGCACTTTGAAAAATATCATAAAATCGGATTTTCAAAAGCATTTTAGCTTTTGAGATCTAAACATGAAGGAAGGCTCGACATACATACGAACAGACAGACCACACAAAACTAGTAATGGCTTCCCTTTTGGTTGGGGCTTGAAACAATTTTAATAATTAATACTATTTGACATTATGGATAAATTATCCAGAAACATATTTTTGTTCACTGAAACCACTATACCAGATGATAGAAGATAAAAGTCATTTTTTTCATGACAACTTTAATAGCGTTTCCCCGGAGACATTAAAAGCAAGCCAGATCATTAAGATGACATCAAGCTAATGCTTTAGATAACTTAAGTGTTATGGCAGTAGAAAGAAACGTAACAATACATATTAATAATACTTTAACACTTTTGGAAAAATAGTTGTATTGCATATGATATATTTAAATGTGTAGTCAAACTACATCTGGTTATTTTCTTTTACATTTTCTTAAACAAAACATAACTAGAAGATACTTTTAAAATCCTCTCTTGCAAATCGAAATTTGACCATAGACGTAAGACATATGAACCAACAGGACAGTGGCCTGTTCTGCACGGTTCTATAATAGTTTGCTCAGACCTGGACAGCCTCCACCACGGGGAAGTGCTGTCAGGGCGCCTCATGCGCTCCCAGACTCCACGGGCTTTTTGGGACTTGTCCTAGCACTCAAACCAATTTTCAATTTGTGTTTTTTGAATTATAGCCAGAGCATGATGGGTAGAGAATTCGGTGGGTGGAATTTGCCCTCCCTGGTGGGCCAAGGAGTCTGCAATAGTGTTGCCAGTCACACCTATGTGACTCGGTACCCACTGTATTATTACAGGGATGCCATGATAATAAGAGGTTTGTATATTTTAATCACTATGATTTTATTTCACCGAATTTTTTTATTCCTAAACTACAGCCATTTATAATATGTGTACGATAATCTATTATTTTTAATATTGTATTATTTTGTTTCTTTTTAGGTTGCCTTCAATAGCAGTTGTTGTTTTTTTTTATTCAATGAAAAAGATCTATAAAAATTAATAAAAGAATGATGCAAAATTTTGAATTTTAGGAATAACTTTTTAGAAAATGTCCACATTTATATGACCCCATTTTAACATGTCCTATTATTAGCCGGCTATTGCTTTATGGGTGAACTGACATTAGGTGCACACTGATTTTGAAAACGGCTCTAAGGATTGTCCTTGAAATTCGACAGTTTATGTATATCTTTAAATTACCTGCTTATTGGCCATAAATTGAAAACTCTGATTTGACCATTATAATTTTCCAAAATAAAGTAATCTTATAATAAAATATGATCTGAATTTAAACACCCTTCAGTTGGAATTCACGCACTAACATCATAGGGGTTATTTTTATTTCAAAAACGCTTCAGCGGATATTTTTCCACTCAACCCAAGTGTTTCTTTGTATTCAGTAGAGAGTGGAATAAATAAACACTAGTCCTTGTACATTTTGCGCACCGTCATATGTAAAGATCACTAACTGGACTTCTTGAATAAAGTTGTAACAATATGACTAAAATACTTATAGAATTTTTCAATACACAATATAAATACTATATCTCTACTAAAACCAGTATTTTAGTCTCGACTATCGTTTTCAAAGTCTGAAAGTCTGGATCTGTACCTAATTAGAATCTTATATATTCTGAGTAGATTTATACATTGGTTAGGTGACCAGATATTTGGGTAGCGAAAGCGGGACACAAGTCGATCATTGGTCGAAAAAGGGACAGACCTAAGTTTGTTTTAGCAATATTGCTTTTAAAAACTTAGACGTTTTAACATTACATCAGGTATAGGTCTACACACATAATAAATTGACTAATTGCAGGCTTTCTAAAATGTTTTCCAAGATCATTTTCAGTGCGATCCATCTGAAAGCGTTAACCTGTCAAATAGGTCGCTTCTGTCTCTCTGAAATATTAGCCAAACGTTTCGTAAAAATTTACTATTATCGCTGCGACATCACATTTTCTAACCAACCAGCGCGATCCAAAATATTCGCATGCGTATTCCTTTGTGGAGGAACCTTTTAAGGTTTTCTTGCTTCTTTTTTGTGCATTTCTGAGCCAATTCGTCAATGTCAGTAGATACTTCAAGAACACTGACATTTTGTCCCTGAATAAACAGAACGTTTGCATGGAATATTGCCTCGATGTTGTGTACAAAATACAGCCGCAATTCAGCACATGGGTTTACAAAGAAGCTAATAATTATGGTGGAACACTTCGAAATTTTTTAAACGATTTCCCGCGATGGGGGAAAACACTTTCATTTAATTAAGGCTCGAACCATCCGTGAACATTGTAAAAAGAAACTAGCCTGGCCTTTACAAACTTTCTTTATTACTGTGTTAATAAAATAACGTCCAACGTTTAGTAACAATTGCTCCACATTTGGTTCTTGCTTATAAGCATTTGTAGGCGCGGGGGCTGAATGGTAAATGGTTCGAATCCTGTAGAATACAGGGATTTTTAAATTTAGGATCTTTAGGGAGTCCACCCAGCTCTAATAAGTACCTGATATTAGTTGGGGAAAAAGTAAAGGAGTTGGTTTGTTCTGCTGTCACACGACACCCTCGTTAATCGTGGGCCAAATAAACAGATTACCTTTACATCATCTGCCCTCTCGAGCTTATAGAAGTAGAGGGCAAGTTCACGTGGAGTATTTGATAGAAGTAGAGGGCAAAGTTCACGTGGAGTATTTGATAGAAGTAGAGGGCAAAGTTTACGTGGAGTATTTGATAGAAGTAGAGGGCAAAGTTCACGTGGAGTATTTGTCTTAACAGGTATTTAATGATCTAAATAATAAATGTAACTTATCGATATTTACTAGTGCAAGATTTAGATTGTTCAATCGACCGTCACCCTCTCTCTTTACCGTGAACAAAAGAGTATTGTAATAGTAACACTGGTGGATCTGGGTGGGGTGGGGAAGTTGTTTTTCTCTTGAGTAATAACGTAAATTATGTAAAGACAATTGGTTAATTTTCTAAAGTATGTATGTCATTATTGATATTACAACTATTTTTTATTGTGTGAGGCTTCATCTCTAATAACAAGAACAATTCAATCCTTAATAATAAAATTAAAAAAGATGGGGTGGGAGAAACCTCATTTGACGTTTTCAATTAACCGCCCCTCTCTATTGACAAGATGAAGATAATTTGTATGATTGTAATACAGAGAAGGATACGGTCTGCGAAGGAGGTAGATGTTATCGACCCCCACTAACCTTTAACTTTGAGTGGGGGAGGGGTGGTTATACTTTTGTGCACAAAGTACACAATGGTTACATTTATTGAAGTTATAAATGGCTTGTATGGATATTTAAGTACATTGTGTCACCTTCTCGATTATAAAAAAATAATTCATTATTGAATCGAAAATGAGGAGTAATGGTGGCAGATGGTTACTTGTTCCCACTATAGCACCTCCCCGTTCTCTGCACTGTAAACCCAGCTGGTAAAACTATTTATAGTTCTATATCAACACTAAATCAATTTTATCGGTGCGATGAGTTAATATTCCGGTGTTTCTTTTGTAATAGAATATAGGACCCGCACAAAGATTGTCTCAAAAAGTAAATTTTCTTTTTATATTTTTTTAGGGAAAGAGTTCTTTGGAATAGATTTTTTTTTCTTTGCACAAATACACAAACACACAAACAATCACCAGCATTATTTCCTGTGTTTCAAAAAAAAAAGCATATTCTTAAGAGTGTACACTTCAATATCTAGCGTAACTCTTCTATTTTTTAAAATTTAAATCCAATCTGAAATTTGCTATTCACAAACTTTTACAAAATATTTATAAATTTCAAATATTTCAAGTTTAACCTATTTGTACAATGATTCAAACGTGGTATGTGCTTACAAAGTCTTTCATTAATTATTTGCAAACCTCAGTACATTACAAAACATAATTTTAAAGAGAAATATGCAAAAAAACCTGAGCATTCACTACTTGTGTCACATTAGTGTGTACTTAAAAAAAAACACATTTACAATAAAATGTATTAAAAATGAAAATGAAAGAATGAAATCAATTTCGAATATCACAGATTAGATTCAACAAATGAAAAAAATATGCTGCTTTTCATTTTTAGCGGTCCCCGAAAGGGAAATTGACGCTACAAGTTTTGTGTGATCTGTCTATCCGTTCGTCCGTTCATCCGTCACATTTAGATCTCAGAAACTAATAGAGAAACTAAAAAGCGGACCAAATATTTTAGATCATATAAAGTTCTGATGCAGCGGCTAATTTTTTCTTTCAGAAAGTGAACCATTTCATTTGAAAAATAATCTATGCAAGCAGATTTTTTTAAAAAATACACCTTTTTTAAATTAAAAACTTCAGGGGAGGTAAGTTTTTTAAAAAAGATCACAGACTTCTTCATTAATAACTCAAGCTTCGTTCATAGATTCGCGCATTGGTACAAAAATTTGCATCTAAGGTCACAATGGAAAAAGTATCAATGTATTATTATAAATTTTTTTTATATTTTTTATCTAACTCATAGAATAAAATACTGATTGAAATGTTGTTTTTAAAAAAGAAATTTAATACAAACTTCGCTTTTTAGTTGTAAGTTTAACAAAAAAATACTGCTTTTATAGCACGCAGTTTAGTAAATGTAAGATTAGATGTGTAAAGTCATTCGAATTCTAGTCTAGATCTAGATTCTATATCAAGATTATAGATCAAGTCTAGATTTTATATATAGTTCTAGATTTATAGAGAGATCTAGATCTAGATATCTAGAACTAGATCTAGAATCTAGACTAGATCTAGAACTAGATTCTACATCTAGAACTAGATCTAGAACTAGAACTAGGTCTAGAACAAATTGAAGGGGAGATATTAATTTTATTTTCGGAAAGAGAAAAGTCTTAATTTTTGTGGCCAAAGTCATTTCTAGCTCACTACCTAAAGTAGGTAAAGAATATAGTTTCTTATCTTATCTTATATAATACAGACGTTACTTCAAAAAAGAAGATGATTACGTCCTACGCGTCATGCATTTAGTCATGCA
The DNA here is from genome assembly GCA_030265305.1 of Biomphalaria pfeifferi. Lineage (NCBI taxonomy): Eukaryota > Metazoa > Mollusca > Gastropoda > Planorbidae > Biomphalaria > Biomphalaria pfeifferi. Next base: position 576,033 of record JASAOG010000105.1, on the reverse strand, counting down.
TATTAACCAATGACTTAAATTCTGCCAAGTCACTGGTTTTTCTGGCTAGCTCAGGCAACCCATTCCATGCTCTAATAGCACTAGGGAAGAAGGAGTATTTGTACAAATTTTTCCTAGAATATGGGACGAGGAATGTGCCTTTATTTTTGTGTCTTTCAGAGTATTTTATTAAATTTTGTTTTTGTATTTGAAGATTATGGTTCAGTGTTTTATGTATAATTGCTGCTTTACTTTTGAGTCTTCTGTCCTGAAGGCTTTCTAAATTTAGAGATTTTACTAATGGTGTTACCCTAGTCAAATGTGAATATTCGTTTGTTATGAATCTCACTGCTCTATTTTGTGTTTGTTCCAGTTTCTTAATGTTTTCTTGAGTTGAGGGGTCCCACACGGTGGATGCATATTCTATTATTGGCCTAACCAAGGTTAAATAACATTTTAGTTTTATGTTCTTATTTGATTTATAGAAATTTCTTTTAAAAAACCCTAATGCTTTGTTGGATTTTTTTATAGTTTCATCAATATGTGGATTCCATGACAGTTTTTCATTTATTATAACACCTAGGTATTTTGAGTTTTTAGTCTGTGTTACTGGTTTGCCATGAATAAGATAAGTGGAATTAATTTGTTTTAGTTTTTTTGTTACTCTTAACAACTGACATTTTTTCTGGGTGGAAAGACATGCTCCAATTTGATTCCCATTTCTGTAATTCATCTAATTCTCTTTGTAAAATATCTGTGTCTTGTTTTGTTTTTATTGTTCTATATATTATGCAATCGTCTGCAAATAATCTGACTTTTGTTCCTGAACTAATGCAATTTGGTAAATCATTTATGTAAATTAAAAATAGTAGTGGACCCAAGACTGTTCCTTGAGGTACACCTGAGTTTACTGTTATTGGTGTTGATTTAGAGCCATTTATTATTACAGTTTGTTCTCTCCCTATCAGAAAATCTTTAATCCACTGATGCGGTGGACCATTAATGCCGAAATATTTTAATTTTTTAAGCAAACTATGGTGGTGAACTTTGTCAAAAGCCATGGAAAAATCTAGTAAGATAGCATCTGTTTGTTCACTATTATCTAAACCTGTAGAAAAATCATCAATTAGTCCTATTAGTTGTGTTTCACATGATTTATATTTCCTAAAGCCATGTTGGTATGGGGTGAGGACATTATGTTTGTCTAAGTGGTTTATGATATTGCTACATATTATGTGTTATAGTATTTTACATGTGATGCTGGTAAGTGATACTGGTCTGTAGTTTCCTGGATCAGATTTTTCTCCTTTTTTAAATAGGGGGGTGACATTAGCTTTTTTCCAGTCCTTTGGTACTCTGCCCTGGTTAAGCGATGCTTGAAAGAGTATTTTGAACACTGGGGCTAGCTCATTGCTTAGTTCTTTGAGTAATCTAGCTGGAATACCATCAGGTCCAGACGCTTTATTTGGTTTGGTGTTGGCTTAGGCAAGTTTTTTGTGTGTATGTTGCCAATTTATCTAATTTTGTAAGGAAATAATTTTAGTTGTTCTTTATTACATGTATTATTTTATTAATTTTGAATGTTTAATAATTATTATTTTAAAAAATTTAAGTGTATGAGTGTATAAGTGGTAGAGTGGTAAAGCGCTTGGCTTTTTAATTGGGGGTCCTGGGCTAGAATTCTGGTGAAGACTGGGATTTTTACTTTTGGGACAACTGTGTCTGAGTCCACCCAGCTCTAATGGGTACCTGACATTAGTTGGAGAAAAGTAAAGATTGTTGATCGTTATGCTGGCCATCTTCTTCTTAAACTGTCAAGTACAGTTGAGCCTTCGGCTCTTGGAACTCTAGACCAGCAAAATTGAACAAGAGCTCCGTCTCACTGGCCTGTATTAAAACAGTGTACACTGTTTTGTCTGGCGGCTGGGTCAGACTCGCAGCAAGAGGCTGCGTATAGATCTACTAAGACCCCCGCCATTTTTCTTTTCTATACCAGGCTAACCATGCGGGATACGCCATTTATTATGCATCGGCCCCTTGAGAAACAGCGCCTGGATTGTGACAAGGTGGAGGAAGCTTTTTTACAACTCCGCGCAGTGCAATGAGTATGCTTTTGCACCACCTTAGGCACCCCCACAAGAGTCTTGTTTTACTACCCTTTAGCCTAATCGTTTCCTCCATCGATCATTTCCACCTGGGCGCCACTATGAGGCAGGGTAGCATGCCCGGGATGCTGGCCACATGACACCCGTGTTAACCGTGGGCCATAGAAAAAAAGATGACATTTACATTATCTACCCCATAAATCACTAGGTCTGAAAGAAGAACATTTCCTAATATATATATATATATATATATATATATATATTGTTACGATTCTCCCTCCTTTTCTGACCTTCTGTAAACACTGCTAAACACAACACCATACATCAACACATCAAGAACTTGACAACAAGGCTCCAAATAATCTGGTACTTTAATAATGAGTGAATAAGTAGATAACAGCCAATACTAGACAATTGGCGTCAAACACATCAACAACTAAAATGTCACTCTGTACATCACCAACTTAAAGAGCTCTACTGTCTCTCTTTCTGGACTTGTACATCAACACATCAGGACTCAACCAGGACCGATTTCATGGCGACTAACTGTGCTGGTCTCGACGCTCTCCGGTCTTGAACTCCCCCTTTTCTATCCACTGTGTCACTCGTACACGCAGGCTTTCGATCACATGACCATAACATTGGTCATATTTGCGTGTAATCATGTAATCGTAGTACTGTCCCTTGTCCATGGCCCCCGCTGACCTGAGTGATTCTCGTGTGTGTCAACTGAGCCTATAGTTAACCCTTTTGCGCCGCCAATAGGGTCATAACACTGCCCCCTTCTTAGATCTGTTCGTCCCGAACAGATTCTATTTCACCACGGTACTGATGGAGTCGATCAACGTGGACAACCTTCAGTTTGGACCGTGGACTTTTCTGTATCCGGTAGACCACGTCGTTTATTCTTTTTACGACACGGTATGGACCTTCCCAGTCTCTTTGGAGTTTCGGGGATCTGCCTTTTCGTCTCTGTGGGTTATAGAGCCACACTAGATCATTCTCATGGAACCCCGACGTATTGGCCCGTCTGTCATACCTTGTTTTCATCAGGTCACTGTTGGTCTTGATGTTTCTGCGGGCCAATACATGAGCATTCTCCAACCGTCTTCGGAGATTGGTGACATATTCAGTTGAAGACACTGGCGTATCTCTCGGAATCCCAAATAACAGGTCACATGGTAGACGAAGCTCACGACCAAATAACATCTTCGCTGGGGCATATCCTGTGGTGCTATGAACGGATCCTCTGTATGACATGAGGAACATGGGGATATGGGTGTCCCAGTCGTCTTGTCGGTCATCAGTAACATTAGACAGATGTTGTTCTAGGGTTCTGTTGAATCGCTCTACCATCCCATAAGATTGTGGGTGGAGAGCTGTCGTGTGAGTCTTTTCGATGCCAAGTGTCTTGCACATCTCCTGGAAAACTTTGGACTCGAAGTTCCTTCCCTGGTCAGAGTGCAACTCGTTAGGTACACCAAAGCGACTGATCCAGTTATCCACGAGTGTTTCGGCCACTGTGATAGCTTCTTGATTTGGTATGGCATAAGCTTCTGGCCATTTGCTGAAATAGTCAATGACTACCAAGATGTATTTGTTGCCTTTCTTGGTTTCAGGAAATGGGCCTGCTACATCTATTGCGATCCTCTCGAAGGGAACCCCAACATTATACTGTTGCAAAAGACCCCTAGTTTTGCGTTGAGGGCCTTTTGCTGCCGCACATATGTCGCACCTTCGACACCATTCCTCTACATCCTCTCTATATCTGAACCAGTAGAACCGCTGACGAACCTTTTCCAGAGTCTTATTGACACCAAGATGAGATCCGCTAGCGCCATTATGCATCTCTTTCAGTACTTCAGCAACTCTCACCTTCGGTAACATCAGCTGAAGGCGTTTGGATGTTCCATCAGCAGATTCCCAAACCCTTTTGATGACACCATTGACCAACGTCAGCGAGTCCCACTGAGCCCAGTACGCCTTGGTGGCTACCCCCTTCTCAGAGATGTCTTTCCAATCTGGCCGTTGTCCATCTTCTTTCCATAGAAGAATGGGAGCCAGATCTTCATCTTGCATTTGATCCTCTCGAATCCTTTTATCACACCAGGGTCCGGAAACATCTATTCCGAGCCGATGACAATTGATAGCTACCTCCTGTTCTTCAGCCTTCTTGCAGTGCTTACATTCTGATTTGCAGGGTCGTCGAGACAGTGTATCAGCATTTTGGTGAATTTGCCCTTTTCGGTGCTTAGTTTCAAATTCATAGGTTTGAAGACGTTCGATCCACCTTGCTACCTGACCTTCAGTGCTCTTAAATGAAAGCAACCATTGCAGGGCTGCGTGATCTGTCCTTAAGATAAATTTCTGCCCGTATAGGTACTTGTGGAAATGTTTTATTGCATCTACAGCAGCCAGCAATTCACGTCTCGTCACACAGTAGTTCCTCTCAGCTCTCGATAGGCTTCGACTGAAGTATGCGATGACTCGTTCAGCTTCATCCACCTTTTGGGACAAGACTGCGCCTATTCCAATGTTGCTTGCATCTGTGTCGAGTATGAATGTCTTCCCTGGAATGGGGTAGGCCAATACTGGTGATGAGGATAGTGTGTTTTTCAGCCTCTCGAAAGCTTCTTGACATTCAGATGTCCAAATAAATGGCCTCCTTTGTTCTGTCAGTTGATGAAGGACCTTACAGATGTTGGAGAAATTCGGCACGAAACGTCGGTAGTATGTACAGAGTCCCAAGAAACTTTTCAGCTCATGGATATTAATTGGCGTAGGCCATCGTTTCACTGCCTCAACTTTGTCAGGGTCAGTGCTGACTCCGTCATTTGACACAATGTGACCAAGGTACTTAACGTTTTTCCTGAATAAGGAACACTTCTTTGGGCTGAGTCTCATTCCCGCACTTCTTATCCGTTGAAATACTTCCTTCAGATTTGCCAGGTGTTCTTCAAACGTTTTGCCAATGACAATAATGTCATCAAGGTAAACAAGGCATGTGGTCCAATGAAGTCCTCGTAAAACCCTCTCCATCAATCGTTCAAAGGTGGCTGGTGCGTTGCAGAGACCGAATGGCATTACAGTAAATTGCCAGAGGCCGTTGCCAGCAGAGAAGGCGGTTTTCTCTCTATCTTTGGGATGCATTTCAACTTGCCAATACCCACTCTTTAGGTCGAGAGTAGAAAATACCTGGGACCCTGCAAGCGTGTCCAAAGTATCGTCGATTCTAGGAAGTGGATAACTATCTTTATGTGTGACTTCATTCAGAGCTCTGTAATCTACACAAAATCGCATAGATCCATCCTTCTTTTTTACTAAAACAATAGGTGAACACCAAGGACTATTTGAGGGCTCAATGATTCCTTGCTGCGTCATTCCCTCTATCAGGTCCCTAGCTTCTTGTTGTTTTGCTAGCGGCAAACGACGTGGTGGTTGTCGAATCGGTCTGGTGTTTCCAGTGTCTATTCGATGTTGTACCATGTTTGTCCGTCCGCAGTCTGTTTCATCAGATGGCAGAATATCTGCGAATTCCATGATCAACTGTTTTGCTTTGCTGTACTGCTCATCCGATAAATTCACTTTCATTTCTGTCAGGAGCTTGGTGATTTGTGGATTGAAAGGTTTGCTGGAATTAACGATCGTGATATCATTATTACAGTTTCTGATCAGGTCAAGAGTATTACATATTGCGATGGGGCTGTCTTTCTCTAGATGTCTCTCCTGTAGGCCGAGGTTCATGATTCTGACGGGCACCTTTTGATCTTTTCCGACAAGGACCAATGTTTTTCCTACTGCCATTCCGCTGTTGTCATTTTCAATGCCTTCCACTATCGCCGTCATAGTTGCAGTTTGACCATGCTCTAACTTTCCCCAGATAATTGCTTCAGACTGAGCTGGCAACCTTGTATCTTCTGTTAACAGGATTCTTCTTATTTGACCATTCTCTTCATCTTCATCCCCGAGCAAGGGAATCTCAACATCACCACATTTCAAAGTACCACCTCCGATGTTTAGAGAGAATCCACATTTCTGCATAAAATCAAGCCCAATAATACAGTCATCCGTAATGTTAGCGATCAGAAATTCATGTATAAATGACTGATGCCCGAGCTCAAAGTTTATATTTGTCAGTCCATGTATAGGCATCATCTCTCCACTGGCCGTCTTCAAGGAGTAAGAGTTCACTTTCTTGATTTCGTTCTTTTTGGCAATATCTGGACGGATGACTGAACGTGAGGCACCAGTATCTAGAAGAAAACGGTAATTTCGAGATCCAATTTTACCATTGATGTACAGACTGTTATTCTTCCCTAACACAGCGACTGGAATTATAGTTGCAGGGGCTGTCATGTTCTGGGTCGCCGATTTTTGCCCCATAAAACCGGCGAAAGTTAGTTTCCCTGGTAGACATGAGCACCTGACCTTGTATCTGTCTCCGGTCTGTGCTGATACTCTGTTTGTCGGGGAAATCTTCTCGTGCAGTTCCTGTGTAGATGTCCAGGTTCTCCACAATTCCAACAACGTACACTGGTTCTATTCTGTCCTTCTTGCTTCTTATTTGGTCTGCGTTCTTCTAGCACTTCAGTTACCCTTCTGAGAAGTTGTGTAAGATCTTCTTCTTGGACTTCCAGCATACGCCCATGATGGATATTCTTAGAGGCGTCTTCGGCGGCTTCGTAGGAAAGGGCGTAGACCAGGGCTTCGCTGGATTTGCGCTTACCACTGATTCTTATTGCCTTCTTCAGTTCTGGATCTCGAATAGCATCAATGAATGCATCAGTGATAACGACGTCCAGAAAGTCTTGTGCTGTTGTTGGGTATGCCAAATGAGCAAGACGTTCTATGTCCGCCTCTAGCTCTTGCAAGGTTTCACCGGGGCGTTGTTGTCGGGTTTTCAACTGAACTCTATAAACTTCTTGTAAATGTTCGTCTCCGTAACGGAGCTCCATAGCCTTAACAATGGCAGCGTAATCTTGTTGATTTGTCCTTGACTGGAGCAGTTCTGCTGCCTTCCCTCTTAAAGCCAACACCAGAGCAGTCGCTTTCTCTTCTTCAGTGTTCCAGTTATTAACCTTGGCCGCTGCCTCAAACTGTCTTTTGTAAACAGTCCATGAGATGGATCCATCAAACACAGGCGGCTTTATCTTCACAGAGATTTCGGGCACTAATGTTTTTGTTCTAGTACCCCGTTCCTTGCTCAGTTGTTCTTGGACATGAGTCCTTATCTCTTCCATTTCTTTTTCCACAGTGTTGACTCTCTGGTCAATCTTCTCGTTCATAGAGCTCATCTTTTCATTTACTTTTTCGTTCATGGCGTTTATTTTCTTGAGGCTCTCCTTCATTAAGTCCATCTGGCCCTGCATGTTACTCAGGATCTCTGTCATATCTGGGTTTAATTCAAATATGTATTCATCTGGATCTTGATCTTCCTCAATAAGGGCCTGTCTTAGGCGTTCTGTTAGTGTTTCTTTGTTACCGTTGAGCTGCAGACCTCTCTCGCGAAGTTCCTGCCTTAATTCTTTGACCAACAACTGGTTAAGTAGTTTCTTCGAAGACATTTCAGCCAGAAAGGATCCCACTTCTGACGCCAATGTTACGATTCTCCCTCCTTTTCTGACCTTCTGTAAACACTGCTAAACACAACACCATGCATCAACACATCAAGAACTTGACAACAAGGCTCCAAATAATCTGGTACTTTAATAATGAGTGAATAAGTAGATAGCAGCCAATACTAGACAATTGGCGTCAAACACATCAACAACTAAAATGTCACTCTGTACATCACCAACTTAAAGAACTCTACTGTCTCTCTTTCTGGACTTGTACATCAACACATCAGGACTCAACCAGGACCGATTTCATGGCGACTAACTGTGCTGGTCTCGACGCTCTCCGGTCTTGAACTCCCCCTTTTCTATCCACTGTGTCACTCGTACACGCAGGCTTTCGATCACATGACCATAACATTGGTCATATTTGCGTGTAATCATGTAATCGTAGTACTGTCCCTTGTCCATGGCCCCCGCTGACCTGAGTGATTCTCGTGTGTGTCAACTGAGCCTATAGTTAACCCTTTTGCGCCGCCAATAGGGTCATAACAATATATATATATATATATATATATATATATATATATATATATATTAGATAGATAGAGAGATATAGATAGATAGATAGATAGATAGATAGATAGATAGATAGATAGATAGATAGATAGATAGATAGATAGATAGATAGATAGATAGATAGATAGATAGATGATAGATAGATAGATTAGATATATTAGGTAGATTAGATAGATTAGATAGATTAGATTAGATAGATAGCTCGATCGATAGATCAATCTTCAATTGTAATTATAAAATAACTTTTGTTTGATAAAAATTCATTTTGAAAGATTTAAACTTTACAAGAGAAAAATTCATTTAATTTTATAATCATTATTATTTTAGTGCCCAATGATTTTTAATTTTTGTTTACTCTCAACGATCAAAACAAGACTATGGCTCGAATATTCCTGGTCCATTGGTGAATTCGATGGGGGTCGTCTCTGATTTTGTGTGATAACACAAACTCTCTTTTTAATCTTATTTTAAAAAATACTTTTAGTATTTATAATTTATCTGTTTTGTTTCTGCAGGTAGACAAAAGTGGAAAAAAAATCATATCGAGTGACTTCATTTAACATTTAGTTATGATGAATAACACACGTAATGATATTTCTAATCTGAATAATAGTATTTCAATGTTACTAAAGAAGTTTATTTTATAATTCTTATTGTCGCCAATGTTGTTATAGCAAATATTCTTTCTTTGTTAGGAAACATGGGAAGTATACTTAACATAATAATTTTATCTTATCACAAAATGCAGGATACAACTAATGTGGTTTTGTTGGCCATTTCAGTCTGTGACTTAATTTATTCACTGACACAAGTATCTCACTTAATTTTTCTCTATCGTCATTTTTAATTAACTTTTACTTGCTTCAATGGACTTCAGTTATCCATGCACTTTGTATTGATCAAATAAATTATCTAGCAGTTCTTACAAGTATACATTTAGTGACTTTAGTCTCCATTGAAAAAATGGTTGCTGTGTGTTTACCCTTTTATGTTGCCAGACTTTTTCAATTTCTCGTGTAAAATTTATTATTATCTCAATGGTATTTTTTAATATTTTGATTATAAGTCCTGAATTTTTTAAAGCTAAATTGTTTTATATTGAATATAACAACCTGACATTACCAGCTGTAAAATATCAAGAATTATTTGTTCAAAATATTTATGCATATATAAAAGATTATATCACAATAAACTTCTTGTTTTTTGTATGCTATCCATTTTTGGTCAAAAATTCTTATCTTATCTTATATAATACAGACGTTACTTCAAAAAAGAAGATGATCACGTCCTACGCGTCATGCATTTAGTCATGTACCTTTGTAACTAAATTTCATATCTCTATAACATCAAAAACTAAAGAAACATTGTCTTCAAAAGAAGCTATCGCTAAACGTAAAAAAAAGAAATGAAATCGGTTATAATTGTTTTAATTATTTGTGTTTTAATTGTGTTTCTTGTTTTAATTCCTTTCTTTGTTCAGCAGATGCTTATTTATATTATAAAATTTCAAATATCTCAAAAGATTTCAATTATAACATTTTCGATTGTCAATCTACTGGTTCAAATAAACTCTTCATTTAATTTTGTTATTTACGTCACAGGGAGTCCCAAATTTAAAAAGACTGTAGTGTATTTTTTTCAAATAGTAAATATGTGTCAAAAAGGAAATTGAAATTTCATAATAAAAATAGCAGGTTTTTTTCTTAACAAAATCTAACTCACTACAATAACACAACCTTTCTATCTCACGTTCTGGAGTCGTCTCTCCTAACCAAGCCATAATGATGACAATGCCACCTATGTTGCATCATTCACAACCATTCGCTAACCTCTTTCGCCATAGAAAGATAAACACATACACACATGCACACACTATAACATGGGGGTGAATAGGGGCAGGGTAAAAAAATATCGATTACTTATTAAGAGTAAAATAATCGCTGTAACTAAAAGTCACCAGCTTCAAAAAGGATGAATGGTCTTAAAAAAATATATTAATTGTTTTTTTTTCTTTTTATTTACAAATCTCTCTCAATATCTTTCTTTTTTTTCATTTTCGTATGTTTTTCTGCAGTTTTAATTATATTTTCATTTTTGTTTTCTTTATATTGATAACTCTTCGTTTTCTTTCGTACTAAAGGAACTATGTAATCAGATTACTACACCTAGAGAAACAAATAAAAATGCAGTTTTTTGGATTATGGGTAATTTCAACCTACCTGATATAAATTGGAAAACACTAACCATAGATAAACACGAAAAACCTTAAGGACATAAATGAGCTTTTCAAAGAAACTTTACACAACCTAAGTTTAGATCAAATCATTAAAAAGCCAACATGATTAAACAACACATTAGATCTCTTCTTAACCAACAGACCTGGATTAGTAGTTGATTATGATATTATCCCTGGTCTATCAGACCATGAGATCATAAATATGCACAGTCAGATAAAAGAAGTAGCCAATTCGAATCCCATAAGAAAAATCTTCTCTGGAATAAATGTAACCTAACACAACTACACCAAGCTGAATTAAACCTATATAGAAATTTTAAAGAAACTAAGGCAGAAAGAGTTTACAAAAAGTATATAAAAATTAAACACCTAACCCAAAAAGTAAGCAGACAGCTGCAGAGTGAATACATAAACAATGTAATATCTAAAGATAACAACAAAAACCTATGGTCATACATTAGGTCTAAGAAAATGGAAACAACAGGCATAGCACCATTAAAAGATGAACATAACATAATACATAATGATAATGAAACTAAAGCAAACATCCTAAACAAATACTTTGCATCAGCATTCTCAGCCCCAGGAGACAAAGACATATTACTTAATTTGAACCAAGTAGACAACATAGAACATATAGTAGTACAAGAAAAAATTGAATTCAAAAACTATTAGCCAACACCAAACCAATTAAAGCGTCTGAACCTAATGGTATTCCAACTAGATTACTCAAAGAACTAAGCAATAAGCTAGCCCCAGTGTTCAAAATACTCTTTCAGGCTTCATTTAACCAGGGCAGAGTACCAAAGGACTGGAAAAAAGCTAATGTCACCCCTATTTAAAAAAGGAGAAAAATCTGACCCAGGAAACTACAGACCAGTATCACTCACCAGCATCACATGTAAAATCCTAGAACACATAATATGTAGCAACATCATAAGCCACTTAGACAAACAAAATGTCCTCACACCATACCAAAATGGCTTTAGGAAATATAGATCATGTGAAACACAACTAATAGGACTAATTGATGATTTTTCTACAGGTTTAGATAATAGTGAACAAATAGATGCTATCTTACTAGATTTTTCTAAGGCTTTTGACAAGGTTCACCACCATAGTTTGCATAAAAAATTAAAATATTTTGGCATTAATGGTCCACTGCATCAGTTGATTAAAGATTTTCTAATGGGGAGAGAACAAACTGTAATAATAAATGGCTCTAAATCAACACCAATAACAGTAAACTCAGGTGTACCTCAAGGAACAGTCTTGGGTCCACTACTATTTTTAATTTACAGAAATGATTTACCTAATTGCATTACTTTAGGAACAAAAGTCAGATTATTTGCAGATGATTGCATAATATATAGAACAATAACAACAACACAAGACGCAGATATTTTACAAAGAGAATTAGATGAATTACAGAAATGGGAATGAAATTGGAGCATGTCTTTCCACCCAGAAAAATGTCAGTTGTTAAGAGTAACAAAAAAACTAAAACAAATTAATTCCACTTATCTTATTCATGGCAAACCAGTAACACAGACTAAAAACGCAAAATACCTAGGTGTTATAATAAATGAAAAACTGTCATAGAATACACATATTGATGAAACTAAAAAAAAATCAAACAAAGCATTAGGATTTATTCAAAGAAATTTCTATAAATCAAATAAGAACATAAAACTAAAATGTTATTTAACCTTGGTTAGGCCGATAATAAAATATGCATCCTCCTTTTGGGACCCCTCAACTCAAGTAAACATTAAGAAAAAATTGTAAAATCACTAAACTTAGAAAGCCTTCAGGACAGAAGACTCAAATGTAAAGTAGCAATTATACATATAACACTGAACCATAATCTTCAAATACAAAAACAAAACTTAATAAAATACTCTGAAAGACACTAAGATAAAGGCACATTCCTCGTCCCATATGCTAGGACAAATTTGTACAAATACTCCTTCTTCCCTAGTGCTATTAGAGCATGGAATGGGTTGCCTGAGCTAGCCAGGAAAGCCAGTGACTTGGCAGAATTTGAGTCATTGGTTAATATGCATGACTAAATGCATGACGCGTAGGACGTAATCATCTTCTTTTTTGAAGTAACGTCTGTATTATATAAGATAAGATAACATAAATACTATTGCTTGAAGAACGTAAACTTTGTAAAAGTCGATTGAATTAGTAGAAGATTACTTGATTCAATTTTTAGTTTTAAAATCCACAATTTCTAGCGTATATTTTGTATGTATGCTATTGTTTTCTAAAAAAAGGAATAATGTTTGTTTACAAAACAAAATTATATTTTTTGTTTTATCCTAAGCCATTTTGCAACAATAAAAAGATATTTAAACTTTGTATAAATGCGTTTTTACTTCTATTTTACACTTTTTTTTACTATATATATATATATATATAACTTAAGTAGCGTCTGTATTTTATAAGATTATATATATATTATATATATATTATAGCTTTTATATAGCGAAACTTTCATGCTTATAGCATGCTCAGAGCGCTTTGGTCCAATCTCATTTGTGGACCAGTGGGGAGGGGGGGGGGGAGAGTGTATCTAGGAGTTGGTTTCCCGTGCGGCCTTTAGGCGCTCAGGAAACACAACTATATATGTATATATATATATGTGTGTGTGTGTGAGTGCGTGCGTGCGTGCGTGCGTGCGTTTGCGTGTGTGTGAATAGATACTACTGTAGGAAATAATAAGTGGGCAGCATTTGAAGAACTAAATTATTACGAATAGTTATAGATGTACATATATTCTAAGTATAGAAATAAAAGTTCAAACAATTTTGCAGCGAATTTTAGTGGCTCTTAAAAAAAAGTTTATTTTGTTGTTATTGTTGCTTTGTAAGCCTATAATACGGTTTGTGTGGGGTATCATACTTATTTATTTCTATTTTCCACCTGCAACTGCATCTATCGAACCAGCCTTCGTGCGAGACCAATCCTCATAAATGGCCTGAACACTACTCCGCAACGTCGCAACCTGTTGGCAGTTTAGACCAACAGCTCGTTGCCACGTCACATGTCTGTACCCTCACCTTCTTTTATCATTTGTGTAATGTGTGAGACTATGTGTTTTCCAGTTGTCTTTATCTTCTCTCATGTGCTAAAATGACAAATGGACTAACAACATGCAACTTGGCCGTTCCCATGATCCCATCTATAGAGAGAGGTGGCAACCGCGGGGAGGTGTGTACTTGAATGCTGCGTGCCATGAATACCGACAAGTCCAAATCTACAAGATTCAAAGTGTTTTTTTTTCTGTCTCGCACGATTACCAGCAGCTTGCCGAATTAAAGAATGAATGCTCAAATATATATCTGTCACCCCAACTTAAATACTATTTGGTTATTATGAAACTTTAGGCAGACTGTGGCACACCGTTCTACAGCCTGGCAGATCCTGCGGCGCTACTGATCCCAAACTGTACTGGATACTCCGTTCCTTTTGGTCACATCAGCTGCGCGGAGAGGGGGGAACTGCTGTGTGGGCGACATCGTTCCGACCATAAACAATGCCCAGGCTTTCATCTCACTTATTCAAAGCCCTAACCCTAAAAAACTGGAGAGGACACTCCAGCTTCGCCTTTGGCGTCGGCCAAACACGGGAAGTGGCAGTCACCGGTTATAAGCTAAAATGCTCAATTGACGTAGAGCAGGGCGCCAGGGGCCACTTTCGTCGGTGGGAGGGATCCTAGGATTCCATTGGACAGCTACCGCCCGCCTCAAGCTGGGCAGCCCCCAGCCAATAAGCTGCTGTCCCGTCATGCCTGTCTGCCTCGTTTGGGTACACGAGGATAGGACAAAATCTGAAAAGCAGGCACAAAGCCAATGTACCAGTCGACATGAAGAAAAAAAAGAGGAGCTCCACTCTTAAACTGGGCAAGTGGAATGTGCGTACTCTACAAACTGGACTTAATGAAAACCTACCAGACATAGAAGATGTCAGAAAATCTGCAATAATAAACGATGAACTGTCCAGGCTTAAAGTAGACATTGCCGCCCTTCAGGAAACTCGTTTAGCTGACTCTGGATCAATCAAAGAAAAAGACTACTCCTTCTTCTGGCAAGGCAAAGCGAAAGTGAAGTAAGGGAACATGGCGTTGGTTTTGCAGTTAAGAACACACAGCTGAACACAGTAGAGCTAAAGTGCAACGGCTCAGAAAGACTCCTATCACTACGCCTTAACACTTCTATTGGACATGTTACTTTGATATGTGCCTACGCTCCTACTCTGAGTTCCACACCAGAGGCCAAAGATATGTTTTATGACAACCTTTCGTCTGCTCTTAGCGAGATCCCAACCACGGAACAGGTTATCATCCTCGGCGACCTCAATGCACGCGTTGGATCTGACAACTCTGCATGGGACAGCTGTATTGGGCGTTTTGGTGTCGGAAAAGTAAATGAAAACAGACAAAGGCTCCTCGAGATTTGCTCACTACACTCCCTCTGCGTCACTAATACCTATTTCAAGACTAAACCGCAGCACAGAGTATCTTGGCGGCACCCTCGCTCCAAACACTGGCACCAACTAGACCTAATCATGGTAAGACAAAAGTGTTTAAAATTTGTCAAGCTTACCAGGTCCTACCACAGTGCAGACTGCGACACAGATCACTCCTTGGTATGTTGTAAGATCAATCTCCTCCCCCAAAAAATCCACCATACCAAGCAGATTGGAAGACCCCAATCGGATGTGAGCAAGATGTGTCAACCTGATCTCCAGATACAGTTTGCGGAATCTTTTGAACTCGAGTATAAAAATATCTCTGAGAATACAGCAACTGAAAAATGAGAACACCTCAAGTCCACCATACAAAAGACTTCCCTGGAAATCTTTGGAAGAAAAATTACAAAACAAAATGATTGGTTCGACTCTAAAGCAGTTATTTTAGCACCTGTCATCAGAGCAAAGAGAGATGCACTCGCTACTTACAAGGCAAAACCAACCCATCGCAACCTGCTAAACCTGAAAGAAGCTAGAGCCAATGCACAGAGGACAGCAAGGATCTGTGCCAATGAATACTGGGTAGAGCTCAGTGAGAGTATTCAGCTCGCAGCCCAAGTGGGCAACATAAGAGTGATGTACGAAGGAATCAACAAGGCTCTCGGACCCTCCCAAAACAAGACAGCACCTCTGAAATAAACCACTGGGGAAACTATCACAGACAAGTGCCAACAAATGCACAGATGGGTGGAACATTACTCTGAGCTCTACGCCACAACAAGCTCAGTCTCTGACTCAGCCCTTAAAGCCATCATACAATTACCCACAATGAACGAGCTAGATGAAACACCCACCCTTTCAGAGCTCAACAAAGCCATAGACAACATTGCTGCCCGCAAAGCACCCGGATGCGATGGTATCCCCCCAACCCTCTTTGGAATACTATTTTCACTGCTAATCCACAACGCTTTTGACAAATCCACTGAAGGCATCTATCTCCATTCCAGATTTGATGGCAAACTCCTAAATATTGCCAGACTGAGGGCCAAAACTAAAATCAGAGCCACCCTCGTAAGAGATATGCTATTCGCGGATGACGCAGCGGTAGTGGCACACACGCAAGAGGAACTTCAGTCACTAATGTCCCCCTTCTCTCAGGCCTGTAAAGAATATGGTTTGACTATTAGCACGAAGAAAACAAATGTTATGGGACTACCTACTACAGCACCACCCTCCATCCTCATTGACGATAACAAGCTGGACGCCGTAAACGAATTCTGCTATCTGGGATCCACAATTACAGATGACCTGTCCCTAGAAGAGGAGTTGAAAAAACGCATAGGGAAGGGAGCCTCGAAATTCGCTAGACTCAGACTAAGAGTTTGGGAAAACCATAAGCTAACTACGGTGACCAAAATGGAAGTCTACAAGGCATGCGTTATGAGTACACTGCTGTATGGTAGTGAATCATGGACCTCCTAAGCAAAGCAAGAGAGAAAACTAAACTCATTCCATTTGAGATGTCTCCGTAGGATCTCGAATGTCACATGGAAAGAAAAAGGGTGCAATACTGAGATCCTTGCGCGATCAGGTATTCCCAGCATCTTTACAGCCCTCAGGCAACGCCCTTTGCGCTGGCTTGGACATGTTCGCCGGATGGAGGACAAGCGCATCCCGAAAGTCATCCTCTATGGTCAACTCGCGACTGGCACAAAAAAACTGGTCGCCCGCACCTCCATTACATAGATGTAATAAAACGTGACCTCAAATCAGTGAACATCAATACTGACAATTGGGAAGACATAGCTCTAGACCGCAACAGGTGGAGAGAGACAGTGACAAAGAAGGCTATGGACAGTAAAAGTACATGGGTCTCATCCCAGGAAGAAAAACGCACAAACCGAAAAACGGCCAGCTCCTCTACCACCGAAGCAAAAGCCAAGGGGACCCTAACTTGCGCTATTTGTGGACGGGAGTGTCTCTCCAAAATAGGGCTCCACAGCCACATGAGGAAGTGTGCTCTGAGATTAACCATAGTCGTCCTACGACTGAAGGAGGCCAATGATGATGATAATTATGAAACTTAAAGATAGTTTGTCGCTGTTCAAAACTTTACAGGACATTTTACAGGAGTGTATTTGTTTTCTGCAAAAAATAGAAGAAGTATCATATTATTTACGTTTTAAAATATTGATAGGATTGTCTCATTAACAACAAAGGCGTAGCTAGGGATTTGGGGGCCCGGGGGGATGGAACTTTATGGGGGCCCCATGCATTTTGACATTCGACATCATGACATGAAAAATGTGTAAGTCTACATTCAAATTGGCACAGAATATCAATATAATTAAAAAGAAATAACCCTTAAGAATCTTTTAATGAATAATATCATTCTTTATTGGCGACATAATGCGCACGTGACAAATCTCAATTCATATCGCTTCACGCGCTTCTGTGCAGCAAAGTCATCTATAACACCATCTACATCGCTACTGTCTAGTATTTGTGACTCCACTGACATTAAAGCTATGCTAAGCCTTTCTTGCGTCATTGTGCTGCTAAGATAATGTTTGATTAGCTTGCGCTTTGAGAATGATCTCTCACATGACGCAATGGTAATGGCCTGAGTTAGCAGTATTCGGATATGAGTTTGCAAGTTTTGAGCACACATCAGCTTCCTCAATATGTCAGTTGGTGATTGTATTACTGGTTTGTTGATGAAAAGTGCTCGTGCATCAATGACATCATTCAACAAGCGATTCGCATATATTTCAACATACAAACGAGAAAAAGTAACACAGTTTTTATCAGCGTATCATCGTCCTTAGACTCCAAGAAGTGTCTTGGTTCAAGAAGAAACCCGAAGGTGTTCACATGGTTTTCCAGCCTTTGGAATCTGCCCTTCATCTCCATATAAAGTAGGTCCAGCACTTCTGTCGTAACACGTTTGAATTGCAGTGCTATTGACAGTCCTACATTAAGTCTTTTCTTTCTTCTGGTTACTTTGATTACAGACTTCCATAGCAATCATTATCTTCTTTTTGTTTTTTCGATGGATTGGGTGATCAGTTTCATCCGTTTCTCATCATTTTACAGAAAGCATGAAGGTGTTTTTAATTTTTCCAGCAGCTTCCCATATGTACAGTTCAGGTTTTTGTGGTTTCTTTTGAACTATATTGATTGGGCGCAGAAGATTTGACTAGAATTCCAGATAAGTAAAAAAAATTCCTAATTTTCCACTGCATGAAGATGATTCTGTACATTGCTTCTAGTATCTTTCAGTTCTTGATACAGAAAGCTTCTACAAAAGCTTGAATTAGCTCGGAGGGGGTTTTAAACTCTAAAGCTACTTTGGCTACGTCATATAATTTTGTGACTCATTTGTATTATTTTTTGTTTTATAGAAGATGAGGTGTTAAACTCAAAACCCCCTGCAGGGAATTTGAACTCAAATAAATTAACCTTTATAAACAAAAGCAAAGTAAAAAATCAGTTTAAAAAAAAGCACCCTTTCTAGAGGAAGGGAATTTTATTTCCGAGTGGGGGGTTGAACCCCAAAACCTCCCCCTGGCTATGCCCATTTATAATGTTGGGGTGATCCGAGGAGTAGTCTTAGCACTGATGTATAGCTAAATGTTTATTTTGCTATTAAACATTATACAGTATTAGTTACACATATTTACAGAACGATGAAATATATAGATTAATTGGCCAATATATACTAAAATAAAAAATAGGGAGTTAAATGAAAAGTGTTAATAAAACAATATTTCTGAAGTTTAAAAAGTATAATGGGAGAGAACTAGTAACAATCCTAATTCATTTTGATAACTTTTGGATTATGTACCTTGGTATGGAAGTTGTTGGTGTAGCGACTTATAATAGTTTGTAGTTATAAAAGGGAAGTAAGATGTCAAATCTGACATAATTTGATAAATTCAAGAATTATGTTCTTTCACTTCGCATCGTATATATTTTGCGTTGTTTTCATGTAATTGTATGTATTTTTAGTGTTTATGTTATAGTATACAAAAAAAAAATTATAAAATTATTTTTTTAGACATTAACAAAGTGAATGTTATTTAAATTCACTGGTCATGTGGTTCTTAATACATGTCATACCTGTCAGATACTGAAAATGGTTTAAACCACCGGCTTATTTAGTGGGGGTGGTTAGGGGAGATCGCCGCCCCTCTCGGCCGTACCCCTCTTGAATCGGACGAATTATAGTATAGAATTCACACAATTTGTATACAAATCTAATACTTATGTTAATAATATATACTAATTATTTATATTTCAACCTTTTTTTAGATTATTTCGTCCACCCCTCTAGTATGTTGGCCGATAAGGTGGGGTCGGGAGGGGGCCATGGCATCAGTCCTGCCCCCCCCCCCCTAAACTTTCAAGTGGGGGGCGGTCCAATTTATATCTAGAAATCACAGCTTGCTAACAGAATCAATTGAATATCTCTATAATTAAAACTTGTTATTGGCATTTTAAACGATTATATTATGTCGTTCCCCTGTTGGCCGATGGGGGGGGGGGGGGGAGGGGAGCGAATACTTCTACTGCCCTTCCCACCTAAATCCTTTGAGTGTGGGGGGGGGGCGGTCCTACTTTATGGAGAAATCATAGTTTGTGAACAAAATTAGTTGAATAAATATATAAATTTTATATTATATCGCTAACCTTCAGGAATTTTTGCCGATTCGGTGGTGTAGGGGGGGGGGGGCGATTGCATGTACTGCCCTCCCCACTCTAGCCCTCTGACTAGGGGGCGGACCTATTTTTATGGAGAAATCATTGTATGTGAACAAAATTAGTCAAATATCTATATAATATAAACTACGTATTGATACTGCCCTTCCCACTCTAGCCCTTTGAGTAGGGTATGGTCCTTTTTTTATGGAGAAATCATTGTATGTGAACAAATTTAGTCGAATATCTATATAATATAAACTACGTATTGATATGTAAACCCATTGTATATAATGTCACAACACACTCTAATCTCAAATTTTATGATTAGTAAATATAAATTGAAAAAGGGTTGTACTAGGTAAGTAAGTCGATACATGCAATCACCATACCCCTATGGAGCAAACCAATACTTTTTTCTTTTTGTATTATAGTTAAGAAATTGCAAAGTAAAAAAATCTGTCAGTAATTTAATTTATACATGCTATAAAATTACATTCTTAAATCGAGTCGCCCCACCCCTATTCTTTAATGCCAAATTCAATCATTAGCAGAAATTATAATATAAAAAAAGAGTGAGGATTAATCATTTTCACTCTATCGCCCCTTCCCTTTCCAGACAGAGTTTATGTAATTTTACATGAATTTATCTTAATTATTTTAAGAAAGATTTTGCTTTGGAAAAGTTAGAATTTAAACGAAATTTTTCAGTAAAAGAGTCACAATTGAGATGAATTCTAAACCCAGATAATCTTTTCCTAGTCGCCTTTTTCCAACCTTTATGATAAAGCGAAAGATAGATAGTAGAGAGAGAAGTATAGAGAAAAAGATAGTGAAAGAGAGAGAGAAAGAGAGAAAGAAAGATAGAGTGAGAAAGGTAGAGAGAAAGATAGAAGGATAGAGTGAGAAAGATAGAGAGAGAAAGATAGAGAGAAAGATGGAGAGAAAGATAGAGTGAGAAAGAGAAAGAAAGATAGAGAGAAAGATAGTGAGAAAGATAGAGAAATAGAGAGAGAAAGAGAGATAGAAAGAGTGAAAAAGTTAGAGAGAGAAAGAGAGAAAGATAGATAGAAAGAGTGAAAAAGTTAGAGAGAGAAAGATAGAGAGAAAGATAGAGAGAGAAAGAGAAAGATAGAGTGAGAAAGATAGAGTGAAAAAGATATAGAAAGAAAGACAGAGAGAAAAATTGAAAATTTTATGATTAGTAAATATTCAAGGAAAAAGGTGGGAGGGGTGATACTTGCAATCTCCTTTCCCCCATCGGACACACCAATACTTTTTCTTTTTGTATTATAGTTAAGAAATTACAGAATAAAAAAAATATGTCACTAATATAATTTATGTATGCTACAAATTAAATTCTTATATCGAGTCGCCCCAACCCCTATTCTTTAATGCAAAATGCTATTATTAGCAGAAATTACAAAAAAGGAGCGAGGGGTGGGGGAGCTACCACTTTCTAGCAAGCGCGTCCCCAGGTGGCGGATAGGGGAAAGACCCTTAGATACCCTGTGAATACCAAATAAACAGCCGCAGTTTGCAGTCATGGAGGATGAGGTGAAGTATTCCAGTGGTTAGAATATTTACTAAAAACATCTCAGAAATCCAGGGAAATGATTGCAAAAAGCGAGTATAGGGCGCTCTAACTCTAAACCCGGGTAGATGAAACTCGTTAGCTAGGGATAGCAGTTCATCTAGGAGAAAAAACTCCGAAAATAAACACCTGCTGCCTTGCAGATGATCTTGGATGATCAAAGGCTATGGGAGCACACCCAGAAAGAAAAGCAGGCTGAAGTCTGAGTCAATGGGCCTCTAAAATAAATTTTGGACTATAACTCACAATTTAAGCTTGAATTTTATTGAATATTATTTATTGAATAATTTTGTTTTCGCCGGCGATCCTCAAAGCCTTAATCTAAAGATGTGGGGTATCTTATCTTTTCAAGGAACAAATCGGTTTTATTTGCAATGTATAAAGGGCCTATAAATTCATAATAATAATAATAATAATCTATAATGCCCGTATGGAAATTTGTCTTACAATTTGTGCATTACACCAAACAAAAAACATTATAACTATAATAAAACCAAAATGTACATTCAGAATTGACTCATAATTTACATGTGACAAAGTTTATATCAGATAGTTTCTATTTAATGATTTAATTGCCAGGGGAACAAAAGAATGTTTGTGTCTGTCTGTCTTTGCTTTTGGTGTCTTGTCCCGAACCCCACTGATAATAATGAGCAGATGATGTCAGAATGGTGCGTTTCTGCAGTGAAGCCACGAACCCTACCAGGGAAGCTTGCAGCGCTCCCCCGGACCCCCAAGCTTGCAAGAGAAAGGCCTCAACATGACTTTTTTTTTTTCGCCGAAGGTTGAGAAACACTGCTGTACGCACGTTTATGCATAGGGTTAGGGTTTACTGGGCGTTAAGGTTCGGGTTTGGAAAAAAAAACGCCCCCCCCCTCCAAAGTTCTGGATCCGCTAGTGGTTTGAACGTGATTTGCTTTTTTTACTTCAAATATTTACTTAATAAGAATACAGGGCAACTAAAGTTGTTCTTTTAGTTAACACTTATATGACACTAAATTGTTTAATTTTGTATTGATTAGTTTTTAAAAAAAGATAATTATTGATAAAGCTTTTAAAAAAAGATGTCATAGAATGACTGCTTTAGGTCTTACTAAGGAGGCCCAGGGAATCATTTGACAAAGTAAACTTCAAATCAAGGCTTACAATGCATTTTATGTAATGTAATCATAGGCTGTAGAACAAGAATCGTTATTTTATTAAGTGTCAATATATTATACAAGACAAAACGACATTTACTTTCATTCTTCTTTCTGGTAAACAAAAGATTACACGTAAAACGCCTGGGATAATATATTTGCATGTTTTCTTTATCTGGTTAGAACTTAAGTTCAATTTGATCAACCTGACAGCTAGAATTAATTATTTTTTTATAGCATTTACTTCTTTTAACATTGCTTATTCGTTTTATTATAAAAGCTCCATGCACGGAGAGTTGAAATTCTAGTTTGGATATATACATGAAACTCTTCGAAATCGATACTAGCAGCTGGAAAAAAAGTGGATACTGCATATAGATCTACATGGAGAGAAAGCATAAAGGAAGGGTCTTGGATGACAAATGTCATACACAACAGAAGCAGATAGAAGGGTGAAAAAGCAATGGCGCCTGATGATTACATATGCCCAACATAAGACCGCAGCTGTGTATCAAGGATTGGAGTCTCAAGTCATACAAGAAGTTGCAAAGGGAAAATATAATCTTGTAAGATATAAAATGCCATAAAGATTATATATATATATATATATATATATATGCAAAGCGTAACTGTGGAATGGTGCGAATGCGTGTTGAAAGAGTTAGAGAGAGGATTTATAAATGGAGTCATGTAAACGAAGATTTAATTGACAGTATTATTTGTTGTATCAAGATTTAAGTCCTCGTTATATACTATATATACGATTCTATTCGGTGTATGATTAAGAGTTTCATCAGCTCGTAAAAATTTATAATTTTATTTCCGAGAGGGGGGTGAACCCCCAAAACCTTTCCCATATATAATTAGGTATGTATGTATGTATGTATGTATGTATGTATGTATGTGTGTGTGTCTGTAAATGAAAAAATATAAACACACCCAAAAAAAAAAAAAAAAAAACCTTTCGTGATGAAAGACTATAATATGGTATCATTCTTGTTCTATTATACTTATCATCATTGTACTGTGAACGAGATACAAAGTGATAGGGAAATGTTCCAAAAGGTAAGGAAGTAAAGGTGTTCAATGAGAAAGAAAGCCTTATTGCACCTAGCTTAGTAATTCGTTTTTATGGAAATATTACTGGTAGTGTGGAGCTTCACAGAAACACTTAAAGATCGATATTTGACATTTCTCTGCAAAAATAAATTGCAGTAAATTCTTGAAATGGCTAAAAAAAAACATAGAATAAATATATAAAGTTAACATTGTAACTTGTGATTAATCGACTTCGATTTTTGTCCGTAATGATAAAATAATTTTAATATAATGTTTGCTTTGCTAATAAATCAAATTACAGGTGACCAGTCAAAATAGCGCGGAAAAAATAGCGCGGACAAAATAGCCCCGACAAAAGAGCGCCGACAAAAGAGCGCGAAATTTCCCGACAAAATAGCACGAGACAAAATAGCGCGGATATATGATGTGTATAAAAGTACAGGATTATTAGTAATTTAATGTCCTGACTATGTTCGACTCTGTAAGAAACTGCTGGAGCTAAGACCAACTCTTGCTTTACAGAGTGTGATGTTAGATTTTGAGAAGGCAAGTCAAAATGTAGTACAAAAAAAAATTGGCTCTATTCATATTTTACGGTATCTAAAGTATTTCTTTCAAAATGACTAAAATATTTTTTTTTCTGCGCTATTTTCGCGGCGCTATTTTGTTCGCGCTATTTTGTCGGAGCTATTTTGTCCGCGCTATTTTGACGTGGTACCCAAATCACATACTCCATTTCACAATTTTTTAAATAAAATTCGCTACAACATTTTTTAGTGTTTATCAAATGCTTATAGAGAATATTTTTACTTTTACAAATTGGCAACACTATAGAGATTTATAAATGGATAAATCAATAAATGTTCTTTTCTCTTCAACAATAATACCCAAAGAGGTGTTACAAGCAGATAAAGGTCAAACTATTACTGACTAATGACATTCAAAGTGAGGACGCACAGCAGAGACTGGAAAAACATTAAGCTAATGTAATATTGACATCTGCATTGTCTTAACAATCTAACCATGTTCCTCGTAGCGTAATATAAATAACCTTTACATAATGGATGTTAAAATGCAGTTATTCTGTATAAATTCCTTTAACATTGTCATTTATTCTTTCTCTTTTACAGTGTAATTTATATGTATCCTTTATTTCTAGAAAATAACTTATCAAGTCTACGAAATTTCATTGGTTTGTTCAAAATTTGTATTCTGGTATGATTTTTAAAATTTTTTTTTAAATTAATAACAAATGTGTTTTAAAGTATTTTTCTTTTAAACGCTCGTCGACATTATTTTTGCGAGAACTGAGTCAATTGAACAAGCGTTGCTTCTATTTGTACGTAAATCTAATACAGATGATATCTAGATTAAAGATAGAGAAGTAGATCTAGACTAGATCTTAAGATTTCTAAATCAGAACTTTAGGTCTAGTGTTAGAGCTAGATGTCCATATAATGAACATATAGATAAATAATCGCAAAAAAATATCTTTCTAGCTGGCATAATAAAAAAAAAAAGGTAAGTCCTAGCTGCTGTTGGGCTGGCTATGTGTCAAAGTTATGCTAGATTCACATCTGTTGGGCTGGCTATGTGTCAAAGTTATGCTAGATTCACATCTGTTGGGCTGGCTATGTGTCAAAGTTATGCTAGATTCACATCTGTTGGGCTGGCTATGTGTCAAAGTTATGCTAGATTCACATCTGTTGGGCTGGCTATGTGTCAAAGTTATGCTAGATTCACATCTGTTGGGCTGGCTATGTGTCAAAGTTATGCTAGATTCACATCTGTTGGGCTGGCTATGTGTCAAAGTTATGCACGATTCACATCTGTTGGGCAGGCTATGTGTCAAAGTTATGCTCGATTCACATCTGCTGAGCAGGCTATGTGTCAATCTCAATGTTAGTAGTGATTGCACTCTAGACTTTTATTTACCACTACTCGACCGGCGGCATAGCATACGCCACTATTCTGCAACCTATGCGACCGCAGTGGGACCCCCACTTTCATAGGACCCGCGCTAATTCTAGGTGTATAAATTATTAAATTAAACCGTTTTATAACTTATAAAAAATTCTCCTGAAATTGCAAAATATACGACAAAGTCCTGGAAATATCTGGGAATTATTTAAATCTTTTGAAAACACATACAAATCTCCTGAAATATATAAACAAAAATTGTCATTTTCGGGTGTCTATCGATATTGAAAACGCCTATACTACGCGCAATTGAAAAAAAAAGGCATTATACAATACCCGTAATTGTGGAATCAGGGCCGGTCTTAGGCCACTGCAACCTATGCGGCCGCAGTGAGCTCCGCATTTTCATAGGCCCCGCGCGATGCGAATTATATGTGTAAATTATTAAATTAAACTATTTTAACTTACTATTAAAGGGTTCCTGGAATTCTCCTGAAATTATAAAATATAAGAAAAAGTCATGAAAATCTCCTGAAATTATTAAAATCTTCTGAAAAACTCATGCAAATCTTAAAACAGACAAAGTTGTCATTTCGGGGTGTCATTCAACATGGAAAACGTCAATCCTACTCGCGATTTTTAAAAAATCAGCTTTCATTCAATAAAAATTCAATAATAAGCCGAATTTTAACCAAAACAAGAAGTTCCAAGACTTCATTTACTTTAGTAGTCACTGGCATGCAGATATACATCTAAATCTATCTCGACTTCTTAGGAAAAAAAAACAAAAGCAATATTTTGCTAGTCGATAGTAAATCTAAAAGATCTCAATGTTTATCGGCTTTTTGTTGGGAAACTACTATTTACTGTAGATGGCTCGTAAAGTTAATTTGACAGTGATTTTGTACTTAGTCAAATATATATAAAATGTAAAGACAAATTTCTTTTCTAATACAAAATCTTAATTTTTACTAATTATCCTTATCACAACCCAAATTAGGCCCCGCGCAATCAATTTCGCATAGGGCCCAGCAACCTGTAGGACCGGCCCTGTGTGGAATCTAGTGAAAGAAGCTTCTGGCGCCTCAAACTAATGAAGAATTACATTTTCATTGTAATTGATAACAATAATAATTAACAATTCCGACATCGGCAACGTATCAATACTTTCAATACTTTCAATGCACGACCTATCCGCAGCCATTAATACGCTAGACCATGAGATTTTGATGGTCAGATTCTCTGCCACTTTTGGATTAGCAGGAAATGTCCTAAAGTGGATTAGATTCTACCTGACTGAACGCACCCTTTCTGTCGTCGTCAATGGGACAATGAATAAACTCAAGAACAAAATCACGGCACACCACGAAGAGCAACAGTTGTTGTATAATAAAAAAAAAAAAAGATTTTACCTGTTTTTAAGTATTAGGCTATATTTAATGTGAAGGGTGTGACTGTTTTTAAGAGCAAATGGCTTAAGAACTGCATCGTTTTTTAAATCAATGAGCTGCTCTTCTTCAGTTGTAAGATTTGCAGCTTCATTGTTTCCAAATAGATAGCTGACCCATTCAAACTCATTACTTCCATCTGTTGAAAAGTAATGCTGCAATGCTGACTGCAGGTATGTCAAAGTGTCCAGAATTTCGGGGGTAATTTTTTTAGTTGAAGCACATTCATTGTAAGTAGGAAAGCATTACTTTGCAACAAAAACAATTTTTCACCAAGTGACTTCAGTTTTGAGGATGCAATGATGATGGTTTCCGATGGTCCTTGAAGACTTAAATTCAGTGAATTTAATTTGTCAAATAAATCAGAGAGAAATGTCACCTTAACCCACTAGATCTCGTCATGAATAGAGAATCCAAAGTCTTTTTTTTTCAGCCTCCAAGAATGAAATCAGCTCAGCCTTGAGTTGGACGACACGCTTTAACACTTTTCCCCTGGAGAGCCAACGAACGTTGGTGTTTTACAGGAGACATTTGTAGTCTGAATCCATTGCTTCACAAAGCTCTGAGAAATGTCGGGATGCAAGCGGTCGAGATTTGATGAAGTTTACAACTTCAATCACTTGATCCAGAACAGACATCAAATCTTTCGGCAAAGATTTGATGGCAAGAGCTTCTCTGTGGATCATGCAGTGAACAACTAATACATTGGATTTTCTTGACGCACAAGAGTGACGAATCCCTTTCTATTAGAGTGCATGGAAGGACAGCCATCGGTGCAAACGTTGACACAGTTTTTCCACTGTAGTGGTCGTAGTTGGTAAGTCTTTGCAAAATAAAAATTCGTTGACACATTTTTTATCCTTTATGAACCAAATAAAAGATAGCAGCTGGACTCTGCCGCTAAAATCAGTGGATTTATCAACTTGAAGAGACCACAGCAGAGACACTTCATCGTCAGTTACGTCTAAGTGTTCGCAGATTTGATCTTGTAAATCTGACGATAAGTTTTCAATTCTTTTTCGGCAGCATCGGGTCCAAGGATAGTTTCAACAACTATTGCTAAAGCTATAGTTAGAGCTGGTGCAATGACTGATTCAGCCTCTGTGTGTGCTTTCTTGCGTTTTGCTAATAACTGAGCAATCTTATAACTTGTAATCAATCCCTTTTCTGGCAGCTTTAGGTACTTTGCAAGTTTCTTAGCTTGTTTATTTTGTTGAGCCCTGATGTTTTCGAAGTATTCCTTCGGTTGCGCTTTTACAGCTGGATGTTTTGTTTCCAAGTGTCTCTTTAATTTGCTTGGAACAAGCGCCTCATTCGACAGAGTTGCATTGCAAATCAGACAGAATGGCAATGGAGATTCTTCAGGTCCAGAAGATATGAAACCATATCCGATGTAATCTTCTTTGTGCCTTCGTTTGGTTCCTTGCTTTTCATTTAACGCTTTCGCAGTTTCATTCTTGCTAACGTATTTCTCCATGGATAACAATGAATAATGCTTAGTGATAATTCGTTATTGTTTTCACACACCTAAACAACTTACATCGCTTATTATTATCGTTACCAATTCAAGAACTGCTGTGCGTCTGATAAGGCGGCCTACATTTGAGTCATTATAATAATATATTATAGTGGAAAATTCCATAACCTGAATAGCTAACACCTCTTTCCGTCATTCCGATCCATTTCTTTTACTGGTCTTTGCAAATGGGGATGTTATTACAACGTAAAATAAAAATTTAATAGTAGGCAGACCTGTGTAACGCTGCACGTGTGGCGTTCTGAAAACTCCCGCGGCACACCTGCAAATCTTCGGCACACAGTTTGAGAAACACTGCTCAAGATGAACGAAAACAAGACAGAAATAATTAAGATTGGAACTCGAAATATCACAAAAGTCGAAAGCAAAGATTCCTATTTTATCATGAACCGCAAGATTTTTTTGTCCATGTAGTTCTCAATCTTGGAGTTTTATTTGACTCAACACTACCTTTCGACCCACACTTACGTCAGCTCTGCAAGGGTGTTTATCTGCAGCTACGCACACTTGGCCAGATCCGACCATATTTGACGACGAAGTCAACAAAAAAGAGGGCTGTAGCATTTATACTCTCCCATATTCAATACTGCGACGCCGTGATGGAGGTAAACCTGATGACAAAATCGCCAAACTGCAACGAATTCAGAACAATGCTGCACGAATTGTCATCTGTGCATCTGCAATAAAGAAATGTCCTTGTACCTATGTGAACTGATTCCCCTGAGAAAACAATGCGCTCCATGGGCTCAACGTTTCTAGAAAGCTTTAAGTTGAAAACCCCTTCTTCAATATTACTCTAAAGCAGTGATCGGCAACCTTTTACTACCGAGGGCCGCATTAAAAAAAATGGAAATGGATGGCGCATTAATATATGTATATAAAAATATGTTAATATTAAAAATGTTCTGGAACTGTGGAATTAGCTTACTAGTTGTTATTCTTGTGACCAGTGTCAATTTCAGTCAGTCAGCATAGACCTGTTCTTACATTTGTTTATTTTCAAACAAAGAAAATGCTTGTTCACAGATGTATGTGGACCCAATTAATGTGAAAAGTAAAGTGTAAAGTTTTAAAGATTTTTAAGCTTCTGGAACCCATAAAAGTTCAGTGGAAGAACTGACTTGAAATTCTCTTTCATGTCATAATTTGCTTGATGGTATGTACTCTTGAGCTGAATCAGCTTCTGCACTAAATGGTGAGCTGATTTTAAAGCTCAGAATCAAGGAATCTAAATATTTTTTTTACTTCAAACCATTTCACTAGAAATAGTTTCACCTTTCACCAAAGGGAAATGACAAAACCTGTTTCCACTTGCTTACCTGGAGAAATAGGGAAGATCTGTTTGAAAAGATTTAACATGCACATACATTTCATGTGCAAACAAACCATTTTAGAAGGCCCGACGACAAAGATAAAGTCTGTCTTTGACTCTTCAATAGAAATATTAGTAACAAAGTCACAGTCAGTATCGTTTAAGGAATATAACAATGTCTTCCTTGAAATAACATATTCTTTTCAGTACATTGTCCATGCTAAGCCATGTGGTACAGAACATCGGAATGTTTTGTTTCCAAATCTTAAAGTACTACTCGGAACTGCCTGTGGTTTAGAACTTAGCTCTGATAAGTTAGATCACTGTGATAATTTGATTAATAATATGTTTAATATTCAATGAATCTTTGCGCAAACTATCTCGTTTAGAGTTTATGGTTGAAATATTGTTGTTATTGTTCTTTAATTTATTTTTTAAAATGTTTTTCTCACTGAAATCACTGGCTCCATCTGTTGTTACACTCGCCATCTTACTCCAAGCCAACCCAACACTTTCAACACAGTTCTTCATAGCATTAAATAAGTACCAGCATGAGTTTGTGTCTTTGACTGAATGTTTCGAAATATAACCAATAAGAATAATCTTATGCGACCTGCGGACACGTAGAGAAATCAGGTATTCCAACAGATTATACATTAAAATGCGAAGGTTTTAAAATAAATAATTTTAAATATCTAAAGTAACTATTGACTTCTGATTCTTATCACTCTTGAGGAAGAGGCAAGAAACATTGTTTCTACACGTCATTCTAAAAAGTTTAAATACCTTCGCATTTCTATATGTATAATCTGTGGGAATACCTGATTTCTCTAGGTGTCCGCGGGCCGCATTAAACACTCCTGCAAGACGTATGCTGCACTCGGGTCGTAATTTGCCCACACCTGCTCTAAAGCAAACTACAATCATCAAAGTCTACGAACCCATTAAAATAAAAATGTGCTGCGTTTGCTTAAAACATCCAGAGATTTTTTTAGTTTAAACAGTCTCCCCCAACAATAGTTTTGACGATAAAACTTCCGTTTTCAATATATAATCTAAAGCAAACTACAGTCACCAAATGCCACGAGCGTAGCCAAGTGGGGTTACAAATCTTTTCAAGTCGCTGGACTCCATTAATAAAGTGCAATGAATAGCAGATTTCGTTTATGCACTAGCCTTATTTAATAGCAGGATAATGCAACGGAGATACCTCAGAATATGAATTGTTTATGCTTTAAATACTAGAAATAGTGCTTCGCCCCGGACCCTACTGAGGGAGCTCACAGCTCACAGATCTCAGGCTAAGTGCGCTTAAACTTGACTTGGATTGGCTACCTATGAAGGGGGCTCGAGGTTCGACACCCGACTCGGGCAGAGTTGTGTTTAGTGAGCACCTAAAGATACCCCTTTCACTCACTGGTCCACAACTAAGATTTAACCAACACCTGAAAGCATGAAAGTAGCGCTATATAAAAGCTATAATTTAATTTTAATTTAATGTTTAGTTTTCTTCTTCTGATGCGTTCTTATCATTAAATTGGATGATTCAGGTTTACCAAACCGAATCTTAGATGTCCTTATCAGACAGCTTTATATAATTTTTTACAAGCCAGTATATCTTTCAGGCCTCTGATGAAAGTGCGCCGCTTTAAAGTACTCAACCAGCTTTCTAATCAAAGAGGGAATGTTTTGCTAGATCAGATTACGTTGTGTCCTGCTAAGAAGCAAATAAAAAATTATTTCATTTGTTTAGTTAAAAATTAGATAACAAATTATTTACTTCAATCCGCACATTATGGAATAACCGTGCATGTGCCTTGGATCAGTTTTATGCCTGCTTCAATTATTCTCAAATAGATAATATGTAACTGTAAGAGAACTTTTTTTTCCAAATAAATATGTTTTATATTAGAAAGAACGGGTTTCATGTTAAACAATAAAGTATTAAATACAATATAAATTCATTAAATTTTTTACAACTTGTTCGAAACACTTGCTTTTAGTTATTACCTTTTTAAAAAGCTAGTCAATTTTATTTTAGGAGTGAGTAAATTTTATTTGAAACAAAAGCGTTTAAATATTACCAATTTTCATCCGATTGAAAAGCTAATTTCAGCACTACCACAAATCTTTGAGTTTGCTAGCTTTAACATTTAGATGGGTAAACATATAAATATACAATTTATTTACTTTAAAACCTAGATATATAATTTGTAAAATAATGTTTCCATTTCGTAGATAAGATTTTTATAAACAGATCATTATTTTGTTTTATTGTAAAAAAAAAATTCAAGTCATTTCTTATAATGTGTAATACTTGATTATTTATTGCGGAGGGGGGAGATTTGTTGTGTTTAAATGAGAACCCGATTTTCTTTTTTAAAAATGTTACAGTGATTAAAAAAACGTAAGAATAAACAACCTATCTTATTTATATATATATATATATATATATATATACTACATACACACACACACACATATATATATATATATCTACTGTGAAAAAGTAAATAATATAACGATTAGTCAAGGGTTATTAGAAAGATGATTTATGTATCATATTTATTTTTTTAAATATTATTATTATTGAATGTTAGCTAACTCTTTGTAACACTATTAATATGATTTAAATACAATTGTACCAGCGCTTCTCGGCTATTCAATAGAGACGTTTTAGAAATCGATTGACAATGTGCCAGCGTTTGACTAAAGCCATCAAAAAAATGTTGCTTTCTATCAATCTTATATTCCCTTACTATGTATGTCTGGCATAAAGTTTGTACACGTTATTTCCCCCTCACCCAATATCAGAACAACTTGAAATTTTTACAATTATTTCTTGTACCTAACAAAACAAGATACAATAAAAGAAAGCTAATTAGTTAATTAGCTATTGGTAGTTAATTATTTTGTTTGGTATCGATAAATAAATTGTACTTGAAAGATGTGGTGGCATACGCTAAATTAGTCCTCTTATTACTTTGCAATTGGTCGTCGCTTAACTTACCATAGATAACCTTAAACCTATTTTCATAAGCACTTTGCTGGCACAGTTGTTAATGTGTTGATTTGAGTCCTAGAGTTCAAATTAAATTCTTACAACAAGCCTTAATTATCCCCCCCCCTTTTTTCATTATTCCAGCTGCTCCAGACAAGTGATATCTTTTTTTATCTTATAAATTGAAGACGTTACTTCCGAAAAGAAGATAAATAACGTCTTAAGCATCTCAAGTGTCAATCTTGTCATGCGAGTTAATCAGTGACTTCAACTCTGCTAAGTCGTTTGTTTTTCTGGCTGATTTAGGCAACCCATTCTATACTATTTTCAAATGAAACTTGGGAAGAACGACCACTTGTACAAATGTGTCCTAGCATATGGAAAAAGAAATTCGCCTCTATCTCGATGTCTTTTTGAGTATTTCTTTAGGTTTTGTTTTTCTTTTCCTATGTTTTATGTATAATTGCTACTTTACGTTTCATTTTTCTGTATTGAAGTGTCAAGTCTCTAAATTTTGTGATTTTACTAATGGTGTTACTCTAATCAAATGTGAACGTTCGTTTTCATATAAATCTCACGGCTCAACAGTCTGAAATATCTTTTCAATATTATATTTTAATTTTACTTTTAGGTTAATACAAAAAAGAATTCATCTTTATTGACTGAAACTTTATGGTGAAGTACAATGAACAGTTCCAGGACAATTGATATTACTGTCAATCTGACTCAGATAGTTTCACCCGCTAGTTCTGATGTTAGTGATGACGTTTATATGGTAATTCTTATTGTCACCAATGTTGTTATAGCAAATATTCTTTCTCTATTGGGAATATTAGGAAGCATACTTAATATAATCATTTTATCTTATCATAAAATGCAGGACACAACAAATATAGTACTGTTATTTATTTCTATTTGTGATTTAATTTATTCTATTACACAAATATCATTTATTTTGTTTGAGTCTTCATTTTTTATAGACTT
The DNA here is from genome assembly GCA_030265305.1 of Biomphalaria pfeifferi. Classification (NCBI taxonomy): domain Eukaryota; kingdom Metazoa; phylum Mollusca; class Gastropoda; family Planorbidae; genus Biomphalaria; species Biomphalaria pfeifferi. The sequence goes on along the minus strand of JASAOG010000105.1, from coordinate 542,405 downwards.
CTATATTTATCAATGGGTTTTTATAACAAACTACCTAATTTTTAGTAGATTTAATTTTTTGGCAGTTATTGCTAGTATCCATTTAGTGACTTTAGTTTCTATTGAAAGAATGGTTGCTATATGTTTTCCATTTTATGTTTCCAGAGTTTTTACTTTATTTCGAATGAAATGTATTATTGTTGGAATAGTTTTTTGTAACATTATTTTACAAACTCCTTCTTTTTTCAGTTATGAAATGTATTATACACAATACAAAAACGTAACAGTACCAGGTCTAAGATATGGAGATTTATATTATCGAAACTTTGACTTTTTAAATAAATATTCCTTTATAACATCAATTTTATTCTTAACTTTAATACCCTTCTGTGTTATTTTTATATGTACCAGTCTAACAATATTTCATATCTCTATGACATCAAAAACTAAAGCCTCAATATCTTCTAAAGAAGCTCTCGCTAAACGTAAAAAAGAAATGAAATCTGTTAAAATTGTTTTAATTATTTGTGTTTTCATTATGTTTCTTGTTTTAATTCCATTTTTCGTTCAACAAATACTCTTTCAATTTGCTTTAGTTCAGATATCTGACAAACAATTTAGGATATTTTTCTGGATTGTAAATCTACTTGCTCAGATAAATTCTTCTTTTAATTTTGTTATTTACGTTACAAATAGTCCCAAATTTAAAACAACTTTGATGAACTTTTTTTTTCATAAAAAAAGATCCTAAGGCTTAGAATTTAAAAAACAAAAAAAATATTAAAATTACTTTCTGTCACAAATTATTTAATTGCTGAGATATTTTTTTAATCATTTTATTGATTTTTGTTCCAAGAATAAAAATAGTGAAAAAATCTTTGACAGTGGATGTATATTGTTGGAGCTCGTAAGCCCACTGGGACAATGCTAGTTTGACCGTTATACTCTTTCAAAGTATAAAAAAAGACTGTAATTCATTTTAGAGTGCAGTGCACCACTGTGGATCGAATATTACCTACAATATATTTACCTTTTTTATTCCACTCCAGCTTGTTTTTATCCACACGTAGCTCAATTTGGCTTGACTTGCTTCATAGGAATCTCACGCCCTAGTGTAGACCAAGAATAAAATGACTTTGGTAGTACACTTTAAGTTGCCTCATCTTTGTAAAACAAGATATCGATGTAAATACTTAATGGAGAGTGCCAATGAGATGTGGTGAGATCTATGTGAGTATGTAATGTAAAGCTGAAAAATAGTCTGGATATTTTAGCTGGAATTAGTGTCTTGACCTTGCTTTTGTTCACTGAGGCTTTTCTTCTGAGTTGTTCTCCTGTCGTCTGCAATTTGTGCGCCAGTTTTCACCGTGCGACAACATGATGCTCTATCATGTGCTTCCATCTTCCAGTTGGCAGGGTCAATGCTGAAGGCTTTCAGAGAGGCTTTGAGGGTGTCCGTGAAACGTTTTCCTTTTCCACCCTGCGAGCGCTTCTTATTGTTTAACTGACCATAAAGGAGTCGTTTCTGCAGATAGGGATTGCCCATTGCAGCTGAATCCACATCAAGGTTGTGTGGATGCTTTGCAGGCCCGCTCTTTGAAGGATTTTAGTTTCCTGTATTGATTCTTACCATTTAACCTTCAGTATATTTCTGAGATAGTTCATGTAAAAGTGGTTCAGTTTTTTTTTGTTTGCAGGTCTTCTCTAAACTGTCCACGTTTCTGAGGTTTAGAACAATGTAGGAATGACAGCTTGATGTGATTGTGGTAATACCTCATCTATTCGAAACAGGTCAGCATTTTCTTCCTAGAGCTGCCTAGCCGCAAAGGTCTTGTCAGCGCTTCGGAGCACTTTTGAGTAGGAAAAGACACTCAGAAAGCCTCTGTTAATTTTTTGCACCTTAACTTTGTCCCGAATGTCTTGACACAATCTTGATTCCGGAAAAGAATGAGCTTTAGTGCGAGAGAATACTTTTAATGTGTTGCACGAATCCACCTCTCTTAACTCAAAATTTTCGGTGCAAATAACTTAGTCATCCCTCCAATCAAAAAAAAACCCCAACAAACTTATGGCGACAGCCAAGCAGTGAAGCGGTAGATGTGGGCACACTGGACACCAAAATATTAGCTTTGTGCAGGATTGTTGCTCTGACTATTGCTAAGTAAATACGAATAGCAATTAACCAGTTCTTTTTTGTTAAGAACAGAAGCATCATAATTGGAAACACGCAAATCGCGATGATTCAATACACCCTAAAAATATGTATTTATAATTATTTGTTTATTTATTTTAATTTTTTTTTCGTTGATGTTTTTTTTTTAAATACCCCCTTTAAAGTCAGAACTTCATTGATCCTGGAGGGTAAGCAAAGTGTTTAGCTTGGACACAGATTTTAAAACGATTTTCCTAGAATTTTAACAGTTGATGTATGTTGCTGAGAAAAGAATAATTAGCTCGTTGGCCACACGGGAAAAACTCTAGTTTGATCGTTAATTTTTTTCAAAGTACAAAATAAATACATATATAATAAAAAAATACATATATCATCCAGACTGGATCTAGACTAGATCGTAAAAATTATATATCAAAAGTCTAGATCTAGATGTCTATATAGTGAAAGTATCAATAACTAATGATACAATTACATAATGTAGCTCTGGATCAATAGGTAACTAAGTTGATACATAGAGTTGACGATGCAACGTTCGAATTTGAATTTTTAAAAATAATTTTGTTTTTTTTATTTTATTTTATTAAAAAAAATATTTCTTGTTCAGTTTTGAATGGAATCTATTGATCAATAATTGTTTAAAGAACATTTTTAGACATTGTAGACATGGTCTATTTATCCTGTATTATACTTATAATGTTATATGTTCCAAATCTTGTATCAGACATTTATGAAAAATAATGCATGTATTATTCTAATAATATAGTTGAAGTCAATTTTGTTTCAATTATGAAAAATTTTTAACGTGTTTCTACCTACATGAATATTGATGTGAATTTTTGTATAATTGTTAATAAAAGTTATATTCAGCTATTTTACACATCGTGTTCTTTTTTTGTTTAATTACATATTAGGCTGGGCATTCCTAATTTACAAAGTCAATTCTCTACAACCTAAAAACAAAAAAGAGGCAAATTCATAGCAAAGGTTTTATCAAAAGAGGCGAAATGTCAAGAAACAAAACTGATATTCATAGGTGAAACCAAGACGTCATGACAACATATTCCTAGATCTTTATTAAAGCAAACATGATTCTTATAAATGTCCTACACTCAAGTGGTTGTCAAACGGGATCCGCGGACCAACATTGGTCCACAGAAGGACAAGATCGAAAGGATCTAGATCTAATTTTAAGTACTACACTTTGCACAGATACAGTGGCGTAACTAAGGGGGGGGATGGGAGGAGAATTTTAAAATCCCCCCGGGCCCCCACCTGAGGGGGGCCTAAGTGGGTGTCCGAAATTTATATGTAATTACATAAATAAATATATTTGATTGACAAATAGTGTCAACGGGTGTTCAACATTTATGGATTAAATTTATAACAAAGACTAAACCTAGATCTAGGTCTATCAGTACGTTGACTTTGTTGATATTTTAAAAATATTTTTTTCCACAGAGATGAAAGCTTTTTTTAAAAGTTAGTTTAACATTTTAAACTTTGTTTCCATGAATAAAACTGCATGATATACAGCGAATTCCAAGTATCTTGTTACCCTTTCTAATAATAGATCTTAATGGCGAGTATTTTATGGCTACATTAATTGACCTTGAAGCAAAATTTACAGAATCGAGTATTACAGATCCAAAAGTTATTCTTAATAATGCTAGATCAGTCCATTATTCGGGTTTGGCGTCTATAATTTCAGAATTAAATGTCAGACTCGAGTTATTACCCCTCTATTCATCTTTCCTCAATCCAATGGAAACTCTCTTTCGCACAAAACATAAACAGCAAACAATGACGTAATACCATATAATATTAGCACATCCTTCCTTTTGAAGTTAGTATTACATCTTTCCTTTTAAAGTTCTTACGACTGATGTCTACTAGGAACTTTAACAATTCGTCCACTTCTGGCTGTCTTGACTGGCACAACAAGTTCTCTAGACGTTGATCTATAACTGTCTTTTTCATTTGTTCAAACAGTTTGTTGTTCATTGTCTTCATCATTATCATAGTACCCAGAGATGTCTTCATCGAAACTCTTATTCAAAAAGCGTCGATTTCTTCTGTATGTTTTTCTATCGTTTGTCTTAATGATGTAAGATCTGGGTGCTGAATGTTTTTTTATGACAACTGCTTTCTGCCATGCTTGACCTAGACGAACTCTCCGACAGAATAATCCTTAGGTAGTCTTGCTTTTGCATCGTATTTCACTTAGCTTTTCATCTGTCGTTCGTTGAGTAATGTCTCTGCATTTTCAGCTACCGATGGTTTCAATAGTTTGGGATCAGTTGGAATGATTCCCTAAGTCTTCTACTCGTCAGCAGTTGTGATGGTGAATACGGCAGTCCGCTTATCTGAGTATTTCTATACTCGAGCATATCGAGATATGGATCTTTCCCACTTTTGTATGCTTTGAATAATTTTGCTTTCGCGCAAAATATAAACAACCAGCAATGACCTAATATCATATAATATTAGCACAGAATCTTATTCATGCAGTGAAAAATTAAGAATTTTTTGCCTATCAGGAATTCTGGTCAAAGCTCCTGCGCCCAATCAATAAAGTTCAGAAGAAACTACAAAAGTTTAGACTGCAAATACGGGAAGCTGCTGAAGAAATTAGTACCCTTTCATGCTTTCTGCAAAATGATGAGAAACTGACAAAAACCCAATCCATCGAAAAAGCAAAAGAAGGTAGTGAATACTATGGATTCCCTGTAATCAAAACAACCAAAAGAAAGAAAAGAAGTTGAGTTCTAATGTACGACTTTCAATAGAACTGCAATTCAAACGTGTTGCGACAGAAGTGCTGGACAGATTCCAAAGGCTGGAAGGAAAATGGATACCTTTGGGTTTCTTCTTGCAGCAAGACACCTGTTAGATGAAGACACGCTTATGACAAACTGTGCTACTTTTCCTGTTTGTATGATGAAATAAATGGCAAATCGCTTTTTCAATGTTGTCGTTGATGCACGATCACTTTTTATCAACAAACCAGTAATACAATCACCAATAGACATATTGAGGAAACAGGCTTCATGTGGTAATTACGTGTGCTCAAACCTTGCAACCTCCTCCGAATACCGCTAACTCAGGCCACTTCCATTACGTCATGTGAGAGATCATTCTCGAAGCTCAAGTTCATCAAAAGCTATCTCAGGAGCACAATGCCACAAGAAAGGCTTATCATTGCTTTAATGTCAGTGAAGTCACAAATACTAGAAAGTATCGATGAATATTTTTTTGCTGCACAGATTGCACCGCGTAAAGCGATATCAATTTAGATTTGTCACTTGTGCATTATTTAACTAATGACATGCCTGAGAAAAATACTGAATGTCTAATAGCAAGACAAAATACCAGATACTGAAGTTTTTCGAAGAGCGTGTCTGCAAAGCATCCACATAATCCTGATGCAGTCCCAGCTCCGTTGGGCAGGACACGTCTGCAGATTGGAAGACCACCGCATCCCTAAACGACTCTTGTATGGCCAACTAAGCGAAGGAAAGCGCTCGAAAGGTGGTCAAAAAAGCTTCTCTGAAGACGTTCAGTATAGACCAAGGCACCTAGGAGACAGAGGCACATGAAAAAGCATCATGGCGTCGCGCTGTAAAAATGGCAGACAGGTTGCTGAGGAAAAGAGAACAACGATGGCAGAAGAAAAACGCCAGAGAAGAAAAGCAAGGCCAATGACACTAGCGCTCCAGCTGGAATAACCTGCCCAGCGTGCGGCCGATTATTCCGGGCTCACATAGGTCTCACCAGCCACATGAGGAGGCATAAAACCCCATTGCAAAGCCCTCAGCCCACTGGATGACAAAGTGGTCATCATCGAACCACGATGGAAGAACTATATATATATATTTAATTAATAAACAACGGTATTATTTATTAAAAGAGTCTTTTATGATTATTATTAGATTATTTTTTCTTAAGTTTACTGATATACTGAACCAATTAGATTTTGGGCTTATATATTTTTGCATACATTATCTCATGTCATATGTCGAATGTCAAAATGCGAGGGGCCCCCAAGGAGTTTAATCCCCCCGGGCCCTCAAATCCCTAGTTACGCCCCTGCACATATAGTTTTTTACTTTGACAAATGAAAATACTGAATATAGTCCATTTATCTCATTATTTAATAAAAATAACCTTTTAATTTATCAAAAGCATTGTACATAGATTAGCTATATCTGCAAATTTAGACGGCCTGGCGTACTTTATATTCCATTCATTGCGAGAATACAGATAGGTCACGCAAGGGCATAGGGAGTCTCCACGCATACGCAGAAAGAAAATCCGTCAAAGCCTTTATGTAACTCTAGATGAAATTCTAAGACGATAGGTCTACTTTATACTTTAACACATGAATGTACAATATAAGTCGATTCATTTCATATTTTAATCAAATTTTCGTTCACATTTTGTGTTTCTAAAGCATTTTTACATACAGTTGTTCGCTAAAGCTGACGTCCCTTCATGTCTCTTGCACACCTAATATACGCTAAGTAAACACACTATGATTGTACAGGCTACATGAGGCTCTATATTAGGAATTTTAGATATACTAACATCCAATAATTAAATAAGCTTCTTGAGACCTTGAATTCGCTCTTATAATAGTAGGTTTACAGCTATTATAATAGTATCTACACTCTTTTAAATGGGGTTTACTGTTTATTTAGGGGATAACATATTCATCTGGATTCCTCGGAGTCCGTTTTTACATTTGTGTCGGGGTTATGATTTGGTCGTGGCTCGTCAGCCGGACACCCCTGACCTTTTATTAGTTGATATAGTAAGTACTTATACAGAACAAGTAATGGTAATAAGTTACCATATATTAGTTTGAAAACGAGATTTAAACTAACATTAGTGTAACGAATAGATGAAATAATATTACATGAACGATGAGTAGGTATTAATTACAAGGTCAAGTACAAGTTAGGCTAATTATTCAACATAAATAAAGCGCAACTTAAACGCAGTGAACATATCAACCTGGGCTCACGATGGCCACAAGCCCATGCCATGGATGATAGCCATATATATATATATATATATATATATTGGTTGGCCTCATTCAGTCGTAGAACGATTATGGTTCGTCTCACACACTTCCTCATGTGGTTGTGGAGCCCTATTTTGGAGAGACACTCCCGTCCACAAATATCGCAGGTTGTACGTTTTTCTTCCTGAGCTGAGACCCATGTTCTTTCACTGTCCATTGCTTTCTTGGTCACTGTCTCCATGTAGTGCGGTCTAGAGCTATGTCTTCCCAATGGTCAGTATTGATGTTCACTGTGTTGAGGTCCCGTTTTATTACATCTATGTAACGGAGATGGGGCGAACAGTTTTTCTTGAGCCAGTCGCAAGTTGTCAATAGAGTATGACTTTCGGGATGCGATTGTCCTCCATCCGGCAAACATGTCCAAGCCAGCGCAAGCGGCGTTGTCTGAGGGCTGTAAAGATGCTGGGAATACCTGTTCGAGCAAAAATCTCCGTATTGCACACTTTTTCTTTTCATGTGATTTTCAAGATCCTATGGAGACATAGCAAATGGAATGCGTTTAGTTTTCTCTCTTGCTTTGCGTAGGTGGTCTATGATTCACTAACATACAGTAGTGTACTTATAACGCATGCCTTGTAGACTTCCATTTTGCTCACTGTAGTGAGCTTCTGGTTTTTTCAAACTTTTGGCTGGAGTCTAGCGAAGGTCGGGGCAGCCTTCCCTATGCGCTTTTTTATCTCCTCTTCTAAAGACAGGTCATCTGGAATTGTGGATCCCAGATAGCAAATTCATTTACGGCGTCCAGCTTGTTATCGTCTATGAGGATGGAGGGTAGTGCTGTAGGAGGTGGTCCCATAACATTTGTTTTCTTCGTGCTAATAGTCAAACCATATTCTTTACAGGCCTGAGAGAAGCGGGACATTAGTGACTGAAATTCCTCTTGTTTGTGTGCCACTACCGCTGCGTCATCCGCGAATAACATCTCTTACGAGGGTGGTTCTGATTTTAGTTTTGGCCCTCAGTCTGGCAATATTTAGGAGTTTGCCATCAAATCTGGAATGGAGATAGATAGATGCTCCAGCCCTTAAATTTATCATACAATTACCCACAATGAACGAGCTAGACGAAATACTCACCATGTTAGAGCTCAACAATGCCATAGACAACATGGCTGCCCGCAAAGCCCTCGGATGTACGATAGCTTTAAGGGCTGAGGCAGAGACTGAGCTTACACCGAAGGCAAAGGCAAAGGCGAGCGACTGGTTGTCAGCAGTGTGTTCTTAACTGCGAAACCAACGCCATGTTCCCTTAATTCACTTTCGACTTTGCCTTGCCAGAAGAAGTAGTCTTTTTTTTTATTGAACTAGAGTCAGCTAAGTGAGTTTCCTGGAGGGCGGCAATGTCTACTTGAGCCTGCACAGTTCATCATTTATTATTGCGCATTTTTTGGCATCTTTATGTCCGGTAAGTTTTCATTATTTCCAGTTTGTAAAGTACGCACATTCCATGTGCCTAGTTTAAGAGTGGTTTTACTCTAAATCAGCTATTTTTCCACCTGTCATTAATGCAAAGAGAGATGCACTCGCTACATACAAGCAAAACCTACCCAACGAAACCTATTAAATCTGAAAGAAGCTAGAGTCAATGTACAGTGGACAGCAAGGATCTGTGCCAATGAACACTGGGTAGAGCTCAGCGAGACTATTCAGCTCGCAGCCCAAGTGGGCAACCTAAGAGGGATATATGAAGGAATAAAAAAGGCTCTCGGACACTCCCAAAACAAATCAGCACCTCTTAAATCAACACCTGGGGAAATATATATATATATGGTGGTCAAAATAGCGCCTACAAAATAGCGCGGACAAAATAGCGCGACAAAATAGCGCAAGACAAAATAACCCGGACTTATATATGATGTGTAAAAGAGTACCGGATTATTAGTAATTTAATGTCCTGTGCATCATTTTTGTTGATGTCTTTATCTTTTTCAATTAAGCTCGGACAGATGTTGTATGGAATTTGTATGACTATTGGGAGGACAACTATATTGGTCGCCAGAGACGAAACCGCAGAGTGACTCCAAGATTTATTTTCAATAGCATTATGGAATGTTAGAGATTGTGTGCATGATAATCTATCACGAACAAACAATTCAGTGAAGGGATGGCACCAGGCATTTCAGCTGTCTATTGACGATCATCACTCCAATGTGTACAAGTTAATCTCTCTCTTCCTCGGAGAACAGGAGAACACTTAGAACAAGATTCTGAGGTACAATGCTGGAGAACGAAGTAAAGCTGCAAGAAAGAAAAAGTACCTCCAACTTAACTGACGACTTGAAGCTATATTGCCAATGTACGAAAACAAGCCAGTGATGGAATTTCTACGTTACATTTCCTTCAATTTAACTTTGTGAAAGTTTGTGTTTGTGTGTGTAAATTTAACAAGTATCTTTGCGTGTTTTCGAAGGACAGTTTTATAATGTAAATAAATGCTATATTTTGAAATTATTCATTTTACCTTATTATGATTTTGGCTTATTTATGTTTTACGATATCTTAAGTGTTTCCTGCAAAATGACTCAAAAATTCTGAAAATATTAAAATAAAAAAAAATATTGGCTTTAATTATATTTTACGATATCTAAAGTATTTCTTTCAAAATGACTAAAATATATTTTTTCTGCGCTATTTGTCCGCGCTATTATGTTCGCGCTATTTTGTCGGCGCTGTTTTGTCCATGCTATTTTGACGGGGTACATATATATATATATATATATATATAACTCGTGGAATTTATCAGTCCTAGTGGTTCTTAAACACATCATTTAATTGAGCAAGGAGTCAATGGAGATAATGAAATCATTCCGAATTATGTCCAAGAAAAAAAATCACGTCTTAGTTAGACTAATTTTTTGTTGTTTTTTTCAAAACGAGAGTTGATGAGAGTCAATAGTCGTTGGTAAGCAGTTCTAATAGCAATTAATAAAATAATTCCAAATGGCGACATAGGTCAAATACCTTTCCTCTACATCACACGGCCTAGTGAGACTAATTTGTTTTCAACACGAGAGAGTTGACGAGTGTTGATAGACATTGGCGCAATAGTTCGCTAAGCATTTCATTTACTTTAATCATTCCGAACGATGCGAAAAAAAAATAATTCAAGAAGTTGCATGGCCTAGTTAGACTCAAAATGTCTTTTTTAACATGAGAGAGAAGAAGAGAGTAAATAAACATTTTGGCACTCTTTTATTTAGTTTTTCATTTAGTGAAAACATTTCGAAAAATGTAAAAAAAAATGTCTACGTTACCCGAAATAGTTAAACTACTTGTTGTTCAAAAAGAGAAGGTTTACGAGGTTTAATATTAATAGTCATTGGCGCAATAGTTCTTATAATATTTTATTTCTTTTTAAAAAAAATCTTTCTTCTAGGTTACAAGGCCAGTTAGACTAAAAAAATGTCCTTTTCAACACAAGAATGGACAAAGGTTCATAAACATTTTTGTAAACGTTCTTATAGCATTTCCTTTAATGAAATCTTTCTGAATGGTGTCAAAGGAAAAGGAAACTTTCCTCCGCGGCACAAGATTAAGTTAAACACATGTTTTTTTTTTATAACGAGAGATTTGACGAAGGTTAATATTTTTTTTGCACGAAAAATTATAGCGTTTCATTTAATGAATGACGTCAAAAGGAAATAAAACTTGCAGAAAAAAAGCTACTGTCTTTTTACATCCTGCTCCACACACCCCTTAAAAATTTGAATTTCATAAACCGTTATATCTAATTGGCTTGACCCGACTTATAACGCTACCAACAAGCTATCTCAGCTTACTTATTTCTCGGCATTGTGAGTGAGAAGTAAAGCACTTGGCTTCCAAAGTTCTGGGTTTTGGTTAAGAATGGGAATTTAATATTAAGGAACCTTGGGTGACTTGAGTATACGCAGCTCTAATGGGTACCTGACAATGATTGGGGTAAAGTAAAATGATTATTTTTTGCGCTTGCCACATTGCACCCTCGTTATCCATAGGCCACAGAAATAGATGACATCATCTGTCCTTTATATCATAAGGTCCGAAAGGGGAACTTTTTATCACTGATTCTCCCCTCCACCTTTTTTTTCTTACGCTTTTGGCAATAGTCCTAACACTGGCAATGGATAGTACAATTCAATCTCTGAGTGTTTCACTTTTCTCTGAGTGTTCATCGACTTTTCAATCGTTTACTGGATAGTAACAAATTGTTAATTTTGTGAACGATTTGCCAGTGAACTAGTTGTCGTGAACCATCTGTCGGTGAACAAGTTGTCTGTGAGCAAGTTGTCGGTGAGCGATTTGTGGGGTGAACGAATATTCGTGAGGATGAATTGTCGGGCTAACGAAATTACAGGTGAGCGAAATCTCGGCATTCCAGTACCACCTCATCGTGGTTGTCGGGTGAACACTCCGCTCTTTGGGAGTGGCCAAGAGTACTGGTTGCTTGCCGCTGATGGATGAGCAGCCGGCAAGTGTAAAAAGAAATCAAAGGGGTTATGTCCAGCCCCTTGTGTGGGGCCACGGGGCAACGGTTAGTAAGAGACGGGTTCTCCGAAAAGCGGATAGCGCTGGACACCAACTCGAGGGTTGGTCGAGTTCTCCTGGGACTCGGCTGATTCGCGGGTCTCTCTTTGGGCAAAGACTGGACTGATTGGTGCGGCCTTAGCGGGCTGAATCGGGTGGACCGGTCGGCGCCCACGAGCTAGGCTCTATCTAGCCCGTTCCCTGGCGCGCTAGTGGAGGAATTCGCCGAAGCCAATGGTAACTCTGACACTGGGAATGTCGAGAAACGCGTGCCACCCCACTCCTGCCCTGCAGGAAACTTATATGCCGAACTGTGGTGGTCATTGCTTGGGCAGGTTCCTACCTTGCCCTTAGTGGCGACACAAGTATAGGCCATGGACGCTGCTGCATTAGAGCAGTAACTAAGGCCGCCAACGGCCTTAACCATACAACTATGATAGACACAGACACGGAAAAAAACGGTCACGAGCAGATCCAAACAGGCTCCGTGCACAGGGTAGTAGGCGTCAGGCCCGGGCACGAAAAAAATCCACTTCTAGTCGCCCCGCGGCCTCGATGAGGGGGAATTTGTCAGGTCGTGAAAAATTGGCTAAAATTCCTCTTCCAAAGTCCTCGTCGAATAAGGTTGATGGAAGTCTGCCACAACCTCCTGCCAACCTAGATACACGGCAGGCAAATATGACTGGAAGCGAAATAGTGACGGGAGCCTCCGGCCTCCAAACAACCCAAATTGACATTATTGGGCTCCAACCCACCACAGAGACTAAGCCCATAAACACTAGGTCCCTCCTGATCTTAAAAATTAACATCTGTGGGGTAATACCCAAGGTGTTAGAGCTCTCAAAAGTCCTCCACGAGAGGGCTATAGACGTGGCTTTATTACAAGAGACACTAACGGGCAAACGCAATGCCAGTATCACCGGTTATACAGCATTTAAGTGCAAGTGCACAGACTGCCGGGGGATCATCACTTATGTACGCAACAACCTGATTGCTACACAAGTCCCCAGTCCACGAGTGCACGGGCGTACCGAAGCCATCACCCTCGAAGTACATAAACTCGGGCGTAAATTTACGGTAACTAATCTGTACAACCCCCCCCCCCCCAAGCACGAAATAAGTCTCGAATATGACTGTACCAATATCAATACTCACAACGTCATCGCAGGAGACTTTAACGCAAAGTCTCAACAGTGGGGCTATGATTCAACCGACTCGCCGGGACATAAAATCCATGAACTTCTCAATAATTCTAATTTGTTCTGTCTGCAAAATAAACATACTCCTCAAACCTTATATCACACTGGAAATGGCAGCCAATCTAGACCTGACCTTACCTTAATTACAGCCAATTTAGAATCTCACACACACTTTCAAGTCCTGGACGACATTGGGAGCGACCATAGACCCATATTGGTCACAATAGCCCTCTCAGAGGCCAGTGGTGTAACCCCAAAAATTCCCCGGAAGGGGAGTTTCACCAAGGCGAACTGGCCAGCGTATGAGGCAGCAGTCGACACTGCTATTATGAATTTAGCAGTGGAGGATAGTGACGTCGATACCATATACGGCGAATTAACAGCAGCTATGTTGGGTGCGGCCAAGAGGTTTGTCCCGCGGAATTACCCCGGCGTAAGTCAGAAACGAGTGTGGTCTCAGGAATTGAATAAGCTGGTCCTGAGACGTAAGCGAGCCCGGAGACTTGCTGAACGGAAGGGTACCACTGAAATCCGGCGGAAGTACAATCGGCTCTGTAGAGCCACGAGTGAACTGGCCTGACGCGTCCGGTCGGACCATTGGAACGCTACCTGCGCCTGGATGGATCTTCGGGACTCCTCGAAAGCCTGGCGTCTTCTGCAAAACCTAGAGGCCAAAGACACAGCGCGGACGGCTACCCCTCTATTGTCACCCAGAGGGCCCGTCTCTACGGTAACCAAAATGGCCGGCTTGTTGAATCGACAGTTTGCTAAAATCAGCAAGCCCGAAAAGAAGTCAGCCACGTCCAAAGCCCTCAACAAAGAACTTAAGAGACTCTAGAGGGAGCCAGATGAGCCTGAAAGCCAAGCAACGTGCAATGCGCCCAGCTGTCGTGCTGAGCTGGATAGAGCGATTGCAAAGTATAAACAGAAAAGCCCCGGGGCCAGATAAGGTTACCCCCGAAATGGTAAAACACCTTGGGGGCATTGCAAGAGGTAAACTGGAGTTTATTAATCGAACCTGGGCAGAGTCCAGACTGCCCGGGGCCTGGAAGAGTGCTATCATTGTACAAGTCCTTAAGAAGGAAAAAAGACGCGACTAACGTGGAGTCCTACAGACCCATTTCACTAACCTCAACGCTTGGCAAAGTTGCAGAGCGAATGGTTAACGAGCGGCTAGTTTGGTCCTTTGAGAGTGCCGGTATCCTGGCGCCAGAGCAGGCCGGCTTTAGGGGAGGCTTGAGCCCGATCGACCAGGTCACAACATTCGCACAGGAAGTGGCAGATGGGTTCCAGAGGTCCGAGAGCACATACGCAGTATTCATAGACCTAAAACAGGCTTACGACCGTGTGTGGAAGCAAGGCCTCTATCTAAAGTAAAGAGCCATGGGTGTGCGGGGCAAGATATACAATTGGATACAATCCTTTCTGTCAGGGAGGAGCACACGTACAAAATACCAGCACTCCTTTAGCAAGCCAAAACAACAACTTAATGGCCTGCCTCAGGTCTCCGCCCTGTCCTGTACACTTTTCATGGCTTTTCTGAACGATTTGCCCAGCTCACTGCGGTCCAAAAAACTGCTATATGCTGATGATATTGTCCTCTGGTAAACTGGGAAGAAAGCCGACCAAATTCAGGCGGCACTTCAAGCAGACCTCCATACCATATCCTCGTATTGCGACAAATGGCAGATTCAGATAAACGTTGCCAAAACGACCTGGTCCCTGTTCAGCCAAGGGATCGACATTCTTAAGGCTCCATTCGAGCTTCAATTCGGTGGGCTGCAACTCCAGCGTGAAAATACGCCAAAATATCTAGGGGCGACCCTTGATAGAAAACTGTCAATGCTCCAGCACGTCCAGGATGTTGAAAAAAAGGCCTCGGAGAAGTTAGAGTTATTAAGAAAGCTGGCCAGCACAAAGTGGTATGCCAAAGCTGACATGCTACGCACATTGTACTTAGGGGCAGTCAGATCAAAAAATGAATACAGCTATACAGTTCAAGTATATGCTAGCAAAACTGCCCTCGAATCACTCGACCGAGTACAAGCACAGGCTCTAAGGTTCATCAGTGGCACCTTTCGGACAAGCCCAACAAACGCTGCTGAAATATTTACAAACGTGGCACCCCTATATCTTAGGAGGGAGAGGGCAGTACTCATGGCCTACGAGCGCTATAAAAGGGGCGACTCTAGGCTACCCACCTCTATATTAGTGCGACAGTGGAGAGAGAGGAACCGCATCAAAATGCGATCGTTCCTCCACATAGCGGCCAATTTGTCTAAAACAGCTGGACTCTCCACTGACAGAATACCTATTAGGAGAATAAGTACGTGCCCCCCGTGGAGGAGATTGCCGGCCCCACAAATAAACCTGTCCCTTTTAGGGCAAGAGGGAGCCACCAAGAGGCGATTAACACCAGCCATTCTACAAAATTTGGCATCTATAACATTAAAGTCCTACCCATCGGATGCCATTTTCTGCTACACCGATGGGTCGGTAATGAGGGACCCCGATAGATCAAGGTATGGGGCCCTTATAGTATACCCCGACCGGACTGAACAAGACAGGCTCTCTGGTCCATGCGGCTACGCCGCATGCTCCATGGACGCCAAATTAACAGGGATAACTAGAGCGTTTGAGGCCATTATGGCCCGAATGCTCCAACGCGAGACTAGCGCCACTACGGTGGTGCTGGTCACCGACTCTCGCTCCAGTAATAGAAGAGGCAGTCGGCGCCGCAGATAACATCCGCCGAGCTATTGGAGCTGTCGTTTTCATGCAGTGGGCGCCTTCACTTGAGGCGTGAGGGGCAATGAAACGGCAGACGCCCATCGTAACGAGAGAGTTGGAGATTACTCACAAAGGTCGAGAGATACACATTTGAAGCCCAAAGAAAATCCACCAGCAGAAAATGGTTATGTCCGTGCTTGATGTTGCAAAACATGTACCTCGCAGCTGTGACTATGTAGCCACGGGAAACGCTGCATTCCTGATTAATCTTCGGACTAGAAGACACGCCTTATTGTTATAATTATATAAAAACGTGCACGTAATTTGTTAGATCAATTGTATGAGCAATATTACGGTTCAATATCGACGACATATTCTGTTTTTATTAAGCCTTTGCAATAGAAAAAAAACAAGACAAATATATAAAATACTTTTTTAAAGAAACAATACATTCTTTATATTTATAGACCCATTATTATTGATTAATTATTTTTAAATTATAGCCAATGAAAGCTAGATTTTAAAAAAGGAAACTTTTGCACCCTGCTCCATTGCCCCTCTCCCCACACCGAGAAAGAATCATGGTTAAGCAAATATATATACTAGAATTTATAATATTACAATTGTCGGCCTAGGTCTAGCACAAAAGGTTCCCGTACATTAATTTAATAAACTCATGAATGAATCATGCCTACATGCGAAAATACCAGAAGACGGTCTCTAAGTAGAGGTTGCTTGGGTTGTTGTGAAGGTCTTTATCTAGAGGTTGGCTCACTGGTCAGCAACTCTAAGTCCTAGTTCAGTCTTTTTAAGATGGGAACATTTTAACATTTTAAAAGTTGAGCAACATCACACTTTCCAATGAGACTCAACTCATGTGTATACTTGATAAAACACTTTATTTAACTATTTAACATATCTACAATTAGACGTCATGTGGATCATCAGATGAATGCAAAAAAAAGTGAATTACATAGTCTAACAATAAAACGTTTCTACTCTAACAACTCTCGACTAACTTTCTAATCTCCAACTCTGATAAACTCTCTCAGAACCCAGTCACCAACGCCATTCAAGTCTTACACACCTCTTATACCTCTACACACATTCACATGGACCAGTTGGCCGCGATCTCATTTCCTCTTTACAGCAAAGGTTGACCCTACAACACACGTTCATAACATGTTCAGGATAAATATTCTCTCGTTCTCTAGCCAAATTTAAATTGTTTACTTTAAACAATTAGAACGGTCGAACTAAAGTTTTCTCAGTGTGACCAACGAGCTAGTAATTCTTTTCTCCAATGATATATATCCACTGTTAAAATTCTAGGAAAATTGTTAGAGCCTTTTCTGAGATCCGTATCCAGGTTCCACCTATCCACCCATTCCCACAAAAGTGTTACTAATTTAAAAGTTGAATAAAGGTATTGTAATAATGATTATGTTATGCATTTAAACCATTACATACTATAATCTCTCGATTATTGACATCACTTGAAACATACACAGCAGAATAGAGCACATTGTTGCAAAAACAAAAACAATAAATACATAAAACAAATATGTGTTATTCTTTACTAGTCTTTAAATGTTCCTTTTTCCTTGGTCAACACATGTAAAAACTGGCCAAATACATTGCAAAGTCATGAGTCTTGTTTGTTTCTGCTGAAATATATAGTTTTAAAAAAGTGTTTTATAAAGTTATTGGTTTTTAATCTTCCTCAAGTTTTAATATTATGATCATTATTATTTATTGTCTTAATTGATCTCACCATTCTCCTACACAGACTCTGCCTGTTAAATTTAAAAAATGTTTGTAGCTTTTTTGAAAAAAGTGTTATCTACCAGGAAATCTTTTTAAAAAAATAGACACAACTTTAGTAATATATATAAGGCTTGTCTTCGAGTCCGACGATTGATGAGGACTGCATTATTTATTATGGATACGTAGTCCCAGCTGCGACCAACATATTTTAGCTAAATATATGTTGTTAGTTATCTCCAGCTGTCTTGCTCTGAAGCCGTCTGCAGACATGTGCTCTCTTCTATCTCAGCTGAATTAAATTGGTGTCTATGCCGGCCTTTAAAGCGTTTTCGTGGGGCACCTCTGCTACGTCAACCACCTTTCTGCTATTGGCATACTTCGTTTTCATACGGGATACGTGCCCTGCCCAGCGTAACTCGCACCATAAGAAGTTCTTCTATACTGTCCATACTGGCGTTTGCAAGAACATCGCTGTTTGTAGTGCGGTCTTGCAATGTTATGTCCTTGATGGACCGCAAACACCTTTAGTGAAATGGTTCAAAATGTCTTAGATGCTTTCTGTACAGTACACATGTTTCAGATCGATATAGGAGGGTTTAGAAAACCACTGCTTGGTAGATAATGAATCTTGCGAAGCCATTTATTTCTCTAAACTCTCGCTTGGAGGCGTCCTAAAGCACAACTGGCCATACAGGCCAGATAGTTATCAATTTACCTTGAAAGCAATGCGTCATTTGACACTATGCTTCCCTGACATGTGAAGTAGATAACCACATTATGGGCGTGTCTATTTACGGTGCTCTTTTTGGGCTGAATAGGTTTTATTGGGTGACTTCTGAAACATGACTTCAATTTATTCCAAGTTTTATATAATAATCAAAAGAGGCAGCAGCGTACTCAAATTCGTTTACCTCGAGATGGACATGTAAATGCCAAATAGATTAAACAAATTATTTTCTTTTAAGCGTCAATACTCTTAAGTGTTGGTAGCGAAGTCTAACCAATTCTGAAGCCGACTCTAATGAGGCATTGGCTTTTCAAACAAAAAAAAAACGGAAATAAAATTAATATTTAAGGCTTTTATTACATATCTACATTATTACTTAGTACATGTCCTGTTAAATTAACAAAATTCTGAACTCACAAGTAAGAATGAGACAATCATACTGGAGGAAAACTCATAGAAAAGAGAAAAAACAATAGAGAATAAGAGAGAGAAATAAAGCGAGACATAAAAAGGAAAAAGAGAGAAAGATAGAAAGTAAAGATCAAAATATTGTATAGATATATATAAACAGTGGAAACAAGTTTGTAAAAGATGGATACTAATTAAACAACATTAAAGAACAATTCAAATTAATATGAAATTAAAATCAAGTAACTTACATTTGATTCATTAACAGTCACTAATCTTTTTGCAGCATTTACATTTGATGTGTCTCCTGAGACCAATGATGGAGTTAATATAAGAATGATGAAAAGTACGTCACTTCTCATATCGTCCACAATGAACACAATGACAGTTACAGAAGAGAAAAGGAACTTTTTAACAATGAAGTCTTAACCAACCCTATTCCGCCTAGTACCTTTGTCTATAAATAAGACAAAATACTAATAAATCAATTGAAATTCCTTTTAAACTTGTTTTCACTATTGAGTCTTCTTTTTCTTTTTTTTTTAAATCAAAGGTATACTCATTGACAGAAGGAACAGGCGTACAGCAAGTGCACATAGGTCACCGTAAGTTAAGGTCTTTGAAATTGAAACCACTGATGGCCAACTGATAGTGTAGTCCAATTGTTAATGTAAATTAAAAAAAATAATTTATAAAGCCAATGTTAACTCACTATGTCTGTCTTAAAAAGATTACTTAAAAAAACAAAGCATATCTAAGGGAAAGAACAGGTAATAACTGACATATATCTAGAAATGGCAGAGTTTAGCGTCCTTTCTGCTTTATAAAACAAAATTAATTAATAAGTGCTAATTGTTTTGTTATTATGTTTTTTCGGATTGAATCGTGTATTGCCATCGACTATGAAATAAGTATGTGCGAAATTTCAACTTAATCCGAGATTGGGAAATGGGAGAAAAACATACTGCTACGTAATAGGACAATTAAATCCATTTATACATCCAAATTTCTCATTTAGTAACATTTATTCCCCCTATTTCGATATCAAACAAAATAATCAATCACCAATAATTAATTAACTAACTGGTTAATTTTTTTTTATTGATTCATGTCTTTTCAGGTAAAGTGAATAATTGTGAAAAGTTTCAACTTGATCCTACAATTGGAAATGTAAGAAAGAACATGTTCAAACCTTTTCCCAGACAGATAGATAGACAAACACAATGAGTTGATGTCAACTTTGTTACAAGTTTCTACACGTTATTTTCCCCTTACACAATCTCGAATGAAGCTGAAATTTTGCTAAATCATTTCCTTTAACTGACAAAGCAAGAATAAATTTTTAAAAAAACAATTACTATTTTAGCTATAGGTAATTAATTACTTTGTTTGGTATGGAACAAGAAATTGTACTTGATTAATTGGTTGTAGAAGTTTATTTTTTCACCTTTACGTTTTGTAGAGAGAAATAGGTCACTGCTTTTAAGTTTGAAACTAACAAGAGATAATAAAAACCTTCCATTTTCATAAGGACTTCGCTGGGACAGTGATAAGTGTGTTGGCTTTAGGAGGCTTGAGCCCTCGAGTTCAAATTCAGGACTATCAACTTTTAAAAGCATTTAAAAAGCGATAACATAAGCATTTACACTGATATAGCCTTCTATCTCCCCCCCCCCCCCAGCCCTTTCCCTACCAGGAATAGAAGAAATTGTGCAAAACAAAAACAATGGGTATAAATATTTATAATCGCATATGTTTATTATTATTTGTCTAATCAATAATTATCAATTACAAATTTAGTTGCATACTAATCCAAAGTTATTATACATTTACATAAAATGTAAGCAAAGTTGTTGTTGCTTTTTAAGTATCTTTTTATGTATTAGGACTTCAATGTAATAAAATCGATCATAGACAACACTGAGGTCCTTTATGTATTAGGACTTCAATGTGATAACATCGATCATAGACAACACTGAGGTCCTTTATGTATTAGGACTTCAATGTGATAAAATCGATCATAGACAACACTGAGGTCCTTTATGTATTAGGACTTCAATGTGATAACATCGATCATAGACAACACTGAGGCCCTTTATGTATTAAACGTTCTTCAAATTACCAAACATTACACAGACTCTCTCTCGGGTTGGGGAGGGGGGAAGTATAAAATGTTTCTTTTTTTTTAAATCTAACATCCATCAGTGGCGAAGTTTATAGTGATGGAGTGGGGGGAGAGGTTTAAAATCCTCCTGGCCCCCACTTGAGGGGGACCCAAATGAGTGTTTTTTACATTAAATATTAAATACTACGCAAAATGAAGGGGCCCCCAAAGAGCTTAAGCCTCCCCGGCCTCCAAAACGATTGAAAATTACTTAATGCGCCCCTGGCATCCACTAGTTATGTAGAAAAAAAATATATCTATAATTTTTATATAATTTGTATGTGTGAAGTATTGGCTATTTTTAACTTTTTTTTAAAATATCTCTATTCAACTCGTAACTTCTTGGAAGTGTCTGGGTGGGAAAAAGTTTTAGATGGAACCTTGACACTGATCTCAAAATCAGCTCTAACGATTTTTCTAGAAATTTGACACTTATCGTTCAGAAAAGAATTACAAGATCATTGCCACACCGGAGAAACTATAGTTTGACCATTATAATTGTTCAAGGTAAAATCAAAAAGAAATGTAAATATGGCTAGAGATCGAGAACAATATTTATCTTTAACGGACTGTACGTCTTTCTGAATTGACGCATGTATGCATTATTTATTCAAGAGCTTGGTAAATTAATGTTTAGGAACATTTTGTGCATCTTCTTCTAACACTATATCTAAAGCCGACCATTGGAATATTTCAAAGTCAAGTGAGATCTAGACATTCACTCGAGCGGGGAGGGGAATGGGGCCATTTTCATTTTTTAAAATTAAGTTGTTAAGAGAAAAATAATTACTTTATAGGTTCTATAAAGGAGGTATTGTATATATATATATATATATATATTAAATGTTTTTCTTGTTATCCTAATAATTTATCATTATAATATATATAATTAATATGAATAAAAAGTAATGAAAAATACAATTTTAATAGAATAAACACTCATTTTAAAGTTGTGAATTAATCTATGAATATAGATAATAAGTTAAATGTACAATGTTTTATCATTTGGAAAAAAAACACTATTTTTTAAGGGAGGATTTTGGTGGAAAGTTGATAGGGTGTGACAATTTAAACTAACTTTACTGTCTGACACCACCCTACTGACGTTACTGCGTGTAGGTACTTGATCGAGGAAAGGAACTCCTCTAGAGGGCAGAAACAAGATAATGGTTATCTATTCTTAAGGTCCCTCATCAACAACTAGAAGATCGATAAATCACATGTCTGGTGTGGAAACGGCTCCTTTTGTGGGTTACACTATACTAGTGAATCCAAAGGGCGGAATGAGTATTTTATATTCTTAAATTATTCCGCCGCCTTCATTGCACGCGACGCCTTAGAGTAACTGTGATATGGATGATGTTTTGGAAGCCTACTAACGATTATTTCTTTTTTTTTCCTGTTCGCCAGTCTATTTCCTTTTATTACATTTCCAGGAAGATTTATCGAAATAGGGGGAAAACGATTACAAACTCCATATGTTGCCAGCAATTTATTTATCTCTTTATATTTTCATGAAGAGTATCATGCAATATCTTATTCAAATAGGAGTTAAACAGGACTTCGTGTATTGCGTGTGATTAATCTAAGGTGGGATTCTTTTAAATGAATACTATGTATAGAGGAAGTCATGATTATGATTGTTGACATTTTCTAGCTCATGGCTCAAATCGAAACCTGCCTTGATACATTGATTACCAAACAGGAGTCCCATAAGGCCATAACATATAAACACAACCGATTTTGTAATCATTTATAAACGATCTCTTATATTTCGCAAACGTGTGCCTACCATTGGCATAGCCAGGATTTTTTTTTCAGGGGGTGTTTTCGCCTCCCCCCTCTTCCGCGAAAAAATATTATATATATAAATTTATTTATATATATATATATATATATATATATGTATGTACAGATGTGTGTGTGTGTATGTACATAATTAATCTCTATTACATTCTGACCCAAAGTTTCGGAAGACGTTTATTGTGCCCTAGAATTGGTTCTTTCTGGAGTTAGAGGAAAAATTGTAGACCCCTCTGGCATCAGCCGCCAAGCACTATTTCTGGTATTGAAAGCCAACTAAATGCATATTCTGAGGTATCTACAGTGTTGTATCTTGCTATTAAAAAGTTTTATTTCAAAAACTTATGTGCTTTTCTTACTGACTTAGACCCTCCCGCGCAGTTCGACGCATTTGCCTTCAAGATGTTTCCACAAAAATCTGTCACTTGCAATATCTGAAGCCTCTTCCCACCTTCTCTGAGGACCTCCATGAAAGTGTGGCACCATTATATACTAGGATACTCTTGGAATTAGGTGACTTGCTTTAAATTTATATCGATAAGGGAAGTTTTTTCGTCAAAATCATCAGTTGGGGGGTTTTAAACTAAAACATCTCTGGAGTTCGTTTTTTTTTAATTCAAAAACCCATTTAGCTACGGCCATAGAATTTGGTGATTGTAGTTTGCTTTGGAAATAATATTGAAAAGAGGCTTTCAACCTTAAGACGCTCTGTAGGGGGAATTTAAACTCAAAACCATCTATAGGCGTTTTAAACTTTTAAAAAGCCATCAGTAGGAGGGGGTTTAAACTCAAACTCCATTGCCTTGGCTTTGCTCAAAGAATTTTAGTGTGTTATTTACTATTTTTATATTGAAGAGGTATTTTTTAGCATTAAACCCTTCTGAAGGGAAATTTAAACTCAAAACCCCCCAATTGACTTGGCTACGCTCATAGCTTTTTGAGTGCGTAATTTGCTTTTTTTTTTTATATTGAAGAGTTATTTTTTAGCTTCAAACCCTGCTGGCGGGGGGTTTAAACTCAAAACCCCTTTGGCTACGCTCATAAATTTTAGGGTGCGTAACTTGCTTTTTTTATATTGAAGAGGTATTTTTTACCTTCAAACCCAGCTGAAGGGGGTTTAAAATCAAAACTCCTACGGCTACGCTCATAAAATTTTGAGTGTGTAATTTGCATCTTTTATATTAAAGAGGGAGTTTATCGTAAATTTTGGAGAGGGGTTTAAAATTAATTTTTTTTCTTAGATGTGCTCTTGAAATTTGGGGAATGTCGTTAGCATTTTTTTTTATAGAAGAGGGGGATTTAAATGCAAAACCCCCTGGTAGGGGTTTTAAACTTAACCCCCCCCCCTGGTAGTGGGTATTAAACTCAAAACCCCCTAGTAGGGGGTTTTAAACTCCAACCCTCCTTGTAGGGGGTTTCAAACTCAAAACCCCCTGAGTGGAGGTATTAAACTCAAAACCGCTATGGCTGTGCTAAGACAAGTGATGATTTTGTATTAAAATTTCACCTAAAATAAACAAAATAAAAACAATACATCAGTTATTAAATTCCGGGGAGTGGGGTTGTACTCCTCAACTGGCTACGCCTATGGTGCCTACAATTGCATATTTTTACACATAATAATTTTCACTCAAACACGAATTATAACGTTTAAATAATGCAGGGCATAAGCACATGCTAATTAAAAAATAATTGTCATAGTAACTATTTCTTTTCTTTTAATGCAAAAAAAAGAATAATGTATAGGTAAGATACAAGAACAAATGTATTAGTAAAAATGTTTAAAAATGTGTATGAATACGAGAAAAAATATGAACAATTTAAAAAACACACTTGCATTACTAGTTTGACCTAATTTCATCAGTATATCGATAAGTCATTCAAGAAAGATGACCTGACTGATTATGTATTGTTACAATGAAAGGAAGTATATAAATAGAATTGTTTACTATGATATACTGCAAATACCATGGATAGTAAAAAAGGTATGATAAATGACATTTTAAAAAATTTGGTATCGTTTATTTTTTATCAAGAAACTATTTTCTTAGTATGTCTTTCTAAATTTTCAGTTTGAAAATATATATATCAACTCTTTACTTTAGTCGCAAATATTAATTTTCATTTAATTAAAATAATAGATTCTGTGTAAATTTAAAAAAATGAAACTATAGAAAAACAAACTAAACATAAGGCTGCTCAGCAAAGTTACATTTAAGTAAACGGTCAATAGACACAAAAATAATAACATTTTAATGAATACATATAGGTACTGTAAGAGAAAAATAGATCATGTGTTATTATTAATCTATGAATAAAGTTGTATAATTTTGAAAGGAAAAGAGGAGATATAAAAATTGATTGTTAGAATGCACATGTATTAAATATATATTCCTTCTAGTTAAAGTCGGTACAAACAAAAGTGTAATGACACTATTAATTGTAAATTAATTGTTAATTGAATGCTTGTTAACTATAAAATTGTATGTATTCAATATATTGTACTAAGTTATTTCATTCAGGTCAAGGAATACATGCAATACAAATAATAGTTCTGATCAGCTTTGTTGTCAACATTTGCACAGCGACTGATAAAGACATCTCTGTTACTTCCTCATGTGATGGCAAACAATACAAATACACAAATTTGCCAAAAGGATGTAAAGCTGTTTCCATTTTAGCTGTAGTAAGTTCATATTTAATTTAGTTAGAATAATATGTCACAATAGTGTAGGCTACATTTTTCTAAAAAGAATTGCCTTTAATCATAATAATACCCAGAAAATAAATGTCAAAACCATTCTGTCCCCAGACAGTCGACGATAATGTTCTACAAAAAGAACTCAGTAAATCGAATTGATCAGAGTTATGGTTATTGGAAGTAACAAGAATTTATATTATGATGTTTTATTTTTAAATTGTCATTTTTATCGTATTTTAGTTTTTGGTTCTGTTTTGTGTTTTATTGTTTCTTTTGTATATCAGGAAAT
Organism: Biomphalaria pfeifferi; assembly: GCA_030265305.1. Lineage (NCBI taxonomy): Eukaryota > Metazoa > Mollusca > Gastropoda > Planorbidae > Biomphalaria > Biomphalaria pfeifferi. The sequence goes on along the minus strand of JASAOG010000105.1, from coordinate 516,877 downwards.
GTAACATGCATCATTAGTGTTGGATAAATCAGGAAACCATTCAAGATTTGTTTTTTTATCATTTATTCTTTTTATTAAATAAAATAAAGTTTCGCTTTCAGACCATGCAATCTATAAGGCAGATGATGTTAGTTAAGGTCATCTGTTTCTTTGTTATGTTGTTATTCTCCTGAATAATGTTAACGATCAGGAGTCATGTGACGAGCAACGACCAACCGCCTTTACCTACCCATTTGAGTAGGGTGGATTTTAAAAAATCGCAAAATTCAAAAGCCCAGCCATCACCTAGATTCAAACACAGGGCCCCAGGTTCGAAATCCAATCCCTTAACCACTCAGCAACCGTGCCTCCATTCGCTTTATCAAAAAAATATATTATTATAATAACTACAAATGATTATAAAGTAAATAAGAGTCATTAGTAATATATGAATCATTTCTCTTTAGGAAATGAGAAGTTTTACCACACTTCATAATATATATATATATATATATATATATTTATAATTTGTTACGAGTCTCACTATCCAGGCTCTTTGCAAACTGCACCATACACCACCAACGTAGAGAACTTGACAACTCAGGGCTCCAGAGTAACGTAACACTTTAATAGTTGAATAAATAACAGCCAATACTGTACAATTGGCAACACGTACACTGTACAAATATCTCTCCGATAACACCGTACCGCCGTATCAATTCTTGCACTGGCCTCTCCGTCTCGTTCCGGGCTTGCACTGGGTTCAACAGTTCAGGACTGACTTCACACACTAGGCTCGTTGTGTCGGACTCGATCGCAGACCAAGATCAAGACGCCGTTCGTCTCAATTGTATTTGATAGTACTCCTCACTGAACCGTCGTAATGCTCCGTACAGAACCACACCGCTGAACTGTGCTGTAGTCGACCGTGTTCTGAACTCTTGTCGTGAACCTCCTTTCGTGAACCTTCTTTCTGAACCTTGCTGTATTGAGCCTCTTTTCTCGACCGTCTTGACTGCGACACCTCCGCTCTTATATAGGGTCCCTGCTGGCCTTCTCGAACCGGACAGAACGTCGCTCAACGTTTCTAGGTGGTCAGATGACTACAACTCTCGTAACGCTCCTGAGCTCTGTTCACGACGGCGATCCTTCCCGAACCGTCCTGTTGACACTCGACTCGCCTGACCGTTTTAACTCGTCACGGTTGACCGCTCGTCTTGCGCTGGCCTGGGGCGATTTGCGTCGACTGACTACACTTACACCACTACCCCATCTGTGCCACCACCAGGTTTATAACAATATATATATATGGGCGTAGCAAGGATTTTTTTTCGGGGAGGGGGTTGGGGGGATTTTTTCTCCCCCTCCTTCCCCCCTCAGCGAAAAAAAAAATAGTATGTATGTGTGTGTGTGTGTACATGACCCTTATGAGATTCTGACCCTTCATTTTTTTGGAAGACGTTTATTATGCCCTACAATGTTTCTTCCTGGAGTTAGTGGGAAAATTGTAGACTTCCCGCCTCTGCAAGCAAGGGGGTATGTTTTTCAATTTCGGCAGATGACTATTCAATGCACTTTATTAATGGAGCACTGCCACTGGTTGAAATGTGTAATTTGCTTTATTTATATTAACAGGTATTTTATAGCATCAAACCCCGCTGAAATGGGGTTTAAACTCAAAACCCCTCATGGCAACACTCATAGCATTTTGAGGGCTTAATTTGCTTTTCTTTAATATTTAAGTTATTTTTTTAGCTTCAAAATCCACTGGAGGGGAGTTTAAACTCAAAACCCCCTTCACTACACTCATAGGAATTTGAGTGTATAATTTGCTTTGTTTTTAATAATAAAAAGGTATTTTTTTACCTTCAAACCCCGCTGAAAGGGGTTTAAACTCAAAACGGAGTCAAAACCCATTTAGCTACGCTCAAAACATTTTAAGTGCATAATCTACTTTTTTTTCTTATTAAAGTAGTTTTAGCTTCAAACACCGCAAAATGGGGGTTTAAACTCTAAACTGAGTCAAACTTTTTCACTCTTTCTATCTATATTTCTCTCTATCTTTCTTTCTTTCTCTTTCTCACTCTATCTTTCTCTCTATCTTTCTCTCTCAAAATTTCTCACTCTATCTTTGTATCTATCTTTTTCTCTATCTTTCTCTCACTTGCTCACTCTATCTTTTTATCTATCTTTCTCTCTATCGTTGTATCTCTCTTTTTCACTATAACTTTCTATCTATCATTCTCTCTCTATCTTTCTCACTCTATCTCTTTTTCTCTTTATTATTCTCTCTCTTTCTCTATTTCTCTCTACCTTTCTCTGTCTTTCTATTTATCTTTCTCTAACTTTTACTCTCTTTCCCTCTATCTCTCTCTCTCTCTCTCTTTCTTTCTCTCTCTTCTACTTTCTCTTTTTTTGTCTTTATTGTTCTTCATCTCTTTCTTTGTATCTTTCTCTTTTTCTTTCTCTCTTTTCTCTTTCTTTTTCTCTCTTTGTCTTTCTCTCTCTCTCTCTAATAAATTATCTATAATACCTATGGTCGGTCTCTTGGGGGTACAGTAATACTAACAAAATCCAGCCCTATTTAATTCACAAATATTATCTGTGAAAACAGTAGCACTGCATTAGTTATTGGCGACCCAAATCCGGCCCACCTAGAAGTATCATCAGGCCCGCCACTCGTTTTGTTTTCACAATGAAACAAAATAAAAGCATACGGATTTTAATACGAGTCATTTAAAAGAAAAATGTTCTGTTACTGAAGAGTAGTCCTTCGTGCGTTCTTTGCAATAAGAAACAAAAGGGCCGGGCATTTTACATTACATTTTTGAAAGTATCTGCATTAAGAATATGCAACATTACGAAAGAGAGCTCCAAATAGGAGGAAAATCTCGAGAAACAGAATAGTCAATGTAAATGTAAGCCACTCCGAGAATGATATTGTTTACCTGCACTGCACATACTTTGGAAAACTGACTATTGACTATTGCATGAGTTCCTTAATTATACACAATCTGAACAATCCGATATGCTTTTCTATACCGAAAGTAAAATGACTGAGTGCAGGGAGCAAGGTGTGATTTCGAACGAGTTTGGGTACTAACAAAATACAAGTAAAATAAAAGTAAAGTAAGAATTAAATAAAAGTATTTCTTCCACGTGAAAAATTCATCTGCAGAATGTGAAATAGTTTTAAATTCTATAGAGAAGTTTGTCTTCAAGTCTAAAGAAACATCCAAAAAATGTCCTGAGATTTAGGATGCCTGATGGTGGAATTAATGTTTTATGGGTATTAGAACATGCTGTAGATGTGTTATTATGATAGCAAAGTAATTTTGTTTTATTTTTTGTGTTGGGAGGGGGGAGTGAGCTTGCGCTCCAGAACTATTTTTATTTATTTTTATGTATTTATAGGCTAGTGCTAAGCTGTATGCTTGCACTTTCGCCTACTTCTATGTTAGATTCGTATAAGTGATGACAAGGCTCTATAAATAGAATGGATGGTGCAGTTACTGGCCTTTTTCCTGTGTGGACCACTGGTCAGTGGGTGGTCAGCTGCGTCTGCATGGGTATCTGTAAATTTAGGCACCGGATATTTAGGCACCCGGATAATTAGGCACTTTTTGAAAAGGCGGAAAATTAGGCACCGGATAATTAGGCACTCTTTAATTAGCGACCTTAATTTTGAAAATAGTTTTAAAGTGTTAACGTATATGTTATCCTTAGGCTATGGGCTATCGGTAACGTTATCAACAAAATAGAAACTAGAACGATTCTTACTGAATGTTCATGATATAAAAGTGAAGCTGACAAAAACGAGGAAAACAATGACAATCGTGAGAATGTGTGGAAAAAATGACTCCAGATTAATAGTCATTATAAAATATAGACCTCACAGGATTCAGGGAAAGGGAGGTAGAGTTGATTCTCCTCTCATTGCTTCCTGACCTTCCTGACGCACTCCCACTAAAAGGAGAGGATTTGTCGCTGGTAGATGTTGAACTAGGTCGTGAAAATGACGTAATGAGTCTTAAGGCTACACACTGGAGTACAGGGCAGGGTACAGCATTGTACATAACTGCTAAAATGGAAGTCTTGAGAAAATTCTTATAGTGGGAATGGGAATGAGCAGGAGGGAATTGCGCGCGTTACTTATAGGAATTAAATATGTTGATAAACTAAAGCAGCATACATATTTTATAATAGCATTAATATCTATTACCAACAATCCTTCTTTTATATTGTTAATGAGTAACCTCTTCAGGAAGATCTATTGTGTGAGTGTATAGGTGTGTTACGTCCTTCAAATGCGGTAATTAACTTTTATTGAATATGTATGTAAATTTATGTAAATAATATTTATATAAATTGCAATGTAAATCGCAAAACGGCTAGAAATTACGATAAAATATAATGCTTTAAAAATGTAAAAAAAAAGTTTATGGAAAAGACAGATGAGTTAAAAATGTATCTTTTTTTTTTTTTGGAATATTGATCTTTTATTAATACTTATTCTGCTTATAGAAGATTGTTGATGTTCCAATTTAACCCCGCCTTCTTCATCATAAACCAAACATATTTTCTACAATTTTCGAGAAGGTATAATTCCCCCATTCCTTTTGTGTTCAGTTCCAGAGACAATTTTGTTTTCTCCAGAATGAAACAAACGACAAAAAAGGTTTCATACACACATTATTAAATACGCACACACACACACACATATATGATTTAAAAAACAACAAAAACTCGTTTCCCTTTCAACACTGCCTTATGAAATTTAACTATCTGCATTTCCCTTATATATTATTTTTATTTTTATTACTGTAATTATTATTATGATGGTTTTAGCAGTAATGTGTCTCCTTAAGTTTTTGGAAGGCCTCTAAAATATAATCCCCAGACTTCCTTTGAGTTTGCATACCCTTTAGTCCAGTGTGTAGCCTTTAGATTCACTACGTAACCTTACGACCTAGTTTACATCTACCTGCGAGAAATCCTCTCATTTAAGTGAGAGTGTGTGCGCCCCACCCCTCCCATCCCATTTTAAAAGTACGACTCCTCCCTTTCCCACAAGCAGAGGGCGATTGCGATTATATTTATCGCCAACACTCCCCGACATTATACAAATATTTTATAATACTTTTTAATTTTTAATTATTTACATTAGTAACTAAATATTTACACAATTTGCATAATCATTAATTTAAAAAACTCACCAGTCAACCTTAGGGGTTGGTGATGGACGGAAGCAATGAGCGGAGAATCATCTCTACCTTCCCTCCCCTGAATCATGTGATGTCTATATTATATAATGACTCTTTTTTTTCACACATTCTCATGATTGTTATTTTTCCCATTTTGTCAGCTTTTCTTTAGTTAGAATCGTTATAGTGGCTATTTATTATTACGTCACTGATAGCCCATAGCCTAAGGATAAAATATACGTTAACATTTTTTTTTCAAAACAAAGATCGCTTATTCAAGAGTGCCTAATTTTCCGGTGCCTAAGTATCCGCCTTGTCAAAAAGTGCCTAATTATCCGGTGCCTAAATTTCCGTGTGCCTAAATATCCGGTGCCTAAATATCCGTAAATACGCGGTGCCTAAATATCCGGTGCCTAAATTTCCTAAATTCGTCTGCATGACCAGCAGTGATTGAGGAAGTTTTCTGTTGCAAGTTGCTTCAACATTTGTATTTTTACTTGACCACTTTTTGTAATTATGATTTCTGTATTCATTGATACTAATTAGATGCAGACGGATGAGTGCCTTCGCATCACCGGCTAATTAATTATCAATTGTTGTGGCTAATGGAACCGGAGGATCCGTGGGCTCTGGTAGCGTCCTTTCTTAGCCTTTCTCTTTAGTAAGTTTAAATATCATTTGTTACTTTTGTTTTTAAATATGTGTTAATATTTTATTATCTTGTGTTTTTTAAATTATGTTTATTAATATTCCATTTTTCGAATAACTGCTAGAGAAGTTGGTAGTTTAATCCTAATTTTTTTGTAAAAGATGGCTGCGGCAAATCTAGCGCTACTATGAAGGCTGCTTGTAGCGACTAGATCTAAATGTTTATTGTTGCTGTCACATATCAGACATTTTACTGTATTTTATTTTAGTTTATTACTTAAAATAGACTTAGGTCAAAAGTTGAAATTCTAAGTCGCAAGAAATTTCCACGACATTGTAAACATCTAGCGATCACGCGCTTAAGGTATGATAGAGATTAGTTTGATTGGTTAAAAATATTGGTATGACTAGACAAATGTAGAACGCGTGATTCTAATCTGCAATCTGACTGGTTGTAAAAATAGCTCGAACGACTAAACTATTTATGCTAGAGAACCCAGGTCAGCCGTTGGACAGTCCAGGTCAGTTGCATGTCAGATCTCGGACAGTATAAAAATAGGCGTCGACATAGACCCGGGAGAGAGAGGTGAAAAACGACAAGTCAGATCTCACACAGCAAAGATGTACCGATGAGTCATCTCTAGTGTAAATTATTTAGAAATCCAGTAGATCTAGAAATCTTTCACATGTTTATATTGTTTTATGCAGTTTATTCACATTTTACTTTATATTAGCTGTTCCAAGTTGAATATTAAAGTTTTCTCTATTTGAATTGAAAGGATCTTCTTCATTGAATATGTTAGATCTAGTTAATGTTTAGATTAATTTTATCAGCTGACATCTTCTAAATCCTCGGCATCACGGATACAAGATTATCATCATACAACAAAGAGGCAAAGATTAATTCAAGATATTTTGTCACTTCATCTAGAGTATATTTAATGTAATATCTATTATCTTCAAAGATAATCTACACTGTGACAGTTGCCTAGCCCGACCAGTGTTGATTTAGGTACTTATTCCTGCTGCCGCAGTATGTTGCTACTTCTGCTGTTGTCTTAACCTGCTATGTATGATTTGTTGTTAAGTTTAGATTAGATGTAGTTGGGTCTAGAATAGTTCAGTCCTGGTTGAGTTTTTTGGTGTTTTCATTATTGCATTGGCAACTCTAGCACCTTAGTCTAAAACTGAGGTGCACAGACTAAACCCACTCAGTAGTGCAACCATCTGCCTACCTACTGTTTGTAATAAAATTCTGGCTAGCACAATGCCTAGAACTGACCTAGAGCAGGCCAGCTAACAACAATAAAGGTAAAATTAGCTATAATCCTTTTTCTTATAAGCAATACCTCTTTAAAAATGCCATTGTGAGGAAATATTGATGCACGGGATATTAAAATAGTTTTGAAAACGATAAAAACATTAAAAATACTTTTCTTAAGACAACTTATAGACTTATAGAGCCGTTTTGAGATCCGTGTCCAGGTTCCCCCCCCCCCCCCCATGAAATTGTGACACGAATAGAGGTATTGTAAAAAGAAAATACAAAAGTTTGAAATAGCAAAAAATACATCAACTAAAGATTGCAACTTCTATTATTATTTTCCCTAATTCCTGAAACATCACTGAAACATCACTGCCTCCCTCCACAAGCTCAGCCCAAGAGATATCTTTCAGAATTCTACCATCTGGCATGCGGGTGACATGTCCAAGCCAGCGTAGTCTTCTTTGTGTCAGGAGAGCATACATGCTGTTCATATTTACCAATCTCAAAACTCCCTGATTGGAGACATGGTCCCTCCAAGAGATGCCCATTATGCGTCTCAGGCAGCGCAAGTGGAAACTATTCAATCTGTGCTCTTGGTACATGTATGTTAACCAGCTTTCACTGCCATAAAGGAGAGTGCTTACAACACAGGCGTTGTAGACTAAGATTTTGGTTGCTGTGGTCAATTTGAAACTTTCTCAGACGTGCTTGGAGAATTTTGTCAATGATGTAGTAGCTTTTCCTATTCTTTTTGTCAGCTCGATGTCTAAATCTAGGTTACTGGCAATTTGCAATATACATTTATCTTAAATAAATTTAAACATTACATTCATAAAGGTTTGTTCTGTTTGCTTTAGGGTATTTTTTGTGTGTATGGGTCAAGTGACGTCCGTGTCGACATCTTGAATTTAATTAATATCGGTTGTGCTTTCCTGACCTTGGTTATTTCTGGATAAAAACTTTCATTAAAAATCATTATATTATTTTAGAAATCATTTAATTAATCACATAGCTTCCAAACTATATTTTTATTAACATGAATAGGTGTCGAACAACACAACACAAAAAAATCAGTTCAAACACTGGAAAGCTCAATTTTCCGTTTCATATATTTAAAACAAAAATAAAAAATCTAGCAATTTTTACTATACACAAAAGACTGTACAATTATTGCACTTCAGTATACTAGAGCTTACCGAGCCGTACTGAGCTGTACCAAGCTGTACTCGACTCTGAACGTGTGCGTTCTCTCTCTGACTTACATGAGATCCCTAAAAGCTTCAGGAAACTTGCAGAAACATAAAGAGCTATCGCAAGTTCATTCTGGAAGAGCAGTGAACATATCTCGAAAGATTCACATTCCGAAATATTTAAACATATAAATTACCGAAAGACCTCCACCTCATAGGTCACGCACGGTGATCTGTACATCTAGTTCGTTATGTGTTAATATCAGAAGCAATCGTTAAATTAGTGATTTTGTGACCGAAAGGTCAATGTAACCAAACTTCTTAAGGTCTAGTAAGTCAGACACAACCTTGAATAAGAGTCATTTTTGAAACTAAGTGCAAAAGATAAATTTGCTTTTTCTGCCACATCTTTAAGAAATAGACAGGACACGTTTTAGTGATTGGGATACTGGCACAATGAAAAGTATGGACTCAATTTCTTTTTCATTAACTTTTTTTTTTTCAGTTTCAATTTTATACTCCAAGGCGTGAGTTAAGTTTAATTATATTTCATTATATTATCCAGTATTTTATTTCCAATTATCAACTCATTCTGACAATAAGAACATGTTTCGCTAAAAATATTTTTAAAAACACATATCCCTCTATTATGGAAATTTGATAGACCGAAAAAAACTATTTGAAGTGTTCAGAAAATACACACCTACAGCATTGACAGCTATTTTACCGATAAAGGAAAACACCTTACATTTTCTTATGATCTTTTATTTGTATATTTGCCTATTATTCCTTGGCATAGTAACCATAAATTGATCCTTTTCCACCCTTCCCCCTTTTACGATAAGTATATGGAAGCATCTGTCAAATGGCAGTGTGAAGCGTCTAGTGTGGTAGCTTTACTTGTTGCCACCGCTGGCTAGCATCTGTGAAAGGGGAGCAGTTTTGTAAGTCTCTCTTGCCAGTACATAGCCTCTCCACAGCAAGTCCTATGCAGTAGCTCCTCGTGGTGGCAGATAGAAACTGAGGCTGCGAAGCCTCAGGCTAAACTGCAAGGGTCTCGGAGGAGGTTTGGCCCCAAGATGTGAGGCAGGCATGGCCCGTCGGCGTGCGGACACGCCCTGTTGCCCACAAACCAAACCCCTAGCTATAGGTCAATAGCCGCACTGCCTTGTGTGTGTGTCCCTGTAAGGTCTAAGGCTAAAGGAGTATTATAAACCCTAACAGAAAATCCGGTCCTGGAGCCCCGTAGGCGGAGGAACAGTAGTAAGACTACTGCTCTCTGGCAAACTCCTGCAGCCACCTGTCCCCAAATTGTGATGGCTCGCCATCCCCTTGGACCCGGTCAGTATGGAAGAGAGGCGTGTGCTGACGTGTGGGCAGCCCAGCACTCGCAAATTTACCGCCCAGGCTTTCCCCCAGCAATGGAGAGGTCACTCCATCTCTGAGAGTAATGTTTTTGGAAAAACACGGAGAGTGGTAGTTACCGGTGATAAGTTCCTAGCTGATTGGCGTAAGCTGGAACGCCAGGGACCACTCTTGACGGTAGGAGGGGCTTTTTAGCCTCACTGGATAGCTACTGCCTGCCTTAAGCCGAGCAGCCCTCGGACAGTAAAGTGCTATCCCGCCACAGCTTGCGCACCACTGGGTGCTTGGTGCTAAGACAAAATCAAAAAGCAAGCTGCTCTCCCGCACCTGCAAATACAATCAAAAGAAAACCCTCAACATTAATGCGTTTAGCAAGCTGGAACATACGGACAATGTGTCCTGGCTTCAATACTGACCCTGAACTCGTCACCGACATGCGTCAAACAGCTATCATCGACAGAGAACTCAGCAGACTAAAGATTGATGTGGCCTGTCTGCAAGAAACCAGACTGGCAGACAGCGGATCTCTTACAGAAAGCAACTATACATTCTATTGGCAAGGAAAAACAGAACAAAGCCCTAGAATACATGGCGTCGGCTTCGCAATAAGAAACAGTCTCGTCCCCTGCATCGCGATGTTTCCCATTGGCAATGAAAGAGTAGCACACATGAAATTTGCATCACCGCAAGGCAAAGTTAATATAATCTGTGCTTACTCACCAACCCTTGCTGCAGATTCTTTCAAGCTCTAGAGGACGTAATTAAAAGTATTCCAAAATCCGAGCACCTCTATAAAAATGGAGACTTTAATGCCCGTGTTGGTGATGGAAACCATGCATGGCCACAATGCTTGGGACCTCGTGGTGTTGGCAAAATCAATGACAATGGCCAAAGGCTACTCGAGTTCTGTAGCTCTCATGAACTGTGTGTAACAAATACATTCTTTTCTGGCAAGGAACGCCATAAAGTCTCTTGGCAGCACCCACGCTCAAAAAGGCACCAGCTTGACCTCTGCATCACCCGAAGGATGGATCTGAAAAGTGTCATCCACACTCGTTCATACCATAGTGCGTACTGCAACTCAGACCATTCACTAGTGCTAAGCAAAATCAAACTACTTCTCAAGAAGGCTTATACTTCCACTCAACTCAAAACTAGGCGAATTAACGTCAACCATGTAGGTGACACAGAGAAGTGTGCACTCTTTGGCGAGCTCCTGAACAGTTCAATCCCCTCGTTAAGTGATGAACAAGACATCTCTATCAGATGGGAGAAATTAAGAGATGTAATCTACAGTTCGGCAATCACCGCCTTTGGGCCTCAAAAACACAAAAATGTAGATTGGTTTAAGGCGAATCTAGCACATATGGAACCTTGCATCGAGAAAAAGCAATCTGCACACCTCGCTCACAAGACAACGCCAAGTCCAAGATCTTTGGAGGCCTTCAAAAGTGCTAATAAAGAGGCGAAACAAATGGCTAGAAAATGTGCTAACAACTTTTGGAGGGATACCTGCAACAGAATCCATGACAGTCTCCACTCTGGAAATAGCAAAGCTCTATTTGATGGCATTAAAGCGGCCCTTGGTCCAACAGTGTCTAAGCCTGCCCCCTTTCTATCCAAATCAGGAAAAAATTACAGATCAAACCAAGCAGCTAGAACGTTGGACAGAACACTACCTCGAAGTCTATGCCACACAGAACACAGTAGACGATGCCGCCCTGGCTTCTCTACCAGATCTTCCAGTACTGGAATGCCTAGATGATCTTCCGAGCCTCAGTGACCTTAAAAAAGCAATTAACTGCATAAAAAATAGAAAATCTCCTGGGAGTGATGGTATACCAGTGGAAGTAGTGAAAGTCAACGAATCACTCCTGCTCCCTGAATTCTATATTCTCCTCTGCCGCTATTGGGAAACAGGTCATGTCCCACAGGACATGCGCGAAGCAACTATAGTCACAATATAAAAGAACAAAGGGGATCGGAGTGACTGCAACAATTACAGGGGTATCTCTCTCCTCAGCATAGTGGGCAAGATATTTGCTAGAGTGGCACTATCCAGGCTGCAAGTGATAGCTTCTAGAGTCTACCCAGAGTCTCAGTGTAGATTCAGGAGTGGTAGATCCACTGTAGACATGATATCTTCTCTACGACTACTGCAGGAGAAATTCAGAAAGAGAGACAGACCCCTTTACATCGTTTTTGTTGATCTGACTAAAGCTTTTGACATGGTCAGCAAAAGCGGCCTTTTCAAACTCCTGAGGAAAATAGGTTGCCCTCCCAAACTACTGCAGTTCATTGAGTGTTTTCACGGGGAAACGAAATGCACTGTCAAATTCAATGGAGCCCAATCAGCACCTTTTGAGGTTTGCAGTGGTGTCAAGCAGGGATGTGTGCTCGCACCTACTCTGTTTGGCATATTCTTCTCCTGTCTACTGCATTATGCGTACAACGACATAAACGAAGGTGTGTTTCTCCATACAAGATCATCTGGAAAACTATTTAATGCATCAAGGCTGCGGGCAAAAACCAAGGCTAGGAAGCTACTCGACAGGGAACTCCTGTATGCTGATCATGCAGCTATTGTGGCTGATTCTGATATTCAGCTACAGTGCCTGGTTGACCAATTATTTGCTGCTTGCCAGAAGTTCGGCTTAAACATCAGTCAAAGCAAGACTAAGATACTTGTCCAAAACACAAACACTGCACCTCAAGTAAGCATTAATGGCCAACCATATATCGAATATAACGCGCCAATATTCTAGAATAGAACGATTGGTAAATAAAGATAAAGTGAAAGATGGCCGTCAGAGGAGATGAGAGCATAATGAACATTTAATAAAAAAAACTACTAAAATATTAGAAAGCAGTATAAATAAACATAACTAAATATTAGATGAAATGATTGCTTAAAGTCTAATCCTTAACAGCACTATTACACAACGATTATAAAAAAACAATTATTTGGGATGAAAAGTCCAGGATAAAATGACTGTTGAGAAGCTATAAAAACATATTTGTAAACTTGATGCATTTTAGCACTAAAGAAGCAAAAGTTCTACATTCTTCCGTTTATAGCAATAAAAAAGTGTCAATATGAACGAAGCATTAGAGACTTTCACTCTAGAACTTAATAAATAACTGATTTAAAAACAAATATCAACTAATAGCAGTGATAAAGTTGATTTGATACGAAAATCAACTGTGACGCATTAACTTTTCTTAAAATTATAACTCAATTCTTTTTTATTTAGTTGGCAACAACAAAGTTTGATTTAGCGTCCTAGTCACTATCTCGCTAAATCGCCAATAAGAATTTTTTTTTAATACACTGATAAACAAAATTTGACTGTTAGGCCTACAGTAATAACGGAATCAAACTAGTAGAATTTTACAATAATACCTTTAAAAAAATACATAGTAAGTCCAAGAAAAAAACAAAAAAAAAAAAAAAAACCCTTGTTTATAAAAATCATTTTTTTAAAATAATATAAACTTCACTCACCAACTTCTGAAATAAAATATCCATGCAACTTTCTTGTTATTGCAGATACATCCAAATCAGAATTATAAGTGTACAAATATGCTTTGATTTGATTTGTTTCAAATTAAAACAGATTAAGCATTAAACATGATTAGACAATTTAAAATATTTATGTTCATTAATAATATTTTATTTAATAATGCGCTGTTGTGTATATCTATTTAACTACAATCGTTTTAAAATACAGTAAAAATACATGATTTAGCCTGACAGTAAGCACACGATAGAATGCGGGACATTGTAAGCTATCCTTGTGTTTGTTCTTCTTCATTTACAGGAGAGGGGTGGGCTTGATATCTTACTGGCTAGAACCTCTCGCGTTTACGTTTTTGATTGAAGTAGTTGATAAAATCAATAAAGACGCTATTGTGATTAAATTTCAACAATGACAGGAAAAACGTTTGAGTTTTTTTGTTTTTTTTACAGAAAGAGTTATCGTCGATATTTCAGGAAACAAATGTTATTTAATACGTCCAGATACTCGCGCTGGGCTACGGTTGAAACACCCCAATATAAAGTAGGCACAAACATTTCTTATGTCTAACACACAAAATACACACACTTCTTTTACATGAAACATATCTTCCCCAACAACACACATTTTGGCCGGAACAGCTGGCATTACAATATTATCGGATAGTTTTTTTTGCCTCCTCCAAAAGAAAAACTCTAATTCACAAATAAAAACTTGAGAACTGATATAATATTATGGATTAAACATTCACATTTCAGACTTATGTAAATTGGATATAGGTCAACATACAGAAATGGTGTCAATAAAAAAGAAAGCATTGCCTAATGAGCCTAAGGAAGTTTTGAGCTAACGTCGTTTGGGGATTTGAGGGCTATGCTCTTATTTAATATAAATTAGAAGTCGTCGTGCCCTTAAACATTGGAAAGCAGATGAGGAAATGCTAGTGTCCAATACAATGCGGAGACGGATTGCTAAATGGTACATAAGGATCTAAGTCTAAGTAATTAAGTAAGTTAAGTATAAGAACATTTGGAATGTATTTATCTATCTCTCTCTCTTTAAAAGTATAATTGTAAATTAGAATTATAAAAAATGTTTCCGACCAAAAAGTCTTTCGAACTTTTAAATGACAAAATTAATTAAATTAATGAAAAAATTAGTAGTACTTTTACATAATTACTATAGAAGTATATATCATTGGCGTTTCCCCCCCCCCACACACACACACACACACACCCGCCATTTCTTTCGCTTTATCAAATATAATATTAGTAGCAACGAATGGAGAACCTTTTGTGGTAGAGTCTGACTGTGGATAGAGTCCCTGAAGTGTTAGTATACCATTATTAATTCATCGATTACACGATTTCTTGCTCAAATGTGTTCAGAAAATGATGATAACTTTCATCAGTTGCTTCTTCGCACTGAAATTCAATTGTTCAATGGTAAAGCTTATGGTTGACAATATTTTTGGAGTATCGGAGTTATTGAATTCTAAAGATCTCATTTTAAACGAGAGGAAATTGGACATTGCATATTTCACAGACTTGCTTCATAAATTCTATGAGATTAACAGTTAACTCACATTTGGTATTTATTACTTTTTTTAGTCTTCACATTACTAGGCTAGAAATCAGTTTAAAAAATATATTTGAATTTCATGAATTAGCGAATTGCAATATTAGCTAGCAGGTGGTCCACCAAATACCGGAAAACCTTGCAAAGGGTCTACGGGCCAAAAAAGTTCGGAACCACTGATTTGCATTAACACACAAACATAATTTTTGCATTAGATCTATATTTATAGGCGTAATTATTTATACTTGACGTGATATTAATTTTATTTTCAATTAGTCATTGTAAAAAAATATTTGAAATATTATGGATTTTATAATTTTTACAATTATTATTTCTTGGATTAAAAAAATGGGAGCGGGGGGGTAATTATGACTAGGGATGAAGTGGACAGGAATAAAATGACGGGGAACTTTAGAGATTTACATTATACTTTTTAAACATTAAACATTTTTTTACAAGTGAAACTGTAGTTTACATTTTTTTTTGTTTTCTTCAACTACATCAGAGAGATAAATCATTCGAAATAAAAACTCTTACAAATCTCATTCTTTCTTTTTTTCTGCTTACCCATCAACATTCATAATTGCTGGTATGTAATTTTTGTTTGCTATATCGGTTTTGTACATGTCTGTCTGTGTATGTGAGATTAGGTTTGTGTATGTGTTTTTTTAGGCTTAAACATACCTTAAACAATATGCATACCTATCAATAAGCGGGTGGTGAGGGCCGCATGGGGCATCGGATGGCATCTGTGCAAAAAGATCAAGCCTCCGTCACACCGGTTTATCGATCTGTATGTAAAAAGACCATATTCCATAAGCCCGTAAGCCAGTTTTATCACTCTGTGTGTAACAAAGACCATGCCCCCTTCAGCCTGATTAATCGATCTGTCTGTAAAAGACCGTTTAACTGTCGGTCTGATTTTTATTTCTGTGTTCAAGAATACCACGCCTGATTTATAAATCTATGTGTAAAAAAATCTAAATGTTAGCCGATCTAAAGTTATATGTGCAAAAAGACCACGCCCCAATCAGCCTGACTAACCGAGATGTGTGTAAAAAGACCGTGCAACTGTCACCCCAATGTATCGTTCTGTGTCCAAAAAAAACACAAACACGCCATCTTGATCTGATTTGTTTTTATCTGTATATGAAAAGACGATACAGGTTTTGAGGACCTTGTTTGCTTCAATAGTTTAAAACATTCTTTCAGAAAAGAAGATTTTGACATCATACCATAAACATTCTGCAGGACTGAAGGAGATAATATTTATTCATCGACCCAAGGCCAACTTTTATGTATATGTCATCATAAATACAAAATTAATGTATCCTTTTATTGAGATATCACGTTAGAAAGCAAATTTTAAAGCTAGTAAGAAAAGCAAAACATTTCTTTTTGTATCTTCCACATATATTTATGATAGTCTGGCATCTAATGGCTCAAAAAAACGTATGTGTTACGATATGTTGTCATGTAGTGGTCATGGCTACGATAATTGTGCAATTATGCGAGGTCTCCAGTTCAGCTGCTTTAAATATTCCTTCAAAGTAACAATTGAAAAAAAAGGGGTTATAGTCATGGTCTGCCTTGAAAAAGAGATTGTTAATTGGATACTGCACACTCAAACGGAAAACATTAAAAAGATCTTTTTAACTGGTGGTCGGAATGACAGGGTCGCGGTGGCTTACTGGTTAAGCACTTCCGAAAATGGATTGAAGACTGAAAAGACTGAAATTTTTAATTTCGCTATTTTAAGGGCGCCCTTGAGTCCAGCGAACTCTAAGACCTATGTTGCGGAAAGTAAAAGTGGTTGGTATTTGAGCTGGTCACATGACACCCTTCTAGTTAACCGTTAACAAAAGAAACAGATGACTTTAACATCTGCTCTATCTATCTAAGATCGCAAGATATGAAAAAAGAAATTTACTTACTTTAGACTAAAGAAAATCACTCATACCTGTATCATTTGTTTTAAAAAAGCATGTGTCATATCTAAAACTAAAAAGATGACAGGCAAAAAATGTAGAGCACACATAAAGAATTACAGAGGAAAGTGTATTTTTTGAGAATGAACCATTTAATTTGTAAAATTAACTATGTAAGCATTTTTTTCTTAAAAATACAAATTTAAACGAAAAACTTCAGGGGAGGTAAGTTTGTTTTTTTTTTAAAAAAAAGGTCACGGAGCTCTTTCTTGCTGCAATACATTTTTGTATTCTGTCCTGAAGTGTCCCTAAATTAAATTATTTTACTAATGGTTTTACTCTAGTCAAATGTTAATATCCTTTTTTTACAATACACCTATTCAAGTCAGAACATCTTGGGACCTGGAACCAAAAAACCTGGAACACTGTTTTCAAAAAGGCTCTAACGATTTTCCTAGAAATTTAACAGTAGATGTATATTACTGAGAAACGCATTGCTAGCTCATTAGCCTCACGTGAAAAATCAAGTCTGATCGTTATAATTTTTCAAAGTAAAAAAAAAAAAAATTGGCTAAAGAACTAGACTTAGATCTAAATCCACCATCGTTTTGAATGGACTATCAGATTCTTGAAAGGACTATCGCGTTCGGCAATTTCCGAATGAAAGGCATACATCCTCTTAGTCTAAATGTAAATGCTTTGCATTGGAATATTATTAAGTGTAGTGAAGTATAAATTCGGTTCGCTTAACCAGGATTCTTTCTCGGTGGGAGAGGGTGGATGGTGTGAGGTAAAAAATGTTTCATTGATCTAGATTTAGAACTAGACTGGATCTTTAGATTTCTAAATCAGAAGTATTCCTAAATGTCTATATAATGAAAGTACCAATAGAAAAATAATCGCTTATGATGGCCTAATGTGTAGATCTTTCGTACTAGGAGCTGACGGTGTCGGAATCATGAGATCGATACCCAATTTGATATTTAAAAACAAAAATAACCTTAAGTTGTAAAATGGAGATATTGGTTTTGCTTTCTGTGTATTCTAAAAAAATAATTTCTTGTTTCTTTTTTATTCTTCTTAATTATATTTTGTATCTGGTCATTAACTATATACATAATTTGTACAAATAACAGAAGAATGACCTTATCTTATCTTATATATAATACAGACGTTACTTCAAAAATGAAGAGGATTAAGTCCTACGCGTCATGCATTTAGTCATGCATATTAACCAATGACTTAAATTCTGCCAAGTCAATGGTTTTCCTGGCTAGCTCAGGCAACCCATTCCATGCTCTAATAGCACTAGGGAAGAAGGAGTATTTGTACAAATTTGTCCTAGCATATGGGACGAGGAATGTGCCTTTATCTTTGTGTCTTTCGGAGTATTTTATTAAATTTTGTTTTTGTATTTGAAGACTTGGTTCAGTGTTTTATGTATAATTGCTACTTTACTTTTGAGTATTCTGTCCTTAAGGCTTTCTAAATTTAGTGATTTTACTAAAGGTGTTACTCTAATCAAATGTGAATATTCGATTGTTATGAATCTCACTGCTCTATTTTGTGCCTGTTCCAGTTTCTTAATATTTTCTTGATATGAGGGGTCCCAAACGAAGGATGTATGTTCTATTATTGGCCTAACCAAGGTTAAATAACATTTTAGTTTTATGTTCTTTTTTGATTTATAGAAATTTCTTTTAATAAACCCTAATGCTTTGTTTGATTTTTTGATAGTGTCATCAATATATGGATTCCATGGCAGTTTTTCATTTATTACAACGCCTAGGTATGATTGATTTATTACATAACCCAGCTCCAAAGCATATGAAATATACATGTAGTTAGAGGTTATGAGCACTCCTTTTATTTAGCTTGCAATAAAGTGTTAAATAATTTAAGTGCTTATTACTTCATACTACACAAGGACTTGAATCAACTTAAAAACACGGTGTTATGTGAAAGATAGACCATTGGAAGAATCGCAGAGACAACGCCTAGAGTACACATCTACACACAAAAAGTAAGAACATTTTTAAGTCTTTTCTTAGCGATTAACATGAAAGGCAAAAGCGATAGAAATTTTCCTGTCTGAATCGATAAACATACTATCGAACTTAATTCAAAATTAAATCATACACACATGAAAATCTATAAGAACCTAGTAAAAAAATAAAAAAATAAATATTTAATAAAAAACTACGTTTATAATGAATGAAATTGCATCAGTTACTTTGAATCAATAATGTAATTAATTTTCCCTAGATCTAGAGTACCAACATTAAATGTGTGTGATTGGAAATCATTTTATTAATTGTTTTTGTTTAGCAATATTTTCATTCCTCAAGCATGCTCACAGCTATGGTCCAATCACTTTTGTGGACCAGTGTGAGGTGGGTTTCTGTTTTTTTATTCTGAATTCGAACTTGAGGTCTCTAGCTTCCGGGATGTAAAACCGACATGCTTGCAACTGAGCTATTTAAGAACTTATAAACATAGAATATTTTATTGTCTAAAAAAAGCTATAGTAAAAAAATATATACATAATTGTATATACATATAGACAGACAGACAGACAGACGGACAGACACAGACAGGTAGATAGATAGATAGATAGATAGATCGATAGATAGATAGATAGATAGATAGATAGATAGACAGATAGATAAACATTTTGTTAAAGAATTGTTTGTTGAGATTATAATTTTGTTTAAAATAATATTTTTAAAATTAAGAAAAATAAATAACTTGAATGCGGTTGATAAGATTATATGAGTGTGTTTAGAAATCTTATCTTATATAATACAGACGTTACTTCAAAAATGAAGATGATTAAGTCCTACGCGTCATGCATTTAGTCATGCATATTAACCAATGACTTAAATTCTGCCAAGTCAATGGTTTTCCTGGCTAGCTCAGGCAACCCATTCCATGCTCTAATAGCACTAGGGAAGAAGGAGTATTTGTACAAATTTGTCCTAGCATATGGGACAAGGAATGTGCCTTTATCTTTTTGTCTTTCAGAGTATTTTATTAAATTTTGTTTTTGTATTTGAAGATTATGGCTCCTCCTGTATTGGTATAGATTTATCTGTGTTTGGGATATGAGTTGGCCCACACTTTAAATGTTTCTATACCTAGACGCGAATTTCCAGATGTAGATTGTCTTCAATCTTTTGGTATAGCTCGTTACAGAGTTGTGAGGGTTGAGTTGATTATTGTAAAAATTGTCTGATCCGAAACCTGATTTTTAGCTAAGAAGTTATTTTAATTGTATATAATTTTTTTTTCGCACCACTGTGTTCGTCTTGCTGAACTCCTAGGGGTCTAAGTATCATAGTTTAAGAACTAACTTTTTTTTTTAATGAATTATGGGTTGTCATCGACAATAAATAATTGTGCAAAGTTTTAATTTAATAAGAGAATGAGGAGTGGGAGAAAGAACGTATTCAAGATTCCACCCAAACAAAAAGTCTATTGCTTACTATTGCAAATGTTTAACACGATAGTCGACTCAAAAACGTCAAGTTTATTATTAATCAGACATTATATAAGTTAGCCCCATCTTATTACAGCTGTTTGATTGTGTGTTATTTGTGCCAGAATAAGAGTTTCTATGCGTAATCATTATTGCTATAAGAAAGTATGTCATAACAAGCTTTTAAAATTCACTTTACTTCTCTAGCATTCAGTTTATTAGATCATTTTTGCAGTGTTATTCATCTTTCTCTAACTAGATTTACAGTAATCTGCTCTAATTCTAAAGCCGTTCATTTCTTTTAGTGTTTCTTTAGAGCTATTGTTAGCGGCCTCCGAAAGGAAAAAATACACTATTAGTTTTGCAAGGAATGTCTGTCCGTCCACCCGTCCCGTTTAGATCTCGTAAACTAGAATAGATACTGAAAATCCGACATTATAATAATTTAGACCATTCAAAGTTCTGATGCAACGACGTACTTTTTTCTTTTATGAAAACGAAATTTTTTTTTTTAAATCACTCATGCTAGCAGTTTTTTCCATAAAAATACATCTTTTTTACAACAATTCACTATTAAAAGAAACAAAAAGGTGAGGCTCTTTAGCAGGAGAGATGTTTATTCACGATATTTTTCACACATTTATCCAAACGGCTTTAGATTTTTTGTCAATTTTTTTCTTACATTTGTATTGCTATATTAAGTAAGTTCTGTAATACTATCTACTACATTTATACACAAAAAAATGTTTACTTTTTTAAAGAGAAAAAATAATATTTATGTTAAGTTGGACATAATTTAAAACAACAATTAACAAGTAGTTTTTCATATTATCGCGTGAACTGCAGTGCTACACAAGGGCTATAGAACACTTAACTAAAGGAGAAATTTTTTTAACGGAAATTTTTTTTCTTAAGGAATAAGAGATTGACCCTTTACAAAACAATTAGATCAATTAGATATTCATTAAAAGACCTCAATTAGGTAAAGTTCACATCTAACTTTTCGCTTTCACCTATTCTTTGGTCTGCTGGACCGCTGGGACACCACACAAGATCTGTCAACGTTCTTTCTCCATTCTTCTCTGTCATTTGTCTTTAATAGAATTTCCTTCTGATGTTTTTTCATAAAGTAGGAAGTCTGGTCGAGAGACTAAGTGCGCTTGAACTTGGTTGTCTTGGCTACCTAGAAATGGGCTCGAGGTTCGACACCCGACTCGGGCAGAGTTGCGTTTACTGAGCGCCTATTCATGTCATATGTATTCTTAAGACATTGCCAGTGATATTCTTGTATTCTTGTTATGTGGTGTAATAATAGCCTCTTTTCTTGTTTTATCACTGAAAAACCTGGAGTAACTGTTGTATTTTTTTGTTTAACAAGAAGTTATCACATCACGTTGCTGGTGTTGGTATATAAACAAAATAATTATGAATATAAGGATTATTATAAGATGTAATATTAAAACTAAAAAAGATCACCAACATTACAGGAATATGCATTGAGTTTTTATTTTCATACAAGATGGAACAAAAATTACGATGTTTTTTTTTCTCTGGCACAACTTCTACTGTTGTCTATTTTCAAGAGTTGACTCTGGATAAAGTGGTCTGTGAAAAGACGATGTATAGAGATATAGAATCTGTATAGCTATATAGCTTGTCAATATCATTTTTTTTATTTATAAACCTTGTTATATTTAGTCTCACCTGCCACAATCTGCATATCTCCACATTTTCAATGGAGTCATTTGTTTCTTTTCCAATGTGTACGGGATCCCTCCAAGCATAATGTTGACAAGCAAAGGTTGGTCCTTTGTTTCTAAAGACGATAAACTGATTCATTGACTAATAAAGATTAATCGATTTCGAATGTTATCAAATAATAAAGATTAATTTATTTATAAAGATCTATTGTTTAATTGAAAGAAAGATTTTATTTCCGGAGGGAGGGGGTTGGGGGGGGGGGGGGATTGTCCCTAGAATAGGTTCTTCTTGGAGTTCTTCTTGAAAAAATTGTAGACTCCTCGCCCTTGCCAGCAAGGGGTCTGGGGGAACGTTGAGAGCTCCCCCTGCGCGAGGTGGGGCCAAGCAATATTTCTGGTATTGAAAGCTAACTAAATGCATATTCTGAGGTATCTACAGTTCATTATTTTGCTATTAAAAAGTTTTATTTCAATAAGCTAATGTGCTATTCTTACTGACTTAGATTCTCTCGTGTCGTTAGATGTGTTTGGAGTCAAGCTGTTTCCACAAAAATCTGTCACTGGCAATGTCTGAAGCCTCTTCCCATCTGCTCTAAGGACCTCAATGTGGCGCCAAGTTGTACTTAATTAGGATGTCATCACAACTCTTATTTTGCGTAAT
Organism: Biomphalaria pfeifferi; assembly: GCA_030265305.1. Lineage (NCBI taxonomy): Eukaryota > Metazoa > Mollusca > Gastropoda > Planorbidae > Biomphalaria > Biomphalaria pfeifferi. Next base: position 494,361 of record JASAOG010000105.1, on the reverse strand, counting down.
TCAGTTTGTCGGATAACATGTTCCGCAAACCTCATGCGATGCTCTGTTACAATCTTACTAAAGGGTTGACTCCCAGTTCGGCATAGGATTTCCTTGATTTAGAACCGATCTCTATAATTGACTCCTAAAATCTGTCTTAGCCATCTTTTTTGAGCCACTTTTAGTGTTTTTTTAATGTTGGCAGTTGGCTATTCACTGCACCTTATTAATGGAGCCCCGCCACTTGTATAAAAATGTAACCTCTCTTGAATACGCTCTTGGAATTAGGTGACTGTAGTTGACTTAGATTTTATATCAAAAAGTTAAGTTTTATCGTCAAAACTAAACAATTTCTGAAGTTGTTTTTTTAAATTCAAAAACTACGGTCATAGAATTCGGTAACTGTAGTTTGCTTTAGAATAATATTGAAGATAGAGGTTTTCCAACTCAAAACTCTCTGTAATGGGATTTTAAACTCAAAAACAAGTGGAGGGGTATTAAACTTAAAAAAAGCCATCTTTAGTTTAAACTAAAAAGCTCCAATTGGGTTGACTACGCTCAAATAATTTTAGTGTGTAAATTTTTTTTATATTGAAGAGGTATTTTTTGGCATCAAACCGCTCTGAAGGCGGGTTTAAACTCAAAACCCCTATTGGTAACACATTTTGAGTGTGTAATTTGCTTTTTTTTTACATTGACGATGTATTTTTTAGCTTCAAATCCCGCTGATGAGGGGTTTAAATTGAAAACCCCTTTGGCAACGCTCACAGATTTTAGAGTGTGTAATTTGCTTTTTTTTATATTGAAAGGGTATTTTTTTAGCCTTAAAATCCACTGGAGAGGAGTTTAAACTAAAAACCCCTTTGACAACACTCATAAAATTTTGAGTGTATAATTTTCTTTGTTTTTAATATTAAAGAGGTATTTTTTACCTTCAAACGCCGCTGGAAGGGGGGGGGGTTAAACTCAAAACTGTCAAAACCCATTTAGCCACGCTCATAACATTTTGAGTGCGTAATTAGCTTTTTTTTTTACATTGAAGAGGTATTTTTTAGCTTCGAACGCCGCTGAAGAAGGGGTGGGGGGGGGGGGGGGGGTTAAACTTTTTTATATTGAAGAGGGGGTTTATCGTAAATTTTGAAAGGGGTTTTAAAATAAAAATCTTCCTTAACTGTGCTCTTGGAATTTGGGAATGGTCGTTTGCATTTTTTTTTGGTTTTGTTTTATAGACGAGGGGAATTTAACTGATAAAACCCTTGGTAGGGGGTTTAAAACTCAAAACCTGCTGGTAGGAGGTTTTAAACTCGAAACCCTCTGGTAGGGGTTTAAAACTCAAAACCCCCTGGTAAGGGGTTTTAAACTCAAAAACCCTTGGGTGTGCTGGGGAAAGCGATGGTATAGTATTAAAATCTCAACTAAAATAGTCACTAAATTCCGATCCCCTCGCTGCGGGTGGGGGGATTTCATTTTGGGGTGTTTAATCTCTAAACTTCCCCTGGCTACGCCCATAATATATATATATATATATATATATATAGAGAGAGAGAGAGAGAGAGACAGGCAGACAGACAGAAAGAAAGGGATCAGATTAGATTAGAATATTGATCACATTAGTGTTAGTAACCTTTCGTGCTTAGATATATTTTAGAACAATAATCTAGCATTCTTTATAATTGACTTCATGTTAACGTTTAAACTGAAAAGCTATCAAAAACGTTCGTAAAAATTAAGAATTAAAAAAATAGATTAAAAAAAAACACTATCGTGAAATCTAGATCTCACATTTCATCACTAAACTACTGAGATAAAATCCTTTATATTGCAATAACACGAATTCGACGTTTTGTACCTTTAATGTAAATGAATCGAGCTATTCAACTAAAATAATAATAAGGCTTGTCGTCGAGTCCGAAGATTAAAGAGGAATACGGCCCCAGCTGTGACCTATATATTTTGTCACAAATAGCGTAGGCATAACTATTGTCCGCCGGGGGTCAATGACATTTTCTTCTTGCCGTCTACGTCTGTCCTCATCAGTGGATTTTCTTTTGGTCTCAAATATGTATCCCGGGGACTTTGTGAGTAACCCCCTGCTGTCTTGTTCTGAAGCCGCATGCAACCAGCTGCTCTTTTCCATGTCAGTTAAAGCAATCTGGTCTGTTAGCGTTTTCGTGGGGCACCTCTTTTACGTGGACCACCTTGCAGCTCACAAAAAAGAATACTTTTGGCATACTTTTGTCCCCCATATTGGATACGTACCCTGCCCAGCGTAATTGTCGGACCATGACAAGTCCCTCTATACTGTCCATACCGGCGTTCGCAAGGACATCGCTTTTTGTTTTACAGTCTTGCCACCAATGTCCATGAAGAAGCGGAAGCATCTTTGGTGAAACTTTCTAAGTACCTAATACAGCCTATTTTCGAACGTACAAACATATTAGCACAAAAAAATGTTTGTAATTTAGGGATTAGAACATATTTCTATTTTTACACCAAATTAATGTATTTAATGTATATTTAAAGAAGAAAAAACGCTATGATTTTAAAAGTTTATATTGGGATGGTTTATCCTTAAAATATTGTGATTCTACACTGCGCACTGTCATTCATGTGGCTCAGAAGGTGAGAAGTATCTTATACATTAATCTAGAGGGCACAATGAAGCGATAATTTTGATATGTCAAAGAAGTTCCGCCTATGTATGTCGGACACTAAAGTTATGGATCTGTGTAGAAGCATGGATTTCTACGTGTGTTTGTTCTATTGTTTATTAAACAGCTTCATCTCTCTGTTTTTTTTTTACATTTTTTTTCTATTATACCCGTGACATTGTACTATGAAAGATTATAGCCAAGTATTTCATTAGTGTTTAAATGTTTTTAAAATTAATGTGATCTATAGGCTACTGTCAAAGAATCAAATAATAAAAAAGATTAGAAAAAATGTTTGATGTACAATTAAATTAGTAGTAAAGTTGGAAAGTTCCACTTTCTTGATTTGCTATCCATTGGGTAGATAATGTAAAGGTCACCTGTTTCTTTGGCCCACTGTTAACAAGAGTATCATGTGGCCAGCACAACTACCAACCGTCTTTACTTTATTAATGACAGGTATCCATTAGAGCTTGGTGAGCTCAGAGGCTCCTTTAAGATCCCGAAATAAAAATAAAAAACTTCTTGCAGACCAAAATTAAAAATTCCAAACTTCACCAGGATTCGAACCTTGGTCCCTTCGGTTTGGAAGCCAAGCGCTTTACCACTCAACACCGCGCCTCCACTAATAATAAGTAGTAAATAATAATTAGCAATGTTGTCTACTTTTTAATAATATTATTGAATCTTTGTGGGCTTACCTTGTTCGGTTTTTGGTTTGGTTTCATTAAGCTTTGCGCCAATAATTTTTTTAATGGTGTCCATATTCAGAATTATTCTCAGCAAGTTGTTTTATCGAAGTTAGAAGTTAGTTTCAGTAGCTTCCGTTTATATGGGATTTTTTTCTTTCAATATTTAACTATTTTTATATCTAGATGAGATCAATAAATCCTGTCGCCATAGATAAATTAAAACACCTGTTTATGCCTGACAATGAAGGTCTTTACCTTGCCCTGTTCTCATTATTTTTTCTTTACTTAGCTGAACTTATTTATTGTTTTTATTAACGGGGCATTATATTTTCTTTCGTTGATAGAAGACATTTCAGAATAATAAGGTCAGGAATTCATTTTATTTACAAGGAGTGCGTTCAATTACATTGTATCTTTATTTACATATGAAAAACTTAAAACTTAGGAAGGAAGAGCAATATGTTATTTCTATGGAAGAAAGACAAACAGAGAAACATTAGCATAAATGATTTTCCTCGATAGCTCCTTGCCCTGATATGAGAGTGTGAAACAAAGAGCAGAATAACATTACGATTGACCAGGAGCGTGCCACAGATGTGCATATAAACGAAAAGTTAAAAAAAAAAGATTTTAAGTATCTATTTGTCTATTCACTGAGTGTAACAATTTGATTTGCTCACATCTATAAAATAGATTTGCATTTAAATTTAAAAAAAAAAACAGAGAATTTATGTATTTCTTGCCATTGTACTTGTTAAGAATTCATAGCCTATATGGAAGCTAAAATACTTATCTCAACTCAGTATGACATCTAGATGGTCAAAAATATAAACATGAAATTATTTCGAAAATTTAGAATAAAATAGGTCATCAATTCAATTCCTAGAGGCTGATAAAGTTAATATATATTTATCTACTATAGCAGAAGTGGGCAAATTACGGCTCGCGGGCCACATGCGGCCCACCGAACTGTTTATGCAGCTCGCGGTCACCTACAGAAATCAGGAGTGCCCACAGATTATACGTATAAAAAATAAACATATTTTGAAAAAAAGTTAATTTTAAATATCTATTTAAATTATTGCACTTATCACTTATGATGTAGAAGATTATTTTTATTTGCAATGTTTTAAAAAAATTTAGTTTAGATTTTAACTCAGGCCACTATTTTTTCAATGCTTTCTGTTGAAAGTCTTGGGTAAGCTTGGAACAAGATGGCAAGTGTAATAACTGATGGAGCCCACGTTTTGACAGAGAATAATAATGAATTTTAAAAAATATTTTCACCATAAACTTTAAACAGAAAAGTTCGCACAAAGCTGCATTAAATATTTTATTTTGTTGCAGCCTATATCATAAGCTATTAACCAATCACTGCAAGTGGTTTTACGCAGACAGTTCCGATGAATACCTATAGATTAGGAAACAAAACATTTTGATGTTCGGTACCACTGGTTTAGCATGGGAAATGTAGTGAGAAGTAATGGAATCTCAAGGAAGAAATTGTTATATTCCTTAAAGGATATTGACTGTGACCTTGTTACTAATATTTCTAATGAGGAGCTCAAGACAGACCTGGACACTGGCTGTGACTATGTTACCAATATTTGTAATGAAGAGTTGAAGACAGACCTGGACACTGACTGTGACTATGTTACCAATATTTGTAATGAAGATTTGAAGACAGACTTCATGTTTTTCATCGGAATTATGAAATGTTTGTGCATGTTTAAATCTTTTCAAACAAATCTTTCCCATTTCTCCAGGCAAGCAAGTGAAAACAGATTTTTATCATTTTCCTTTGCTGAAAGGTAAAACTATTTCTAGTGAAATGTCTGAAAAGTACAAGACCTATTTGAATTCTTTGAGTGTGGAATTAGAAAGCAAATTTTAAGACGTCAAGAACTTTGAATCAGTTTTTACACACTCAGCTCACCATTTAATGATTCAGCTCTTGAAGACATACCTCAGAGAAAATTATGAACTGAAAGAGAAGTTCCATTCAGTTACTCTGTAAGAGCCTTATTGATGCCAGAAGCTGTATTTCCACACTTTAATTATAAACTTTGCTACTAAACTTTCACATTTTTTTTGTGCACAATGCACATAGATCTGTAAACAAGCAATTCTGGAACATTATGCACGAGTGTAAACAGTTAAACAAAACTGTTCAAACTGTTCATTGGGTTGTGACATTGTGAGATGTAAACAGACGAGAACAAAATAAAAAGAAATTATCGTAAAATTAGTTTCAGAAATCGCCATCTCCTTCTATTGGGAGTGTAAAAAATTAAATGTAAATGTATACTATACTATGAATGTGAATAAAAAGTCATTATACACAGTTAGCTAGCGTATTTTTTATAGTTGTAAATACATTAGTATATTTATTTATTTATTTATTTATATACATATGTATATGTATATGCGGCCTCCTTTTCCAAAATTTTTGTAATGTGGCCCTCGATTGAACGTTAGTTCTCGTCTTCCGTCAAGGAACAATCTTAAAATTGAACTGAAAAGTCGAAGTTATTTATTTTAAAAAACTAAATACTTCAAAAAATTATTTTCTATGGCGTTTCTTTCATACTATGGCAAGATCACTGTCTTTTGTGTGGACATGTTGGAGAAGAGGAGCTGCTTTTAGGTGCTTAGCAACCAAAACTCAGTAGTAGTCTGGATTCCAAGCGGTTTAGGGCACTTAGCCTCACATCCCACAAAATAGTACTCTTTAGATCAGTGGTCTTCAATGGGGGCGCTATCGCCCCCTGTTTTGTCTGGATACCTTGTAAAGAAACTGCCAATAAACAAAATTACTTTTATGAAACTAGATGTCACTGATTCAGCTAAATGTTCTGTCGCCGCTGTTATGGAATGTGAAGTACACTGAAGGCATTATGATCATAAGATCATTGGCAAGTGACAAGAATGTTATCATTCTAACATAGTCTAGAAAAGTGTAAGACAAAAACTAAAAGTGTAAATATTTTGACAAATGTACAAAATGTCATATAACTTTATGCTGTGTTAACTTTAGGATAGCTGCCTTTGATGTATATTATGTGCTTCAATGATTTAATTTCAGTCTTACCTGAGTATATTTCTTGATATTTAGGAAAATACGCATTTGCCCCTCAAAATACGCATTTCCAGGTCTGGGAATACGCATTCGCATTTTGACATGTAGGCATCTCTGGATAAGTCATTATTGTATCTGATTTTACCCATTTGATCCTCATGCAGATGCTTCAGAATAGCTATGAATCTTGGAGGTCATCCAAGCCGAGATAAAATCCTCCACAAGCCATAGCTACTCAATGTTTATTAAGCAGTGGTTCTCACCACACTTTGGTATGGCTCTAAGACCTGGGTGCTCTATCAAAGATCTTTAAAGCTCGCCGAACGCTTTCATCAAAATTGCCTTCGCTCCATAATGGGCATACGCAGGCAAGACTACATTTCAAATAAGTATGTTCAGCTGGAGTCTGGTATGAACAGTACAGAAATACTAATTACCATTCGACAGCTGCGCGGGTCAGACACTTATCGAGCAACAAGTTTTCTCTGGTTGAGATTATTAGCAGATGATTGCATAATATATATGCAATAAAAACAACGCAAGATATGGACATTTTACGAATAAAAGTAGAAGAATTACATAAACGGAATAAAGTATATTCTTTTTATCACTTATCAAGTCAAGTACAATTTTTCCCCATTTTCAAGATACCAAATAAAATAATTAATTACCAATAGTTAATTAACTTTTTTTTTTAATTGATTCTTCTGTTGTCAGCTAAAAGAAATAATTGGGCACAATTTCAGCTTGATCCGAGATTGAATGACGGAGAAATTACATGTTGTTAGAAACTTAGTTAGTATTTCTAGTTTAATGTAGAGACGCACCATAATGAACGGATTTTGAACACGACTAGTGACGCTATGACTTAGTTGGGTAAGAGGCTACTTAGAGACAGAAAATTAGTTGGTGATAGGATTTCACAATGGTAGGACGTATTTATCGACAGAGACATCGACTGTGGCCTTTTGTGGATTAAGCCTTTATTGAAACTGTTCCAACGGTGTTTGGACTCGTCTCTTAACTTGTTAACACGGATGTGTTTGTTTGCTTGTGGGTTTGCATTGAAATACACCCGCACAAGAAACCCAGACATCTGCAGAGAAATCGGTCGTACTCTGACAGGCAACAATAAACTACAAGACAGATAGGCAACATCACAATGCACAAAATCTTTTACCAGACAGACAGAGTTGATATAAAAAATGTGTTTTTCTTGTCTACAGCTTTATCATACTCAATGGGTACTAAACCATTTTTCGTAACGTTACTTTTTTATTTCTTTTTTTAGCGGCCCCAATAGGGGAAAAAGCCGATATTAGGTTTTTGGAAAATGTCCGTCTGTCACACTCAGATCTCGAAAACTATAAGAGACATGAAAAATATTATTTCACCATGCGATGCGGCTTGTAAAGTTTAGGTGCAACGGTTACGTTTGGTTTTCTAAAAGCAAACCGTTTAGTTTATAAAATTAATAATGCAAGCGATTTTTCATATATATACACCAATTCTAAAACAATTACGTAAGTGTGAGGGAGGCAATGTTACAACATGTTAACAAAGAAAGTGATATTATTGTGTATTTTCAGTCTCACTATGTCCAATCTATGTCTAAAAATGAACCAGAAAATGTTCACAACAAAAATGTGTGTGTGTGCGACGTAGTGGATTGTTCCTTCCTTTTACGTCCTTTGGACTATGGGACTTGTTGAACTGAAATGCTCAAACGAATCAGTAGAGTCATTGTTTATTAAACCTCGTTATCTGATTCGTATTTTTAAAAAGGCTTTATAGCTAGATTTAGATTTAATCTAGATTCTTTAAACTAGATCTAGATTTTTTTACAGTATATCTGGATTGTTTAAACTAGATCTGGATTTATATTCTTATTAAATTCGTTGTAGAGTTTAGATCTAGAATATCTAAGTCTAGTTTAGACAAATATAATAATAGATCAAGATGTACAATTTCAATTTCTAGACTTAAAGTGTAGATTTTGATTTTCAAACGTCTAGATCAATATTGCAATGTTATAATATACTAAAACTAATCTACTATTTTTAAATTTAATGATATAATCAGTCTATTGATAGATAATCTAGGATTTATATTGCATAAATCTAATCTGAATTACATCTAAATTATTCAAAATTTATATTCTAGATCTAGAAGTTATAGATCTTAAGAGTGCTAAATCAGAAGTTTAGTTTATGTAGATCTACATCCTTATTCTAGTTCCGTTTAAATGAAAATGCCAATAGGACTGTTGATAACTGTGCTGACACATCGAAGTAACAAGTACGATACACCTGTTCTTTTCTATTTTTTTTCACTTACAAATCAATGCTGAAAGATTATCTTCTGACATATTGTACATATCTGGTAGATGTCATACCGTAATGTGTAATATATCTCTTTATCGATAATAGGCTTTTAGTTTGTTACCGGTTTGTTATTAACCCATTAAACCCCAAAACTTTATTACTGCATTAAATATAAATTTTCTATTAAATATCAATTTCTATTGGTCAAACTAAGACACTGCAAAAAGAATTTTTGAAAAATTCCAAGTAGTTACGATTCTGTGAGATGTACACTGGCAGTGTACGTAGCAGGAAGTGGCCCCGTGAGGAACATTATATAAAAAAAAATATTTTTTTTTTACATTCTTTAAGTGAAAACAGATTAGTTATAACATTGAAAAACACACAAATTAAGCATTTTAATGCAAAAAAAGTATATTTTAATGCTTTTTTTTACTAAAAAATTATAAAAATATAGTAAAAAAATAGGCATCTAGATGTATCTCTTCTTGGTAATTAAATAGTGTCCATTTTCTAACAGTAATGTGTCATTTAATGACATATAAAAACTATTTATAATAAGATGATCAAAAGGGTTTAAATAACCAATGAATGAATAATAGTAACAAGGCATTGTGTTATAAGTCTGAAGATTTATCATTTTTATGATTATTTACATTTCTAGGAGCAACCAGGCAAATAGTGTTCCACTTATCTTAGTTTTTAAATGCTGTATTTGCTGGCACTAATGCATGATTTTGTTTCATAGTGTTGTATATTAAAACGAGTAGATAAATATTATCTGTATAGATAGAACATTATAATGTTGTTACATTAAAATGTCTTATTTTAAAGCACTTTAAAAAGTAATCACATAATATATCTATATCTTATTGTTTTAAATATTATATTTGCAAACTAATTTTTACGATTATAGGACAAAGATTATTGTTGCTTTTGCTTATCTGAATACCTGCAGTAGAATTAGATTGAAACGTCAGTGCATTCGATGTAGTATTTGAAAGTTGTTATGTGTAGTAAAACACACACTATATATATATTTTAACAAAAGAACAACAATATGTATTGACAACACACACACAAAAAAAACATTCATAGGCATTGATTCCTTCCAATTTTTATTTTCTTAAATGTTCAAAAATCGTTTTTATACAATAATAAGAATAAGAAATACGTTTTAATATGATTTGAACGCCACCATTATCTTCCAACAAATGTAAAGTTTGAGATACTCAAATATCTGCATTTCTTCGCAGTGCCATCAACTTCAAGTCTGTTGAACTATTTATCTTACCGATTCTTTTGTAGTATTACACAGTTGTGACAGGTGTCTGCACTATGTAGTAGTCCACTTTCTAACTCTGACATACGACTTTGTGTTGTTGATTGTCTTTTTTTTAAATGCGTAAATGTTTTGTAGTCAAATATTTTGTGCATTCTCTCGACTGTCTTCTGGTTTTCTTCGTTAACAAGTTTCTGTAAATATATAATATATCCATTAGTTTTTTTTTACATATTGTGCATTTTTTTTATCTATCGTAAAGGCCATAAGTACAGTATTGACAGAAGAAAACACAGTAGCACAGTAGGCTTACTGTATCACACCCAATATATATATATATATATATATATATATATATATATATATATATATATATATATATATATATTAGTCTTTTTTTTTAAATTCTTATAACGTATGTAAATGTGACTACTCGATTTATGTGGAACGTCAATGAAAATATCCATCCAAGTATTTAACATTAATGTTTTTCTTCTCTGTGAGTGTAAAACAGATTTCAAAAATTGTTGAGTCAAACTCTAAACTAAGTTTTAGTTATTTTCTATTCGTCTTCTTGTTCAATTTAAGTCTCTGCTTTTTATGGAATAATAAACTGTAAAAGCTGAGTGTACAAAGGTTTATTTTTAACAATAAGAAAACATTGGCACACTAGCGAAAAGAAATATTTAGCTTATACAGTACTTTGAAATACTCTTTTTTAACTTATTGTGAAATGATTACATTATTCATTTAGAATTAGTATTTTTGCATTTTATCCCAATTATTTCTATAAATTGGTGGTGTATGTTCAATCAGAAGAAAATCCAAAATAATCAGCTCTCATAAAAGCTGAATTAGCCAATAATATTAATTAACATGAAGACAATTATTTCTTCTCATCAGCTCCGGTGCGCGCACGGTTCACTTTACACAGCCACTTTTTTATTGACACTTTAACTGAAAATATTTTTTAAATAATACAATTTTTGTGATGTTTTAAAACTGTTTGTTTTGTTTACTTGATTTACAGAATTATATTTTATTTGTGTTTTTATAGTTTTCATACATACTCCATTTATGGCGGGCAATATGGGATACTCAAATGATTTCATTTTATTTCTATAACTCAAAATGTAATGCTCGAATCCATCTGATCTTTAGTGCATAGTTTATTTCATATATATTGAATCCATTCTATATTAGCGTTTGGTAAAAATATATCAATTATAAATTTTATAACTCTTTAAAGTTGATTATCTCATATTACCCCACTTTCCCCTAACAGCTAATAGCTAGAATTAGTTAAACTTATTCAATCCAAAAAGAATAATCACTTCATTTAAAATCACACGCATAAAGTGGTCAAAATAATAATTAAGCTAAGTTATACAAATTAACTAAATATGTAAAAAAAAAATTACCTCTACAGATCGCTCACTCTCACTTAGCAACTGAACGCATTATAAAAGTTTTTTTTATGGCATTGCAATAAATTTCTATCTAAACGAATCTATTTTAACCTCACCGGCTGTTATCCCCTACGTATCACTGAGCGAAGGTACTTAGTTCTTTTTAGTAAATAAGGTTCAAGGCTATGTCACGGCATTCTGCTCGTTAATGTGATACTTTTTATTCTTAATATCTCTTTGTAGAGAAAGCTTGCTGCCCAATGCGCCGAACTGCGAGGCAGGATCTAAGACTAAGTAAATCTTTTTTTTAAACCTATTCAAGTCTAAATAGCGAAACACATTTTCAACCTTTTCTCTTGTACAGTCTCATAATATAGAAAGTAACAAAATATTTACCCATGAATAGAATCTTGATACTTTTGCTGAATGATATAACATTTGTCATATTATACTTTCGTCAGTCAAGACACTGTATTTATATATATATTTATATTATATATATATATTCTTCTTAGTGGTTGAAAATTAGCACATAATCCTTGCTTTGAAAAGCCGGCCGCACACATAGGGTCTACAGATAGGCGAGCTTCCTTTTTTAGCTCTGCGTTCTTTCATACTGGCCGCTCTGAAAAAAAAATCTCAGAAGTATTTTTCATAAGTGAAAATAAATTAGTCATATTATTAAATCAAGGAAGCCATAGCACATAGGTTAAGATCATCTGTTTCTATAGTTAACGAGCAGGTGGAGAGCATAAAGACCAACCGTCTTTACTTTCCCAAACTTAAGTCATGTACCCATTAGATTTGGGTAGGCACCATAAAATCCCGTTTTTCACAATCCAAGTCTTCACCGAGATTCGAACCCAGGACCTAAGGTTTCAAAGCGAATCACTTAACCAGAGACCGCACCCCTCAACGAAGCGTATATCAACATTAAACCTTGTTCGGATTGCAAAGAAATATTATAATTATTTTATAAATAGCCCTCTAGCATTAACTCAAATCTCCTTAATTTCCTGCATTAACAAGACTGAAAAATGCTATGGGAATAACAAAAAGTTACAGGATTAAGATGTAAGAGATTATTTATGCATTCTTAGCATTTATGTCACTGTAAATTTTTTTATAAATGCTTTCAAAATAGCCCTTTTCTTAGTTAAACGTTTATTATAGAAAATATACAATTTAAAACATTATATTTAGAAAATGATTTTCAAGATGGATAAGAATATCGAATAATCTCGCTATTTTTTTAGCGGGTTATATCCCTTACACCATTTGTTATTAAATGTTTGTTGTAAAAAGATAACTAATTTTAACTAAAACATGTTTTCGAACAGGATGCCTATCAAAGTCTGTCAGAAAAAAGGCACCTAAAGTCAATATAATACAATGCACTATGTCAAGAGGTTGCTAATATATTTGTATCTGTATATAAGTTTTTTGTGCAGCACTACAAGTTTTAAGAAAAGTGTCGCCGAGTGGTTTGGGCTTCTGACTGTCGTCATGATGGTCAGTAGTTGAAACGACGCCTCTGGCTTCACCTGCTATTTGTAAGAGAATTGGGCTATGAGGTCATAATTTTCTTTTCTGAAGGAGCTCTAAATCTTAAAAAACAAACTTACTTTAGTAATTGAAGCCCCATCTCTGCTCTCTCCTTAGAAAACTTTGGCTTTCCATCAAGACAGTCTCCTAACCCTAAAAAGAAAACAAAAATATACTTATTGATATTTCTTTGATCTAATGAAAGCTTCAAGTCAAGTATTATTGAAATGATACCTTTTTTTTACGTTTAAGTTTGTATCCAAAGAACAGTAATCAAGATTTAATGTGGCTAAATATTTTTAAATATCTATTATTAGTATATAAATGTATTATCATTACAAAAGTAAATAAAAACAAGATTACAATGACAGTTTGTGTGGAAACACAAACTCAAAATTGGCGCCCGAAGTGGTCCAAACAGGCAGATAAAAAGGCAGGTTTCAATTTTTTAGAAAGGACATCAGAATGAAATCTAATCTTGTAATATTTTTTTTTGTTACTTTAAATAGTATATTTTAATAACTAAACGATGATTGTTTTTATTCTCCTATTACGTATATCCTAATTTTACATGGAAAAATAAATTTAATTTATTATATTTTAGTATTTCTCCTCAAATACTCTAACTACGATATAAATGTTTCTTATTCACTAATGTATTGTATTTTAGAATGTCTTCGAACTGTGTATTTTAATCATTTATTTTATCATTTTGATTTTAATTTTGTCATGTACATAAATTTATGAAACATTAATTTTTTGCAGTATAGTCCATAAATAAGCCTTATACATCGCAGAGCCTGGTATTTACTTTCTTATATTCAGGTCGTACATTCATGGATCCTGGAAACAAATGGAACCTGTACACGGTTCTTGAAAACGGCTCTATAGAATTTCTTAGAATTTCGATTGTCGATGTATATCGTTGGGAAAAGAAATACTAGCTCGTTGGACACACTGGGAAAACTTTAGTTTGACCCTAATAATTTTTAATCATAAAAAAGAATATTGTAAATTTAGCTAGAGGACTAGAAAATCATCATCTAAAACATAAGGTCTTCATTTGTATCCACATGTAGGCCATATTCATTAAGGAGTTGAATAAATTAATAGTTTAGGAACATTTTGCGCACCGTCTTCTAAGCTAAGTGTAAATCTATAAGCCTAGGAAATTATAAAGTCTAGTAGATTTATTTATTTTCTTTACCAGGAATGTTTCTACATGTAAAGAAAGTTGTGCTTCGGCTCTCTTAGAATCATTCAAACCTTTTATCTCTGACTAGTGTATTTGAAATGGAGGAGTGGTGGCCGAGTCGTAAAGTGCTTGGCTTCACAACCGATAGGTCCTGGGATCGAAACTCAGATTGGACTGGGATTTTTTATTTTGGAATTTTAAGGGCGTCCCAGAGGGAAAAGTATAGCGGTTAGTCGTTATGCTGACCACACGACACCCTCGTTAACCTTATATATCTAGTATTTACTTTACTAGTGTAATTGTAAACAAGAAGTTGAATGCTTGTTTTTCTTAAGTATTGGCAAATGTCACTACTTTAAAATCTCTTTAATTTTGGACCGTCTTCTCAGCTACGTAGCATTTATACAGTTTCTTTAAGACAAAAAATCTCTATAACATCTAAAAAATTAACTAACACCCTTTTAGTGTAAGGAAAGATCTTGCATTTTAAAAAAATGCACAACCTAATGTGTAACCATCAGTTTGCTAAAATAATAAAAAATAATAAATAACAATTAACATTATGTGAAGTATGTTCCATATCCCTCAAACAGTTGGTTGGGTATGAAGAAGGCTAAATGTCACACAATTAAGATTTTAATATAGAAAATTGAACTAACTAGAATCGGGCAAATAAAACGAAAATGAATGGAAAGTACTTATTTTTGTTTTTGCAGTAAAACCTCACTTTAGAATTGCCATTAAATCAAGCTATTTCGACAATTAAATACAGCACATGTTAGCTATTCATATTTTTTCTTAAAGCTCAAACGAATTTTTTTTTAGCAATATGATGGTCTAAAATAAAAATAAAAAAATAGTTGGC
The DNA here is from genome assembly GCA_030265305.1 of Biomphalaria pfeifferi. Lineage (NCBI taxonomy): Eukaryota > Metazoa > Mollusca > Gastropoda > Planorbidae > Biomphalaria > Biomphalaria pfeifferi. Next base: position 479,340 of record JASAOG010000105.1, on the reverse strand, counting down.
TAATTCTCTTAGATACTTCATGATACATTGGTGAAGTATGGAAAGCATTAAATTAGGTTAAATACAAACAAAAACATCAAATGATAAATTATTCATTTCGGTATAAAGAATGTATTACACAATGAAGAAACTACAGAGACAAAATAGAGTAGGCTCCCTTGGTGTCTTTTAACAGCGTAACAACAAATACCAAAAATATTTAAAATAGTATAGAAGTTTCGAGACTACGTATATAGACTACAATTACAGAAAGAAAATGTTTAATATGTATGGACAATTTATGTCAGCCAAGAAAATGTTATTTATATTTTAACTTCCAAAAACTAACATACTTACAAACATTGAGTGTAGTTGTATCCAATAATTGTGTAACAGCGGCAGAAACATTTTTCCTTCTTCTACTTCACGTTGTCCATAAATGATATATCAATTGCTTAATAATCATGCATATATAATACTTTTTTAAAGTTTCACCTATGTTAAAACTATCAATTTGATCTAATTTAGTGTCATCCTCTCAATAACAAAAGAAGATATAATTTGTAAGGAACTTTGTTCCTTTAGTTTTCAAAAAAAAAACATTACAACATGTACATTACTTATGTAATAATCTAAAAAAAATGCATAATCATAATCTAATCTCATTTGAAATACTTATTTGTATTAGAACTTCAGAAAAAATACACTATAAATCTAAAGATTCGTGAACAATTGTGATGTTTTACATAGCTCCAAGAGAGCAAGGTTGTAATAGTAAAATTTACATTGGCAAAAATTAAAAGAATGTTGTTGTTGTTGTTTTTAAACCTTGAGACAGTATTAAAGAACTAAAACTTACAACATGTTACCATGGTAACACTCTCTCTTGCATTAGTAGTGTAAAATATGACATTTAGAATGCTATGTTGCTTAGTTCAAAAGAAAAACTATACATACGTTTAAAATTAAAATGCCTTCCATTTCATAAGTTTATTTACTTTTAAAAGATTTACAGATTCTAATAGATAAATCCTGTTAAAAAAGATACGTAGATAGATAGATAGATCTAGAGAGAGAGAGAGAGAGAGAGAGAGAGAGAGAGAGAGAGAATTGTTAAAATCAACCTAGATATAACAAAAGAGTCTTAATTAACATAAAATGTATAAAAGAACATTTTAAAAATCATTGTGAATAACTTAAAATACTATAAAAATATAAATATGCTCAAAAAACAATACCGTTATTATTACAATTAAATTGTCAAAAATTGTGAAAAATCATGTGTGTCAACGTCTAATATTCGTTAATATTTTTACAATTTGAACTACATTGTAATACTTTTAATAATACGAAATCACTAAAGTAATAGCATAGTTAACGTATCAATACTAAATATGATTCTGTAGATAATATAATATAGCTTTTATGTAAGTTCATTATTGATTTAAAAAGTGTACAAACCAAATTACATAGATAGAAAAATCTTCCAAATAGAATATCTTATAAATATTTTGCCCTTTTCATAAATAAGGACATACATTTTTGAGAATCAATGTGATTTGAACATAATTGTAATGTTAATTGTTAATATATAAATATATGTCAATATTTCAGATGCGAATCATATCACAAAATAGTAGTGATTTGGTTAAATTTTCTTTATCAGCATAATTCAACAAACAATATGTACGAGATAAAAAATGAGAAAGGTAAAACGACATAAAGTTTTAATCTTACTGTGCTCGACAGCGACCTTCAAAATGCTGAAAAAAGATGTAACAACAAACAAAAAAATCAACGAACATAAACTAGAAAATAAAAGTTAATATTTTTTAGATCTACAAAATCATAAAAAAGAGAAAAACATGTCTACATTGTGTACATGGAATAAAATGCATATGAACAAATCTTGTAAAACAATTTTACATTTTGATTTTAACCTTTTTGGACAATTGTAAATGATTTAATAGGACTTTGGTGTAATTCATTAGTACGCCGCTTTCGGGCGGTATGTAGAGAAAAAAAATATTATTTTTATTACGATAGAAAATTTTCCTCTATTAATAATTATATTAATTCGTAACCATGGTGATACTCTTTCACAATGGCATGTAGGCAGTTCAATTGAAAGCCTCAGAACCCCTGGATGACGAAATTGGTAATCATTTCATATATTGTCCCACATGGTCTCTTTTTTAATATATATATATATATATGTATTATTAATTTGAACAAAATTTTAATTATTAAGGCAATAGCTTATCTTCTGACAGCTTAAAGGTGCAGATTTATTTATTATGTTGACAGTATTATCTAATTAAGAAGTGAATCGGATACGAAACAGCATTATCTGCCATAGTTGATCTATAGTCCTGCTCGGTACCAAAAGGCATCCTATTCCTGATTATAACATTACATTGGCCTAGGTCTAGTAATTTTAAGATTGAACGTGTAAAATCATACGAATTCTAGTCTAGATCTAGATTCTACATCAAGATTCTAGATCAGATCTAGTTCTATACTTATAGCTAATTCTAGATCTAGACTAATCTAAAAATCTAGACTTAGATCTAAATCTAGGTCTACATCAAGATCTAGATCTAGCTAGATCGTGATCTAGTTTGTATGACAAATGGCAATGGAGATATTAATTTTTTTTCGGGAAAGTCTTGTCCAAATCTGTCATGTCATTTCTAGCTAGCTCATTGCCTAAAGTAGGTCAAGATTTTTTTTTCGTGTTGCCAATTTTATCTATTTTGTATGAAGAATAAATCTTTTTTAGTTTCTTTTTATTACATGTAACAGGTTATTGATTTTGAATGTATGGATTAATAATTAATAATTAATTATTTTAAAAATATAAGTGTACGCTTAATGAATATATGAAGATGCTGTGGCTGAGGGTTAAAACACTTGGAACCCTGTTCCAATCCTGGTGGGGCCGGTTTCCACCCAAACTGTGTTTGTAACCTTATTTTTATTTAATTTAAGATGCAGAATACAAAAAGGGATAGACAATCAAATATTAACCAAACCAAAAGAGAAGTTATAGATCTAAATAGAACACAGAACAATGAGACATGAGGGGCATCAAGAAAGACAATTGTAAAACATACAGAACGAAAATGTAAAAAATTTATAAAAATGCAAAAAGTCTTTTGTTATATCGGTTAATATCAACAATCAAATAACAGAAATGTTGACATGTACGAGTGTATCTGATTGTCACGATTTAAGGAACAGAACATTAAAATACGACTTACAATATAGAAAGATTGGATTGTTCTTCAGAAACACCTGCAAAAAAACTTATATGAATAAGAAAAAAACATTTAATTGTTTGCATGTAAATGCAATTGTTAATAATGAAATTTTTAATACAGAAGTTACAACATAGAAAGTTCGTAATACAGAGTTTTTTCAAAGTGTTAATGAACATATATGTTTTCTAAAATAAAAAAATATTACATTTGAAGATAAAAATTCCTGCATAAAAAGTATTTGAAAATAATTAATACTTTAGAGTTATTACACAATCATTTTATTTATTATTTTATTATTAACTAAAAATAAAGGTGTTCACTTACATAACAGAGAGAAAGATCAAAGTATTCCTGAATAATAATAGGATTATATTCCCAAACAATTTATTGCACTGTAAAACTTCAATCATAAGAAAACAATAAAAAAGTAGAATTTTACAAACGATGTTGGCAATTAAAAGACATTTTACACTTGACAAATCTTATGTTCATAAAAAAATTTTTCTTGAAAAGTATTTTTTTTTAAATGGTGAGTCCTAAAAAAAAACAAATATATAAATAAAATACAACCGATAGAAATTTATAATTAAAAAAATACATATAACAGTCATCCCAGATATCCTTTGGGAATATAAATTACATAAAACTTTTTATTCGATACGTTCTTGTTGTTATAGAAAAAAAATATTAATAAGACTAAAAAATGAGTGAATAGAAATATTGATAAGCGAGTAACAGAAGGAAAAAAAAGAACATATAGAAAACATGACATATACACACATGTAGTTTATATCTACATACATGTAGTTTATATCTACTCACATGTAGTTTATATCTACACACATGTAGTTTATATCTACACACATGTAGTTTATATCTACACACACAAAATATTACAAAGTTGTAGTTGAACACTACAAAATAGGCCAAGATTTGTTCAATTAATAAATTGAATATTGTACAGAAAAATTTTTTCAGAATGTTAAGATAAGATAATATTATAAATCAATTAACAAACATTTGTATCTGTACCAGTGTTCAAGTTCTGTTGTATCGAATATATATATATACACATATAATAAAAGTTACTCTTTGAAATAAAAGTCAAATTTTCATAAAATATTGGATGGTGGAATGAAATGTAGGACCAATAACTTTAAATGTAAGTTAAAAAGATCTTTATAAACAAATTTAAAATTTGAAAAAAAAAATCCTATTTCGCAAATTATTGACAAAACAATAAATGGATTACTAGGAATAAACTAATTAATGAACAGAAATAATAAAATATTTCAGCATTAGAATAAGAATAACGTTACGACATAAACAAGCATAACTTTTATGCAACTTTTGTTATCATCTAGTTCTAATGTATGGCTCCCGAACCGGGAGGCCTAAGGCTTGAATCTTGATGAAGACTGCGATATATAATTTCGGAACTTTCTAAATAATATTTGCACAGGTCGTTGTATATTAAAATGTGTATGTAATACACTTTCATTTCTCGAAATAAACTGAATAATGTATTATAAAAATGACTTCTTACAACAGAAAAGTATATACATTATAAATTATAAATCAAATAGCAATCCTTTTTTATATAATGTGTACATTTCAGAAACTTCAAAATTTAATATTTATTGCTTACTAAAACAATTCAAAAAGTAAAATATCACAAATAAAAGATTATAAATGTCTTAAAATACATTCTCTAAATATAAATAAAAAAGAAAATTATAACTCAATAGCTGTTTGTTATCAACTTGAAATAAGATCATTAAAATTAAACAGCAAATCTATCTAGCAAACAAGGGTATTTTTTAGTTTAACATCAATGTTTTGACAAATCTAAACCTAAGAATACGTACAACAAATAAAGAAAGTCTCTTTTCTTTATGGTTAAAACTGATAACCACATACAGAAATGATCTATATTTAAAGCTCAACAATTAAATACAAAAAATAAAATATATAATGAAAAGCCAATGCATTGCATAACTATAAATACAATTTAAAATAATTGTGAACAGGCGAGCAAATATGCATTATTGCCTTAAATAAACATCAAATATTGCTCACTAAAACACTAAATATTAAGCAGGTTGTAAACATTTTTTTGTTTTGATTTTAGTCACGTAATGCTGATAATAGTTTCTCATGATTAATTTCGAAATGTGCATGATGTTATATCTAAAAGTCTTTGATAAAGAACGCACCCGTTTCTATGATGTTATTAGACAAGACAAAGTCGTTTTTATCTTAGCAAACGTTTTTCACTCACCCAAAGAGGTTTATAAGCAGAAATCTACAAGGGCAGCACAGCTACCTATTACATTTTTTTTTTTCATTTATGAGATCGCTGAAAAAAGTTGACATTCCAATTAAGGCTTGCCAAGCTAAATAAACTTGACTTGCTTGTAAATGAGTTGGCCGCTTTTATGTTAAACTCCCTCCCATTCTCTCTCCATTGGCCTCGCTGCCTCTCTCTCTCTCTCTCTCTCTCTCTCTGTGTTTTTCTTCGTTTCTTTCTCTATTTAGCCTTCTTTGACACTACCTAAACCATTTCTCTCTCTCTTTCTCTTTCTCTCTCTCTCTCTCTCTCTCTCTCTTATGGTAGGCTTCAACAGTGACCTGAGGCGTCGCAACCTGTGGGCTCTGGAGACAAATAGCTCATTGCTACGTTCTACAAACGGTGACCTGGCTACAAGCTACTGGTCTCCATTCCCCACAGGTTACGATGTTGAAGGTCATTCATAGGATTTGTTTACCACATTGTCAAATACAGTCTAGTCTTTCTAGATTTGCGTTGGTCATGACCGGTTAGAAGGCTACAGTATGACATTCTTAACCCTAGACCAGCGGTTCTCAACCTTTTATGCTCGGCGACCCCTTCTTACAATTCCCCACTTAGCCGCGGTCCCCCCCCCCGCACACACACACAACATTAGAAGAATAGACAATAACAATCCATTTTTTCAATTGTCTTTGGCGACCCTGGCAAATCGTCAATCGACCCCCAAGGGGGTCGCGACCCACAGGTGAGAACCCCTGCCCTAGACTATGAAAGTTTTCTGTCATATACAATAGATGTTAGCCATTTGCGTTAGTTTGACTCAAATGTAGAACCAGACTGCTATGTGGGAAGTCTTAATCGGTTTTGTTCATTTTACACATAAGTACGTTCTTTGCGAAATTATAATTGTGGCTTTTGATTTGTTCAAATTGTACTATAATCATGTATGTCATGGTTTCGGTAAACATCAAAACAAGCTAGAGACGATAAATTTGTTTTATTTAACCCAGCACAAAAAGTAATATTCCCAAGTGCCTACCGTTAGCAATAATTGTCCAGAACTCTAGACAAAAAAAAAGGTCTGCTATGGCAAAAAAAAAAAAAAAAAAAGATAAGCTTTAAATAACGTAATCTTTTTGTAAAGCTGAAATCAGAAGCTTTATGTATTACCATCAGAGTTGCCTACTAGTACACATCTTGCGCAGTTTGTACGCAAATGGACATGAAAATACGCGAGTACGGTTTATCATCTGAAAATACGCATTCCCCCTTCCAAAGCAGAAAATTTTTTAAAATATTTAATTTTACCAAAAGTTCTTGCTAATCATATATATATAGATCAGTCCGACAATGCCTTGAAATTGGCTATTCTTATTAGATCTAATATATTGCTTTTTTTTTTTCGCGCGCGCTAACGCCCGAAGATTTAAATTTTTACTAGATTTAGGTCTAACTAATCTAAATAGAGAGAAGTTCCTTTTAATGTGTCATATTAAATGAAATCTTCAAACTGATTGGGAATTGATTGGTAGATTAGTTTTTATTCATCTAAACTGTATCTGGTGTCTTGAACTAGGGATATTTTATGATGTCATGCACCTATAGATATGCATTAATAGTAATACTAGTAATAGAATTTACGTAAATCAAGGTTTAGAAGTAATATCTATATCTATTTATCTAAGTATAACTAGATTATTCTAGATTTGATCTTGATCTAAATTTTATTCTAGTCTAGTTTTATACATCTAGATGTGACAAGGAAATTACTACACTTAGATCTAGATTTAGAACGAATCTAGAACAAAGTAGGCCTACATCTTATTATAGATTTACTCTGCTGACTAGGTGTTGCAACTCAACAAGGCTCTCTAGATATCTGTAATTAGATCTAGATCTACTCAAAAGCAGCAATTTTCTGCAACCTTATAAAGAGATTTAGCCTATTGATCTTTATGAAATATAAAATTTAAAAAAGGGGTGAAATGGGCTGTTCTTACTTTGTATATGTCTAGTATTTCGCATTCAACATAGAGCCTACGATTCAGTAGGATAGTTAAAATACCTTTCAATCGCCCTATGCACAAATTACAAGCCAATCAACTGTTAATGAAACTGCCTAGTGTCTACAGATCTAGATATATTCTTGATCTAGATTTGATCCTATGTAAACCATCACATTCAGGAGAAAGTTCTTTTGAGATGATAGTGAGAAGAGCAGAGGTTTTAATAGAAGAAATATTGGTTTCGCTTAATCTCTCTCTCTTAGCATGATAAAGGGAATCAAACTGACTTACACAAAGTATCTTCAGTGGCAGATCGAAAGCTACTGTTATAGTCACTAGCGACTAGCTAGCTTCCGTTACTTAAGAAAGCATAAATTCAAAGAATGAAATCAGGAGCATTCAAGGCTGAGTGTGTTTGGAAAAGAAAAGCTTGAATTATATTTATGACAGAAAATATTAAATTCTTAATTCCTTCCTTCCTTGTTTGTTGTATAAAACAAGTTCAAACAGCAGGATAAATAGCTCCATCTTACAATAGCCATTAAGCAGACTGAATAGCCCAGTTTTTATATTAGAAACAAGGTTAATGACTAATTAGAATGTTTATTATTATGATTGTAGAGGATGCCAAAGCTTTCATTACTAACTTTGCAAAGAATTGTCTGAAAGAAGAAAATCTTAATTCTTTGAAAAGCTGATACACAATTTCCAGTGATGGATATTTTGTAAAGAAATAGTCTATAAACAAAACTACTTTTATAGAATTATATGTTACTGATCCAGCCAGGCAAACCATTTCATCTGATTTAAGTCTAATTTCACTTGTAACAAAAATCCCCATTCTTTTGAATAAATTTTCTGTTGCGCTATAATGGAATTCGGAATACACAAGAGGAATTATGATCATAAAATCATTGCCAAGTGACAAGAACGGCATCAATCTAAACTAAAGACTAAACGTAAATATTTTGACAAATGTACCAAATGTCTTGTATAACTTCATGATGTATTGACATTTAGAATTCATGTTTCGTGTATGTTACTTGCTTGAATGAATTATAGTCTTTCATGAGTGTATTTCTTTATAGTTAGGGAAATACCCATGTGCCCCACAAAATACACATTTCCATTATTGCATGTAGGCATCTTTGCTTACCATGTGGATGAAGATGTCTCAGTAGAGATAGCAAAATAATAGAAGAGCAATAAAGGTAAAGATTCAATAGTTCAAGCTCATTGCGTGGCTAAACAATCAGTTGACTAAAGTCGCAAAATTATTTCTTTCTAATAGAGACTTTAACATTTTAAATAATTGTAAAGCCCAATCAAATAAAATATCAGCATTAACATGTTATAAAATAGCAACCTTTCAACATACAACATCAGACAAAAATATTTAATAAAAAAAGTAATATAAAAAAAAATAAAAATCTGTTTTAGATCGATAAACTTGTATCAAGCATCTGTTAAAAAAGGTACCTAAACAAATTTGATTATTGCCTGTATTAGTAATGTTACAACAAAACGAGTCTTTGAACAATAAAAATGAAGATAAATATTAAAACAATAAAATAATTACCCTGAAAAAGTTTAGCAAATCATCATTAAAGAAAAGCGAGATCAACCTATTAAAATAATCAAAGTAATAACCATATTAAAAAAATAGAATAAATATTATAAAACATTTTACAAAGTATTTTTGTGTTCTGTCATAAATACATTCGTCGTCGAATTATAACAATATATAAAATAAATAAGCCGCGCGCAACGTGCCGAACAACAATAAGCCAAAATACATGACAAAGTGTACAACACCAATACACATTAAGCAGAGAATATACAACAAAGTAAAGGAAAGTGAGGCGAAAATTAAACATTGACATCGGCCGAAGGATTTCTAATGCTTTCGCGTGTTTAACTTGCACGTTTAATAAGGCATATCACAACTAGTCGCACGTTTGTTAGTCTATGAAGTGTTTGTCTAAGTCTAAATGTCTATTTTCAAATCTCTCATAGAGTTATAGAGTTTGAAGAGATATCTCCATAACTTTTGCTTCTTGAAATGTCGCATATGCAATAGTTTCTCGCTTCCACATAGAGATCGTCCGTCAATCTGTAAAACAGACCTGCAAATGAAAAATAAATAATTTGAAAAGGTAAAAACAAACTTAACTAAGTCATAAATTTCGTTTAAGTCTTAAGCGAATATTAACTGAGATCCTGGTTTACATTTGCAATATTTGTGAGGCAGTCCCGTTGTCTGTGAAAACTGCCTACCGCATTGCTTATAAACACCAGCTAAACCCTTGTGGGAATTAGTATGCGCATCGCTTACCTGGGAATACCAACCAATGGGATTCCACCAAAAACACGTGGATGTTCAGAGATTCGTCAGCCTTGATTATCTGCTTACAGAACAGACCATTGACAGACTGGCACTGCCATACATTGTTTCATTGATGTAAGCCTTGAAGTAAATAAGCAATGACATGAGCCTATCGCCACAATTCTCTTGCGACAGCGTCCCTAACCCCAACATTATGTAGTATCGATTTCAACGCCAATGTTTGCACTCATCTCACTGACGTGGTTATTTTATCGGTTTAGCCTCGATGCTACTCTCTCAACTCTCTTTCCTCGCAAACGCGAGGTTGGAACCTAAACTTTTAAATTGGGGGGGGGGGGGGGGGGGGGGGGGAGAAAAGTGCGTTTTTTTTTTTTTTTTTTTCTAAACATTTTTATTTATTATTTATTTATTTATTCAATCATTCATTCACTACAGTGGCATAGCTAGGTTAGGTGATGGCCAGTGCGGCAGCTCCTCATGATTCCCCCCTGCCACCCTCCTTCCCAAAAAAATAAAATAAACAGCGAAAAGACATTTTTAAAAACTATTTTGTATTCATTGTTAAAGGATTACTAATTTGTAACAAATAATATTAATTTAACAAAAAGATACTAGAAAAAAATCTTACGTGCTTTCTTGCTCTCAAAACTATCAACAATTTTTTAGAAATGTATTTTTGTCCCATCAATTGCCAAATAAGATCTATCGTTGATTGCAAAACATTCTTGATCAACTGTAAGTCTGAAAAAACTGCGCTTGCAAATTACCGCATTTCTCAGAAATATGCAAAAAAGACTATATTTTGAATTGAATCATCTAGCCGTTATCATTATTATTTTTAAACTCAAGATCTCAAACCGGTCCTTGTTTAAGAAGTTCAGAGTTTTCTTAACAAACTGCGTCAAACCGTTAATGTCTCTTTGTATTTTTCGCTCCAGGCGATATTTGTTTTCGTCAATGTCACTATGAGCATTATAGAGATTAATTTCGATCTGAGGAATTAATAGTTGCGATGGTGCTAAAAATCATATTTACCTACCACATCCTGATCATATTGGGTGATTATTTATTGAACTATCCCATCCAAGAAAGAATAAATTTCCATCCGTAGCTCTTTCTTTTGTGACTATAACCCTACATTACTCATGACAACGTTACCTTAGCATTTGAGAAAATTGAACCAGTTTTGATATGTCAGGTGTACTGTCTAACTATTTGACCAGTTCTAATCTCACCCAATACTGTCTAAATAATGGAGAACTATTTGACCAGTTCTAATCTCATCCAATACTGTCTAAATAATGGAGAACTATTTGACCAGTTCTAATCTCACCCAATACTGTCTAAATAATGGAGAACTATTTGACCAGTTCTAATCTCACCCAATACTGTCTAAATAATGGAGAACTATTTGACCAGTTCTAATCTCATCCAATACTGTCTAAATAATGGAGAACTATTTGACCAGTTCTAATCTCACCCAATACTGTCTAAATAATGGAGAACTATTTGACCAGTTCTAATCTCACCCAATACTGTCTAAATAATGGAGAACTATTTGACCAGTTCTAATCTCACCCAATACTGTCTAAATAATGGAGAACTATTTGACCAGTTCTAATCTCACCCAATACTGTCTAAATAATGGAGAACTATTTGACCAGTTCTAATCTCACCCAATACTGTCTAAATAATGGAGAACTATTTGACCAGTTCTAATCTCACCCAATACTGTCTAAATAATGGAGAACTATTTGACCAGTTCTAATCTCACCCAATACTGTCTAAATAATGGAGAACTATTTGACCAGTTCTAATCTCACCCAATACTGTCTAAATAATGGAGAACTATTTGACCAGTTCTAATCTCACCCAATACTGTCTAAATAATGGAGAACTATTTGACCAGTTCTAATCTCACCCAATACTGTCTAAATAATGGAGAACTATTTGACCAGTTCTAATCTCACCCAATACTGTCTAAATAATGGAGAACTATTTGACCAGTTCTAATCTCACCCAATACTGTCTAAATAATGGAGAACTATTTGACCAGTTCTAATCTCACCCAATACTGTCTAAATAATGGAGAACTATTTGACCAGTTCTAATCTCACCCAATACTGTCTAAATAATGGAGAACTATTTGACCAGTTCTAATCTCACCCAATACTGTCTAAATAATGGAGAACTATTTGACCAGTTCTAATCTCACCCAATACTGTCTAAATAATGGAGAACTATTTGACCAGTTCTAATCTCACCCAATACTGTCTAAATAATGGAGAACTATTTGACCAGTTCTAATCTCACCCAATACTGTCTAAATAATGGAGAACTATTTGACCAGTTCTAATCTCACCCAATACTGTCTAAATAATGGAGAACTATTTGACCAGTTCTAATCTCACCCAATACTGTCTAAATAATGGAGATTTATTTGACCAGTTCTAATCTCACCCAATACTGTCTAAATAATGGAGAACTATTTGACCAGTTCTAATCTCATCCAATACTGTCTAAATAATGGAGAACTATTTGACCAGTTCTAATCTCACCCAATACTGTCTAAATAATGGAGAACTATTTGACCAGTTCTAATCTCACCCAATACTGTCTAAATAATGGAGAACTATTTGACCAGTTCTAATCTCACCCAATACTGTCTAAATAATGGAGAACTATTTGACCAGTTCTAATCTCACCCAATACTGTCTAAATAATGGAGAACTATTTGACCAGTTCTAATCTCATCCAATACTGTCTAAATAATGGAGAACTATTTGACCAGTTCTAATCTCATCCAATACTGTCTAAATAATGGAGAACTATTTGACCATTTCTAATCTCATCCAATACTGTCTAAATAATGGAGAACTATTTGACCAGTTCTAATCTCACCCAATACTGTCTAAATAATGGAGAACTATTTGACCAGTTCTAATCTCACCCAATACTGTCTAAATAATGGAGAACTATTTGACCAGTTCTAATCTCACCCAATACTGTCTAAATAATGGAGAACTATTTGACCAGTTCTAATCTCATCCAATACTGTCTAAATAATGGAGAACTATTTGACCAGTTCTAATCTCATCCAATACTGTCTAAATAATGGAGAACTATTTGACCAGTTCTAATCTCACCCAATACTGTCTAAATAATGGAGAACTATTTGACCAGTTCTAATCTCACCCAATACTGTCTAAATAATGGAGAACTATTTGACCAGTTCTAATCTCACCCAATACTGTCTAAATAATGGAGAACTATTTGACCAGTTCTAATCTCACCCAATACTGTCTAAATAATGGAGAACTATTTGACTAGTTCTAATCTCACCCAATACTGTCTAAATAATGGAGAACTATTTGACCAGTTCTAATCTCACCCAATACTGTCTAAATAATGGAGAACTATTTGACCAGTTCTAATCTCACCCAATACTGTCTAAATAATGGAGAACTATTTGACCAGTTCTAATCTCACCCAATACTGTCTAAATAATGGAGAACTATTTGACCAGTTCTAATCTCACCCAATACTGTCTAAATAATGGAGAACTATTTGACCAGTTCTAATCTCACCCAATACTGTCTAAATAATGGAGAACTATTTGACCAGTTCTAATCTCATCCAATACTGTCTAAATAATGGAGAACTATTTGACCAGTTCTAATCTCATCCAATACTGTCTAAATAATGGAGAACTATTTGACCAGTTCTAATCTCATCCAATACTGTCTAAATAATGGAGAACTATTTGACCAGTTCTAATCTCACCCAATACTGTCTAAATAATGGAGAACTATTTGACCAGTTCTAATCTCACCCAATACTGTCTAAATAATGGAGAACTATTTGACCAGTTCTAATCTCACCCAATACTGTCTAAATAATGGAGAACTATTTGACCAGTTCTAATCTCATCCAATACTGTCTAAATAATGGAGATTTATTTGACCAGTTCTAATCTCACCCAATACTGTCTAAATAATGGAGAACTATTTGACCAGTTCTAATCTCATCCAATACTGTCTAAATAATGGAGAACTATTTGACCAGTTCTAATCTCACCCAATACTGTCTAAATAATGGAGAACTATTTGACCAGTTCTAATCTCACCCAATACTGTCTAAATAATGGAGAACTATTTGACCAGTTCTAATCTCACCCAATACTGTCTTAATAATGGAGAACTATTTGACCAGTTCTAATCTCACCCAATACTGTCTAAATAATGGAGAACTATTTGACCAGTTCTAATCTCATCCAATACTGTCTAAATAATGGAGAACTATTTGACCAGTTCTAATCTCACCCAATACTGTCTAAATAATGGAGAACTATTTGACCAGTTCTAATCTCACCCAATACTGTCTAAATAATGGAGAACTATTTGACCAGTTCTAATCTCATCCAATACTGTCTAAATAATGGAGAACTATTTGACCAGTTCTAATCTCACCCAATACTGTCTAAATAATGGAGAACTATTTGACCAGTTCTAATCTCACCCAATACTGTCTAAATAATGGAGAACTATTTGACCAGTTCTAATCTCACCCAATACTGTCTAAATAATGGAGAACTATTTGACCAGTTCTAATCTCACCCAATACTGTCTAAATAATGGAGAACTATTTGACCAGTTCTAATCTCACCCAATACTGTCTAAATAATGGAGAACTATTTGACCAGTTCTAATCTCACCCAATACTGTCTAAATAATGGAGAACTATTTGACCAGTTCTAATCTCACCCAATACTGTCTAAATAATGGAGAACTATTTGACCAGTTCTAATCTCACCCAATACTGTCTAAATAATGGAGAACTATTTGACCAGTTCTAATCTCACCCAATACTGTCTAAATAATGGAGAACTATTTGACCAGTTCTAATCTCACCCAATACTGTCTAAATAATGGAGAACTATTTGACCAGTTCTAATCTCACCCAATACTGTCTAAATAATGGAGAACTATTTGACCAGTTCTAATCTCACCCAATACTGTCTAAATAATGGAGAACTATTTGACCAGTTCTAATCTCACCCAATACTGTCTAAATAATGGAGAACTATTTGACCAGTTCTAATCTCACCCAATACTGTCTAAATAATGGAGAACTATTTGACCAGTTCTAATCTCACCCAATACTGTCTAAATAATGGAGAACTATTTGAACAGTTCTAATCTCACCCAATACTGTCTAAATAATGGAGAACTATTTGACCAGTTCTAATCTCACCCAATACTGTCTAAATAATGGAGAACTATTTGACCAGTTCTAATCTCACCCAATACTGTCTAAATAATGGAGAACTATTTGACCAGTTCTAATCTCACCCAATACTGTCTAAATAATGGAGAACTATTTGACCAGTTCTAATCTCACCCAATACTGTCTAAATAATGGAGAACTATTTGACCAGTTCTAATCTCACCCAATACTGTCTAAATAATGGAGAACTATTTGACCAGTTCTAATCTCACCCAATACTGTCTAAATAATGGAGAACTATTTGACCAGTTCTAATCTCATCCAATACTGTCTAAATAATGGAGAACTATTTGACCAGTTCTAATCTCACCCAATACTGTCTAAATAATGGAGAACTATTTGACCAGTTCTAATCTCACCCAATACTGTCTAAATAATGGAGAACTATTTGACCAGTTCTAATCTCACCCAATACTGTCTAAATAATGGAGAACTATTTGACCAGTTCTAATCTCACCCAATACTGTCTAAATAATGGAGAACTATTTGACCAGTTCTAATCTCACCCAATACTGTCTAAATAATGGAGAACTATTTGACCAGTTCTAATCTCACCCAATACTGTCTAAATAATGGAGATTTATTTGACCAGTTCT
This sequence comes from Biomphalaria pfeifferi, assembly GCA_030265305.1. NCBI lineage: Eukaryota > Metazoa > Mollusca > Gastropoda > Planorbidae > Biomphalaria > Biomphalaria pfeifferi. The sequence goes on along the minus strand of JASAOG010000105.1, from coordinate 463,570 downwards.
AATCTCACCCAATACTGTCTAAATAATGGAGAACTATTTGACCAGTTCTAATCTCATCCAATACTGTCTAAATAATGGAGAACTATTTGACCAGTTCTAATCTCACCCAATACTGTCTAAATAATGGAGAACTATTTGACCAGTTCTAATCTCACCCAATACTGTCTAAATAATGGAGAACTATTTGACCAGTTCTAATCTCACCCAATACTGTCTAAATAATGGAGAACTATTTGACCAGTTCTAATCTCACCCAATACTGTCTAAATAATGGAGAACTATTTGACCAGTTCTAATCTCATCCAATACTGTCTAAATAATGGAGATTTATTTGACCAGTTCTAATCTCACCCAATACTGTCTAAATAATGGAGAACTATTTGACCAGTTCTAATCTCATCCAATACTGTCTAAATAATGGAGAACTATTTGACCAGTTCTAATCTCACCCAATACTGTCTAAATAATGGAGAACTATTTGACCAGTTCTAATCTCACCCAATACTGTCTAAATAATGGAGAACTATTTGACCAGTTCTAATCTCATCCAATACTGTCTAAATAATGGAGAACTATTTGACCAGTTCTAATCTCATCCAATATTTCAAAAAGTTCGTTTTGTATTTGTAGGGACATTATGTATTGAGGTCTGAATCTAGTTTGACTCGGAGAACTTGTACTCTCGTGAGTAGATTGTACTTACATGGTAGTTTCACCAACTTTTAGAAATGACCTAGAATTTTTTCTTTGCTATTCTTCTTTGAGAGAAAAGGAATGATCCAATATTCTTTACAGGTAGCATTATCAGATTTTACCCTTTGGATCCTTTGATCCCTTCTGTCAACCATTTCAACCTGAGATAGCAATTTCTCCGAGCTATGAGCAACGCACATGATATTGTTTTACATTACAGTATTACCCTTAATTAATTTGAACTGAAGAAAAAAGCTCAAAAAAAAAGATAATTTGAATAAAATATTGTCATTGCACAGTGGTAGTTAAAATTAAATTTTACTGTGTTTTTCCTATTTAAAAAGAACAAACAGCCTATTATTAATGATAAGATTTTTGTGATGTCATGGCTAAAAAAAATCTAATTAAAATAAGTCATATGTTGAAACATAATTGAAGAAAGTTGATGGGGAGGAGGGTGACACCCTGAGCTAACCGCACCAGGTGACACCAACAAGAGTGACGCCACTGTCTGGGAGGTTTCCATGCTGTTTTTAGGTGATCAGTTAATGCAGCTCTACTCTTAAGGGAGATATATTTCAAATCCTTATTCCAGAAGAACTATAAGACTCTTCTCATTAACCACGTGTTGTCCTGTTTGCTTTTAAGTGAAAAAATAAAGCCAAATTATTTTAAACTGTTATTACTTTAAAAGATCAAAACAAGTCTATGGCTTGTATATTCTTAGTTCATTGTTGAATTGGATAGGAGCCGCCTCTGAGTTTGTGTGATAGCATAAACTCTCTTTGTAAACTAGTTATAATGAGTTTTTGTGATTATTTAGCAAGACAATTAATAGTAATATAGTAATATAAGTTAGAATAGCAACATGAAACAGTCGTTAGCGTTGATTTTGATTTCCACTAAAAAAAATCAAGAACCTTTTCAAAAATGTTCCTATTTTTGGTAGGAAAATTGAAGCTATAATCAGAATTTCTATAGCTTTTGATATATTTTTTTTCGAACCTAACGTCACGAACGGACAGACAAACAGCCAAAACAAAAAAATAATACCGGCTTTCATTCTGACGGGCCACTAAAAAAATAAATAAAATCTGATTATTTAAAAAAAATTTGGGACTAATTTTGTTCTACGTGGCCGCGGACGTCACGCTTCTGCATGAAACACCTGCTGCATAAAAAGAACCGATTTTAAACAATGTGCGTGACGCGTACTTACAATTGTGGCTAAATATGTAGGTCACAGCTGGGGCTGCGTAACCACGGGAAATACTGGATTCCTCATTAATGTTCGGACTCGAAGACAAGCTTATTATTATTGTCATTCTTAGCCTTGATAGAGAATATTTATGTACACTTTATTTCAATTTTAGCTGCTAGTGTACCAGGGAAAACAGTATTAATATCAATACTTCTTTTCATTATTTACATTTTACTTTTTGCATAATTAATTTTAAAAGCAAACTGTTGCACCTAAACCTTGCAAGACACAACATATGGTTAATTCTAATTTTTCATATCTCTTCTAGTTTTAGAGATCAGAGTGAGACAGACGGACAACATAACGTAGGGGGACTGCTGGGAATTGAACTCCTTTGGTAAATCATTTTGATTTAGATTTATTTGCAATTTTTCAGTTTTTTTAAAGTATGATCAATAAAGTAAGAAACAGGAGTGGGGGGGGGGGGGCGCAAGGTGGGTGGCTTCCTTGTCCGTTGAACAGGAAAATGTAAAAAATAAATATGACATTTGTGGACGTGCATTCGAATCCATTTTTACGATTTTAATTGTTTTCAATAAAAAAAAAAGAAAACTCCCCCATTTTAATAAATATATATGTAATCCAATAATCACTGAACTATGTCACCCTAAAAAACAAAAAGGTTACACAAAAATAGTTTGTGTGGAAAGAGACGTAGAATCGGCCCCCAAAGTTTTCAACTCAGGCAGGGAACAAAAAGAATGGGGTTCAATATTGTTAGCATGAATATCAGAAGCTATGAATTACAAACTATCAACAACTACAAGACTGACATGATACCATAGGATACGGAGATTAATGCTATTATTATTTTTATTGCATTGTTAAAGTTCATATGTATTCAATAAACTGATTGTTATGAAATTATGGCTTAGTATGAGCCATGCTTAACAGATGCTTTTGAATTATAATCTAATTAAAGGTTTCGTGTATGGACAATCTCTCACAAGGGCTTTTAAGGAAGAAGCCTTTCCCTATTAGTCTCATAAGGGGTATTTACCCTTTGTACTGTCACATTTAATGTAACTTATAATATTAAACGGTGGTTATTCAATCCTGTCAAAATATATTTGACGTGTCTTTTTATTACATGCATTATTCCTTTTTAAACAAAAATAAACTTTCTTTAAATTATATTTATTTGTTTAATAGAAAACACTTAATTTAAAGATATAAATATTTTACATTATTTTTTAAAAATGCAAAAATTTTTAAAAATAATTTTAAAAAAATAAATTGCCTACCTTATTAATATACTTTCCCCTTTTTTTTTTTTTTCAATATTATTATGGAATAGTTGTATTTTTATGAAAAAATAATGCTTGCACTTTTGATTTTAAAAGTTAAAGGCCCGCTTTCTATAAACAAAAAAGAAGCCCTTTATCATATTTAAAATTTCATGATTTTCGATATCTAAATGGGACGGACAGACAGTTAGACAAACTGACAGACAGACCACACAAAACAAATAACAAATTTCCTCCTTTCGGGAACAGCTAAAGAAAATAAGATTCGTATTCACATCTTTTATTCTCAGTTGTTCGAACTTTCTTTCTTCTCTTTAATGGAATATTATATAAAGACTTTTTCTGATAAACATGATTAGTAGATGTCGATATTTAAACAACCAGTTTGAACCACCGGCTTCAACCGCTGATTTATTTCAAGATTCATTGCAATGTACTCTTGTTTCAAAATTCTAAGATACACATAATGCTAAACAGCCAAAAGGTGAAGTAAAAATGTCGTAATTAAAGCCTATTTTCAATAAAAATATTAATAATAATAATAATAATAATAATCTTTATTGTCCAATGGAATTAAGGATTGTGAATTATAATGTCACTTTCATTGAGATATTTGAGACTATTGCATGGGCGTAGCCTGGGGAGGGTTTGGGCCCCCAAAATGAAATCCCCCCAGCAGGGTTTTGAAAAAGAAATCGACCTACATAACATTAATAATCTTACAAATCGTCGCCAAAATTGTTCCGAATTTTATTAGAAAAATCCACTAACGCCAAATAACTGTTTGAAATCCCTAATTTTTTAGTTTTTTTTAAATTAACATAACATAGTTTCTCATTTATGCATCCATGAAGAAATATTTTTTTTTAATTCAATAATAAGAAAATTAAGGTCCCCATTATTCCCAATATAGTATGATAGTTAAAATAGTGCGATTGTTTTTGCCTTAAATATATTTTTTTTCTCCTCCCTCATTAACAATATATCCAGAGAACTGTCAGTAAGCATTATTTTGGATAGCTTCACTACACATTGTCTCTAGCTGTACAAACAAGCAGGAAAACTTTTTGTTTTTTTCCATTCCAACATCGTTTATTATTTATACAATACAACAACATCAACAAATTTGACAGCAGTGTTTTATGTTCAACTAGTAATATATTATTATCTTGTGTGCTAATATCAAATTGTATTTTTTCAATTTCAAGCAAGCTATTTGATACCCAGCTTGAACTATTATTGTTTCTACTTCTTTATGTCTATGACATTTTATTTTCCCAAGCTTCTCTTAGTGGCGGTCTATCTGCTTGCTTTAATTTCTCAAACATTTTCATTTGGTCTTTAACTAAAGTATTTATACCAGACAAATCTATTTTCTCGTCTGGTACTCTCAAGTATCTACACTTGTTCATATCTTTCCACAGAGTCATCAGTTTCTCTTTGTAGTTGCTTTCTGGGAAGTAAGTTGGTGTATCGTCAAACTCAACTCCCATACCACGACGTCTGTGATACTTAACTGTTGTCAAGTCACTGGAGTACGGATCTTTGCTATTAGCTTTAATATCAGTACTATGAGATAATGATTCGTTTTCAATCTGCGCCGGAAGTAGTGGAATGTTTTTCTGGAGGAATGTGTCGACGTTCTGAAGAAAATGTTTTGTTCTCTTCTCTAGAGTTGCTGCCCTTTGATTTTCTTCCTCTAATAATTCTTGCCTTCTTTCTTGGTAAATGTTTACACCTAGGTTACTGGAATTGTAAATAAAACGAACTGAAATAAGTTTTGGATAATAAAAACTAATAACATATAAGAACTCTAAAAAAGCAATAAGTTCAGATTAAGATTTATTTTCTTCTTAAGCTTTAATGGTAAAATACAAAAAAAAAACAAGCACGTTTTAATAGTTTGACTTTCATTATTTGTTTGGTGAACTGAACAGTGTGATACACGGATTCACACTTATAAATTGTATAGGGTTATCGGGACCATGCATCAACTAAATTTTTTTGAAAGAGAAAGAGAATCCTCCAAGCATAAGTTTTAAAATACCTACATTCTACCTGGTGATAAAAATGTACAAGCTTCTCAATACGTCGTGGCATAGTTGCTATTTTATTTTTTATTATTAGAATAAACAGCATCTTTCCTTAGATAATAATATAATGTAGATTTTTAACCAGTACATTAACATGGACTTTCAAGTCTTGTAAAAATAAAAATGCTCATCAATTTAAAAGTGTGCAACATATATCAATGTATTTTAAGATTTAAAATTTTAATTTTATCTGAGTTTATTTATTTATAACTCTAAATCAAACCTAATTGCCCCTAACGGAAAACACACTATATATTTTTTCTTTAGACATTACCACTGTAAGACTCTTGTATTCCTAATCGATAGTCAATACTAGAACGTAGCCATTTAATAAGGATTTTCCCTTATTACTGGAGTCTATGATATATTTAGGAAATGTATAAGACTAAATTTTGATTTTCAAAATGAATGCCCCAATGCCCCAACTAACCTTTCGATAGAATCATTAGACATATGAGAGTATCTTCTGGATCTATTGTACTGCGCAGGCGCTGTACTCAAGCCGGCACGTGCATCATTAGTCACGTGGCTAGAAAACTGGTGATGCTGGGATGCCGACAATGACCTTGATATTGAAGATCTCCCAGAATTTAAAGCAGTTTCTTTAACAACCATATTTCTCTTTTTTGATTCCTCATGATTAGCATTGTCTTCATCCCTTAAAACTTCAGAACCACTGCTAGGTTTTGGTGTAGGGCTTCTGTTGACTACATTAAAATTCTGGGGAGTAAAAGCCGTCGCTGGCCGTTCTAGTTTGAGCCTCTGTACTGGAGCCTCGATGAACACGCCTGTGACTGAGTTGCTTCTTTGAATTCTTTCAGGAGCAGTTCGACATCGTAGGTCACTCTCATCAGAATGGAATGTAATTCTTGGGAGAGCACTGCGTACACTTCTGCGAGATGACGCTCTGCTATTGCCCAGATTTAGTCTTCTAGATGCTGCGGCAATTTTAATAGCACTTCCGGAACAGTCGCCGTATAAAGGTTTTAATTTACCTTGACCTTCTAAAGATTGCAGTTCGTTAATATCGTCTGGTTCCAAATAGGATTTAATTTTGGAAACTTTCTCTTTCAGTTTCTTGTATTTCACCTATTTAATAATAGAAATAAATGGATATGTTATTATTTTTTACGAAGCATGTGACATAATAGGAGGATAACTATTTTTGATTAGTTGTAAAGACAGGAGTGATTCCCCCTAAGAAGTTTATAGAAGGACATGTAGACCGTGTTTAGTTGCCACTTGCTCCAGAGTTACCAGCTTGACCACTGCACCTGTGTTATGAACTGTATATATTTTTTCTGTTAGTTATGGGTCGTGTGTCTTGTGGTACTCGGGAGAAGTGTGCCCTGCTCTGCAGATCTTTGGGGCTAAGTATATCATTGATCATTATCGTATTTTATATATTATGATTAATTAGTAGATATAGCCTCAAATGATTTCCAGGCAGTATATTTTTACCCTGATGTTATGCATCCTGGAGTACTCCCAAATGTGACATTTTTTTCTAGCCTTGTCTCTGAGGAATTCAACTCTGTATTGAATCATCAGATAGGTTTTACCAAACGGATGTCTATAAGTGGAATTCTATGAAGCTTACAGGCTCATAGGTTTCCCTGAAGTTCACCATGACTCTTTTGTTTTTTTGGCTGAAAGTGGCTGTGTCAGGAAAAAACACATTAGTGTAAACACAAAAATTAAATTCACAAACCTCAGGTCAAAACACGACCACTTTTAGTTACTCCGGGGTTACAGGCTTAGTGGAGAACCTTTCCCCCTTTCAGACCTTGTATAGGTCATCTGATTCTGTGGCTACCGTTTACAAGGGTGTCATGTGGCCAGCACAACGACCAACCGCCTTTACTTTTCCCCAACTAATGTCAGGTACCGATTAGAGCTGGGTGGACTCAGAGGCGCCCAAAGATCCCGAAGTTATAAATCCCAGTTTTCACCAGGATTCGAACCCGGTACCCCGCTAGGCCACCGCGCCTCCAAACGAAGTATTGGCCACAATAAAAAAAATGCCAGGCGAACAAAGTTGAGATTGTGTATAAACACACAAGGAAGAGATAGGGAGTAAAATTAATTATTCCTGGAACCAGATTGACATGAAATTTTGTACTTAGGTTAATTTTACCACTTAGGTGTTCACTAAGACACGGTTTTGACTGATTCGCTGCCTGAACGCCTTAATTTGCCAAAAAAACGTAAGCTTTATTTGAAAAAAAGTTTTCATGTCGGTGTTTTTTAGGGCATTATTAAGAGCTGCCGCAACGGCTTCATATACCCTATCTACGCCTATGTGGTAGATGCAACCACTATGGGACGTTAGAAAGTCAAGTTCCCTTTCAGACCTTGTAGTCTATAGGCCAGATGATGTAAAGGTCATCTGTTTCTTTGGCCTACGGTTTACGAGATGTCATGTAGCCAGCGCAACGACCAACCGCCTTTATTTTTCCCCAACTAATGTCAGGTACCCATTAAAGCTGGGTGGACTCAGAGGCCTCCGAAATTCCGAAAATAAAAATCCCAGTCTTCACAAGGATTCGAATCAGGGACCCCGGTTCGGAACCCAAGCACTTTACGCCCAGCCACCGTGTCTCCACTATAGGACGTTACATTAGTAAAATTAACAAGTGATAATTTAAATGTAAAATCTAATTCATACTGCTCAGCTACAGTGTCTCACAGGTAGAAACAACACATCCTACCTTTTTTTTTCAATGTAGGCATACCTCAGCATTACTCCATCAAATATCTTTATTTCTGATACAGCATACACCAACGTGTGTGGCTAAACCTTATAATGCATCTCTGATATTTTAAGCACTAGAAGAGTTATTATATGTTAATTTTATTATCAGACAGATAATTTAGCATAAGTAAACATTTCTCGAGATAGATTTAAAATCACCTTTATTATTCTATTATCTAATTCCAAAAGTCTGATGGCATAGCTCTGCTCAAGGTCAAGGGTCTGGAGAGATTTCTCTAGGACTCTTTGCTCTTTCAAGTTATACATGACTGCTGACATCTCTCTGTCATGGACAGTTCGCCCAGCACCTGGTGACGTCATGACACTTAGCAGACGCTGAAAAAAAATGAATGATCTACTGTGAGATTTAATTTTTAAAAATATTTTTCCCCTTAAGCAAGGGAGGAAACGGTAGCAAAATAAGTTTGAAAAATGTAACAGTAGATGTCTTGTGATATCACCACGTCATTCATTCTCTACTGTACACACGATCTGTCAAGATGAACTCTTTGAGCCGACGTAAGTAAAGTTTCCCCTTTCCAACCTTGCGGTCTGTAGGGCAGATGGTGTCAAGGTCATCTGTTTCTGTAGCCTGCGGTTAACGAGTCTCATAGGGTCAGCACAACGACCAACCGCCTTTACTTTTCCCCAACTAATGTCAGGTATCCATTAGAGCTGAGTGGGCTCAGAGGCGCCCGAAGATCCCGAAATTGTGCTGGCCACATGATACCCTGGTTAACAGTGGACTTTTTCATTACCTCCCCCATAGATTGCAAATTTATTATTTTACTAAATAAGTTTGTAAAAAAAAATGTGGTTTCTAAAATTAAGCTAAATACAAAGAATTTTTTGTCAAAATAGTTGAACAATCGAACTGAACTGGTTTTGAGTTTAACATTTGTGAGATATAATAAATAAAAGTTCTTCCTATAAGGCTAGAAGCAGTGCTATATATTATTAGGTGTATTAGCATTTATTTTGTCTAACGTCTTACAGGCTCCTGTAGCATGCACAGAGCACTCTGGTACAATTTCCTTGTGGACATGATGGGGGGTGGGGGGGTGCGAGAAGATTTCGGTGCTACCTTTAGGCTAACATCCAACACAACTTGAGTCAATTCTCGATTTTAAAATCTTCTAGTACACAGCGGAATTGAGGAACTGAAGCCTCGTCAGGTTGTCAAGCGGTGTATGTCTCTTAACCTCACGTCCCACTTCATACGCCATTGCTATAATATGTTGAGTGAGACAGAATGAGGGGCTACTTTTAAAAACAGGTGTTTCAAATAGCCAAGAAACAAAGAACCAATATAGAAATATATGTAGAGGCCCAGTCTACCCACGACGTAGTGCTCATCATCAGACTGGAAATAGGAGCTACAGCAACAACATGATCAGTGCTGTATTTAGGGCATAGGCAAACTAAACCTTAGCGCCTGAGGGCGGCCCAGTGAACAGAGATTCCCTTTCACCTTTAGTTTAAAAAAACTATACCAGTTCTCAAAAAACAAAAACAGGACTTGTTACCTCATATTGTGTAAGCCTTTTCCTGCATCTATAATTCTACATGATACTAATTAACATGCATGCTCTTAATATGGCAATTTTGGTTTCGAAATACCGCTCAGTTTCGGTAGAGACAGCATCTTATGAACTGTCGATTCTTACAGGCTATCAGTGGCTTAAACACACACACACGCACACACAAAACAGCAGATTTGACCGTCCTAGTCTTTTTGCAAGTGTTCCGGTTTTCCGGATTTACTCCGTAATTTATGTCTTATTTTTGTTCCAAAACATGTTCCTTACTAGTGGCCGTTTGAATAAATTACGTACTGTATTGTAATTGTTCTGAATGTAAGATTTTTGCCTTCAATTAATAATCAATCTAATTCAGAAACATTTTGCATGATCAACAAAAGATAATAATTTCTGCTAATCCTGCTGGAGTCAGAGCATTTGAGCCGGACGAGCCCGTTAGCTTTAAGTGGTACGGTATAAATAGTCTACCCTTAAGGCTCAGGGCCGAGCCCCGCATATGACACTCGCGCAGGGCCCCGCGCTCTGCTGGGGCCGCCCCTGGTCTCATATACCTAAATATATTATTGATCATTTAGTTTTTTAAATCAATTTCGTAATTTTGGCCATTTTGAACATTTTATTATTTCATTATTGAAATAGAGCGTATACTATCTCATTTTGTTTTACTCTTAACAAAGGGGACGCCCATGTATTCCACTATGATGCTCTGATACACGTAAACATGCTCAGAACCTTAGTGCCTGCCTGCGATAGTATTTTAATTGAAAAAAATATTTTAAAGATTTATTGTTTCACTATCTTTAGAATTCTTAAAATGTATATAAGTTAAACCCTCTAAATATCCGAAAATCACATTTAGCACTGACGTGGTGTCTGGACATATAACATGCACCCTATGAGCCATGTCTCAAATAGCTTAGGGCTTTTTCGAGTCTAATTCGGGCCCTGATCATGATAAACAGATCCAACATCGCAGAACTTCATATACATAACTAAATGTAAGACTCTTTTCTATTTACAAATCGATTCATTTCGTTTTAAAACTTGTTGTTAGCTAAGACTTTTACTTACCCATTTTGTATTTCCCACTCTGTTACTTTCAACGTCAACTTTGTACAGTGAGTTACGTTACAAGCAAGAAGGGTTATGTCTCTTTTTACTTCTTATCTTTCTATCGTCGGCGCCATTTCAAATCGATGACAATAAATCTGTAAAGTGTACCACCTTTCGATCTGACACGTTCACACACAGAAAAGTACACACACACACACTAATACGTGCACACTCATACAAAACATAAACACACTTTTATTCAATTTCCCCGTTTTATTACAATCAGAACAAATGTCATGTGACTTCAATTGTATGGGCTAGAAATTGTATGTGTTCATTCTAATTGGTCTCTGTTTCATATCTGTCATGGCCACTATTTGGGTGTGCTGTTTGCCAGGTAACGACATTTAGGGCTATTCCACAAACATTGCTTAATTGTTGTTGAATTAAATTTGAGCTACACATTGGTGAAGCAGCAGTAGTTCCCCTTTGTGATCTATGGAGCAGACGATGTTAAGATCATCTGTTTCTTTGGCCAAAGGTTAACGAGCAGAAGGTTATTTGGTCAGCACAGCGACCAACCGCCTTTCCCCAACTAATGTCAGGTACCCATCAGAATTGGGTGGACCCAGGGGCGCTGTAAAAATACCGAGATTCGAACTCAAGGCCACAGGTTCAGAAGCCAAGCGCTTACCACTTCCAAGCCCCCTGGTTGAACATGGTATATTTTAAGCATCAAAGCATTTGACATTATGCGAAAGTTCAGATCATATGTTTGTTGGTTTTTTTAGTCAAAATATTTTTCTATAGTTTTTATGCTCCTAAACTCTAAAAGAATTTCTTATTACACCATAGATATAATTGTTTGTTTTGACATATACGGCCAGTTCATTGAAGTACAGCTATATGTTTGGTCATATGTTGTCGTAATCCGTCACTACCCGCCCCAACTCCGTTTCCTACTGTCGTACTATCAAGTGTCTACTTGTAATACGAAAGGAGGCAGGAGGCGTGAGTAGAGGCAGGAAAAAAATCGGGAATTAGGGTAACAAAGGGCCGAGAGAGATATAAATCTTATTATTAACTTCATTCACTTGTTGGGGACGTAAAGACAGTTGGTACCATGGGCGTATATATGACGTTCCTCCCCATCCCAAATCCCCCCTCCTAAAAAAATTCCTGGCTACGCCCATGGTTGGTACCCAGGACCAAAATTGTTGGGCATCATAGTCTTTAGTAGGACGTAAACCAGTCCAATGGTGTACACTTGCAGAAATATCCGCCTATCACTAACCCCATTTCGTTTCATTGTGTACTATTAGGAAGCCCGACCTATCACAAAAACCAACAAGGATTTGAAAGTGTACCACAGTGCTACCGTAACAAAGCCAGTCAGAGATCGAAAGTGCCCTGCATTGAAAGAGTTGCTATCAGTAAATTTTGTTTCTGACTTAACCCTTAACGGGTCTGGGCCACTTGTCACGTGTCACGGCCTGAATAGAGAAAAAAATAGAGTCTTTCCACTGTTCTTACTGGCATAAACAAGTCGTAGGGAACTTAATACGTCTGATAGGGAACTGATCTGGTTCTTTTCATTCAAAGAGTTAAAAGACATGAATTACCTCCCCTAATGTTTATGACCATTTGTGTTCTATTGAAAAGAAAAAAAGTTCAATTGATTTGGTAGTGAATTTCTTGGTGTTCTTTGTAGAGCTAGACGATTTGTGCATAATTAAAAGAACTCGTTCGGCTCTGTATTAACTGTATTTGAATTGACCTTATCAAGTTACCTCCTTTAGTACGGTATGTGTGTTGAATGGGACTCTCCCATTTAATATACTACTTGCTACTACCTGGCCTCTAGTCACGTGGTATATATGATCTGTTTCGTTTAGATATATATCTCTGAAGGATCCGTGTGGGTAGAGGGGTGGCTCAAGGCTAATGGTCCTCGAATCGACCGCCCTCTGTCTACTTCTAAATATAAAATAGTGTATTGGTGAAGTCACATTTTTTGTAAAAAGTTGTAATAAGCTACTAAGATACTAAGCTAAGCTTCCATTATTAGTTAATATAAAAAAAAATGTAAAATGCAACATTTTTAATATAAATTAGTAAGAGGGCGCAGTACTCAAGCATTTTCAAGCTTCTGCCCCTTCCACTCTCACCTCACACTCACTTTCCGTCGTAGGCCTGGCTACATGGCATCGTGGATAAATGCACAGGTTATCACACTTTCAATCTTTAATGTCAATTTTCAGAAATAAAAGTTAAAAAAAAAACAATTCAAGGTCTATTGAGTTAAGGTAAGTTAAGTAAGTCAGTTCCTCTTTCAGACCTTGCGATTTATATAGGGCAGGTTAGGGTGTTGACAAAATAATGTTCCAAACCCGGCATTGAGAAGTTCTGAATCTGCCCTTGGCATATATTTTTGTTAACTCTCAAAGTATAGAAAAGTTTTTCTAAGCAAAGATAAGAATGAAAGTTTTCTTAAGCGCAGCTTGTATCAAAAGGGTTAAAATCAATATTTTTGATAATAATCATTTAGCGATCCATTAGTTGGTAGTGCCAATACCTGCACCACGACAGGGAAAGATAAGGACTGTGAATGACATGTTTGGACGATAAGTCTAATGATGTTCAGCGTTAAGAAAGTACGGTGCATTATGTAACACTGATTGAGCCTACGTTATGCCTACGTTTTGCTATCAACTCTTGGTGTAATTTTTCAATGGCGTGTTGCGTACTTGAAAAAGAAAGTACTACAGGTAGCAGGGAATTTTTAGGTTTATCTCAATGTGAAACTTACGGCTGACAGGGTTGATAGGGTTTCATGTGGCCAGAACAATGGCCAACGTTATTTCTTGACTTCCATTGAATTCTTTTTTTTTCCTGTTATTTATCCTTTATAAATTAGATTAATAAGTACAATAGTGCAATCCCTTTCTTTACTGGCTGGAAAAGTAGATATATATGCATATATCGCCAAGATGTTTTGCTGGCTATTTCTTAATTACAATCGGCACTAATATAGTAGTAAATGAGATAACATTTTAATGCTAAGACGAATAATAGTGTCTTGTTGGTATCATAAAAAAAGACAAATATTTTTTTTCAATAAAAAGGGAAAAATACAAAATAAAATCCCGAGAATTATTAGAAAATGTCCACTTTCAATGGCATCTCTATGTGGGGTACTTATTCTCAAATAGTGCAAATTGTGAGAACCAAAGCCCCTCTGTGCAACAGGGGAATTAAGAACTAGTGTCAATACTAGTAGCTAGGACTAAATAACAATGGACAACGGATCTATTACGATCACGCTTGAGTGACTTTTTCAAAAGCTATTGATACAACGTTTCTGTAAATTTCAGTGACTGATTCTACACACGTTGTAGACTTTGTTTTCCTAGGACCTTTTATATTCACTATTTTAATGTTCGTTAATCAAAATCGAATGTTTCCGAACTAGGATTTTTCTAATAGTTTAGCGCAGTGTTTCATAAGTAGTAATGTGAACGGGCTTTGCACATTATAAATATTTAGCGGATAACTTTCCTTATTTTTCAGAGAGATTAATTTACGTGGAGGGCTACTAGTTAGTTATTCCATTGGGGTTCCGCGAAACACAATTTCGGACACACTGGTTTAGCTAAATCCATCCTTTGAAACAGACCTTATATCAGATAATGACAATCGTCTCTCTTTTCAAGAATTCTCATATCGTTTTAGAAAATTTAGTTAACTTAAGGTGTCAAATTTTTATGCGATTAGTACCATTGAGAAAGCGTATTATAGGTCATTTAAACGCATGGTGAAAATATGTATACGTATATGTATCTTATACGTTGTATTATTTTTAGTTAAATTATTTAACACAACAATCAATCAATATCATCTATAGTTACTAAAAGATTAAATGATAAATACATTTGATAATAACTTTAATATAACACTGCCTCCATTAGTTTAAAAAAAATTGAAGTCTATAATATACACATTTCCTAACCTTTTGTTAATCACACAGAACGAATTGTTTTTAAATAAGTGAATCCTGTTCGACTTTGTATTGATAATATCCAATGTACGACTAACTATAATGTCTCCATCATCGACTCCAAGCCACAAGTCTGTTCTCAATGTCGATATGGAAATCAACAATCTATCGAGACCAATTTAACTGATCGATACCTCCCGACTACCCTTCCACCTAATTCTTACCCCTTCCCCTCCTCTCTGTCTGGCAACGACGTAATCGCTTCAGTAGCCTCCGTCGTCTTGACCTGGGAACTGCCTTACAAGGGACAACCAATTTTATGGGCAGTTTCCTGGGGTGAAGATATTGATTCAATGATTTCATTACTGGTACAGTTCTATTCCTTCCCAAAATATGGTGTACATCAATACATGCATAATACACTCAACGATGTATTGATTGATTGGTTTTTATTGTTATGGGTTAATTTATTGCTTTATATAGTAATATAGGATATATAGAATATATAGGATATACGGTATATATATATATATCCGTAAGACGTAAAAGTGGGCGACCAGCGGCTCTCCTGCCTTCTATTAGATCGCCATACAGGATGTCCTGTGGAAGTCGACCTTCTGGCATTCTACGAACGTGGCCAAGCCAGCCAAGGCGTCTGCTGCTGATAACAGAGCGGATGTCCTGGCACCCTGCTCTTTGAAGCACTTCCTCATTGATTATCTTATCTTGCCACCTTATTTTAAAGACATGAAGCTCTTCAAAATCGACACTGGCAACTGGGAAGAGGTGGCACTGGACAGATCCTCATGGAGAGAGAGCATAAAGGAAGGGTCAAAGATTGCAGATGTCATACACAACAGAAGCAGAAAGAAGGGTGAAAATGCAACGGCGCCTGGTGATTATATATGCCCAACCTGCGATTGCAGCTGTGTATCAAGGATTGGCCTCTTTAGTCACACAAGAAGTTGCAAAGGGAAAAGATCGTCTCTCGAGACGTAAAATGCCACAGAATATATATATATATTCCAAATATTATTCAATTACTATATAAAGCAATAAATTAACCAATAACAATATGTATATCTATACTATAAAGTAGAATGTGAGGTGTATGTATGTGACTTATAGACATCAAAACCGCCTGACCAATCTTGATAAAACTTGGCAAGAAGGTTTCTTGGGTACCAACTTAGACCGTAGTGTATGTATTGTAGCCCTAAAACAAACTTAAGACCCTAAAAAAAAATAAAGTTGTCCGACTCTATTAAAGCTATAGTGAATTATGGATCTAGACCATGTCTACAATGTTAACACGAGAAAAGATCGAAAGGATTTAGACCTAGATCTAATTTTAAGAAATACACTTTGCGCAGATAGTGTTTTACTTTGACACATGAAAATACAAAAGAAGATCCATTGATTTCATTATATAATAAAATTAACCTTCAATTTTGTGTTTCAAAAGCATTTTTTGCATTAATTAGTTCGTTATATCTGTGACTACAGATTTCCTGACGAACATTCTTTCATTAGTCAATACCGTAATGAATCGCTTACTAAAAATTATTTCGTTTAATTGTTTACTTTATAATCCCATCCCTAGATCTAAAACTCTAATTCAACTCTAAGATGATAAAACTTCTCTTTGCACAGATAGTTTTATACTTTAGCACATGAACATACTAATTACAGTCCATTCATTTCATATTTTGATTAAATAAACATACAAATTTGGTTTCCTAAAGCATTTTTAATAGACTGCATTCGTTTAAGAAAGCTGCGAAGCCGGGTTAAGATAGGCCTATATTCATTCATGAATCGCGTACTAAAAATTATTTCGTTTAATTGTTTACTTTATAATCCCATTCATTTAACAAAGCTATCGCTCTTTTCGTTTTTAATAGATATAATGTATCGGCTCCGGGTAAACCCATTTTCGCAAAACTAATTTTATTTTCGTAGCGAAAGAGAAAAAACTTGAAAGGATCATTAGCTACGTTTAACATACATTTAAATCCAATCCACTAGATTAGTAAACACAAACTTAGACCCGCAGGCCGCGGGTAATGTCAGGCTAGTATGATATATAGAATAGATGATATATGTATGTATATATATATATATATATATATATATATACATATATATATATATGTATGATGTATGATATATAGAATAGATGATAAATACATATATATACATATATATATATATATATATATTGTCCAGAAGATGTTAGATAGATAGATAGATAGATAGATAGATAGATAGATAGATAGATAGATAGATAGATAGATAGATAGATAGATAGATAGATAGATAGATAGATAGATAGATAGATAGATAGATAGATAGATAGATAGATAGACAAATAGATATGGATGAAGAGATAGAGCTCAAACTTTATTTAGTGTCTATAAGACAATACCAGAGTGGTTTTTCAATTTTGTTCGTTGTTTTCAATGGCCATGCAGCAAGGTCTTTCAAAATATCGCCACCTGAGGTTACAGCCTCTATTACGAGCAGCTGATTAGAACAAGTTGTTAGTGTCTAAAAGCAATCTGTGTGTCAATTAGGTTCAACTTTGGTGTCAACTTTTTTCTCAGCGTTTGCACATAGTTGTTTTTTTTATCTACTCTCTCTCTGTAACTCTCCCTCTCTCTCTTTCTTCTCTATTTCCCCCCTCCCTCTCTCTCTCTCTCTCTCTCTTACTTCTCTATTTCCCCCCTCCCTCTCTCTCTCTCTCTCTCTCTCTCTCTATCTCTATCTATATATCTATCTATCTATCTTTCTATCTATCTATATTTCTCTATATATATATATCTCTCTCTTAAACTTTCTTTCTTGTTCACATCACTTTTTTTATTGTTCTTGTGTATAATTGAAAAACTTCCTTCAACATTTACAACTACACATTCTTCCTTCGTTACGTAGTGTGGCTATCAAGAATGTGACTCCCTACATATTTAAATCTATTACAATTAAAATAAACAACTGGCTTAAATACAATCTACCTTCAACTACATTGTCCTTTCAATTTTGACCAGTATAACAACTTTTACGAATACCAATGCAAAGATTGTTTAACGCGACACGCGAGAAGCAGCTCTGGTGTGTGACACCTGATGTAGGTGTAAATAAGATTCGACAATCCAGTTCTTTGTACTATGTGGGGCGGTACTGATCTATCCCTGCACAATGGTCGCTAGTTTTGAAAACGCCTCTGTTTCTATAAACAAAAGGCTTCGTGGATCATTTGAGTTTCTCTTAGATTATAACAAAATCTTATCATGTCTAAGATTTGAAATCAATGCCAAGAACAAAATACAGCGTACTAAAACTGTAATTCACTTCTAGTTGTGATCGCTGCAGGTTTAGTGCAAGGGGAGACAAAACGCATGTCGTGGTTGAGACATTTGACAGTTTAATAATGGTGCTAAAATAGATAGGGGATCAATATTTTGAAAAAAATATATTCAAAGTCTTGTTATTTTATTGATTCTTGAGTCTGTTAATATCCTCGAGTCTCAAAAAGAATTTTACGATTACAATGACGTTTACAAGTATTAGACCAAAGTTGATTTACCTTGGATACCACGAATAAACTTCACATTAGGTAGTACATATAATTAATTATCATTAGAAGAACATGTGCAACGACGTAGGCAAAGTCTATAATAGATGGTTCGTACAAGTGACCACCATGCCAAATGGTAGAATCCCTAAAGATATACTATAGGATGAGCTTGTGGAGGGAAACAGACCCAAGGGCCGATAAAGACTAACCTACAGAGATGACTGCGAGGCATGAGAACAACAAATATCAATGAAAGTATGTGGGAGGAACTAGCCAAGACCGGACAGTATGGAGATAGACTGTGCGTGCTGGTACGATTTTCACCATGAGCAAATGACACGAAGCTGCATCAGTCAAGAGAAAGAAAAAGAAAGAAGTCCAGTCAGCTAAATACATAGACATGCATGAACTGTGACAAAATCTCCGCTCCAGAATCGGCTTCATTAGGCACACCAGATTCTGCCCGTCTCAAGACGAAACCAAAAACCAGTGACTCATCTGGGGGCATTCGTCTTCCGAGACGGAGCCATATATCATCTGTCCCTTGTGTTGTGGCAGTTCGCCTAACAAAATTCCTCACCTTTTCCCGGTCAGCACCTGATCATAGCAGGATAGAGAAAGGCTGGCCCATTCTTTTACATTGTCCAGCGACCCTTTCTTCGTGCTCCCTCTACTGTACCTTGAAGGGTGACTCTAGACCAAACCATCTCAGTTTTCGTCTCTTTACAGTATTTTGGAGTTCTTCCTTTTTGCCAGTTTATAGATATCTAAATATATATATATGTGAAATATTAGAATAATTTTGCCACAACGTTTCAAAAAGAATCAGTTATTAGAATAAACTATCTATATGCGAGCTTCAATGTTTCTTGACTGTACATGTCTTTCCTGTGTTAGAATGGCTTACGGTTACGTTATTAATCCTCTGCTTCCTCTCAATCAAGAGCCCTTATCTTAGATCAAGGAGACCCTTGCAAACACAAAGATTTACACTCATGTATCCTGCTATTCAAAAAATGTTACCTCGTCAAAGGAAGGGTTAACAGTGCTACCCCTTGGGTACCTGCCCTAACAGTTTCATGATTAACGGAGTTGGGGCGCTTGATCCTTGGTAACGTTGAAAGAAAGAGATCTGTTGTTTGTATCATTTGTTTTTTCTGCAAGGCTGGCCTCACGTATGGTCGTCGTTTGGGTTCTGCTTGATTGAACAGGTACAGGATATAGGAGAGAAGCCACGCTGGGCTGATTTCTAAGTCTTATCTATCTCAATGTTTTATTAGATCTGTCCAGTACATTAAGTTTGATGAGACTAATGTATTATATTACTCTCTATATTCAATTCTTTTCTCGTATTCAGATATAGACTCTTGAGGAAGTATGTGTTTCTAGTATTTGTTTAGTATAATTTTAAATGTAGCTGTTTTGTCGCTATTGGTGCTATCAAATAATCAATATGTAACACATAAAAATAGTAAAATTCACCTTTTTTTTGTTACAAAGCTTATATCAACTCACTCCGTCTGTCTGTCTGCTAGAAAGTTTGTATACGTTACTTCTCCCACATCATATCTCGAAACAAGTTGAAAATGTGCACAATTATCGACATAACCTTTGTAAAAATGAGACAAAAACTCCTGGTTAAAGAATGTCTACATCTACTCAGAGTTTAGAAAGTTTGAATGGTCCAGACTTAGAAGACGGTGCGCAACATGTCTGTACGTCTAGTTCTTTAGTTCACTCTTAACTGAAGACATGCGCAATGCCTGTTCAAGAGAAAGATTGTCTAGACCAAATTTAATTTTAGTCGATAATATTTCGAAAAGTTATAACGGTCAAACTAAAATTTTCCTAATGTGGCCAATTAGCTAGTAATTCCTTTCCCAAAGATATGCATCAATTGTCTAATTTCTTGACAAATCAATAGCAAGTCTCATAGCTTGTTTGACACCAGGATTTTAATTTGTCTCTTTTTGTATGTATTCTCCAAGAGCATTGTCTTGTCTTCGCAGTCTTCTTATCCCATTTTCCTGGTTAGCCATGACATATTTGGAACCTTTCAGATGTTACACATTATTTTTTGGCACATTTTCTTTCAACAGCCTCCATCACATTAGGAATTCGATATAAAATCAATACGCTTGATTGATCGCTCGTTTTAGATCCTCCATTCATTTAATTAATTTTTATTTTCTCTGCAGACTGAGCGCTGTTTATTGTTAGTGAATGCAATGAGGCCTGCGTCACCAGACTTGGTGAATAGAGCTGTATCAGTTCAGTTCTATAGCAAGACAGAAAGAGCTCTTTTGTACGCTCTGCGTTTTTTTATTTATTATAACCTTTGCTCTGCGTTTTCTCTGTTGGTAATGAACATGGCTTGGAGTACAAGGGAGATTAAAGCAAGTTTCACACATGGACGAACAAGCGTTTGTGGTTCTTGGGTGTCACGTGGTACAACCTGGCTTATTTATATCCAAGAGGCAGTTTTAAAACAAGCAAAATATAAAAAACAATATTTTCTTTGAACTTTTCTTATATAGGCCCTAAGGGAACTTTTACACCAATGTCTCTCAATAATGTAAAATGTATTTCTATGCTGGATGTGCCAATAGAAATATAAAAGTAATTTTAAAAGTAACCACAGCAGCGTTATGTTTAGCCAGTTATGGCTTTGATTTAGAGTTCTTCATTGTTACTTTGGCATGTACATTATACTCCCCTAACATTGTTCAATAAAGAAATGTAAATTCACATCTACGATGTAATACATTTAAAATTGAAACAAAGGCGTCATATTTTTTAAACATCTTCTAGCTATGTTAAAATTGAATTACAGAAAAGAAAAAGATTACAAAGTTATGTCATCATTCAAAAGAATTGTAACAAAGGAAGCACAACAAAATATGGCTGCATTTTAATTTTCTTTTCTTTTTAAATACCAAAACTGTGGTCAAAAATGGAATAGTTATTTTTAGCCTTTTCCTCAGCATAAATAGATGAAACTAGATTTAGTGCTGAAACAAATATTATGAGCAAACAAAGAAAAAGACGGGATGTAGCCATCAGAATAGGCCTTAGACTAATTTAAAGCCTGGCATTTCTAATATTGTCTAATTACATGAGGCGCAAGGTTCCCACTAGTTACACTTCATTTTTAAATGAATTCAGTATTGTTGGTCTTTTTCATTTGTAACGACTATTATTCATCTCGTAGAACACATTCATGTGACTGAGGAGCCCTATTATCAAGAGACATTCTCGTCCCCATGTATCTCAGACGAAGGTGGCATTCGTTTTGGTGGTGGAGTCAGAAATATTTCGTTTGACGCGTTTTTCTTCCAGAGCTGAGGCCAATGCTTTTTCTCTGTCCATAGCTTTCTTGGTCAACATCTCTCTCCACCTAATGTGGTCTAGGGCTGTATCTTCCCAGTATTAATATACACTGCTTTTAAGGTTCCGTTTGATTACATCACCATAACAGAGATAAGGACGACCATTTTTCTTGAGCCAGTCGCAAGTTGAATACAAAGGATGACTTCAGGGATTGTCTGAGATTGTAAAAAAAACCTATTCGAGCGAGTATCTCAGTGTTGCACACTCTTTCTCGCCATGTGATTTTCAAGATCTTTCGTAGGCAGCGCAAGCGAAATGAATTCATGCTTATTTTGCATAGTTAGTCTTATCATTGTAGTGAACTTTCGGTGTTCCCAAACACTTTGTCAGAATCTAGCAAAGGTCGACGCAACCTTCCACATGCGTTTTTTAAATGGTCTCTTCTATGCACAGGATTTTAAAATTTTAAAAATGTGTAATTTGATTTAAAATCAAACCTAAAAAAAAGCAGTTTTAAATTAAAATAAATCAATATATAAATAAATAGAATTTAAATTTGTCATATAGTCGTAGTATTGGTCCTGAGGGGGGGGGGGGGCCGATTGTGTATTTTTTTAAAGAGAAAGTATACGAAAAAGGGATGCGGTGGGTGGAGTGGAGTGGAGAACCACTGACTGATATAAAACCTTGTATGGACTTAAGTGGTTTTGTGTTGACAACGTAGTCAACGCAAACTTCGTGAGTGGGAACTAGTTCGTGTGCGCGGCGGAAGAATGCTGCGTGTCGCGGCTATGGACCGACTTTAGACGGCTTTGCCCCCAGTCTCTTTGGACGTCATAACCTTTGTTTTAAAAAAAAGCCCTTTTCACCACTAAATAAGCCTCTTTTTTTTTACAAGGCTTATATTAACTCATTCTGTTTGTCTGTTAAAAATTGTACGCGTTAGTTCCTCGATACCCAATCTCGAATTAGGCAGAAATTTTGTACAAATATTTTTTTTTTACCTGACAACACAATAATCACGTTAAAAATTATTTTTTTGTTTGGTATCGAACTAGAAGATATTGAATTTGCCTGATGTGGTGGTCAAATTTGAATTAGTCTTCTTTATACTTTGTGGAGAAAAATATGTCGCCGCTTTAAAGTTTGAAACTAAAAATAGTTTGTTAGATAACTTTTTATATAAATGCATTTAAAAAGCGATCACGGTAATATTCACATAGATACCCCGTACTTTCTCCCCCCACCATTTCCCAACAGGTCCAAACGAGTCATATGAGAAAGCTAAAAGCATAAATTTGTGTTAAACGAAAATAATAAAAAATATTTCTAATCGCAGATTTCCGACTTAACACAAACATCGGGTGTAGGACGTGACGTATGAACAACTGAACTTCGTTATTTCAAAGTGTTAGGTAGTAAAACGTACTACTCGTGTCTCTTCATGCAGGATACAAATGATTGGAAAAATTGAATGTAAACATAAAATGTAAGCACTGTCAGAGTGGTTAGAACGTCGGCTTGAGGAGGTGAGAGATATGAGTTCGAAATCAGGCCATTCCTTTTTTTTTTTAATTAAATTCTTTAAAAAACCAATTAAGTTGGCATTCACCCAGGTATCCCTTCTTTTTCTCCTCCCCCATTTTCCCAACTGGTTCAGGTAAGTGATAGGATCACTATAGTATTGAGTTCAGTGAGAAAGCTAAAAAGCATGAAATTGCGTTAAACAAAATAAAATTTGGCAAAAGAAATATTTTTTATGGCAAAGATTTATTGTTGTTAGTCCTGTGACCTGACCTATTACAAATCTCATTACTTGAGACTCATCCAAACTAAGTGATACAATTACACTTCGCATAGGCTTTGTTTGTTTGTTTGTTTTTGTTTTTTTTTTTCTAGTTTTTCCTAACCACAATTTCCGGGCTACAATAAATAAATATTACCGTACTACGATCTGTGGCTTAGAGGTCAATGACCTGAGACTTTCAACAGAAGTGGCAAAACAAGGAAACAATTTGTTTAC